>JABWPP010000050.1:148426321-149626321 GCA_016920855.1 Puya raimondii | reverse complement strand
AATTCCCATCTCGCCCTTTTTAACAAGCTCGTCCTTTGCTGCATTCAAGAAAAGGGCACTATCTGTTTCCCCTCAGGAACTAACGGCCACTACATCTCAGCAGCTAAGTTCATGAAGGCAAACATCGCGGCCATCCCGACTCATTCAGATTTCGGCTTCAAAGTTCAGCCAAAAGCACTTGAGGGCTTATTCCAGACTGTAGAAAAACCGTGGCTTTACATCTCAGGCCCAACAGTTAACCCAACTGGGTTGCTGTATACCGATGAGGAGATGAAGGAGATACTTTCTGTTTGTGCTAAGTTTGGAGCTAGGGTTGTGATTGACACCTCCTTTTCGGGCTTAGAATTTCAAACAGACGGTTGGATGAGTTGGGATTTGCAAAAAAGCCTTTCGTCAATTACTTCTCTGCATAAGGGCTTCTGCGTATCTCTTCTTGGTGGGTTGTCCTTCGAGCTGCTATCAGGAGGACTCGAATTTGGATTTTTACTATTGAATGAGCCGTCTTTGATAGAGGCATTCTATAGTTTCCCGAGCTTAAACCGACCACATAGCACCATGAAATATGCTGTGAAGAAGTTGTTGACTATTAGGGATCAAAAGGCTCATCAATTCTCTGATGCCGTTGTTGAACAGAAGGAGACGATGAAGAATCGGGCCCACCGCTTGATGGAGGTTAGGTTTTTATATCGTATTTCCTGCATTTACAAATACAATTTTCTTTACATTTTATGCTATGTGAGAAAAATTTGCATTGGAGGCTTAGATAATTAACGAAAGGTAAAAATGTATATAATTTATCTCAACTATCACCCATTTTGATCCGACTACCTATCTTTTAAAAATTTTGATTTTGCTACTTAGCTTTTTAACTTATTTGATTTGAGCCAGTTAATGACTCTTTAACTTCAAAATTTGAATGCGTTGCTTATCTTTACCTGCTTAGTTGACATAATTTATGCAGTTTATACAACTATAAATTCATGAAAGTAAGTAATTAGGTTAAATTTAATATTGAAAGAGCCATCAAATGACTTAAATTAAACAAACTGAAATGTTGGTACTAAAATCAAACTTTTGAAAGGTTGAGTAGTCGAATCAAAATGAGCTATACTTCAGGTAAGTTCTATACATTTTTACCTTAACAAAAATATCAGGAGACTAACTAGTTTATGTAAATGTAAGAAAAGCAAAATTTGGAAATAACGGTTAATTAGAAATTAGTCCCTCAAAATCTGACACCCGTTCCAATTACATTCTCAAGTTTGGTACACTTAAGGGGGTGTTTGGTTGGGGGTTAAAGGGAGGGATAAGGGGTTATCCCCCTCTTAACCCCCAAACACTTTTTTTTTGGGGTGGGGTTAGTTAACCCCACCCCAAATGGGCTATCCCGGGATAGCCCATTTGGAGTGGGGTTAACAAACCCCACCCCCTCCCTAGAATTGGGGTGGGATTAAAGTTAATCCCACCCCAATTTCATTTTTAATATAAATATAAAATTTTAATTATAATTTTTTAATTTTTAAAATTTAAAATTTGTAATCTTAAAATTAATATTTGAAAATTAATATTTTAAAATTTTAAATTTTAAATTTTAAATTTCAAATTTCAAATTTTAAATTTCAAATTTTAAAATTCAAAATTCAAATTTTAAATTTCAAATTACAAATTACAAATTTCAAATTTCAAATTTCAAATTTTAAATTTCAAATTTCAAATTTTAAATTTAAAATTATTAATTATTAATTTTAATTATTTAATTTTAAATTTAATATTTTTATATTTGAAATTTCAAAATTTATAATTTGTAATCTTTTAAAATATATATTTATATTTTTAAATTTTAAATATTAAATGTGAAATTTGAAATTGTTATTTTTAATTATTTAAATTTTAAATTTGAAATTTTATATTTAAAATTTTATACTTGAATTTTTTAATTTTATAAAAGTTATCTATTTAAATTTAAAATTTTAAATATAAAATAAAAAAATTTAAATTCAAATATAATAATTAGGGTCAAATCATTATTATCTATTTATAATTACCCACTATTCTTCTTATTCCATCTAATCTATCCAAACGCTATTTTTTTTAATCCCGGGAACAACTCAATTTTCATCCAAACGCAAAATTGGTCTATTCCAGGCTTAACCCTGAACTTAACCCTATCCCTGGAATAACCAATTCTTACTTAACCCCGAACCAAACGAAGCCTAACTATCTATTTTTTCTACTACTGCTGTTTAACCAAGTGCCGGTCCAATGCTATCGTCAAAATTAAAACATTAAAAGGAAGAGAAACTACATTGTCAGCAACACTACCGATGATGCTAACATGATTGAAATCAGAGTGAAAACTTCAAGGGCTAAATCTGTAATCATTTGAAAAATTAACTCACAGGACTCTTCTGAAGTCACCTGTATTAAGTTTTCTCTAGTCTTTACCCCCAAACTTTCATTAGTAACATATTATCATGAGTACGTCTCCTGCGCTTTCGAAAGTATGGAGGCCTCCGTGCTTGTAAGTTGTTTTCGATGATAGGACATCCGATTCGACGATCGGCTCTGTTAGGCATAATCTATGCTATTGGAACTATCTAGAAATCAAATTTCATAATTTTTCGACATCATTTACCAAGTGATCAAAGGTCTCAAAAATGACTATTTTAACGGTCGATGTGGTACGTTTTTAAGTTCAACGGTGTAGAACAATCCAAATTATATGAAACTTTAATGGAAAATTCTACTTAGCACCAATAGCAAGATCAATACTTCTAATTTGAAATTTGAGTCTTTTATCACTGTTTTTTATAAGATTTTATTTTCAGCCGTTCATTTTGAGGCTACTCGTTCACTAGGCAAATGAAGTCAAAAAATTATGAAATTTGGTTTCTAGATAGTTCCAATAGCGTAGATCATATCTAACGGAACCGATCGCCGAATCGGATGTCCCATCATAAAAAACAACTTACAAGTACGAAGGCCTCTGTACTTTCGAAAGCATAGGAGCCTAGCTCTATTATCATTTCCTTTTTGTCCTTGAATACTAAAAAACAACTTACAAGTACGAAGGCCTCCGTACTTTCGAAAGAATAGGAGCCTAACTCTATTATCATTTCCTTTTTGTCCTTGAATCTAAAAATTACTTCCCGTAATCCCAGGGAGACCACATCTAAATCAGTTACAACAAATAGAAAAGGTTTGAACTCTAGATTGATCATTTAATCCTCGTCTCTTATTTTTTTATACCGACTATCTTATCACAGACGCTCAAAACCTGCGGATGGGAAGTGGTCGGCTGCTGCGGCGGCGTCTCCATGGTGGCCAAACCAACAGCTTATCTCGGCAAAGCCCTCGATGTAAACGGCTTCTCAGATAAGCTTAGTAGCAGTAATTTGAGACAAGCCATTCTTAAATCCACCGGATTGTGCATAAACAGCGGGTCGTGGACCGGAATTCCCGACTACTGCCGATTCAGCTTCGCCCTCGAGAATTCCGATTTCGAGCTCGCGTTAGAACGGATAGCCCAATTCAGGAAGTTGGTTCTCGGAAACTGATCGAGCCCGACACTAACATGTATTTTACGCTTCGGCGAAGCGACTTCACTGCTGAAGAAATAACTGAACCAAATCCAGGTACGAAGGAACTGGTTCTCTCCATGTCTTGTTTGTTGTTCTTTCCTTCTCCTAACGATATTTTCGCGTGTTTGCAATCACACCGATAAAAAACAGTTTTGCAATCGCATTCCTCGGAGTGAATCGAGGCACAAAATTGTCTCTAAGAAATGCTCATGGTTGTTTCTTTGCTCTCTCTAACTTCTCTGAGGGGGCCTTCGTAACAACTGTGGCCTGGTTTTGTGGCTTAAAAGCATTTGCGTTTCATCAATTAAGTTTATAGTTGAAGTATTCATGTAGTTGTAGCTTGTTGTTGATGGATCTTATGCTGTTATTATTTGTTTTTACCTGTCATGTGCATTCCTCCTTCCCCTGCATAAAAACTTCGGGGGTAGGAAAAAAAAAAAATCCCCAATGAGAAAACAAAATACAAGAAAAAAGTAGATTGTTAAGAAAAATCCATAAATAAAATGATCCCCTATGTATGTAGGAGAGAGAGACTATGCTAACATTCAAATGAATTTGTGCCCAAACCATATTAAGGGGTTGTGTGGCCTCGCATATGCCACCAATGCTGCACTGAGTAGTTGGACTTTTTTACAAAATAACCTTTAAAATTTTATAATTTGTGAAATAATTCTGCCAAATTTATATTTGGCAAACTAACCCTCTCTTCGCCACGTAGGAGTCAGGTGGGATTTTTTTCGAAACGCGGTGAATCGTTCACCGCATTCTCCTATATCTTTTACCGCATTCTTCTATATCTTTTGAAGGCGGTGAATCGTTCACTGCATTCTTCCATATTTTTTAAAGACGGTGAATCGTTCACCGCATTCTTTCATATTTTTTAAAGGCGGTGAATCGTTCGTCGCATTCATTAGTTAAAATTGTACATGATTTATATATGAAATAAAAAAAAATAAGTTTGTTAGGATTATATGTGGATTATTAGAATTTTTATTTGATTGTTAGGATTGTATGGATAGATTATTAGAATTTTCAGGTTGTTAAGGTTATATAAAATTGTATGGATAGATTATTAGGATTTTCAGGCTGTTAAGATTATATGAAATTGTATGGATAGATTATTAGAATTTTTAAGTTGTTAAGATTATATATGATTTATTGAATTTTTATGTGGTTGTTAGGATTATATATGTGATATAAAAAGAAATAGTAAATAAGTGAAAGACGGTGAATGATTCATCACTATTGTGGGAAATTAGGAAGGCGGTGAATTGTTCACCGTCTTACTAAAGGCGGTGAACGATTCACCGTCTTCAGAGGAAATCTCCACTCTAACGCCTACGTGGCGAAAAGAGAGTTAGTTTTCAAAATATAATTTGGGTAGAGTTATTTTGCAAATTATCAAATTTTAGAGGGTTATTTTGTAAAAAAGTCCGAATAGTTTGTCTCAAATTAGAATAAATATGTAATTTTGCAAAATTTTAAAATTACAAACCTATCCCTGCAAAGTTGTAGGTACCAAATATATCTCTCTTATGTTTCAAAATATGCAAATTTCTCTTACAGGTAGTTGACCATCAATTTTTTTCCCGTTAGGATCATTTATGTCTTTACAAAAAATAGTATTTTTAAAAATTCTTATAGAATTCAGAATGACTCGTAAACTAAAATAAACATGTTAAAACTAATAAAAAATATTAAGTAGAATTAAAAAAAAATTAAGGAAAGAATGGTTATTTTGTAGAAGAGAAGTTACCTTAAACCGCCCAACTAGCGGAGAGGGATTATTTTGCAAACTATGCAATTTTAGAAAGAGACATATTTGGCAACCAAAATTCTGCACGAGTAATCAACTATCTCTAGCGCAAGTGGCAAAGAGTTTGGTGGTTGGTATCCGAGGTTTCAAATTCGAAATCTAGTTGCTTCACATTTTCAGTTAAGTTTATTTCCAGAATTTAAGTGCCCATCGGCACGGGCCGTATCTATATTACTGTATTGTGCTAACAAGATATCGGCACTATACAGCTCACGTGCCGATGACACAGCTCAAAATCTTCTTTTCTTTAAATTAGTAAGTAATTTTCTCAATAAAATTTAAAAGATTTGATAAAAATACATAATAAGTAATTAGAAAATTTTATTGCTAAAGAAAATAAATATTTCATATCATTATGTGTCGGCACACATGTATTTTTCGTGACCGGCACGTATCGGCACGGTTCAGCATGTCCCGTGCCGGCAAGTTTTCGGCAAAATCCCGTGCTACGCTACTTAAATTCTTGATTTATTTTTAAAAAAATAAACGGAGCAAATAACATGCAATCTTTCTCTCCCAAAAAAAGCCTAAATTACAGAAAATCCCCCTATTAATACATGCTTTTTCACTTTCCCCCCTATCATTCAAAAATCTACACTTTGCCCCCTCAAAAAATAAAAAACGTTCACTTTGGCCCCCGCCGTCATCATTCCGTTAGGATTCCGTTTATCTCATATTTTTTATACCTATAATATCCCTGAAAATCCTCATCTTCCTCCTCTTTCCTCACCAACATCTTTGGCCGCACCGCCTCGCCCGACTCCGCCGCCTCGCTCTCGGCCTCGCCTTCGCGCTATCCGTGCTCAGATTCACGTCCTTGGCTTCCTCTGCCGCCTTACCTTCGCCCTCGCCCACCTCTCCATCCATACCTATCACGATTTCCTTTCTAGAGTCGCCGAAATAAAGGGACCGCAAGTATGTTGGAGGAATATGTGAGGAAATGGTGCCGCAGCTGAGGTCGAGAAAGGCGCCGGCAAAGGTGCGGGTTATATAGGCTGGGGGAGAACGAAGAAGATGAGGGTAATTTCGTCATTTTGTCACACCGTACCCTCCTGTGAACATTTATCGTTTTTCGAGGGAGCAAAATGTAGGTTTTTGAATGATAGGAGGGGAAAGTGAAAAATCAGGTTTTGACATGAAAGTTTTTTGTAATTCAGCCAAAAACAAATTTGCACGAGTAAATATGCAATTTTATTATTTTGAAGGGATACATACGCAATTAACCCCCCCAATATAGCCCACCTTATCCCAATGTAATGGGTACACGGTGGTCTCCACATTTGTACTCCATTGTTCCTCCTCCTCATCATCAGAAACTCTCCCGCTCCACCGCAACGTATACCCACAACGCTCCTACTAAACTCGGCGCCGAGGACGAAGAAGAAGCTCTCTCTCTCGATCGATCGAACCCTAGCAATGGCGATCTCTTCGATCATCCTCCCCACAACGATCTCCCTCCCGACCACGCGGCCCCCCAATCCCCCGACCCCGATCTCGTCTCTTAGGGTTTTATCCCCCTCGACCACCCACCTCACCCTCTCCTCCTCCTCCTCCTCCTACCCCCTCTCCCTCGTCCTCCGCCGCAGCGGCGGCGGCGGCGGCGGCGGCGGCGGCGGCCATGGCGGGGCGGTGGCGCCGGTGCGGATGGGCGGGGGCCCGCGGACGTTCCCGGGCGGGGTCTCGAAGTGGCAGTGGAAGCGGATGCAGGCGAAGAAGGGGAAGCAGCTCCTCAAGGCCCGCCTCTGCCGCGAGCGCCAGATCTACGAGATGCGCAAGCGCGCCGAGCTCCGCGCCGCCGCGGCGCAGCTCGAGCGGCCGTGGGAGGCTCCGGCGCCGTCCCCGGCGCCGCCGCCGTCGCCGGCGGAGACGCTGTTCTCGGTGAGCGCCGACGAGCAGGTGAAGGCGCTCGCCGACCGGTTCCGCCGCCCCGGGGGTTTCGACGCGTGGAACGACCGCGACGGGCCGCAGATATTCCGGAAGCTTCCGCCGACCGCCGACGATCGCAACCTCCCCTCCGCGAGGTTCTTCCCGAAGGGGGCGGTGCACAGCGTGAAGCCCTACGGCATCACCAATTCAAAAGAGAAGGACATTGAGGCTGATCTCGATAGGGAAGGAGACGATCTAGGGTTCGGGATCGGAGGGCGGCGACGGAGGAGGATGAGAAGGGTGAGGAGCTCTGGGGAGCCGCCAATCGATGTGGAGATCACTGATTCAACGAGAGAAAGAGGCAGTTCTCGATTGGGTTCAGCCGATAACACTTTGAGCAGAAATGGAGATCAAATGCGGAGAGGAGTTGACGGAAGGGCGAGTACGAACAGTAGACGGAGGAGTTATCTTCGGCCGACTGCAGATCTATCTATTCTATCTATCAACGAGGATTCGAATCGAAAGAGTGATCGAAGATGGAGTAGATATTCGAGTTCAAATGATAGAATTAGTGGAGGGAGAATTGGCGATCTATAGATTTGAGAAGGTACAGCATCAAGATTGGAACTGCACTAGTTGGAAGGTAATGCCTTTTGCGATTTCTTTGTTTCTGGATCTCTGCGTGATTTCAACGGAACTTAGTAATGCAAAGATATAGCTGTTAAATATACCCATGTTAATAAGTCTCTCTTTAAACTCAAAACAAATCAATCTATGTATATTTTGGTTGGGTACCCAAGGTTTAAAATGGTGTATAGTTCGAAGATTTAGGTTCGAAAACTTGCACAGACGTCGTGGATATTTGAGATTGTAGGATACTAAGGGCCCCCCGTTCCGGATGCCCTTATCTCAAGTGCACAATTACGAAGATCACACATTGTACAAGAAATCCTGACCTCTCACATTTCATATAAAATCAAAGGCCGGTTTCTGAATTCGCACGTCTATACTAACGGAGTGTGACTCGAGTTCTATGCACCATCTGAATTCCACGCACGACTTCCTCGCATCCAAACAGGCCCTAGTAGGTTATAGGCATCATACTATTAATATCCCGCTTCTTTCTATGTGCAATTTGGTCCACTTGATTTAGTATAGATACTTCCTTAACTATTGAACGCCGCCAAGTCAACCAATCAGTTAGTGAAATGGCATTCGGAGCCTTCTGTTTTAAGTACTCTAAGAACAAACTATATCTGGTGGTCTGCTGCTGAAAGAGATAACGAGATGTTTACAAGTGAGTGGGCTTTAGAAAACTTATTCTTGGTTGTACGAATTTCACGTTCTCGAAATATAATACTTGTTAGTGAATTATGTGGTTTCTGCATGATTTAATAGATAGATATAATTTGCTCATGGAAAGAGACATTTTTAATGTAAGCTGTTTATTATACTTTTAGATACTCGGTCTAATTGTATGTAAAGTTTGAAATGTCAGTTTCAGTTGCAAATTTATCCCTGCCATTAGAGTCTTGTTCTTGGCAATTTCGGACTGACTCAGGCGGTTACAGGGAGTTTCTTCGAAAAGTCTTGATCACATTAGCTAGTTCAAATTGGAACGATAATGTGTAGTTTTTACAATTCTTTAGTTTGTTAAGTTAAAGTTTATGCTACTATTATGAGAACATTGCCGAATTTCGTGTTAGCGTGTAACAAGGGGATCAAAACTTTGATAAGACATGACATGAGTGATCCGTAGATGATACATTTTACCTGTTGTTGGAAAATAATATGATGTTTGCCAAAATACCCTGGCCTTATCGGGAGTAATAGCATGTTTTCAAGGATTTAAGTACCGTGGCACGGGATCGTATCGAAAACTTGCTGACACTGTAAGGTACGGTGCATGTTTGGCCGTGTCGATATGTGCAGGTCACAAAGCTCCCTTTGACCTCTACTGGCAAAAATCCAGAATTGTTTCGACATCATAATTTGGTGGAGAAATTTCCTTCAGCAGTTCTATCTGGAAATATTAAAACATTATAACTGCTTAAGCATGCATAAAATAACTGAGTATTTAGATTTTGAAAGTTGCAAGTTCGGAATGCATTCGGTATCATAATGCTTTTGTGTTAAATTTGTCTGCTACTGTAATTTATTATTGGCTAAAATATGTCCAACTTTCTGTCCCGTGACAATAAATTCAGGAGACTAATAAATCGAGTTGGGTTGAGCCCAATAAGTTGGCTGGGGCTGCGGTCCATAATAGATCTAACGTCTATATGGGTTGAGTCAGGTCAAAACTTGTGAAGCGCTAGGGCTGTGCCCTTAAGTGTGATGGATGTGTGTTTCGTGTCAGCACGTATTTTTGGGATAGTTCGTGAGTGCTTATGCTATAAACCTCATTAACGATGGAATGTTCACCGAGTAATATCAATCTTTTAATCTTCCATTTAGGGTCTGATTGGATGCATTACACTTTCTCGTGGTTGGGATTTTTTTTAGAAAGATATAAGAAGATATTTGAAAGTGAGCTTAGGAGCATGTGGTCCAAATTTTTAGGGATATGATAACTCACCTCTATCATTTTTTTTTTTTTTTTTTTGATGTTGAGATATCTTGCAGTTTATTTTTCAAAAAAAAAAAAAAAAATCTAATTCTATATTATTGAATGTGCTGATAGATAAGCTATTCTATTCTTTTTATTTTTGGTTTACTTGCAATGCATCAATGCATGATGTTTTTTTTTTTTTTTTTTTGGAAAAAACCCCTTAAAACAGCGTAACTAAGGCCTCATTTAGTAGTATTGCCTCTTTTTTATTATGGCCTAGTTTGGTATCCTTATCATTTTATTATTTTTTTTAAAACACTAATACTGTATAAATTAATGTGTTGGAGGAACTTTTCTATTGTTTTTATAGTTGATTTGTTTACAATGCATCCGGGTCAATGATAGATAACAACTTATTTAAAAAAAAATAATCGAAAGTTAAAAAAAAAAGTTGTCCTCAGTTTTTTATTTTTTTGTTGTCAAATAAACACATGGACGAAATGATTGCTTATAATCCACTGTACACTCGTACATCTTTTATATATAAGATTTTATTTAAAAATTTAAAAATAAATATGATACCAAACGAGGTCTATATGAAATATTGTAAGAGGGAATAATGTATGTTTTTGTTTGACACTAAACAAAACAAAACTTTAGAAGCAATTTTTTTGGTATTTTAAATTTTTTAAAATAAATTAATTATCATCCATTTTTAAGCCAAAATGTATTGTAAGCTAATCAACTACAATAATAAGAGAAAAGGTTTTTTTTTTTATTGGCGTATCATATTTTATAGAAATAGCATTTGAAAAAATAAGAAATTATAGTGATGCCAAACAAGGGCTAAGTTTTTTTTAAAAAAAAAAATTCCTGTTGCCAAACAAAGAACAGAGATGCTAATGTCAAACAAAATTGGGGTAAAAGCAGAAAGATCCTTCAGTGCTCTGAATTTGCCTCTACTGCAGTGAAAAGCTATCGGGCGAAAGTTCGACAAAAAGATGTTAAGTGATTCTGAGTGATTCTGAGTTCCGAGATCAGTTCTACTAAAGCATACTTTTGTTACAAAATTATGAATGAGCACTACACGCTTCAAATACGGAGTCTGAACAAATACTCTGAATCATCAACGTATGCTATGTATGTATTATTGCAGTCCAAAGCCAATGATGTTGCGCATCACTAATGGAAGATTATTGGCCCTATTGAAGATTAAATTGTAATGAATCTTTTTTTTTTTCTTTTTTTTTTTTGAGAGAAAGGTACATGCTACCCGCTTCGTTTATTTCGTATAGAAATAAACTTGGCTGAAAATGTGAATCAACTAGGATTCGAACTCGAAACCTCGGATACCAACTATCAAGCTCTTTGTCACTTGCGCTAGAGACGGTCGGTATAATGAATCCTTCTTAAAAATAACTAACTACAGAACAGGAGATACAGCGAAACCAAATAAACTCACAATTCGCCCAAGGCAGATAAAGGGAATGGATAGTACCTAAACATATTTCACTTAATAACAATGCATTTTGGTCCAATGGTCCCTATAACTTTCGACTTAGACTTCGTTTGAGATTGCAAAAAACATTACATTACATAATACGTAATATCTTATTTCACATATCATAATGTGTCGGTTCTGACATATTTTTATATTTCTTTATATTTTTGCCCTTGAATACCAAAAGGGCTCTAAAAAAGGATTCAGTCCCCAGTGGCCATATCAACAGTAACATCTTCCAGAGACAACTCATTGCTAAATTGCACTTCATCCTCCTAAAAAGGAACAACTTCATGTTACAAACTAAAGTAAAAGCTCTCTTACCAGAAGAAGGTCCACTGAAGAAAAGCACTTTTTTAAGAAGCTGAGAAACTTCACCTACTTGTTAAAGTTAGTTTAACACTACAGAGAAGACCCCCCACACAACACACATCCAAACACCAATAATTAACATTGCTTATGTTCAACACCACCAAAAAGAAAAAGAAAAAGAAGAAAAAGAAAAACCCTACACCTGAATTCTACAACAATACCATAATCCGATTGAACGCACGCGTGCCCCCAAAATGGTTCTTCTAACCCTAATTTTCCGATGGTTCTACCGTTAACTATTGAAGTAATAAACAGTTAAGCTCGCCGACACCTGTCAAGCCCTAGCCCTCTTGCTGTTACTACAACTGGGGCATTTGTACTGCTTAATGTGCTCGGCCCTGGCCGGGGTGATCCGAACGCACTTACCGTGGAACCACTTCTCGCACACGTCGCAGCAGATCCAGAACTCGTCGTTCGCGTAGGTCTCCCCGCACGCCCCGCACAAAGTGCTCCCGTGATCTTCCTCGCCGTCCTCCCCTTCTTGCTCTTCCTCCTCTTTCTTGGGGGCCACCTTCGAGGCCTTCATGTTTCAAATTTTGATAAGATCAGTTCAATTGCAAGTAAAAGGAAAGGGGATTTTATATATTTCCCTGTGGAATCATCTATTTACACTTTATCCCTGCAAAATCTGAATCTTCATGTAAGCCCCTTGAAAGCGTAGTTTCTTACAAAATTACTCTTTAAGTGGCGTAGTCATCCAATTCACGAGGGAAAGTCGGTTTTCCGTTAGAAAAAGCTTTTTACAGAGAGACACTTCAGTGAGTAGGAAATCAAAATTTTTGAAGGGCATATATTAAAATTCAGAGTTTGCAGCGATACGTATGCAAATTGATAATTTTGCAGGGGTTTATATATGCAAGTGTTTCAACCCCTCATCTTCCTTTTAGCGTAGTTCCGGGTTGAATCCAATCTTTCAGCTGTTATGATTGGATCCCCGCCCTTTGCGTTTCATTGCAATATTCAATCTAGATCATTATGGATCAAATTCCTCCATCAAATTGGACAAATATTTTCACATAATCATCATAGCAGTTTGACCGAGGAATTTCAATCAAAAGTTAGGGTACCAATTGTAACAATTGTAGTTCGGGGAATAACTTGAAGCTTCGTAAAAAGGTCCGGAACCTCGGCACATTTTACCCGTAAAAAAAAGGATGAATAAAGGAAGAAAAAGCATTTGTACTAACTTTGGAGCCTGATTTGTTCTTGCTACTGTTGGAGGTTTTTTCTTTTGATTGCTTCTTCGAAGTCCCGGTCACAACTTCATATATAGTGGGAAGGCCATTAATCATGGTGAAAAGCCGCCTCCTGCAATTAGACAAATTGACAAACAAATCGCATATGCTCTTCTTGTTGCACTGATGCTTTAAAAAGAATTCCGCGCTGAGAAATAGGATAGGATTCATATAAAAACAATATTATATCTTCTTGGCGTAGAATAATTTTTTGTAGATTTGTGCGAGTTCGTGATTACGTAACTACATACAAACCCATTGACTGAAGCTCGGAGATAAAATGACAAATCCCAAAAAAAATCACAAATTTACCGCAACCAATCCCACATACCCAACAATGGAATTCAAAGAAGTAAAATTGTAACAATGGTATCTGAAAGTTAAACAGAAAAGGCAGCCGTATTTGAGAGATGAAGCATAATATATGCTTATCGCCCTTCTTCAGTAAAACATTCAAAAAGAAACAGGGCTTTTTTTGCATTTAGCCCCCTCACAAAAAAAAATTTCACAAATAGCCCTACAAAATTTATAATTACAAAACTGGCCCTATCCCTGCCACGCAAGCGCCACGTCAGCGTCACGTCAGCGGCTGGCTAGAGTAGTGGCATAAGTTGAACGCGGTGAACCATTCACCGTGTTCACGGTGAATGATTCACCGTGTTTAAGCTAAACTATACTGCCGGGCTGTTTGAGTTCTTCTGCCCTACTGGACTTGGCTACTATTCAGCCCGTCCAAACACGGTGAATGGTTCACCGTGTTCAACTTAACCCTCCACAGCCGCTGACGTGGCGCTTGCGTGGCGCCTGCGTGGCGGGTATAGGGCCATTTTTGCAATTATAAATTTTATAGGGTTATTTGTAAAAATAAATTTTGTAAGGGGGCTAATTGCAAAAAAAGCCCAAAGAAACAAGATACTAGAGGTGCCACACGAGATTACCTTCAATAGGAAGTTCAAACATCATTGTAATTTTGAATCATGAAGTACCAAGCTAGAAGGATCAAGCTACATGTAATTCCAGTGAGTTGCAAAGTTAATATATGTCATGATTGCATTCTGAAACAGGTGAGAAGAACATCATACAACAATCAAATTCAAATCCAATCATGTAGGAGTCCCACATTGCAAGGTTATAGAACTAAATTTGCAGTACTACTACTTAAAAAACAGCAATGTAAACCTAGTATGAAACATATCGAGGAAAGATATGATAAGCATGGAAAAGCATGAGATATGTGAATATAAAAAGAATAAAAAAATAAGAGCAAAACCCCATGGAAAGCCACCGGAGTACAAACTAATGACATAGTCCTGATAAAAGGGGTTCTGTAGCCAAATTTTTTCCAGCAAAAGCCCAGGGTATGAAGTTAAACCTATATCTGCTTGCCTATTTGCATCTTGCCTCCCTAGACCTCACATTAGTGGGAGTGAAAATAAGAGCCCTTTAAATCTAGATGTATTATCTTTGAATCGGCATAATACAAGTAAGACTACGTAACAACAGCACCATTCATTTAGTCTTGGCTAAGACACATGACAAAATGCTTATTAAAAATGGCTACAACACACATAAATAACACCAAAGGGATGGATAAAGAGGTACCTAGATTCCTTGTCGAACCCAAAACGTGCTCCAAAGTAGAAGGCAACGGACAGTAGCCATGAATCACTGTGAACCGCAACCAGAGACAACCAATCCTTTTCTTCCATCCCATCACGAGCAAAATTTATCCCTAATGCTGGTTCTGGAAGTTCAGGAGGGACCTCCTCAGCAGGCAAGTTCACTTCCCAAGTCTCATCAGGATGGCCATACAGACATAAGTTCTCCTTCTCTGCGAAAAAAAAAGAAGAAAAAGAAAAAAAGGAAAAAGGTATCACATTATCAGGAATTCAGCACCGATCCATCAATGGACCTTTATGTACTAAATTCTACAAGTATACAGCGCACTTGTATAAACAACCGCAAAATCTTCTTGAAATAACATAAGGAGAGGGAAAACAACAAACATAACAAGCCTTAAGGTATGATTGTTCACATAAAGACCCCGTTCTATAGGTTGATTACAAATGGAATCTCATACTAGGTCTTAATACATCAAAAGGACTTAATAGGAAATGTCCTTAGTTTTTGCTAGTTAAATGATGGATGATGAATCTAAAAATATTTCATTGCACTGCAGACAAAACAAATGAGCAATGTCTCCTCTCTCCCTACTTTCTTCTTCTCCATTTCCACTCTTTCTCTACTCTATACTCCCTCTCTTTGGTAAAGAAATTCAACAAATATAGAAGAATTGAAGAGAAACATGGGCTGCCCATTCCACTATTTGAGTTGGCAAACCTAGAGCAAGAACATTCACAAGCAATTAGAGAACACATTGCATGTCTTGAATAACTCCCTTGCCGCAAGAATTTCACTCTTACATGTGTTTACTAATGATCTTTAGGAGGAATTTAGGAGCGACATATAAGTCAAATTCGCTATAAACTGTTTTGAACGACTGCACGAAAAGGATTTGTTTTTAAGAAGCCAACAGAGGAGTTATTAAGGTAACCAAGTGGTCGTGGTTAATCCTTTAAAAAAAGCTACAATGGATTGAAATTCCAACAAGAAAATATTCGAGTATTGGCAAACTCTTGAATTTTCAAAACCATTGTAGGATGAGACTAGCGAGACATTACAGATGGAGACAAGAAAACTTATTAAAGACCCACTTGCGCAAAAGTAAAAAACTAAAAATATATCCTCTCCAGGATCATGTTAAAACATCAATAAATCGTATATTACTGATAACACAATCCCATACCCTTCAGCTTAATCAGTGGAAGGATAAACAAGCATAAATCAGACCTCGTTTCAACAATATGCTTATTTGCTTTCACAACAATTTGGTTATTTGTTTGTGCACAGGAGCAAAAGCACACGACCTGTGACATGCATGTACTGTCCCTCATCATGCCATTTGATCAACAAAGGTATGTTCTCTATACATGCCAGGTTCAGTTTACTAATCTTGACCCTCGGTAAAAATATTTCAAGATTTGACAAGATTATTTCAAGAGGTCAGAAACTCAGAATGGCATGATACTAGGCATATTTGGTATCTTTATCTCTATACAATTATCACGTTTAGAGAAGTTATAATAGTAAAGAGTCTATTAAGAGTTCTTGTCGTGTTAAGACCTCTTAAATATGAAATGACTTCATTCCTATACAACAAGTTAGTTTACAGTTAGGCATGAATGAATCAATGACAACTCTCTATAGTTTATCTTTCCCTATATACCCAACTATCTCATTCTCGATGGAGTGCACCGTTGTCACCCATGAACAGACATTAGAGTCCTCTCCTTTTTCAAATGATAATCAAATTGCTCAGAAGTTTAGGCATAAAATAAAAGGAGAGTTCCAAAAGAGAAAAGCAGCACAAAGAAGTATTTTTTTTTTTATCAATTCATATCTTAGTTCAGCCCATAAACAAAAGACATCTAGCTCGCCATATAAGAATTCATATTTGAAGGGCTCCCGATAATATATAGGCGTCCTCACTATGTCAGAGAAAACCAAGAATCAAAATTGGAGTCCGACTATGGTGCTTCCGGAAGCATAAAGGAGTTGGTGTTTCCGACTTTTTTAAACCTTTGAATCAACCCTTTGATCATTTTTGACCATTGGATTATTATTATTCCCCTAGGGGGACCACTATCATCCCAACCCTACAATCGTTGAACCAAGGGCCAAAAAGTCGGAAACACCAACTCGTCTATGCTTCCGGGATCATCGTAGCTCTACACTCAAAATTGTACTCAATCTCACCTAAACCCCAAAAAATGGATCTTTTGTACAACTGGTTACACCAAGTATAAATTTTCTGTCAAAAAATGACTTTCCTACTACACTACAGGTTACGAGAACTGATTAGCCACTCCCCAACAAAAAAATACCAAGTTGATTTATTCACTCCAACCATTTTTCATTTTCACTTTACTTGTGTGACAAAGGTATATATAATTTGACCCCAGTTAGGCCAAAATAATAGGATTTATGAAACCAATTAACAGGTGACCGCGAGCCAGTTTAAACTGGTAGTAAACACAGAACAACATTTTAAAATTTTGAATTCACAATAACAATAAGCATTAGCACAGAGTCTTTCTATAAAGTTGACCAAACACAACTCAACGCTCCAAAATTCCAAAATCATATAAAAGCATATAATTTACGATCGCCAAAACTGTCAAACTCCTAAATAATACATTCCAAAAAGAAAAGAAAAAAATAAACACAATAGGAAGGAAAAAACAGTACCAATTCCAACGAAAAAAAGAAAAGAAAAAAAAAACCACATAATATATCCTAAAAGCACCAAATTAAGAATAATATAAATATGAAGCTCACCAGGATCGCACTGTTGGTAGAACTTCTCCACATCTGCATCACCAAAACACCCAAATAAACCCTCGTTAGATCAAAATTCAACCCACCCCAAATCAAACTTAATCTCTACCAAATCCAACACCAAAACTAGATCGAGAGAGAGAGTGAGAGAGACCAGTAGTTAGGGCTTTGACAATCCCGGCCCTTCTCGCTCGAAAATCCCTAAACACCTCCTCCGGCGTCCGCGGGTTGTAGTAGCCGCCGCCGCCGCCGTCCATATCGCCACCTCGAGAGGAGATCGAGCTCTGAGAGAGAGAGAGAGAGAGAGAGTGAGAAACCTCGCCGATTTCGTGCGCGAATCCGGCGAACACCGCGGCGCCGCAGGAGGAATCGAAGCACGAGAACGAATTAGGGTTAGGGTTAGGGTTAGGGTTTTGCGAGGGGGAGAGAGGGAGAGGTTGCGACCCCTCCGGGCTCCGGTGCACCGGGAACGCGAAAACGAACGGGAGAGAGAAAATGAAAGAGGAGGCCCCCGCTTTTATCAAGGGTTTGTTTTTAATTTTTAATTTTTTTTTTCTTTTTTAGGATAACTTCAAATACCACCCATGTGGTTTCGTGCTTTTTCACTTTAGTACCTGTGGTTTAAAACGTATCATTTTAGTACCATGTGGTTTGGTTATTCTATTTTTATTATCTTTTTGTTAATTTTTTCGTTAAATTAATGAAGAAGTTAAAACTACAGGATAGTAAAGTGAATATTCGATAAACCATATGTGAGATATTTGAAGTTTTTCTGTATAATTTAACGAAAAAATTAACGAAAAGATAACAAAAAAAGAGAATAACCAAACCACAGGGTACTAAAGTGATACGTTTTAAACCACAGGATACTAAAGTAAAAAAGTACGAAACCACATGGGTGGTATTTGAAGTTATCCTAAAAAAAAATAAGAACAATTTGATCACTTTTCAAAAATATTAGACTAAATTTGCAAATTCAAAAAAGCAAGATCACAAAACTAATGAACTTGTTAATGATTTTATAAATTTTATTAGTAAGGTAGAAATGTACGGAAACCACATAACTATAGAAAATTTTAAAATATACCCCTTAATTTTAAAAGTAAAATTGATTCTCAAATCTCAATATTTAATGTAAATAATATCTATATGAAAGAAAAAAATTATGTAATATAATTTTGATTAGTTGCTAGCACATAAGAAAAATTGTATTTATTTAATTATCAATGAAATCCATTGATTCTATGCTATTAAAGTGGTTAGAGCTTATTTAGGATGATGAAGAGGTTCTAAATTTTTGCTCCCATGGGATCCATATGGTTCACAGTTAAAGAAATCCGCGCGATGCGGCGGATAGACATTATTATAATTAGTTGTTACGATATGTAAATTCATACAAACTTTAATATTAAAAATTATATTAAAAAGATAACCTACAATACATAATTACTGAAGAATACAAATTCATTTATTATGTGTGAGGATCAAAATGGCAACCTAAGAGGGGGGGTGAATTACGTTTCTAAGATAAAATGCTAAATTATCAAGCAATTTAAAAACTCGAAACAAATAAAGTAAGAGAAAGTGAGGAGTTAGAGAAATGCAAACTCAAGAATCACACAATCGATTTGTTTCGAGGATCGGCACTTTGCCTACGTCCCCGCCAACTTCTCAACACAAGAGAACGTTGGATCTCCACTAGATGATGCTTTTACGGGCAAGCACCAAGCCTTCATACCAACACCTTCTTCTCCCAAGAAAGTTACACTTTCAAGCTTCAACTCTTTTCTTTTCTCTCTTTTACAAGATGATATCTCACTACCAATTACACTCATGTTCAGAGAGAGAATTGAGGGCTAAGAGTATTAAAAATACTGAAGTATATAAGCTCAATTGGACTTAGCAATCCCTATGAGAAATGCCTCAATACCATCTATTTATAGCCTCAGCCAGCTTCAGGTCGTTGCACTTTCGGGCGCCCTAAACAGGAATTCGGGCGCCTAGAAGTTGAGCACGCGCACTGCACATACAGCGGCCTGTCAGACCCGTGCGCCGCTTTTCTGGATCCGTACATTCGGGCCTCCAGAAATTGTGGGCTCCCAGAAGTTGAGCACGTGCACTGCTCTTCCAGCGGCCTGTCAGACCCGTGCGCCGCTTTTCTGGATCCGTACATTCGGGCCTCCAAAAATTGTGGGCGCCCAAATCACGCGCGTCAGCTTTTCTGACACAGCCAGACCACGCGCGCCGCTTTTCTGGATCCGTACATTCGGGGCTCCAAAAACTTGTGGGCGCCCAGAACATGTGCGTCGGCTTTTCTGACACTATCAGACCATGCGCGCCGTTTTCTCTGAGCAGAACATTCGGGCCTCCAGAAGTCAACTTGTGGGCGCCCAGATCACGCGCGTCAGCTTTTCTGACACTGTCAGACCATGCGCGCCGTTTTCTCTGAGCAGAACTTTCGGGCCTCCAGAAGTTAACTTGTGGGCGCCCAGATCAGGTGAAAAAATTTCTGGACCACCCAAGAAGTAAACAGACAGGATCTACAAAACCTGAGCAGAACTTTCAGGCCTCCAGAAGTTGTGGGCGCCCAGATCATGCGCGTCGACTTTTCTGACACTGTCAGACCACGCACGCCGAAGTTTCTGAGCAGAAACTTTTGGGCCTCCAAAAGTCAACTTGTGGGCGCCCACTTTTCCAGGCAGGTGCGCCGCCTGCGTAGCACCGCTGTCAGAACTTTCGGACCGTTGCGTCGTACTGTCCGGAACACGCAACCTGTCAAGTCAAATATTTCGGACGACCTAAACAGACAATTCGGGCGCCCAGATCATGTATAGATAATTCTGGACCACCCAAACAGCAAACCGTCAAGATTCAAAATCAACCAAAATTCGGATCCACTTTTAGGGCGCCCAGATCAGAGTTCAAAATACAAACTTGACAGAAAACAGATTTTGAGAAGATTTTGAATATAGTTTGAAGTCCCATGTGCTTTAGATGATAAAAAGAGTAAGTTAAAAAATATAGCTCGACATTTCTTACTCTAATCTTTAAAGCACAATGTTAAAAGGTGGAGTAGAGAGATATTTTATCTACTTGACAAGATAGCTTCAAGTGGTGAAGCTTAGTGCTAGGGGATTGCCCATCTTAAGTCCTTTTGAAGATAGAAAAGTCTCAACACAAAACTCAAGATAAAAGATTAGTTCAATAACGGTAATTATTTGTTATCATCAAAATCTAAAGAATGATTAGAGCCACTAGGCCAACAATGTGCAACTATCATTAATTATATGCATTAATATTTTTAAATATTATTTATCTCAGTATTGAATAATTAAAAATTAAAGAATGAAATTAAAAATATATTTCTTTCTAAAAACATCTAAACCTAATAATTAAAATGAATAAGTGAGTTTAAAATAAAAGGAAAAACTTATTACAACATTAAAAAAGATGAATAATATTTTTCTATATCATCATGATAGAATTTATAAATAAAAAATATAAAAAAATTAATTGAAGCGAAAGCACTATCTTTAATAGTCTTGGCGGCAACGTCTTCATTGTCGTCGCTGACGATAAAAGAAAATCCTCGTTAATTTTTTATCTCCACAGATACAGCTAATAAAATATTTGATTCTTAAATTTTAGATTAGTAAAAAATCAGTAGGTAATTATCAGAAGCATATAAAAGAATTGGACTAATCAAAAGTATTCAAAAATAAATATAAATATTTTTTACACCGTAAAATAGTTCATTTACTTTTATTTTTATTTATATTTTATAATGTAAAATAATTTTTTATTTTTATTTTTACTTATATATTTTTAATTTATTTTTTTAAGGCGAGCTCCAAAGCATAATTGCATACATGGGGGCATGTACCCATGCCCCAGCGGACCCACCGCGCACCCACCCGGGGCCTCCTCACCCGTGCTGACGTAGAGGCAGGAGAGGGCCCGGTTTCCCAATTCATTATATTACTAGTGTAGTACCTGCGCTTCGCTGCAGGTAGATAATATTTTAATTTATTTAAAATTTTTAAGATTAAAAAAAATTATACTTCACAACTTATATTAGATGATAATGTTATAATATTAAATCTAAATAAATATTTATTTATACTTGGTGTATACTAATACTTCATACATCGAACAATATATTAGATGATTAGTAAATTACCTGATAATTAATAGTATAAAATAAAATATGTAATATAAAGTATTTAAATAAAAATATATGATGTAATATTTTCTTGTACTTAATGCACGTTTATGTTCCATACATCATACAGTATATTCGATTGTTAGTGAAATATCTGATGATTAGTACTGAAATAAAATATATGATGTAATATTTGTAATATACAAATATTCAAATAAATTATTGTATTATTAAACTTTATCTTTTATGCATATTTTAGAATTATTTTACCGTGCACCGGGCGCGTCAAAAATTTTCTCTAGACACATGGCCCTCTCTAGTTGGCTAGGGCCTTAAATGGAGACGTGGCATATTGAGGTATTGAGGAGATGATGTGATGGTATTGAGGAATAATAGATTTCGTTGGCGCTAACCATTAATCCCAAAAGCTCGAGCTGTTAGAAATACGCAACAAATTCACTTAAAGCGTACAGATACAGCGCCCACGGGTCTCGATTGTGACTCGGCCCCACCAGCCTCACGCCATTTCGAACATGACTCGGCCCAACATGGCCTCCCACCACAGGACAGGATGCTGGCCCATTTAAGCCAACAATCCCCCATTCAGCACCTGCACATATTTGCAGCATGCGGGAATCGAATCCGTGACCACTGGCTCTGATGAGCGGGAGATAAGGGGACGTTGGGTTGGGGGGAGGGAGGGGGCGGAGCGGGAGACGAGGGGACGTCGGGTTTTTTGGGGGAGGTGGGGAGCGGGAGTCGAGGGGACATCGGGTTGGGTGGGGAAAGGGGAGCGGGAGTCGAGCGGACGTCGCGTGAAGGATGGGGCTGGCAAATGAGCGAGCCGGCTCGTGTTCGACTCATGTTCGGCTCGATATTCGGCTCGCTCGAGCTCGACTCGAAATTAAATGAGCCGAGCTTGAGCAGAAAAAAAAACTCGAAATTTATTTCAAGCCGAGATTGAGTATTATTGGGCTCGCTCGAATTAGGCTCGAAAAGCTCGAATATATATATATATATATATATATATATATATATATATATAAAGAGAGAGAGAGAGAGTCCGGCTACTATAATCGATAGTATCAAGCGCTTGGTGCTATCGAGTTTTCCGCCGTTAAGTCTACCCCTTTGATCATTTCCACCCTTTAGATCATACTATTCAACTAACCACCCACTCAACCATAGGGGACCACTATCATCCTATCCGCACATCCCTTCATCCAGGGGCCGAAAACCTAATAGCACTAAGCGCTTGGTACTAATTCTATATATATACTTAATAGTATGATTAATGGATGGAAATGGTCAAAGGGGTAGATCTAACGGTCGAAAACTTATGAGTACAAAGGAGACTATACTCATAAGAGTATAGTAGCCGTACTCATATATAGGCTAGGGCTACTATACTCTTATGAGTATAGACTCATTGTACTTATAAATTTTCGGCCGTTGGATAAAGAGATGTGCGGTTAGGATGATAGTGGTTCTCGATTAGGATGATAGTGGTCCCTTAGGGTTGAGTGAGTTGTTGATTGAATAGTATGATTTAACGGATGGAAATGGTCAAAGGGGTAGATCTAACGGTCGAAAATTTATGAGTACAAAGGGGTCTATATTCATAAGAGTATAGTAGCCGGACTATATATATATATAATTATATATAATATATATATTAATTATATATAATAATATATATTATGTATTTTAATTATATGTTTATAAAGTTTAGGTTATTGGGCCGACAAAAAATCAAATCAGCAAAACCCTACTCTAATTGCTCTCTCTCTCTTTCACTTGCTCGCAGAGTCACTTCCCATAATTTTTTTAATATTATAATATCGTATTTCATGCATTCATTTTGTATGTTGAACTATTAGACATTTTTTGTATCAAATTTTAGATAATATATTATAAAAATTAAACTATAGATTGCATGATGTTAAGAATTTCAAGTGGCTCGTTTAGGGCTTGAGCTCGCTCGACTCGAAGTTAGGCTTGCTCGAGCTCGGCTCGAATTAATTTCAAGCCGAGCTTGAGCCTAAATTTAGGCTTGAAATTAATTTCAAGCCAAGCTTGAGTTGAAGTAAGCTCGCTCAAGCTCGGCTCGTTTCCACCCCTAGTGAAGGATCAAGAGAGAGAAGGAGAAAGAGTATGTAAAATTAAAAAAAATCAAAAAAATACCAAAAAAATGGTGGCTTTGCCACGTCAGCTCTAAGTTTTGGGGATTAATGTATTGGTTATAGATTATAGATTATAGATTATAGATTATATAGATGAATAGGTAAGTTTGCGTATGAGGTGAACATGTCACATTGAGTAATGAGTCAGCAACATATAATTTGGTAAGATATGATTTTTGTATATTAAACACACCGTTAGTACTAGTTACTACTCTTATATTTGTAGTTCAAATCCTAAATAGTACTAGTTACTACTCTTATATTTATATTTGTAGTTCAAATCCTAAATATTCAAAGATTGATAGGATACATGTAATTCGCATAAAATATTTGTAGAACTTGTTAAAGTCTTTTTTTTCTTTTTTCTTTTTTTGAGAGAAAGGTAGCACGCTACCCGTTTCGTCTTATTTCGTTTAGAAATAAACTTAGCTGGAAATGTGAATCAACTAGGATTCGAACTCGGGACCTCAGGTACCAACCACGAAGCCCTTTGCCACTTGCGCTAGTTAAAGTCAAATGGCGCACGTTTGGGGATGGCCTACTAGCTTCAAATAATCAAATATAGTGCAGATTTAAAAATTTGCTTAAAAAAAAATCAGAGTAAGTGTTTGATTGAGTTTAGATAAAAACGATTTTTCTGAAGTGATGATAAATATTTTTTATGAGATTTTATTTTCTCATAGTCTAAAAATGGTGGTTTGGGTCGAATGACTTATATGTTGAAAATAAAATTTCATAGTCTAAAAATGAACGGTTGAAAATAAAATCTCATAAAAAATGATGATAAAAGACTTGAATTTAAGATCAGAGGTACTGATCTTACTCTAAATAGTGAAAAGAATTTTCTATAAAATTTTTATCAGGTTTGGATTGTTTTACACTGTTAAATTCACAAACGCATCACATCGACCATTAAAATTGTCAATTTTTTTTAGACCTTTTGATCACTAGCCAAATAATGTCAAAAAATTATAAAATTTAGTTTCTAAATATTTTAAATAGTGTAAATCAAGTCTAACAGAGCCGATCGTCGATTTGAAAGCCGCATCATCAAAAACAACTTGGTAGCACGGAGGCCTCCGTGCTACCGATAGTATACCAGCCTAGCTCTATATATATATATATATATATATGGGTAGGGGTACTATACTCTTATGAGTATAGGACCCTTCGTACTCATAAGTCGTTTTCGATGATGGAGCTTCCGAATCGACGATCCACACCGTTAAATATGATCTAGAGTATTTAAAATTTCTAGAAAATAAATTTCGTAATTTTTCGAAATCGTTATAAAGTCCATCTAGTGGGCATAAAATGAATGGTCAAAATTGAACGACGTCTTAAAAATGGATGATCGGATTCTTCAATTTAAGATCCGAGTTATTGATCTTTATCTACATAGTGAATAGAATTTTCTATCAAAAATTCAATAGATTCCGATTCTTTTACACCGTTAAACGAGCAAGTATCCCATACCGGCCGTTAAAAATTGTCTACTTTGAGATCTTTTGATCATAGGGCAAATGATGTCAAAAAATTATGAAATTTAATTTCTAGAAGTTTTAAATACTCTAGATAATATTTAACGATATTGATCGTTGATTCGAAAGCTCCATCATCGAGAAAAACTTATGAGTACGAATACGATCATACTCATAAGAGTATAGTAGCCGGACCCTATATATATATATATATATATATATATATATATATATATATATATAAGTTTTTAGGGATCGAAAATTTTACGGGGCAGGGAGTAGTATCCTTGTTCCCACCCCATCCTTGCGAGAGGGAAAATTTTTTCCCCGTCCCTGCTCCTGCGGGGAGAAAATCCTCCCCATCCTCGCCCTATTCGGGGCTGCGGGGATTCGGGTCTGCGAAAAAAATTATCATTCCTACGTGCATCTTTTCATGCAATTTTTTTCTTTTTAATTAAATACATAAGTAAAATATTCAAAAAAGATAAAAAAATAAGAAATAAAAATATAAAAAGAGAATATTTTTTAAAAAAATTTACTAGAAAGCCGGGTAAATATAAGAGCCACACTTCTAGTATAGTTTTTTTAGAAGACAAAAATAAGAAAAAGATTTAATTTTGTAAAAAATTATGACCGGTTTTTTAATTAAAAAAATTAAAAAAGGGGGTTTGCTTGTAATCTAAAACATAATTAATAAATTATTCAGGGAAAGAGATGAAAATATTTTAATTTTGAGAAATTAAAAAAATATTGCACAATTTTTATGTATTTTTTTTTGAAGAAAAAAGCTTGTGAAATGTGAAAGAAACAATCAAGTGTTATCTAAGTATATCAAAAGGCTCAAGTAGAATTATTCATGTAATACAAAAAAGAAGATGAATACAAGTTATTTTACAATAACATATGTTCCAACATTAGGTTTTCTTTTTCTTAACAAAATAAGTACAATAAAATAGAGTATGTGTGACTTTATATTTTTTTTATATATTTTTTTCATTTTTATGTTTTTTACCTATACTTTTTAATCAAAAAAGGAAAAAAGAAACAAAAGAAATTTTTTTGTTCCTCCACCACTCCATTATTTTAGTTTTTTTTATGTCTTTGCTTCTAAGGATTCCTCCTATTCATCTTTATTATTATTATTATTATTTTTCTATTTATTCTTTTTTATTTTTGATTGGGTGACTTTTTGGGCCCATATTTACTGCAGGAAAAAAGCCCCACCAATGGGAGCTACAAACTTTGGATGTGCTTCTCCGAGTTAAGTGATTGTTGAGTAATGTTATGCTTATAAATAAATTTTAGACTAAAAAATAAAAAAAATCTATAAAATAATTGTTTTTCATTTTTTTCATTACTATTAATAGAAATTTATATTTTATCCTCTTAAAATTTTAAGCTAATATATTTAGCCACCCTCCATCAGAGTTCCGTCACTATTTCGTCTATTTCTTATAATTTATACTGAAAATACCCATAAAAATAATAAAAATATATTAAAAAATTAATTTTTTCTTATAAAATAAGTAAAAACAATTTGATCATTTCATCATCTCCATTAACGCCGTAACCTTCTGAAAATATTTATGAAATTTTAAAGGGGTAAAATGTAGGTTTTTGAAAATCAGAAAGAAAAAGTGAAAAAACAAATATTTACAGGGAGGTTTTTTATATTTTAGCTTAAATTTCACAATATTTTATAAATTATAATAGAGACAATATTTATTTGATAGAAAAATATAAATTACGAGGAAGTGAACACGATTTATGATTTGGAGGTTGAAATCTAATCATTAAATTATATAGTTTGTAAAGTATGGTGAGATTTTTTTGTAAAAAAAATATTTTTCGTGGTTATATATACATGGATGGATATATATTTTTATGGTAACTATAGAATTTTTCTAAATATTTAACTTCAGAGGGTGTCCGGTTCATGAAAAATTAGTATTTTCATTTTCAAAATATTTTCTTTGAAAAACAAAAATTGTGAAAAATTTTGTTTTCCATGAAAAACTATTTTTTAGAAAAATAATTTATCAGGTTTTTCCGATGAGCGAGATACCTCTTTTAGTTCTTACTCCTTAAAAATAAACTTAATGCTCCCAAAATTTTATAATATATTAAATTGGCCTTTATTTGGATATTTAGAATAAAGTTCAATGATGAAAAAAGAAAATAGCGTACACACTCGATTAGGGATTATTTCGAAGCCGAAAGTAGGAGAACGAGAGATTTTATGGGTTTTGCGAATTCGACTTCGTCCCTACCCCATCAAAGTCGAAAGATCAATCTTCGTACAACAGTAAGTGGGAGTTCAATGGTCTCACAATTTCAATGCCGAAACAAATGCACACAGTAATTACTGCTCTTACTAATTGTGCACATTTTTCTTCTTATGTGTGGTTTCTATGTTATTTTAGCAGTGCTTAGTATGAATATGATGGTATCTGGACAGATGGATCTTTTATGAATTTTATGATGAACTACTTACTATATGAGAAGATTCACAGATTATAGAACAAACCCAATAAATAACGTTCAATAAATTAGGACTCATTCAAATGCCGACGCCAACAATTTTCTCAAAAAATAAATTAACCTTTGAGTTCCATAAAAACAAATAGACATTTACCATTGCTTTAGTAAAAACATTTGCTTTCAAAAATTTACTAAAACTAAAAAATAGATAAATTCAAATTGTCCCTACGGTACATTTTCACTTAGCTCTCCCATAGTTCAAAAAAATACACTTTGCTCCTCTGTGGTTTAGCTCATTTTTACTTTACCCCTTCTTAGTTTAAAACATTACACTTAATTCTTCTTGTACAGAAAACTTTCCTATACCAAGAGGGGCAAGTAGAAGTTTACCAAACAAAAAAGGAAAAATACTTCCCCTGTAACTACCTGCATTTTCACTTTCCCTCTCTGATTTTTAAAAACCAACATTTTACCCCCTTAAAATTTCAGAAATATTTTCAGGAGGGTACGACGTTAATGGAGATGACAAAATGACCAAATTGCTTGTTACTTCTTCTATAAGAAAAAATAAATTTTTTAATACATTTTTATCATTTTGAACGGTATTTTCGGTATAAATTATAAGAAATAGACGAATTAGTGATGGAACCCTGACAGAGGGTGGCTAAATGCAACAGCTTAAAATGTTGAGGGGGTAAAATATATATTTTTGAAAGTTAGAAAGAAAAAGTGAAAAAGCGAGTATTTACGAGAGGGTTTTCTGTAATTTAGCCAAAAAAGAAAATTCTATGGTAGAGAACTCCATATCGGGTTCACATCCGACCCGTTTACGACCCGCCTAACCTGATTCACTTTGGGTATCCCGTACGCAATCCGTAAAGAGTTGTTATTATTATACACACACACAAAATAAAAAATAAAAAATAAAAAATAAAAAATAAAAAATAAAAAATAAAACCCATAAAAAAAATAAAAGGAGAAATTAAGGAGCCTAAATTTTTATCTCCCCTCTCTCTCTCTCTCTCTCTCTCTCTCTCTAACCCCACTTCGCCTCGCCGCCTCCGCCGCCGCCGCCGCCGCCGCTCCCTCCGCCGCGCCGCCTCCGCCGCCGCCGCAGCCTCCGGTGAGCTCTCTCGCTCTCAATCTCTCTCAATCGATGGTCAAATCACCTCCTCTCGCTCTCTCAATCTCTATGACTCTTATCTCGATCGATGTCGTGTTAATCGTATCTGAATCCCCCTTCGATTGCACTAATTGTTCCCGATCTTAAGTTTTAACGTTGTTGATTGCGCAAACGCGTGGTTTAATTGGGCTTCTCTTTGAATATTCGATGCTTCAATCTAAATTTTCTCGTTATGGCCCTAAAATTTTGGATATTGTTCAGCTGATTGTAGAGATTTCTATAGAATTTATGTTCTAGATTGATGAATTATTTGATTGGATTCTGATTGTTTGTTTATGGGGGTTGATGAGCTATAAATTTGTGATATTGTAGCATGTTTCGGAGTTCAAATCATTGAATCAGATGAGACACTACACTGCACAATTCAGTGAGAATAACAAGTCATCTCTAAATATCCATAATTATAGTGCGGCACAGTCCATTATGTTATAGTTGAAGAAATTCTACATTTGCAAATGCATGGAGTTCTATGATACTACAAACAATTAAAAATCTAAGATGTCATTTTGAGATGTCATTTTGAGATGTCATTTTGCTCATATTTGTTTAGGTTATAATCAAACTGATGAACAGTGGAAGAAATTGTTTATGGACAATTTATCAGCATATTGTCTAGAGGATAAAATTTCTTATGTATAACTGTTTAATTGGGCTCTTCAATTCAAAGATATCAACTGTTATAGTTCAATTTTGTTGTGATCGATGAGCTTCTAATTTAAACTTTCGAATATGGAGTGCCATGCATATGATCATGTTGCATTTCTCATTCCATGACTAGTAAACGTATGCTTTTAATGGTAGTTTAACCTTCTTGGATAATCTCTGCTTCCATGCTTAAAATACTCTTTCTCCCTTCTAAAATGTCATGCGCATTGAGCGGTGAATTATTTTAGTTTATCTAATTAAATATACTCAGACTTTTGTCTTAGTTGTAGTTTTTCATTTCAGAATGAATTTCTTGAAAGTAACATTCTCGTTTGTGTTGCATCGCATCTCAATTTAAACTAATTTCATTGTCTTTGTGTGTGGAATTTGAATCATTTTTTTGAAATTTTTGATGACAGCGGGGGGAAATAATGGCTGTTAATGGTTGTATCAGTCCGGTTCCTTATGACAACGATGAAGATGACGATGGGCCTGCTATTTTTAAAAGGCTAAGCTCATCTAAAAATGGTCAGATAAACTCTTCTTTGAAGAAGCCAGCTTCTCAGAACCACTATAATTCCTCTTTGGGAAGGATTACTTCTAATAAACATTCTTCTAATGGCGAGAATTCAAACTTGCAAAAGAATAAGGCGATTTCTGCTGTGAAAATATCTAACCAAAACCCTAGTTCAACGAGCTCAGTTTCTAGAGCTTCGGCACCTACTGTTAGTAATATAAAGATCACACATCTACAAAGGCCTCATTCTGAAGCTGAAAATACAGATGATTCGGAGGATGATAAACCATTAACTTATAGACTTAATTCAGCTTCAGCAGCGCTGCAAAAAAGCAGTTCCATTCTTGTGGAAAGAGCAATCTTTGACAGTAAAAGTCAATTTTCGTATGATTCTGATGATAATAGACCATTGAGTTCCAAATCTTTACCAGCTGTTATAGAGAAAAGTAGCAAGAAAGAGTATTCTGATGATTCAGAAGATGATAAACCTCTTCTTTCTAGACTTACCTTGAAATCCACTTCGGCTTCTAAGGTTGAGCCAAATGCTTCCATGAAGAAGGAAAGTAGTAGTGATCTAGGGTTCACAAAAGGTCTAAACAAGCGCCTACTTGGCGATTCTAATAGTTTGATTGGTCCTTCAATTAAGAAGCCAAAATTTTTTAATTCTTCAACATCTGTAAAGGTCAAGGATGAAGGCTTAGTGAAAGAGGAATTAAAAACAGAGGATGATGATGACGACATACCACTTTCTCAAAGGCTGAAAAATTCTCAATCTTCATATAGAAAACCATCTTCTAATAAGATAATAAAGAAACCGACCTCATCTTTCAAAAAAGATTGGAAGAAAATGAAGAAATCATTTAAAAATTCTCAATTCTCGAAGAGGTTAAAGGTCCCACCTGGGTCTGGTGGAGGAAAGAAATGGACTACTTTGGAGCACAATGGGGTTATTTTTCCTCCTCCGTATACGCCTCATGGGGTCAAAATGCTCTACAACGGACAGCCCGTTGATTTAACTCCGGAACAAGAAGAGGTGAGTTTTGTAATTCTTTCTGTGTTGTTTTAGGTCAGACCATTTGGAAATAGATCTCCGAACTTAATTTTTTTTTACTTTTTGAATAGAGATCCCCTCAAGTATTACTACTTTTGATTTGAGATATTTTTGTTAGTTGAATTTACGATCTTATTAATTTTAATGGCCATTTTTATAAATTTAATGGCTTGACCTGCTATTCAACGGATGGAATTGCTGATAGCATTAACAAGTAATGGTTGATAGCTGATGGAGCCATTAACTTTTATGGGATTGCAGATGAATTGATAGAAATAACTCAAATCAAAACAAAGGAAACTAGGTCTTTTGACTCTTTTTCCAAAATGACCTATAGTTTAGGGGTTTTTTAATACATTTGAGCCTTCACTTTTCTTTCTTTTGTTTCTTGATGGATGATGCTCTTTCTCTTGATCTTTTGTTCTGTAGAGCCTCTATGGCCAATGGAGCTTTATGTTGAAGTGCTGAGCTGTTCAAAGATGTACTACTAACTTTTCATCAAAATCTCCTCTACAACTTATGGTTGTACCGGAGGCAGAAGCTTCAAATTGGAGCTTCTGTATGTTGGATCTTAGAAGCTCATTTTAGCTTCCCATAGCAGCAGAGGCTACGACCTATTTATTAGCTAAATGCTTGGCGTCTCAGCTTCTACTTTTTGTAGTAGTGAAGATATGCTAGAAGTCGGAGCAAACAGGCTTTTTTCTTCTAGAAAGAGATATATCTTGAAAAACTCTTCTCAGCTGCACTTTTCTTTTGCAGGTTGCAACGATGTTTGCTGTAATGAAAGACACCGATTATGCCACCAAGCCAAAATTTATAGAGAACTTCTGGAATGACTGGAGACAAATTCTGGGTAAAAATCATGCTATTAAGAAATTTGAGCTTTGTGATTTCACTCCAATCTATGAATGGCATCTCCAAGAGAAGGAGAAGAAGAAACAGATGAGTTCAGAGGTAAGTCACAACACATCAACCACAACCTCAATCTATTATCGAGGTTTATGTGGTTACATGTCCGAAACTACTTATTTTTTGTCATGTTAACTATACTGCTAGTGGTTGATGATGAAAGGTGTAGAACTTAAAGTACAGATAGACTATTAAGCCAGTGGCAAGAACAATATGGCGGCTCATTTTGAACTCTTTTGTTGGTTAATCATCAGTGTACTTTTTAGCTGTTACTGTGGTTATTTCTCCGGCTCCTTTCTTTTCATTGTTTGGCGAAGGAGCTATAGTTCATTCTTGCTGTGCCGGCAAACCGCAAATGAAGCAATCTCAATGTTTGTGACATTAAGTTCCTGATTACAAATCGTAGTATTTATTATTAACACCATGCACTCAATTTGATGTCAAGTAGTTTGGCTGAGAATTTCCGAAAATACTTATCTCTTTCCATTAAGTCTCTATCTCTTCCTATTACTTTTGTTTAAAATGATTGTTAGAGGACGAGCTCATTTTTAGTTTTTTTGACTTTTTCCTTGCTATCTGCTCTTTAGTTTTCCTTGTATGGTGTGCAACAGTTATGTCAAATCAACACTTATTTGGAGTATATAATTTATATTGCCTACAGGAGAAGAAGGCCTTAAAGGAGGAGAAACTGAAGAAAGAGGAGAAGTACATGTGGGCTATTGTTGATGGAGTCAAAGAGAAGGTTACTTTGAATTAACTTCATTCGGTCTTCTTTTATTTTTTGCTTGAATTTAGTTTAATGTTACTCATAGTCCATGTTTTAGTCTTAACTTATTCTAGATTGTTGCGGTTTTATTTTTATCATGGATAATTAGTATAGATTCTAGACTGTTTCGGTTTTATTTTCATCATGAATAATTAGTATAAATTCTAGATTGTTTCAGTTTTATTTTCATCATGGATAATTAGTATAGATTAGTGAAATTTCCACGATGTATTATGCTGAAAACAGCATCATTACACCCTTTTCAGGTTGGCAATTTCCGAGTCGAACCGCCCGGATTATTCCGAGGTCGTGGAGAGCATCCAAAGGTCTGAAATACAGTACTTCTAATTAATTTGTGATAACATGTCTAATATGGTTGCTTTTCATTTGGAGTTTTTTACATTTATACTCCTACAACGTGATCCATTTGTATAAATACGTACTTATCCCTGCAAAATCTGAATTTTCATATCTTCCCTTACAAACTTTTTACATATATGCCCTTCTATTTATGAAAATGTCCCTCCTTAAAAACTCCCCATGAATTCAATAACTCACCTACTTAAGATCGGTTCTTTTCTTAAGAAACTGCACTTTCAAGTTGTCTATATGAAAATTCGCTATAATAGATGGTTGTGGAGATATTAAAAGTCCTTCTAGGTATTGTACTTTTTCTGACTTTTGTTTTCTTTTGGTTTAAATCAAATGGTAGATGGGAAAACTGAAACGACGAATTCGACCAAGTGATATCACAATAAATATTGGAAAAGATGCTCCAATTCCAGTGTGTCCCATATTTGGTGAAAGGTACTGTACAATTAAAACGAAAGAAGTTGGTAAAATCTACAATATATAGCTGTTGGCGTGTTTGGCCATGCTGGAGCTTCAACATAAGTGTTATATGAGTATAGTTGTTTGAAGAAGCACAAATGAAAAAATTCACCAGCTTCTGGCTGCAACAAAAGCAGAAGATGCAAATTAGAGCTTCTGCTTTGGGGGATTGAGAATTTATTTTAGCCTTTGCCCTACAACAGAAGATTCAGGCTCTGTCGATCACTACCTGGTTCATGGAAAAGCTTGTGTTTTGTGGAGTAGAGAAGTTGCTTTGGAAGCTAAGAAATTGAGGAACTATGAACTTAGCTTTGGTCGTATTTTTTGCAGGTGGAAAGAAATAAAACACGATAATACTGTCACATGGCTAGCATTCTGGCCTGATCCAATAAATTCAAGGGAGTTCAAGTATGTGTTTTTGGCTGCGAGCAGCTCATTGAAGGGGCAAAGTGACAAAGAAAAATATGAGAAGGCTAGGCTATTGAAGGTAATTAACTGCAGTAATAAAACTTCGCTTGACTTTTGATCAACTGTTGTAATTTGTTTTTTTTTTTTTTTCTACTGCTCTACTTGTTCTGTAGGACTACATACATACTATTCGTGAAAATTATACAAGGGATTTTACCAGCAGAGATGCAACAAAGAGGCAGATAGCGGTGGCAACTTACCTTATTGATAAGCTCGCCCTTAGGGCGGGGAATGAAAAGGTAGTATATTCAGCACCTTTGATTCTTCTTAATTATAATGTCTATCTTCTTCCCTTTTGTCATTTGTCAATCTCGCGTATGTTTGCTTCTTTCGATTGACTTGGTGGACAATTTTATCCATGCTGAGATATATCTGACATGAAGATACAAACAGGTTGTTTTACTGTTACAGTAATACCTCTATAAAATGTGAATTGCCATATATATCCCTCAAAAGTGCAGTTTCTTACGAAACTACCCTTGCCATAAGTTGGGAGCTATCCAATTCAAAGGCAAAATAGATTTGCATTTGCCATTAAGTATATCTGAAATGGAGTGTTTTCGTAAGAACAAGGGTACATGTTTAAGAAAAAGCTTTTGACGGACATACATAAAAAAAAAAAGATTTATTGTGGGTATGTATGGGAGTAGATAATTTTTCATGGATATGTATATTAAACATTTCAACTTAAAGTTTTTAGCAAGTTGTTAATGGACCTATGGGTTGTTACTCTGCAGGATGATGATGAGGCGGACACTGTTGGTTGCTGTACTCTGAAAGTGGAGAATGTTGTTTGTGTTCCTCCAAATAAGTTACAAGTAAACAAACTTTTCTGTATATGCTTTCATGGAACAACCATTTAGTGGATATTGTAACACTTGCTTTTTCTTTCTTTTCTTTTCTTTTTTTAAAATTTTCAGTTTGACTTCCTTGGTAAAGATTCAATCAGATATTTTAATACAGTGGAGGTCGAATTACCTGTATACAAAGCAATCGAGGACTTCCGCACTGGTGAACATATACTCTCGCCTGTTTAATTGTTGCTACATTTACATATATTCCCCTGCAAGATTATCGATTTATATATATTTATGCATATCTGAGCTAAATCTGAACTTTCATTTATGCCCGTTAAAAATCTTATTTTTCTTACTATCCTTGTACTTTCAAAAATATGCCCTTCTAGAAAACTTCATCTAATACAAAACCGACTTCTGCCATGAACTTGATGACTCTTAACTTAACTACATGTTATTTGAAAGAAACTTAAGTTCGTAGATTTATGAAGATCAGAATTTTACTGGGTATATACTAGTAAATAGATGGTTATCTGGAAATCTATTGTAAAGCCTTTATTTTTTATTTGGTTCATATGTGAGATGTTTACTTTCTGATCATGGCTTGCAATTCATTAGCGAAGAAAAGCGATGGAAAAAGAAAAAGCAACGGGGATGATCTCTTTGACTTGCTTGATACAAGTAAACTGAATGCTCATCTGAAGGAACTCATGCCTGGTCTAACTGCAAAAGTGTTTCGTACTTATAATGCTTCCATTACTCTGGATAGCATAGTAAGCTCTCTCTCTCTCTCTCTCTCTCTCTCTCTCTCTCTCTCTCTCTCTCGTGTTCGCATGCATCAAATTGTTTGATATCAATGTCTATTTGCGACTTGACCATTTTTTTCTTTTTCTACTTCTAGTTAGCTTGATTTAACTGTTGAATCATGCAAGATTCCCTCTTTTTTTTCTTTTCTTTTTTCTAATTCTCAAAAGAATAAAGCAAAACATCAAATTCTTGGGCTTGTCTGGCGTTGTTGCCTTCCACTTTTGTTTTCTCAAACACAAATTGCATGCGAAGGAGTTTGGAGGCCGCAAATAGATTGCAGCCATTTATGTGGCTTGTTTGGGTACCATAAAGAAAAAAGACACATTCTAGTAACTCTTTTTTACTTTGTATTTTTGGAAGAAGATACCATTCTGCCTTATCTGGGGTACATCACAAAGAATGACAGAGCAGAGAAGTCCAACCGTCAGCATGTCCAAGTATATAGAATTTGCAAACAGACTGCAATGATACTGAGCGAGAGCTTGTATTCGTTATACGTTTTGCTATTTGACAGCAGCTGCAGGCAACAGTATGCTTAGATGAAGCCAGATGGAAAAGCAATATCTAATTTGCGTTGAACCTCTTTATTTTCTTCTTTTGTTTCCAGAAGAAAGAAAAAAGCTCATAGTCCTGTTACATGTTGGTTGAAACCAGTTTTTGTGCGTCTCTGCTTGAGCCATAGGAGATGAAATTTTTATGCCTGGTCCTGAGAGAGGGAGTCCTATTGGGTCTCTTATTAAATATATCCTCATTTGATTGGTTTGAGAAATGCCTTTCCTTCAAGTGATTGCAGATGATATAATTAGTCAAGTAGTTCGTTAAACTTGCTGTTTCAATACATTACTGTTTCAGATGCGTTCGGTTCTCTGTTTAACACTCAATTACTGTGTTTGTGTAACTTTACGCCTAGTTTATTCACACCCTTCTGTTTTACCTTTATCGTCATGTGTAAAGATACAACCCTTGACAGTAATTATTCATTTAGCAAATAGATGCATAATTGCTAAATCGATATTTAGAAATACATTCCTTGTGAGTTGAAATTGTGGCTTGTCATGGCAGTTAAACAAAGAAACCAAGGAAGGCACTTTCCCAGAAAAGATCGCTGTTTATCAGCATGCAAACAAAGAGGTAAGGACTCTTTGGCCTAACAAGTGCAAGTTTAAATTTTTAGAGCCATTTACATAAAATTCTCATGCAAAATTATCTATGTACAGATATACCCCTGCAAGATCAAAAATTCTGATTTACGCTGTTTGGAAACCTTAAGTTTCTCGCGCGTTTTACCCTTATGTATACTAAAATACTCCTCCCATGAATTCCAGTCTTCCGAACTTAAAATAACAGTATTTTTACAAGGAACTGCTCTCTTAAGTAATTTTTCAGGATATATATGTAAAGCCGCTAACTTTGTTATGCGATTTTTGATTTTTTGGGCTTGTATTCTTTTTGAAAACAGGTTGCTATAATATGCAACCATCAGCGCAGCGTCTCAAAGTCGCATGAATCCCAGATGTCTAAGTTGAATGAAAAAATCAATGACTTAAAGGTTTGTTTCATTTTAAGCGTCCAACTCGTTGAATTTATCGTTATTTTCTTGTCTAGTTTATTATACTATACGCTCCTTCATTATACTGTTGATAGGCCCTCAGAGAGGAACTGAAGGTTGATTTGAGTAGGGCGAGGAAAGGGAAGCCTCCACTTAAAGATAAGGAAGGGACACCAAAGAAGAACTTGTCACCTGACGCGTACTAAACTATTCTTTTGATTCAAAATTGGGTTCTAGAAATCAAAGAGAGTGTGACTAAATCTCATACAAACTAACTTGCAGGATAGAGAAGAAGCTTTCTCAGATTGAAGTGAAAATAGAGAAGATGGAGATAGATAAAAAGATAAAAGAGGATTTAAAGACGGTGGCGCTGGGGACGTCTAAGATTAATTACCTCGATCCTAGAATTTCTGTTGCGTGGTGCAAGCGCCATGAAGTTCCCATCGAGAAGGTATTTTCGAAAAGAATTATCACCTCCTTTCTCCTCCTTTCTCTTTTTGTGGTGAGAAATTGGAGACTTTGTTTTGGGCCGTTTGCTACTTCTGAAAGTATCTGGCATCTTATCGACTGATCATGATTTAGAACTTCTAATATCCCCAGGAATCAAAATTTTATGAATTCTAGGGCCATTTAAATGTCCACCAAACAAATAAAGAAATAGAAGTTTCTAGTTGGTGATATATTGCCACGACTTTGTTATATTATATGATTAGACATCGTCGCATCAGTCGTGTGAATTAACAATAACACATAGTACGCTGTAACTAAGCTTGATAACACTATGCTTTTCATTTTCCTTGATGCATAGGAAAAATACCTGGAACCATGTGATATATGGCGTTTGGGCACTGACACGCATTACAGATATCATAATCATCTTTATATTCGATAGTTGGTGCTTCGATTTTGATATTTCGCTATTCGTTTTTTCTGGAGAATATAAAATGCCTTGAGACTTGATCTTGCTTACTGGTTATCTTTTGTTTTTTTTTGGGGCTTTTAGATATTCAACAAATCACTTCTTGCGAAATTCGCATGGGCGATGGACGTCGATCCTGGCTACAGATTTTGAAGCATTGTTTCTCAGCGAGAGCCACGATTTACTAACTCCAGGTCAGCGAAACACGTAGTCGGCCTTTCAACATTTCATTCTAAGTTCATTTCAAAATAGGAAACTATACCCACAGAAAGAGAAAGGAAATATCAAAATTGTTGTAAGATTCTATGTCTCTGTACTGAGAAATAAGCAATGCTGCATTTATCCTTGCAGAGAGCTGCTCTCATTGTGTACAATTGATTCAAATAAGAAAAAGAAAAAATAATCTTGTTGTGACTGGATACATTTCTATAGACATCAAATCCACTTTAAAAACTGTTGTATAAAATTGTTTTAGAACTTTATTGGTTACTGTAGTTGCATACTGTAACAGTTAAATTCAAATGTGAGTATTAGATGGTTAAAATGTGCATTTAATTCATAGACTATTAGAATTAGAACTTGGTGTCTTTTAAGGGAAACTTCCTTTTTTTATACCCCTTCTTTTTATTTCAATCAGGGAGTTTAGTAGATACCAATTACCCCTTATTTCATGATTTGATGATCAATATGAAAGTGGATTCAAGTTGCTTATTAAAAATTGAAGTGGTTAACCTCAAACAGAAGAAAAAAAAAAAAAGTAGAAGAAGAAGAAGAATATAAAGGCTAAAATACAGAAACCCTGTAAATATCTGCTTTTGCTCTCTCTCTCCCTTTCAAAAACTTATATTTTACGCTCTCAAAATTTCAAGTTGATGCATTTAGCCTCCCATCCGTCAGGGTTCCATCACTATTTCGTCCATTTTTTATAATTTATACAAAAATATCCTTAAAAATGATTAGAATATATTTAAAAAGTTAACTTTTTTATAGAACAAATAAGGGCAATTTAGTCATTTCGCCCTCTCCATTAACGCTGTAACGTCTTGAAAAATATTTTTGAAATTTTAAGGAGACAAAATGTAGATTTTTGGAAGTCAATGGGAGAAAGTGAAAAAGCGGGGTGAAAGTAAAAAAAGCAGGTATTTACAGAAGATTTTCTATATTTGAACCAAATATAAACTAATAGATGTGATGTATAATATTGAAAATTCTGTATATAAAAAACTGTAATTTTTTATAACCTATTCATATCAAGCTGTATCCACAAATCAATAATCCCTCATTTGTTAATAGAGGGCTTACCTTTTGATGTGTTATAAGTGGATTGGTGGTTTCGCCGTGCCGGAAAGGATTTGGGCGGAGTTGGGCTTTAAAGCAGAAGTTCTAATCTGAAACTTTTGCTACGGTGACACTCTTTTACACAATCAACACTCTTTAGATGTACTAACTAAGAGGGTCCAAGCAGAAATGGTGTTCCTTTATATCCACTTCAGGTCATTTGAAACTCATACACTTTTTTCGGATAAATTTCTTAACCTTTTTTTGCCCCACAGAGAGAAATATGAGCTTGATTGGGCTACTATCGGTAGTAAACGGCTCGGTTTACTACCGATTTGTTTTCGATGATAGAGCTTCCAAATCGACGATCGGCACCGTTGAACATAATCTAGACCATTTAAACTATCTAAAAATCAAATTTCATGATTTTTTGACATCACTAATCGAACGATCAAAAGGTCACAAAATCTGTAATTTTAATGACCGATATGGTGCGTTTGCTCGTTTAACGGTATAAAAGAGTCCAAATCAACTAATTTTTTGTTAGAAAAATTTTAAACTATTTAAAACAAGATCTAGACTGTAGACCTTAAATACAAAAATTGTATCATTACTTCTTGAAGGATATTCATTTCCGGTCATTCATTTTTTGTTCACTTGATGGATAAGAGAATAATATCGGAAAAGCGTGAAATTTGATTTCCAGATAGTTTAAATGGTTTAGATCATGTTTAACGGTGCTGATCGTTGATTTGAAAGCTCTATCATCAAAAATAAATCGCTAGTAAACCGAGTCGTTTACTACCGATAGTATTCTAGCAAAACTCGATAAATATTACAGTTTTCAATATTCAATTAGTTCCTGTTTTTGAGTAGAACACACATGATTTCAAACACTAGCATTGTTTTAGTTAGTCATATTGAATTCTTATTCGGTAAGCATTACGCTTTCGCCGAGTCATTTTTATCTCTACCAAACAAAGGAACAAAGCATATCATTAAAAGAGCAGTTAACAATAAACATCGACTAAATTCAGATACTTGACAGAGAATGATTTGGAATAAGATCTAGCCAAAATTTCAAATCACCTGCTTAAAATTTCATAGTGGTGTTTCAACTGCATCGCTATCCGCGTCAATGCTGAGTATTCTCCTTAGATACTCCAATTGCTCGAAACCACCCTGCAACTCCTCCCACTGCATAGGCAAAGCGAGAAGGTATAATTAAAACACAAATTCCATATCATTTTCGATGAAAATAGAGTCGATTCAGAGAGTTCATGCACTAGGTTAAAGAGCATAACAGAAACAGAATCTCATGAAATATGGCAAAACTTAAACAGGTTTCGTCGCTATAGCGTCGGCAGGTGTTGTTCTTTGAGTCAAAGCAGGTTATTGTAGAATAATCTTAAACCCTTGGAACTCCATTATCGCTAAGGACTGTTTGGATGCTAGAATAACTCGTACATCATACTCCTCTATCCCACTCACGGACTATTTGCCGAACGCTGAGTGGAATGAAAAGTTGTCTAAAGATGAGTTCAAGGAGCGACTTATCCTGATTTTTCACGATATGATAAATCACCTCAGAGTTCGAATACAGTGTCTTGGAAATCACGATTTTAAGTACGTTACGATGGACTAAACTCAAACTCCTATGCAGTAATCTCCAAAGGAATCTCTTACCAAACACGAGTTATTAACGTATAGCTTGTCACGACATCCAAACAGGCTCAGATACAAGTAGACCTGTAACTGCTACGGTTATTGTATAATCTAAACAAGAACGACTTTGTTCTCAGTTACGGATGGTATAGACTGATAGAATTTCTCCTCGAATCAAAGCGCACATAGAGTAGATAGAAAATGAATTTCTTTTCCGGAGTGTATTTGTCGCTTTAGTTTTGTAGCCTCGGATAACTATACATGCAAAGTTATGGAATCTTTAAGAAACCAATATAAAAAAGGACCAACTCCATTTCTTTAATTCTAGTTATTCTCTTTTTATATTATTATATTTCAACAGAATCTGCAGATAGATATAAAATTTAACCTTATATACAACAAAAGAACAGATCTAAAATTTAGATTGATAGGTAAACTTATGCAAAGAACATTTGCAACATTAAAGTTTTCGCTGTTACTTCTCCGACTTGGCCTGAAAGATCAAGCTTGAATCTTCCACATAGTTCGGTAAAATTTCAAAAGTTTGTAACCCTTAGCAATTTTTTTTTTTTTTTTTCCTGCACTTCTAACTAGCGAGAAGAAAAAGTATCATGATTATCATGCAACTATAGATTGGTTATTTCATATTTTCAGTTGTAGCAAGTAGTAAATAGATGCAATAAGTACGAAGTATATTCTATTATGAATTACCTCTTGGAGAGACAAAGAGACAAGCTTCCACCCCGCAGCGGTAATGAAACGCCGCTTTAGCATTGTGTGCCCTAAAGGCGTACCTATTAAACCACCAACACGAGTTCCCAATCAATAAACTACTAATTTGAGCAAAATAAGACATACACACATAATGCAACTATAGGATCATTATATAAAATAAAAAAAATGCATACCCAAATTCCTCGAGAAATGTGTTGGTCCATCAATCTCAAATGCGAGCTTTCGATCGATCACAACGGCATCAACTGTATACCCCTCGATTGCATACTCTCTGACCCACTCAAGCCCTGTGCTAACTAAAAGCCTTCCAACCTCTTTTTGAAACGAAGAAGTGGTTTTCTGATTAAATCTCTTCGTCCTTCCCGTTCTCGATACTTTTTCTTCTAGATCACTATTTAATGATAAACCAAGACGAGGATATTCAATTTTCAGGCATTGGTTCACAATATAAACTTGCGAGACAAACATGATATCTTCTCTATATTGCTCCGAGATCCTTTGCTCTTCAAATTCGCTTAGAGTAGTCCACACTAGAGAGAAGAACCGACGATCCATTTGCCCTAGAACAGCATATGACCAAGCTAGATTCCCCAGCTGATCCCTACTAAAGTTTAGATTACCTTCCGTTGTTTCGGGATCGGCACTCATGTCATCTTCCTCATTTGAACTCTCTCTTATGCAGCATTTGAGGGCTGACCCGTCCTTGAAAGCAACATCGAGAGCATCGAGTAAAGGAACGGGACACTCATTTAACGACGCAAAACCCCACAACAACTGAGCAATCTCTTGCTCCCTGAAAGTGCGGACTAACTGGGCTGCTCGCTCAGCCAAGCCCGCGAAAAGCTGCGGGGCCGCGTGCCGCATCGATGCGAACGCTCCCGCCACGTTCGCCACGTTCTGCGCATTGAATTCATCAATCTTGGTCACCGCCACCTCCGCAATCCGGTCCATCTCCGACAAATAAAGAAGCTCGCCGCCGATTTTCGACAGCGCCCACGTAATGTTCGACACGCCTTGTGCCGAGCAATCGGGCAGAGCGTTCATCGCTATGCCGACAAGCATCGACATCTCCCTCTGCCTAGCAAACGCCAACCTTCTAGACCTAGTCATCGAAACCTTCTCCATGTTCTTGGCTATTCGGTGGAGCGCGGTGGCGATGTTCAACGGCGTGAGCGGCGAAGGGCTGAGTCCTTTGGCCACGGCCGCGACCGTCTCGGCCGCCACTTCTAGCACTTCTTCGGCCGTTTGCGAATCGACAATCTCTTTATTTAGAGAAATCTCCTTCTTCCGATTAGTGGGTCCCGAGAATTGCGATAGTTTCTCGACAAACGCCGCTCTCGATCTCTTGGACTTTTCGTCGAACACCCCATCTGCGAATTGAGCTATCCTACTCTTGAGCTCACCACACTTATCCTCATCCTGTAAACTCAATTCACTGAGCTCGACATCATCAAAATCATCATCTATCTCTTCCAAAATCTCTTCTTCTCTACTAACCCTATCTTTTTTACTCCCTTTGATCATGTCACTACTCTTCTTCTTCTTCTTCTTGTTCTTCGTCTTCTTCGAACTCACGATCCGCTCCATCGAGCGACTCAAACCCCTCGATTCGATGCTTCGCAGCGCAACTCTCCTCGCCCTCACACACCAATCCATGGTGTCGGTTTCCTCGAGCAACCTCGACTTCTCCGGAAACTTCTTCTTCTTCTTCTTCGCATTATTATTAGTAGAATCATTGGATTGGGAGGGTTTGATCTCGCCCAAGAACTCCAATTCCCATTGCGGAGTGAGCTCCTTTTGATCCACAACACCATTTTCATCTACCAAATGGGTGTTTAATCCGCAAGAACAGATTTTTTTGCTCGGAAACTTGAATTTGGGGTGGGGATTAGAAAACCTAAAGGGGAATCTTGGAATTGAGGAGATTTTGATGGATTTTGAGGGGAAATTTAGCAGGGTAAAGCTTGTTTTCGCCATGATTGGGGAGACATGGAGCTCCATTTTCCAAAAAAAAAGAAAAAAAAAAAAAAAGAGAAAAGAGGAGGAGGATAAGATAAAACGCATCGAGACCCCTCAACTATAAAAGTATTTAGAAATTGACTCCCTCAATTTTATTTTATTTCTTTCTATTTTTTTATTGGGATAATATCTAATATACCCTCTAAAACTTCAAAAATATTTAATATGCCCCTGGTAATTTTCACAAATCCCCAAAATCCTAATCGTATCTGGGGCATAGAAGGGTATTTTGATAATTAGGATAAAAATTCAAAAATAAAAATACTATTTTTTAAAAAAATAAAAAACTTTCTCACAAAAATTACTTAGTTTAGAAACACATCGAACGAAAAGTTTTTTTTTTCAGCCAGAAAATTATTTATAGAATATTTTTTTGAAACCAAACATAAGTTATAGAACTTTATTTTGTCTCAAATAATAAATTGTAATTATATTTCTATTTTAATTAAATAAGTGCTAATCACTTCAGCAAATTATATCATCTCAAATTTATTATTATTTAACTATTATATAATTATAGATTAATAATACGATTATCTTCGATAAATAAATTAATAGCCATGCTATATTGCCATTTTTGTTTAAAAATTTATATTAGAATTTAACTAAGTGGTCTAATTGTAGTAAATATAAAATTATAAAAACATCATTCTCTGCCGCCTTAATTTTTTTTAAAAAGGGGTGTTTTGTATTATAAAAAAGTCTCGAGTAAAAACAAAAGAGAGAGAGAGTATTAAATATAAAAATATAAAAATATTATTATGTATTAGCTTAAGTTTTTGAGGAACTGTGTGGCATTATTTAACAAATTGAAATGTAATTCACAACTAATCTAATTTAAAAAAATTAGAGTTAATTTAAATAAAGGAAGAAAGAGAAACATATCTTAATATTTCCCACTCATTTAATGAAATAATTAATGCACATATCTAAACTAGGTTGGCTTTATTAATTTCACTATTCCAATTAACAAATAACATTTCAACATACACCGCATCCCAACAAAAGGCAGAGAAGTAATTCCTGCAAAATTAATTGTAGTCCGTAGAATTAATTTTGATTAAAATGTGTAGAGCGTTTGGCTGAGTTTAAATGAAATGTTATTCTTCTGAAGTGATTTCGTAAAATTGTTTTCTAATTTTGGACCTCGAAATTTAGAAAACTGATTTTAAAAATCAAAATCGGATTTTGAAGAAAAGAATACCAAATGCTTTACTGAAAAAAGAATCACTTTTGACTTTAAAATCACTTTCTGAATCTAAACCAAACACCCACTTAATCTTTTCCTAAATATTATAACCCATCCTCTTGTATCCTATGTTGAGCTTCTGTGCTTTTAAAAGTACAGGAGTATTTGTGCTTGTGACTTTTAGCCGTCGTATCGTCTTAAAATTTGTATAGTACTATTAACAGTGTGTCCTGTTAAGTTTTCTTTATTAGTACGGTACGAATCTTGAGAAGATCCGACGGCTAAAAAATTATAAGCACGTCGAGCTTCTATATTTTTAAAAGTAGAAGAGCTCAACTCTCTCTCTCTCATGTATATATATCTTCTTTCAGTACTCTTTCTCTCTCTCTCTCTCTCTCTTTATATATACAGAAAATAGGAGAGAGAAAAGGTGGTGAGAGAAGCTTACAAGGGAGTTGGGATCAGAGAACAAGAAGGTAAAAAACCAAAAAAAAAAAAAAATCAAGTCCTTATTCCTTATATATATATATATATATAGAATCCGGCTGGTATACTATCGGTAGCACGGAGGCCTCCGTGCTACCAAGTTATTTTCAATGATGCGGCTTCCAAATCGACGATCGGCTCCGTTAGACTTGATCTATACTATTGAAAGTATTTGGAAACTAAATTTCATAATTTTTCGATATCATTTACCTATCAAACGAGTAGTCGAAAAATGAACGGCTGAAAATAAAAATCTCATAAAAAATGATGATAAAAGACTTAAATTTAAGATCAGAGGTACTGATCTTACTCTAAATAGTTTAAAGAATTTTCTATAAAAATTTCATCAGATTTGGATTGTTTTACACCGGTAAATTCACAAACGCATCTCATCTACCATTAAAATTGTCAATTTTGAGACATTTTGATCACTAGCCAAATAATATCGAAAATTGATGAAATTTAGTTTCCAAATACTTTCAATAGTGTAGATCAAGTCTAGCGGAGCCGATCGTCGATTTGGAAGCCGCATCATTGAAAACAACTTAGTAGCACGGAGGCCTCCGTGCTACCAATAGTATACCAGCCTAGCTCTATATATATATATATATATATATATATGACCAAATTACTAAATAGATTTCAAATTGTGTTTAATCTCTCTCTATTGATGGATGAAAGGAAGATTTTTTTAACATTTTTTAGATTTTTTTTTTTTTTTTTGGTTTTCCTTTCTGATCTAATGTGACAGTTTTCAATCTCTGTCTCTCTCTCTCTCTCCCCCTATGCATATTCAAATATTATGATATTATAATATTTTGAGTTAATTAGGACTTTGGTACTAAGTTAAGTTTGATCTCAATTTAAATTATAGTCACATTATTTTAGTTGGATAAAAATGTAGTGAGACCCCCTCAACTATTTTTTTTAATTGGAAACACCCTCAATTTTTGATTTTTTTTTTTAAAGAATTGGGTGATTTTGGCTAAATAAATTGAGAATATTACCAAATTAATCGATAATTTTATCAAATTTCATACTTTAAACTTGATACTTTACTATCCAACATTTTAATTTGTTTGATTTGAGACCATCAACGGCACTTTGACTTAAAAATTCGACTGTGTCGTTTATTTTTACAGGTTTAATTAGTACACTAAATATAATTTTCGTTAATACAAATTCATTAAAGTAAGTATTTAGTTTAAATTTTAAAGTTAAAGTGCCGTTGACTGACTCAAATCAAATAAATTAAAAGGTTGAGTAGTAAAATCAAATTTTTAAAAGTTTGGATAGACGATTCAGAATGGTCTACAGTTAAGATAGATTGTATGTATTTTTATTAAAAAAAAAGGAAAAGTGTATGAACATTTCTCAACTATAACCTCTTTGTTTTATTGAGATTGCAAGGGACAAATGGCGAATGCCACCGCCGCCGCCAACTCAGCATCAGTAGGCGGCGCCGCCGGACGGCCGGCCATCGTCCATCCGTGCACCGCGTGCAGGCAGCTGCGCCGGGGGTGCACTCCGGGCTGCGTCTTCGCGCCGTGCTTCCCGCCGAGCCAGCCGAACCGCTTCGCGGTCGTCCGGCGCGTCTACGGCGCCGGCAACGTCCAAAGGCTCCTTGAGGAGCTCCCGCCGGAGCGCCGCCCTGCGGCCGCCAACTCACTCGCCTACGAGGCCTCCATGCGGCTCCGCGACCGCGTGTTCGGGGCCGCGGGGGTCGTCTCGCTTTACGAGCACCGGCTTCATAGCCTACAGCTGGAGCTCTTATGCGCCAGAGCTGAGCTATCGACATACGAGTGTTCGAATCGCAGCAACGCAGATGAAGGGCCGCAGATAATAGATTCGAAGTTTCTCGGAGTTTGCAGCGGCGGCGGAGGTGGTTGGGGTGATGGGTGGTATGAAGCTATGAGGGTTGAGGGTTGTGCGAGTGAGGCCCGAATCGCGGCGAGGTTAGCAGCAGCGACCGACGCGGCCGTCGTGAGCATCAGGCCGGCGGAGGATCGAATAGCGACGACAACGACGGCAACAGCAGTGGCGAAGAGATCGAATCAGATCGACAAGGACGTGGTAAATGATCGAATAATATAAAATTCGTATTCGTCTCAGGTGAACGGTGCACTAATATAAATAATAAGCATGAATGTTAGAATGTTCTAGAATATATTCTGAATCATAATGCAAAAAAAACTACATAAACTGTAAGTAAAGTTAAACTCTCATTTTTTAATTTGTTAGTACAATCCTGACCAAACTCAACAGAGACCTTTGCAGAAAATATTACAAAAATAAACTATAAAGTTTCACTGTTTAGCTCGATACGCAAAGCATTTGCGTATCTGAGCTTTCGAATTGTAAGTAAAGATGCGATGGAAGGAGAAACAGCTAAGAGTTCAGGGCATAAAACAATACGATTCAATACCGAGCGAATTAAAACCGAAGAAATAAGAAGAACCAAAGCGAACAAAACTTTCAAAGCGAAGAATTTATGGAGCAAAGCATGAAAGAGAAAAAAGAAAATGGCGAAAAAATAGATAATAGGAGCAGTGTTATAATAATAACTAAACATTAGAAGTTACATCTAAACATTAGTCACCAGGATTAAACAACATAAGGGGTATCATCATCATCACACACAACATGGCTTTAGAACACAATAAACAGAAATAGTAAAAACACCCAACTGGTTCAAACCTAGCAGTTAGGAAATTAATATCACACATAACCTGTTTCTCTTTCTCTTCTCTCTCTCTCTCTCTCTCTCTACCTCTCCATTAGTGTAAATAAGCAGGTTGATACTGAACCTGGTACCCGTTTCCGTAATAAGTAGTGTGGCTAGGAGAGAGAGCGTACGGAGCGGAACTCATCATGGTCGGATGATGGGGTTCGATCGGGTACACATATTGCCTGTTGTAAGGATACGGGTACCGTTCAGGGGTGGTCGGATAGAAGCTTTTGTCGGGGAAGTTGTTCGGGAAGTTGTTCGGCGCGCGGGGGTTGTGGACGGTGCCGCTGGCGCGGGCCCGCTTGGATTGCGGCTTCGCGGCTTCGACTGCTCTCCTTTTGTCCGCTTTGGCTTTCTCCAGCTGGGCGACTCGTTTCTGAAGCGGTTCGGGCAGGTATTGGTCTGCGAGATTGTGGTCCTCGATGGACTTGAGCACGGATTTTAGCGCGGATAGCTCGCGTTCGTTCGTCTCGTTCTATAATGAAGAGTTTGTTAATGTAAAGGTGATTGCCACTATAACTTGAAAAAAATCCAAGAACAAGTTCAAATTAGAATATTAATGACAAGAAAGTAAATAGGTCGAACATCTAAAAATTTATGAGACACGGAAATTACTGCAATGTGGTACACAAAAACAATAAGCGAGTCTCTAAATAGGTCGAACATCTAAAAACTTGTGATATTTGGGAATCTCACAATGTCAAAATTGCATTTGCACGGTAGAAAAAGTTCGTAGAAGTTGAGTACAAACAATAAAGAAGCGGCAAAAAAGAACATTGGTCTGTTTACGTCTGACACTGCAAACAATCTGTTTTCAGTTCGCTGAAATCAAACGAGTTCTCATAACCTCGTACCAGCAGCTCGCTTAACAGTTTATAATGATTATTCTGGATACATCCTTATACTACAGCAATAGAAGTAAATTGAGTTTTAGTGCAAAACAAGCATGAACAAGAAGCTGTATTAGATTTACTTGGTTTGAATTTGAATCCCTGTGGATGAAAATCCTCAGATCAAGCAAGAACATTCTAAATGGCACAATGAAACAAATGGAGGAATCAAAGCACATGTTTTAAATGTTCTAGACTATGAACAAGAAGCTGTATTAGATTTACTTGGTTTGAATTTGAAATTTTGAATCCCTGTGGATGAAAAGCCTCAGATCAAGAAGCTGAACATTCTAAATGGCACAATGAAACAAATGGAGGAATCAAAGCACATGTTTTAAATGTTCTAGACTATGAAGTTCTACAGAGTGGAAAATCACTTAGTGAACTGTTCTGTAGATATATAGAAGCCAAATGCCGCTACGACCAGAATTTAAGAAACAGCACGATAACTAATCTGATAGTAATGCTGCAACAAAATAGAAAAAGAAAAAAGTCTACCTGAGCCCCAGGAGACATGTTTCCAGCTTTGGCATGTGGTGTCTTCCTTGCCTCTTTCAAATACGATTTCAGCAAAGGCACAGGTGCGAATTGCTCTGTCAATCCAAATGCATATGCCAGATTAATGGCATCTATTTGCCTCCCAGTATTCACCAGAACTTCTATCACACCTAAAATTGTTAAAAAAAAGAGTCATGAGATAGATATTTAAACAATATAAAGAGAAAAAGATCAAGTCTACAAACGAATTTGAATTTTTTTTCTCCAAGAACTAGAAAAAAAAAATAGACAAGGTCAAGAGTGAAAACAATTAAAATAAGAACTACCGGAAAAATGGTATAATATAAAGGCTTTCCAATCAAGTTGCAATAAAATTAAATTGTCGAAGACAACCACATCATTCCTTACTAAGAAATATGAATGACGTAAAAGCACAACCTCTATTCTTTTGCAAGTGAACACATTTTAGGAATAATTCCAGGACTATATGCTTAATCTTCAAAGCAAAACTAGGAAAGAAGGTACAAGCTTTTGAAGCCCTTAATATTATCTCAACTGAAGTCAAAAACCAAAATTAGCCATTTAATAAGACAAATGAACCAACACAAAGCACTAACATCAGCTGCTAGAAGCTGGCCATATAACAAAGAATGCACCTCACGATATTTTCTCTTTTCTTTCATTAATACTTCCTAATATGTAAAGCTTGGTCACATATCAAACTGGAGGAAAGTTTGTAGAGCATTAAAAAGTAGTTTTAGAGGCTCATATAATATTAGAAGACATAGACATGAGACGAATAAAGAGCAGACCAAGATCTAAACTACAAAATATGTAACTAAATAATCATGCAAATTACACTGACTTCCGAAATATTATTCAACTAGGGCCTTAATATCTTGAAAACCACAATCAAGTATAGCAAGGATAAATTTCAGATCTCGTATTTGCATGTTACTATTTATTAAAAATTATGAAAGTGTACAATGAGAAGTAGGTAAGAAGACATCAGATTTGAAAGTAAACATTGATAAATAACTTCTATAGCTAAACTTAGTACAAACCCAACCTTGCATCTTATGTGATATCCCAAGTGATCGACATAGCTCTGCTATTTGACGACGCCTGCTAACAGATGGGATCAATTTGAATATTTCCTCTTCATCAAACTCAGATGACAGTCCAAAAGTAGCTAAAAGTTGGAGAAATGCGTGTGCTTCTAGCGAATTTCCACTACTAGTATCAATGTCAAGAGCATCTAACTTTGGCTTCCACTCTAAAGCAATCGCCTTAGCTTGCTCTTTAATATTTAATGCAGCCATTGAAGTATCAAAGAGTGAGCCAAGGGACTCCATTAACATGAGACAAGTTCTACGTAAACCCAGAAGGCTACCATCTTTCTTTCCGTCTAACCCTAATATTTCTCCAGAGTAGAAGTCCTTCAACGAGTTCAGCACAAGGGCAAAAGGGTTGCGTGCACCTTTTAGAGCCAGAGGAATTTCTTCACGAATGGAGGCCAAGTTCTTGCGGTTGTCTGATATATATTTGTGAAGTCCTTCGGCATCCATTTTCTCACACAGAGACATCAGTACTGAGTTAGGGTTTATGTCTGCATTGCAATTTTCAGTATTTGTGCCATCTACCAAGTCAGTTTTGGCTGAGTTAGCATCAGGGTTTTCTTTAGAAGAAGCATCAACCACACCATTGCTTTTGTACTTGTCAAATATCTCAGATAGTGCGGCATCTCTTTTTATTTGAAGCCGATCCAATGAAGCAAGCTCCTTAGCAACTACCACGGCTTCACGGTTCTCCAACATCTCCTCAGTCTCTGTGACTTCATTTGCATACTCCTTTTCCTGATCTTCCAACTCGTTAAATCTTTCTTTTAGTGAATTCTCAAGACCATGAAAATGCTCTTCAAGCTGTTTCCATTTCAAATTCAGAGATACAGCGCTATGACTTTCAAGTTGAGCAATTGCATACTGAAGCTGTTGTATCTTTGAGGTGGTTGAATCAATGAGTGTGGCAACTGATTGAGTAGCATCCATGATGAGAAATTCCTAGTGAAATAGACAAGGATTTATCATATATCAATATGTTTTATTTGCATACAGAATGTGCAGAGCTACAATGTTCAAAATGCATCAGAAGGTCATGCACCAAAAACAAAGGTAGACTTCGAATTCAAAATAAAACTGTAAATTAAACAATCATATAATGGATTTTAGAAGACAAGAATGTACAGAGCTCGAAGTTGATATTTCAGACCGCAGAAAATGGCTAACAAAGTGAACTTATGAGAGGAACTTTCTTAAGGACCAGCGATATATGCTGGTCAGTTGTTCGTGCAATTCTTTTTCTTGATTTTTGAAAGAAAATCATATCTATTGATGGCCAGGAACTTCTATAGATGATCAGGAGGCTTAAGCACATCAAATAGCTACTCATGATAGTGGCATTCAACCTATAGGTATGGCCTCTGACATATATATATTGGATCTACCTGAGAAGCTTGAGATGCTTACTATTCCACATAGGCCAGTGAACAACCCATCAATAATATTTTGGGAGGCATGTAAATGAACGGTGAAGCTTGATTGTTTGTGAGCTTTTTCCAAGTTATGAGAAGCATATCCTACGTTACTAATTAAACAGATCATCCATTGCGGCATATACATGTTAAATATTTATATCTTTACAAATCTCAACTAAACTTCCACCAATTGAAAGCACTAGAAAGTTTGAAACTGAAATTGGCGACTATCATAACATTCAGCTTGTCTCGATGTTCAGACTAAACAAGTTAAATCAAGGATTGCAAGGAGCCAAGCTGATCCCACTAAACAGAAAGAAAGAAGGGGCTAATTATGAAATTAGTCCTTATAATTTGACCGAGGCTTAAGTTAGTCGTCGTCAGAAATTCAACCTTCACCTTGGAATTCGACCTTGATTTCAATTTTCACCCAAAATGGCCTTTGTTTCAATCTCATCCTCATAATTTTGCTTTTAACAAAGGAAAGTGCAAAGAAATTAACAACATGGCACTTCTTCAAACGAAAGACTAGTGGAAAGGCATAGTTGTTATGCAGATCATACTACACTAAATTGTTACAATTAAAACAATTAAGAACAAAACGGAAACCCAGAGCAGTTCCAACAAAATTAAAAGAAACAAGGGAATACCATTCCATGTAGACCCCATTAGATAGGACGACCTACTGATAGACACAAAACCAAAAAATGGACTAGAGATATAAAGAGTCGAAAATGAAAGGAATGGTGAGGGAAAATAGTTTAAACAAATAAGCAACTAAAATACAGTTTGGGAAACTAATAGTTCTTAAAAGAAAGGCTGGAAAATACCTAGCAAAGAAAACAAAGAACAATAACAATCCCCTCATTTTTATTGCCATATCCGCAGGGATTTCACAAAACCATAAAAATTGTGCCCTTTTGGCTTCAAACCCAACAGATTTTTAAAAATTTATCCTAAAGAATATGGTATTCATGAGCTCAACTATTTACTTCTCCCCACTTCATCGATTAGCCACTCAAAAGAATTAAAGCTGGAGTAAACTATTAAGTTCAAAAGTTATGACCTTTCCCCCTGAAAAGTCTCACTAAACTAAAAATTGAACTACTAACCAACAATTGGTAACTAGAACATGAAATATCTTTCCTAATTTCTAACTCCTCGACTTCATTTCTGAATTAATAGGCACCAAACAAAGCCCTGGTTATAAGATCTCCTGAGCACTAAAACTCTTTCACAGCATCAACAGCACGTTATCTTCTCAAACAATATAGCAAGCTTCCATTTTTAACTATTATTAGTAAAACCACTTATCCCTAATTATGAAACAGAGCGAAAATAGCAGCTAATACACACTAAATCACAAGATATACCAACAAGGTCAATAGATCCATTCTCCCCAGCTTCTACTTATCCCATCACTCACATGCCATAAGTCAACCCCAAAAGACCCCTACAAACCCTAAAACGCCAGAAACCCTAGAAACCCTAACTCTACCCCAAGCACCAATCACCACAACCAACCCACCCCCCGACCTCATCCAAAACCCCAAGATCACGAAATCAAAAAGCTACACGAACTAAAAAACAAAAACCCTAAATTCCGATCACAAACCCACAATTCACCAAATTTCACCGCGAAAACGCGGATCGGATCACAGACACACAGACACAACACGAATCAGAACCAAAAATTGAGGATTGGGGTACGAATCTTACCGGAATCGGGGAGAGGTCTCGGCTGGGGTTGGGGATTAGGGGAGCGGGAGAGGCGGCGGGGAGTGGGAGTGAGGCGACACCATCGTCGAATCGAGAAGAGTGAGAGAGAGAGAGAGAGAGAGAGAGAGAGAGACGCGGGGCAAAGCTCCCACTTTTATTTGGGGACAAGAGAAAAGGGGAAAGTGTACGATTGAGTAAAGTTAGAGGTACAATTGCGTGGAAACCCCCTACCTATAGGCATTTTGAACTAGAGCCCTCAACCTCATGATTTGGGCTTTTTTTGCATTTAGCCCCCTTAGAAAAAAAAATCTACAAATAACCCCACAAAATTTATATTTACAAAATTGGCCATATTCCCGCCACGCGAGCTCCACGTGAGCGGGTGGGTGGCTAGATTAAGTTGAACACGGTGAATCATTCACCGTGTTTGGACACAGTGAATGGTTCACCGTGTTCTTCCTAAATCCTAAATCATAAATCCCAAATATTACGTAATATTTGGGGTTTAGGGTTTAAGAAAAACTACGTAATATTTGGGGTTTAGGGTTTAGAGTATTACGTAATATTTGGAGATTAAAATTAGGAAGAACACGGTGAACCATTCACCGTGTCCAAACACGGTGAATGATTCACCGTGTTCAACTTAATATGCTTGCGTAGCGGGGATAGAGCCAATCTTGCAAATATAAATTTTGTTGGTAAAAATATTTTTTTTGAGGGGGCTAAACACAAAAAAAGCCCTCATGATTTTTTTGGGGGCAATTGCTTATATACCCCTGAAAGTTTTCCGACTTTCTTATTTACCCCTCTTAGAAGACTAATATTAACCCTTTTAAGGTTCCAAAGTCTTTCAAATATATCCCTGGAGTTAAATTCTGTTAGTGAACCGTTAGGAACAGCCGTTATCTCTATGAGATTATCATTTTGCATTTTCAAATATACCATTCTATCGTTATCAGCTTTTCTTATTTACCCTTAAGTTAAGGGTAAAAGAAGTATTTTGACTTTTTACCTTTTCGAATATACCTTTCTACCGTCACCAACTTTTCTTATTTGCTCTTAAATTAGGGGCAAAATAGGTATTTTTATTATTTTGGGATAACTTCAAATACCACTCCTGTGGTTTCGTGCTTTCTCACTTTAGTACTATGTGGTTTAAAACGTATCACTCTATGGTTTGGTTATTCTCTTTTTTTAATCTTTTCGTTAATTTTTTCGTTAAATTAATGAGAAAGTTAAAACTACATGATAGTAAAGTGAATATTCGATAAACCATATGTGAGATATTTGAAGTTTTTCTGTATAATTTAACGAAAAAATTAACGAAAAGATAACAAAAAAAGAGAATAACCAAACCACAGGGTACTAAAGTGATACGTTTTAAACCACAGGACACTAAAGTGAGAAAGCACGAAACCACATGGGTGGTATTTGAAGTTATCCCTATTATTTTTTAACTATGGTAGAAATTTAACTTAAATTTAATCCGAGATGACTTAACTGGCACAAGAAAAATTCCTGCTGTGACCATAGTAGCAGCGTGTATAAGAGCCGAAATAGGAGTGGGTCCTTCCATATAATATTTTGATTATGCTGACTGGATAACTAACCAATTCAACATGGATATTTTGAATAACGAAGAAATATATAAGGGATATATTTGAAATAGAAAAAAAAAAGGTAAATAAGATATTTCAGAGATTTTCATGGTACATAGGCACTTATCCCTTTTTTTTTTCTTTTACTTTTAATTGAGTGATATTAGTAAATGAACAATTATAACAAGTTTAACCGCTCTTGAAATAGACCCCTCAACTTTTTAGGATAATTGCCTATATATCCTTCAAAATTTTTGAAATATCTGATATATCTTTACTTTTTTTAATATACCCCTCGTATATTTTTTTCGTTAGTCAAAAATATCTCCGCTCTTAGTACCCGTAAAGTAATTTCAAATTAAATCCGGGTTAAATTTGTACCAAAGTAAAAAAAAAAAAAGTCTAAATATCTCTTTTGCCTCTGATTTAAGGATAAATAAGAAAAGTTGGTGACGATAGAAGGGTATATTTAGAAGAGAAGAAGTTAAAATACATTTTTTTGTCCCTAACTTAAGGACCAATAAGAAAGTTTGTGATGGTAAAGGGGTATATTTGAAAGGGTAAAATAGTAACTCTAGTTATATATTTGAAAGAATTTAGAACGTTAAAAAGGTATGTTTAATATTAGACTTCCAAAAGGGATAAATAAAAAAGTCGGAAACCTTCAGGGTATATAAGCAATTGTCCCTAACTATTTTTATTTGGGCTATTCTACTTAACTAAATTAATACTTTTGTAAAATTTAACAAATTAACTAGTAATTAATAGTTAATTAATTTACTTCAAATTACAAATTATTTGAAATTATTTAATTTTAAAAACTTGTCAATGAATTATATTTTCAAAAAAAATTTGTCATAATTACTTATTCATGAAAATTAAAAGTTTAACGATGTCGATGTGTAAAAATATATTGAGAGACCTTCAATTATCAGCCATTTTGAATTTAATCACTTTAGTTTTGAACTTTGTTATTTAACTTAGATATTTTGATAAATTTGTTATTTATTGATTTTTCTAATTTTATTTGTTAAAAGTGATTGATATTATTACATTTAATAATGCCAATTGTGAATTTGCTAGAAATTTTCAATTTAATTTACTAAAATTATATAACTCCAAAAAATTTTAAAACAATGAGGGGTCCCTTTCAAAAAGTCCTAGAGTTGAGGGGTCTCCATACATTTCTACCTTAAATTAAGGTGTGCACTGTAACGCCCGACACTAACACGTCACTTTCCGTTACCCGTTTGATGTAATCCCAACCGTCCATTTCGAGGTATACGATTGACGGATCAGATGCGTCCACATTTTCGTCGGTATTTTCTAGACCGGTCCAAAACCGGTCCGGTTCACTGGACCGGACCGGGCAAAAATAATAGCCCATAAAAACGATTTGATCTCTCTCTCTCTCTCGTTCCCAAATTCGACCAAATAAAACCCTAATCAACTAACCCCCTCTCATCGATCTCAGGTGGGTTTCTCAAATTTTTTTCTTTTTTTTCCCTTTAAAATTGTTGTCGATTAATCTACAAATCTCTTCGATTAGGCCCTTTAATCGTTCCATTTCGATTGTTTTGATTCTAAATTCCTAAATTTTGTGATTAGGGTTTCATTTTTTGGGGGGATTGCTATAGACCAGATGCAAAATTATGATTTTCTGGTCTTGTTAATTGTAACTTATTCGGTAGGATGATTAATTTTGAGCAATGTTATCCCACTTTAGATTATAGCTTGCATTTGAGATGAATTTGGCGATTTCGCCAAATTTTTTGTGATTAGATGTTTTGTTTTTGAACCAATTTAGGGTGGTTTTTAGGTTGTTAAGCTCGTATCAATTAATTTTTGTTGATCATAGATGCTTTGGATGCTTTGATCTTAGGGTGATAGTTTAATGTTTAGGAAAATGAAATATCATATAGAAATACTTACTTCCGAAAGTAATGAATCCAAAGAGCATGCTTTACTACTAGAAGTTTCGCGCAGATTAAAACAATCTGAATTCTAAGCTATTGGCATTGCAATTCTATTTGTTTGGTTCCTCAGAAAAGTGTGGAATAAAGTTTTCGAAGAAAAAAAAATTTCATGGAGAACCTCTTTTTCAGTTCGGAAAACGAAAAAACTAGTTTTTCATGAAGTTTGGAGAAAAAGATGTCTAAAAATATACAGGCGGAAGACTAAGAAAGAGGTTTTCCATGAAAAACTTTTTTCCTCGGAAAACTGTTTTCTATACTTTTCAGAGGAACCAAATAGCCCTTTTGACCTTTCTCGAGACGAGCAATTTTTTGTATGTTTAACATGATTTTACTGCATAATGCTATTAGTTCGGTAGTAAATAGGTTGGCGACTTTTAAATTGGGTTTATTTTAGTTAAAAATGACAAAGAGAGACCCTCTCAACCATTGGCTGTGCACTCTTTTTTTAAAATAAAAAGACCCTTTGAACTTGTATTTTGAAATTAAATTATTTTTGTTAGCTGAATTTGGGATTTAATCATAAAGTTGCACTACTATGCCAGCTTATCTTTTGAGGTAACACATAATTTAAATACAAAGTTGAGCTACTATGGATGGTCAAAGTATGATTGATCAAAGTTTTAGTTTCGAAGTTAAGATCTCATATATACTCTGTATGAAGATTAAAATGTAGTCGACTTGAACTTTCTTCTGTAGATATCTGCTCCTCTGCAACAGTAATTACTTGGTTTCTTTAGTGAGATTCTATTTTTATTGCTGTTAGAGTTCATGTTGCATACCTGTTTCCAGTGATAGTAAAAAATGAAGAACCAGTAACGAGCATTAGATAATGATCTTGATTATAGCCAAGTTGTCTGATATTGTAGCCAAATATTTGGTGTAAAATTAGGAACAATGATTTAAGTAAATGAGATTGTACTTCAGATAAATTAGTATTTTTGAATTTTAACTCGTATAAAGCAGAATAAAAATTAATGTCAAACTATAGTTGTATACTTAATGTCTTACTTCGCACGAAGAGTTTTATTTCAAGAACATTGTAGCTTATCAAATTGATATTAGACACATAAAAGTCCAATGCAGTGGGTTGCTTAATTTACTTCATTAGCATGTTCAATTTGTTTGTAAAACACTACTTTTATAAACTTAAAGGTGGTTGATTCATGATTTTCACCGAAATTTTCTCATTTTTCAAAAATGCTTATTAGATTACCATCTTTTAAAGCCCAAATCACACCATTTGTTATTGAATTTATCAAAAAGTTTCACTCAGGCCACTAAACTTAAATTTGTTTCCATTAAGTCACTAAAGCCGTCGAACTTTCAACTTTGTTTAATTTCCCTAACGGAGGGATCAATAATGTTAGATTTAACAACCTATGTCTAAAGTTTGGTGACCTAAGTGAAACTTCAAGATAAGTTCATTGACTAATATATATAATTTATCTTTTCTCTCAAGTTTTCTATTCAGATTTTCCTATCTTTTACTAGCTTTAACTATCTTTAGTCGCAGGATGTCTGGATTCAGCAGCTTGGCCCCAAAAACCAAGAACTTAATCGTGGCCGGCGGGCTGTCGGGTTTCGTCCTCGGGGTGTATTACTACACCATGAGAGCCGTCGGCGGCAGCGACGAGCTTCAGGTCGCGATCGATAAGTTTGAGGAATTGAAGAAGAATAGTAAGGAATAAAGCCGAAACTACCACCTAAGATACTGCTGTTCTATCAACTTGCCAAAATGTAGTCACAGTTGTGAAAAGCCTTTTCAAGATTATGGTTCAGAAAGAAAAGAAAAAAAAAACTGCTCAAAGTATCCTTTTCTTATCTTTTCGTTCTTTGTTTGATTGTTGGTAGAGATGAAGATGTGAAAGTAAAGTAGAGTTCTCTGTATTAGTTTTCTTGCTTTAACTGCGAATTTTTGTTTTGGATTGTTTTGGAAAGGGATTTGCTCTTTGCTTGCAGTACAAGTGCTTTCTTGTAATAAATCTTGCAATAATTCTGCGCCGCAACATAAGTAGAGCTTCAAATTACAGTTTTTCTACTTCATTCTACGGTAAAAAGTTTCGAACATTTTTCTTTTTCCTTCAGCAGAACATTTCTATTTCTGTGTAAAGCTTTGAGGAGTCACTGCAGAGGAAATCACCTATTGTACCAGTTTCATCTGGTTGTTTGTAAGGCTAGCAATCCAGCTCGCTGTTCGTGAGCCAGCTCGTGTTCGGTTCGAAATGAGCTCGAGATCGATCGCTCGTTTAGTAAACGAGCTGAACATTAGCTGAATATTTTAGTTCGAAATCATAATGCGCGGAACACTAGCTCGGGTAAGCTCAATATATATGTAATACAAATTTCTATTATTGAATTTTAGGTCAACCTAAATGTAAAGAGATCTATATTTTATGAATTTCAATTATTACATTAATATTCTAATTTTTTTTCAACTTTTCATCCAGTAGGCGGGCCGACAATCTAACTTGCTGTTCAAGAGCCAATTCCAATTTATGTTTCGGCTCGTTAATAAGCAAGTCTAATACGGGTCGAATTTTTCAGTTCGATATTTTAACGATTCCGCTCGTGTTCGACTCAGTTGTTTTGCTTATTTGAAAGTTGTTTTAGAGGAAGTCAAAGGTCACATGGTGTTCTTTAATGGATCCATTTTTATTACATTAGTTAGCCTCAGTTGTTGATTTAATGGGTGTTTGAGTTGAGTGAACTGTAAGTAGAAGAAAAGAAAGTGCAAAACTATAGAGTACTCTTAAGAGTTTGACCTTCTTCTGGGACTAGAATTCGAGGTTTTTGCAATGTTTTAAAATCCGTGTGAGACCCCAAGTAGTTATATATATATATATATATATATATAAGATATAATATGGCTAAAATTTTTTAATCCGGCTATAGTATTTTGGGCGGTGGTTAGGTTCAAGAAGTTAAGAGAGTTAAACTTGTTAGGACTAGAGTAGTTATAGGATGGATGACCCTCTGTGAAGTGGGGCGTCACAGTTGGTATCAGAGTCAATTACCAGCTGGAAGTGTGAGATGAGTCTCGGCTGAGTCAGGTTATACAGCGGGGATAACGAGATCCTCATGCTGATGACTGGTGTGGGTAGAGCGCGACTCTCCCACAAGATCAATTAAGGCTAGTGAGACAAGTCTCACATCGCCTGGTACTTGTGAGCCTAAGCCTGACGAGAACGTCAGGACTTAAAAGGGGAGAGAATGTGAGACCTCAGGTAGTCCTATATATAAGATATAATACGGCTAAAACTTCTTAATCCGGCTATAGCATTTTGGGCGATGGCTAGGCCCAAGAGGTTAGTGTTAGAACTAGAGTAGTCCTAGAATGGGTGACCCAACACACAAGCCGGTTTGGTTCAACTGATAAACTGGATTGGTTTAAAACCTGCTTTGGCCTGGTAAGATCAGTAATTTAGTCATTGAGACGGTAAATCGGTCTGGTTTTATACCAACCTGCTGGATTTCTCCTTATTATGTATTCTAATAATTAATTAAAAATATGCATTAGTTTTTTCTTTCCATTGTGTACTTTGGATATATTTTTAATTATATATAATGTAAAGAATACAATGCTTAGAATATATTGTTTATTATATATAATATAACAAAATAATATTTAAATATTTGTGAAGTCATTTGATTTAGTGCTTGAACTACTGGTTGAACTCCTGATTGCAAGTTAGGAGTCAAAAACTAGTTTCAATTTTGATAGCTTGATAGAAAGTTTGAAGGATAAAATACAGAAAATTTTTCTATAAATATTCATTTTTTTTCTTTCTTTTCTGACTTTCAAAAACATACATTTTGTCTCCTTAAAATTTTATAAATATTTTCAGAGAGTTATGACGTTAATGGAGACAGTAAAATAATTAAATTACCCTTATTTATTTTATAAAAAATAATTTTTTAATAATTTCTATTATTTTAAGGATATTTTCGGTATAAATTAGAGGAGATAGATGGAATAGTATAGAATCTTGTCGAAGGATAAAATGCATCAACTTAAAATTTTGAGGGGTTGAAATATTTTTAACAGTAAATATTTACAGGAGAGTCTTCTATATTTTAGCCGAGTTTGAAACTAAATTTTGGCCATTTGGCATTTCAGTGCGCAAATTTATTAATGCCGCATATACAAGTAATAATTTGGATAAACTTAGTTTAGCACATTTTTATTTTGCCATCCTATAATTTAAACAATTTTACTTTGTTATCTTCTAATTTTGCCTTTATCTAGTGCGAGGTCCTGCCATTAAATAAAACAGCAAAGTGATACATTTTATAGACTATAGGATAAAATACTTTTTTAGCAATTCGTAATTTTTAAAATATATTACTTATTATCCCGTCATTTGTAAATTACAATATTTTATAAAAAAAATTATAAAAAAAATTAAAAAATTTAATTATAGAGTGATAAAGTGAAAGTTAGCTGAGGGGCAAATTGAAATTTCCCCTAATAATTTCTACAACTGATGGAAATAATGATTAGTAACTCAATTACAAAATTCAAAAGGTCAGGGACCTTTTTGTAAAATGACCATACCCTCCCAAAGTCAAATAGCCACTTATTACTACTACTATAAATTGCTCAACAACATTACCACAACAAGCAAAAATAATAATAATAATAATAATTTTTATAATAAAATAAAAAAATCCTCTTCTTCGTCCGTTAAATCTCTCTCTCTCTCTCTCTCTCTCTCTCTCTCTCTCTCTCTCTCTCTAACGACTCCCCCGCAAAAAAAGAAACCCCTAAATCTCTGTTTATTGATGATCAATCCATGAGAATTCTCCACCAAGATCCGATTTTGTTCGTCGAGGATGTCCCAGGCGGATGTCTCCTATAGGTATCGCTTCCCAATTTTGGCATTGATTTAGGGTTTTGATCCAATTTTGGGTGGCCCCAAATGGGCCCTTTTTGGGCTAGGGTTTTGAGTTTTTGGTCGTAATTTGGGAGATTCTGATGTTTGTTTTGTTCAAATTGGTCCATTAATGCCTATTCCAGGGATTATTATTATGATTTTAGTGCGATCTAGGGTTTGTGGTAAAGTGGGAGAATAAGAATCTGGTTCTTTGGTTCTTTATTCTATCCTTGGTTATTTTTGCACAAGATTTAAAATTTTTAGGATTTTTTTTGCTCATTTAAAGGAATTTAGTTGTAATCTTTATTTCACGACTTAGCAACATCATATGCATATATCATGATTGTGTTATAATTTTGTGCATTGCAATTAGATGTAATTTTTGTTAATTCTAAAACAGAGAACTAGAACATTAGCATGAGCTTTAGTCAAAACCATTTTGCACTGAGAATTGTGCTATTATTTACTATTATTTTATGATTATTCCAATTTATAATTTGAAATAACGTGTTATTTTCCGAGAAATTTTTAATTGCATGCGAAAAGATCATATATAACATTATGGTTTTGTTGAAAATATGATATTTAGGTCTCATGTATGATTGGAAAAGCGTTAATGTTATTATTTACATAAATGTATATACTAATTTACATGTTTTGGTTTATGTTGGGGCTGGGTGGATTTGTTTGCGATTATGTAATAAAAATAGCAGCAAATGAGTGTCGGACATAGGAAGTTTTAAGTACTAATGATAATGAAATACTGGTTTGGAGATGACGATAACTTATAGTACTTATGGAGGATGTTTGGTGATTTAACCTTACAATTATAAATTGCCTCTTGCTCGCATTATCGATCTTTCATCCTGTGTGGCAGAACTTATCAGATCATTGTTTGCTGATAAAGCAGTGATATTATATTACCGTTCATATTGTAGCATTTTATGTTATTACTTTTTACTGTATTCGAATTGCTAGTATGTTTGAATTACTAGTATGTTATCAACCCCTTTTTTTATTAGCTTTGATAGTTAGAACATTACTTAATATTTGCCAGCGTTCAAAAATCTAATTTATCACTTTTCGGATAAGATTTCATCGACCTTTTTTGACCACTTTATGTAGCAAATGATAGAGTGTCGTGTTTCTTACTTTTCTCCATTTTATCTCGTAATTATGGGCGCTGTCATCTTTAGGCGGTTGAATCTCCTAACATACTGTTGTCATGCACTCGAGAAAAAAAAAATGAATTCTTCCAAAATCTTAAAATTTGTTGTTTTGCGGGAGTATTAGATCATTTTAGACTTTGAATTCATAATTATCTTCTTTGCTTGCTCGCGCATATCATGACTAAACTAGTGTTTTGCGTCTAATACCCTTTCAAGGGTGGTAAACATGTGGGTTGATGGGTTTGAATTAAGTTCGATATATGTTGATATTGTGTGTTAAATACAAAGTAATTTTTGATGCTCTGCTTGTTTCCGGACTTGTTTGGAGATTAGTTAATAATAAGCAAATATTCCAAACCAAATCTCTATTTTTGAAGACTAATTCATTTCTATCTCGATCGTTATAACTAATGTAATATACGCCTTCGTGCAGTTGCGGGGCTTGCGGATATCCGTTGAACTTGGTATCCTCCAACCGAGTCACGCCTGAAGTAGGCCCCGAGTACCGAAAATCTCTCAAGAAGGGCGAAATTTCCTTTCTCTCTGTTGATATCAGCCGATTCACCCAGGTCGACGAGGTCAACTGCTTTCCTGTTGCGTGGGGCCGTTCCCGTTTGAAAACTAAGCTTCTCTGCCGCAAATGCGGGGCATTTATCGGGCGTGTTAACGGCGAACCCCCCGTTTTATGTAGCTTCGACCCCTCCGGTTCGTCCTCATCAACCCACCAAAAGTACTCGATAAAGATCCGAGCTTTGCAACCGTCAGAAGAAAGTCAATAGCTCGTTGGAGCTTCTACCTTTCTATAATGGAAAGTCGCGTAGACTGCACGAAGAACCACTTACCTGACGACTGTCTGCTCGCTATATTCAGTAATCTTCAGAATGCGACAGATAGAAATGCTTTTGGCCTAACATGCCGCCGTTGGTTCGAGATTCAAAATTTGTCGCGGAGATCGTTAGTATTCCACTATGACTATAACCCGAAAGTTTATCAGGCGTATGCGCAATATCTACCAAGGCTTTTGGCTCGTTTTCCTTTCCTTCGCTCAATATCTCTAGCTGGGTGCACTGAGCTCGCCGATTCAGCTCTCGAACCGCTGAGAAACTTCGGTTCGACTCTTCGATCCTTTTCTTTATACTGCTGTTTCGGCGTCACTGACAGAGGTCTCACCCTTGTCTCTCAATCGTGCCCTAATTTGGTATCCGTTACGCTCCATCGTTGCAATATCACTGATTCCGGTTTGGAAAATCTCGCCTTTTCGTGCCGTGGATTGAAGAACGTGAACCTCACGTATTGCTTGCTGATATCCGACCGCGGGATCGGCGCGCTCGTCAGAGCATGCCCTGTCGTTCGTGCCGTTATGATCTCATATTGCCTCGGAATAAACGGGACCGGTTTCAAAGGACGTTCAAGCAATTTGGCTTATCTCGAAGCCGATTCCTGCATGCTTTCTCAGCAGGGCTTGTCAGAAGCCCTGAGCGGTGGCGGGCTCGAGTACTTAAACGTGTCGAACTTGAGGAACTGGGCGGGGCCTGACGGATTGCATGTGATCGGTGCTGGGTTCGCCGCGAGACTTCGATTCTTGAATCTTCGAATGTGTCGATTCGTCGGCGATAGCTCGGCGGCCAAAATAGCCGAAGGCTGCCCTCTGCTCGAAGAGTGGAGTCTCGCGCTGTGCCACGAGGTGCGCTTTGCGGGCTGGCTGGCGATCGGCTTAAACTGTAAGAAATTGAGGCTCTTGGACGCGAGTCGGTGCAGAAACCTCTGCGATCGAGGGTTGCAAGCGTTGCGGGACGGCTGCGACCGCCTCGAAGTGCTTCACGCGAACGGTTGTGCGAAAGTTACTTCGACGGGACTCGAGATATTCAAGATTATGAGGTTTAATGTGGCAATAAGAATGGATGAATGTGTTTCCTTTGGCCCTCGCCTCGACGACTTATTTACGCAATGGTGATTAAAAGTTCGATTCGGCTGCTTCGTAGTGATAACAAGATGTTATTTTAGTAAAATGACATGTTAATATGTAATTTCTGATTTGATTCTACGACTCGGCGTGTTTGTAGTAACTGTTAGTATGAAACACATGAAATCATTTTTAAGATTGTTGTTCATTGTTAATACTGCTGTTTATTCGGAATCTAATATTTTTTTGCTAAATTTTTATGGTTGTATTTAGCACTGAATCTGGTATGAATAATTGGTTTTGATAGATAATGAAAGGTTCTTTTACTAGGATCTTATTAAGATCCTGATTCCATCATTTGCTTTTGATTTCATTTTTTTCTTGTTATCTATAATTTAATTTTGATTAATTATTGTTGTTTTACTTATGTACTTTGTAGTAGATTTAATATGTTAGGTTTTCTATTAAATTTAAGTGTATTAGAAAATTTAAACTGTTTAAGTTAGAAAATTTGATAGAAAAATAGGAAGAATTATAGTAGATTAGTTAAGTTCAATTATTAAAATTTAAATTAGTTCAAAATCTTAATAATTGTATTGTTTGATAGAAATTATTTTATCTTAATTTGGTGTAGAAATTATTTTAATTGTAGATGTATTTTGAAAATAAAAAGGATATTTGTCGAAATAATTTTTTTTATTCTTATAGGTCTTTATAGGATTATGAGTGCGAAATCGGATCACACGAGCTGTGTAATTAGTAAGTTTACTTAAGAAGACGAGTCTGCTAAACTATTCGATAAAGTTTAAGGGCTCTTTGCAAAAATTAAAAGTTCATGCACCTGGTTGCAAAACAGCTGAAGTTCAGGGTCCTCCATACATTTTTCCCTTTTTTTTTAATGTTTTTAATCAAATGCAAAAAGTTGCTTATCCAAATCTTATAATAATAATAGATTCATAATATAATAATAATAATAATAATAATAATAATCCACACGAGCTCCCTCTTAAAACTAGGGGTGGAAACGAGCCGAGCTCGAGCGAGCTTACCTCAGCTCAAGCTTGACTTGAAATTAAGTTCGAGCCTAAATTTAGGCTCAAGCTTGGCTTGAAATCAATTCGAGCCGAGCTCGAGCGAGCCTAACTTCGAGTCGAGCGAGCTCGAGCTCTAAACGAGCCGCTTGAAATTCTTAACATCGTGCAATCTATAGTTTAATTTTTATAAAATATTATCTAAAATTTGATGTAAAAAATGTCTAATAATTCAACATACAAAATGAATACATGAAATACGATATTATAATATTTAAAAAATATTAGGAAAAGCAATTATGCGAGCAAGTGAAAAAGAGAGAGAGAGCAATTAGAATAGAATTTTGCTAAATTAATTTTGTGGGCCCAATAATCCAAACTCTATATACATATGATTAAAATACAAAATATATATTATATATAATTATATATATATAGTTCGACTACTATATTCTTATAAGTATAGACCCCTTTATATTCATAAGTTTTCGATCGTTAGATCTACCTTTTGACAATTTTTATTCGTTAAATCATGCACTATTCAACCAACCACCCACTCAATCCTAGGGGACCGTTATCATCCTAATCGCACATCCCTTCATCCAACGACCGAAAATTTATAAGTATAAAATGGTCTATACTTGTAAGAGTATAATAGCCCTAGCATATATATATATATATATATATATATATATATATATATATATATATATATATATATATATATATAAATTAGGCTACTATATTATTAATAGTACCAACCGATTGCTATTAGATTTTCGGCCCTTTGATGAAGGGATGTGCGGTCAGGATGATAGTAGCCCCCTAGGATTGAGTGGGTGGTTAGTTGAATAGTATAATCTAACGGATAGAAATGACCAAAGGAGTAGATCTAACGGCAAAAAACTCGATAGCACCAAACGCTTGGTACTATCGATAATATAATAGTTGGACTCTATATATATAAGTAGATCTAATGGCAGAAAACTCGATAGCACAAAGCGCTTGGTATTATCGATAGTATAGATAATATAGTAGCCGGACTATATATATATATATATATATATAGTCCGACTACTATGCTATCGATAGCACCAAACGCTTGGTGCTATTAAAATTTGTGTCGTCAGATCTATCTCTTTGACCATTTCCACCTATTAGATTATACTATTCAACTACCCTAGGGGATCACTCTCATTCTAACCGCACATCCCTTTATCCAATAATCGAAAACTTAATAGTAAGTGATTGATACTATTAACAGTATATATATATATATATATATATATATATATATATATATATATATATATATATATATATATATATTATTTCGAGCTTTACGAGCCTAATTTGAGCGAGCCAAGTAATACTCAAGCTTGACTTGAAATTAATTTCGAGCCTAAATTTAAGCTCAAGCTTGTTTGAAATTAATTCGAGCCGAACGCGAGTCGAACACGAGCCGGCTCGCTCATTTGCCGGCCCTACTTAAAACCCCCAACAACAACAAATTTAAAATTAAAATAAATAATAATAATAATAATAATAAAAAACTCTCTCTCTCTCTCTCTCTCTCTTTCTCTCTCTCTCTCTCTCTCGCTCTCGAAACCCTAGATGGCCGCGAGCGAGAGCCCATCCGGCGCCCATGGCGGGACCCAGCCCCGCCGCCGCAGCGGCGGCGGCGGCGGCGGCGGCGGCCGAGGAGGCGGCGACGGCGGCGGCCGAGGAGGCGGCGACGGCGGCGGCGGCGGAGGAGGAGGAGGAGGCGGCGGCGGCGGAGGAGGAGGAGGAGGTGGCGGCGGGGCTCTGAAGCACGACCCGGGCCTGGCGATGGAGTGGTCGGCGGAGGAGCAAATCGCTCTGGAACGAGCGCTCAACGAGTACGAATTTATTCATAAATTTTTTTGGGGCAATTTCTTTTTTGTTTTTTAGAACTTTTATTTGATTACTTTTTTGTGGGATTTTTAGGAAATCGGATAGTTTGGTTACGTTCTGATAGATAATTTTGTTTAATTTTTTTTTCAGGTGCATAATTTTGTCGTATTTTGTTTAATTTTAGTACGTTGAGTATCTGAAACTTTTGCAATCCTTTGTTTACATTTTGTAGATAATTTTGGATAATTTTGTATAATTTTAGTAGATTTAACATTTGGAATATTCACAGTATTTTTGGCGAAAAATCTACAAAAACCACTTTAGCACTTTTGAAAATAGATGCTTTAACTTTTAATTTTGGTAATTAGACCCCTTAAACTTATCAAATAGTTCATAGGCCACTCATCTTAATCTATGTTATTAATTATACAACTATTTTGGTCCCTTTTATTGTATATAATAATTAGCAAAGTTTTAATTCAAAAATTGACGATAACTTCACCCTATTATTCAATAAAACTATTTTTTTTTCCCGTGTGTTTTAAAGCTATACAAGATCATGTGCAGGACATGTAATCAAAATGGTTGTTCAATTATTAACTTCGCTCGAGGAGAGGGGCCTATTAAACTATTTGATAAAGTTTAGGGGGTCTAATTGTCAAAATTAAAAAGTTTAGGCGTCTGTTTGCAAAAGTGCTAAAATTTAGGAGGTGCTTTGTACCTTTTTCCCATATTTTTTCTTAAATCTGGCTCGAAATTTCATTAGCTAATAGTTTGTTTGATCTTCTTTGCTCATTTATTTTCTTCGTATAAAAGCAAACGAAACATCGGATACAGTTGATTATATCATGCTGATGCGCAGGCACGCAACCGAGACAAGTATTCTTCGTTATGCGAAAATCGCCCTGAAGTTGGAGAACAAGACTGTGCGGGATGTCGCCCTACGGTGTAGATGGATGACGGTAATTCGCGCGACTTATGCCCTGCGCACTTAGATTTATGATTGTTTTATATTTGGTACAGGTGGAGAGTAGTTTATCGAGCTAGGCTACTATGCTTTGGAAAGCACAAAGGCCTCAGTGTTTTCGAGTTATTTTCGATGATGCGACATCTGATTCGACGATCGGATTCATTAGCCATGATCTACTTTATTGGAACTATCTAGAAACCAAATTTTATAATTTTTGACCTCGTTTGCCAAGTGAACAAATAGCCTCAAAATGAATGGCTGAAAATTAAAAAAAATCATACAAAATAGTAATAGAAGACTTAAATTTTAGATCGGAAGTATTGATCTTGCTCTCGCCAGTAAGTATAATTTTTTATTAAGATTTCACCTAATTTGGATTGTTCTACACCGTTGAACTTACAAACGTGCCACATTGGCCGTTAAAATTGTCATTTTTGAGACCCTTTGATCACTTGGCAAATGATATCGAAAAATTATGAAATTTGGTTTGTAGATAGTTCTAATGGCGTAGATCATGCCCAATAGAGCCGATCGTCAGTCGGATGTCCCGTCATTGAAAACAACTTGAAAGTACGGAGGCCTCCGTGCTTTCGAAAGCACAAGAGACGTATTCGTCCTTTATCTGTGCATTTTGATTTTACTCTTGCAATGTTAAGTTACTTCTAGTTGGAATTGTTGTGAAAGGAATCTATTTTGAAAAGCTAAAATTAAAGCCAAAAGCTAAAATGTAGATATTGTTATTCTGAGCCAGTTGAAAACAGCAGAAACACGCCACTGGGTCATATCATTCTTATACATGGTTTTTTATTTACACGGCTATGCTATATGTTGTTATAATTCATTGTTATGTTTTTCTTAAAATTATATTTTCTGCATATGACATGTTTGGATAAATTTTACTGGTCCTTCGATTAAATTCAGCATCAAAATCTGTTTCCTTTCTCCTGCAGAAAAAGGAGACCAGCAAGAAAAGGAAAGAGGAAAATAACTTGGCGAGAAAAAACAAAGATAAAAAGGTACTGCTCTTGTTGATGTAGTTATGCAAATACATTGGTATTTTAATACAATTTGTTGCTCTGTTTCTTAAATCGTTATGTTTTCTTTTCGCTGTTACAACTAGCGCATACGAACTTGTGCTAAAATTTCTAGAAAAACTAGTTTTGCCTTCAATCTGTAGAATAAGATTCGGGAGTTATCCTGTAAATTTTTTTTTTTTTTTTGGTTCTATCTGATCCTTTCACTTTAATTCGACTTGAGAAAAATTATCTACTTATTTGCAGGAAAAAGTAGCAGATCCATCAGCACAACCTTCAGCTAACTTGGCAAGAAGGCCTAATGTTCCACCGTCTCCCCTGCCAATCCCTCTTATCGATGATGATGATGTTTCATATCAAGGTTTTTCTTCTTTATTTTCTTTTTCCTTTTTTTTTGCACATACTAAATACCCTTGTGGAGTTGGTCTTTGTGTGTCGGTGTCGGTGACACTGAAAGCCTTGTTTATTGTAGAAACACCTCTTTCGAGATACTTTGCTAAAAATGGTCTTTGCATATTACCACCAGGCAAAGGCATAAATAGGGATGTCAACGGGTCGGATTCGGGGCGGGTTTTCATAAACGCCGAATCCGAACCCGACTACAAACCCGAAACCCGAACCCGAATCCAAATCCGACAGATTTTAGAAATCCATATCCAAACCCGAATCTGATCAAAAATCTAAAATTCGAACCCGAAACAATTATTTCTCTTTACTATATTTCAAAACATATTATATTAAATCTAAAATTTTAAAATACAAATTCAAATATAACATCAAACATTTATATATATGTATTATATAATGTAAAATCAATTCGGGTTTGGGACGGGTTTGGGTTTGGGTTCGGATCGGATACAGACAAAATCCATAGCCAAATCCAAATCCGTCGGGTTTTCGTTTTTTTTTTTACCCGTATTTGAAACTATATCTGTTTAGCATCGCGTAAATCCGCTCCGATCGGGTTCGGGTTCGGATAAAATTTCGGGTATCCGTATCCCTTGACATCCCTAGGCATGAATGCAATCAACCAGCTTTCAGAGGCCTACATGCAAATACGAACTTTGCAGGGTTAGTTACGGAATTGTATATTGAAAAGGTAGATTTGCAGAAAACTCTTAACTATGTATAAGTGGTCTTACTTTGGTACTTCGGTCTTCGATTTTTTACTATGTAACTTAATGTATTTCTTTAAGAGAGATTACATATATAGTCCATTAAAATTATCCCTTTTTTTTTATATCCCTGCAAAATAATATATGCCCTTCGAAAAGTTAGAGTTTTGCATATGCGCCCTTGTACTAACAAAATTCCCTCTTTTAAAAATCTTTTTCTAATATGAATTGGATGATTCCTCCACTTTTGATTTTGCAAGGATGTATATGTAAAATCTCCCTTTCTTAATTATGTAGATTGCATGTAGAAAAGCTGATTTTTTTGTTTTTTCCTTGCAGAAATTGGAGGTTCAACTGGAGAGCTCCTTGAGCTTAATGCACAGGCCCTAAGTCAGATTTCTACGAATCTTAATAATCTGCAGGTAGGTTTTGATTTGCAACAGTGGCATTTTGCTATCATTTGCTCTTGATTTGTGCCGGACGCCGATATGCAATAGTGAACTCAATGGATTTTAATTTGGTTTTGTAAATTTTTAGATGAATTTTCAGATGTTGTTAGTCCATCAATTTGAATGTGTAAAAAAGACAAAACGGAGGAACCAAGAGCGTCAAAATCGTAAAAAGCACTTCCGCACAAGATAGTATTAACTAAGTGTTTTTGATAAATTTTAGTAAAATTTGCTAGTATGTAACTAAAATTTAGTGAAGAGTCGAGTCACGATTCGCCCAATTGCTCAACAATATGTAATTAGATAGTTCTAGATAAAGTTGCGCATCAATTAGAAATGCTATAAAAATTCAAAAAATCGTTCTTAATTATTGGGATTCTTACAGTGTTTATTTGATCTTTCTTGCAGATTCAGCAAAACATCTCTCTACTTTCTCAAACAAGGGATAATATACTCCGAGTCTTGAATGAGTAAGTTTTATTTTCTTGTTTTAGTTTTGCTCGAGTTTGCATAAGACGTAGAATTCATGCATCCTAACCCGAAATATGTAATTTCGTGCATGCAGTTTAAGGATTCTATAAGTATTAGAATTTAAGGATTAATTGCATACAGCTCCCTGTAAACATATCGAATAGCTAATATATTCCTACAAAGTTTAACTTTCCATTTTTATTCCTAGAAAAGCCCAGTGATATTCATATTTGTCCTTCTGGTTTGTTACTGTTAGAGCACTGTTTATTTTTTAACAGCAGATAAGTGAAATGATATTTTTGCCCTTATAAATATATCCCTCCAAAAGTCCCAACTGTTAGAATTTTGCAGAAATGTCCTCCCAAGAAAGTATTTTATCCAATAACATAAGAGGGGTAAAAAGGCCAATTTAACTCATTCATTAAACAAGGTTAAGTATTTTACTTATGGTTAACTATATTTTTCTAATGGATCCTAACAGCAGGGGTATATTTGAAAACGTTAGGACTTTTACAGGGATACAAATAAAAAGTTGAACTTTGTAGGGATATATCTGCTATTCGATATATTTATAGGGAGCTGTATGCAATTAACCGTAGATTTAAACTCTTCTTCTGTGTCATTATGAATAATTTATCAAATTCCGATAGTCATATTATGCCTATCCTTTATCTTGGTATATCCACATGATGAAATTTTAGCCTCCTTAATAGAAAAAGAGAAATGCGACTTATATGCCCAAAAATTAAGCGTAAATCTTACATCCAACCCATCCAACAGTTCAGACATACCTTTTGGGTGTTTGGTATTAGGAAGATAGGAATGTGAGAAGACTAGTGTGAAAAAATGGATCTTTAAATGAAAAAGTGTAAGATTTACATCTATTTTTGAATGTATAGATAGTGTTGCTCCACACAAAATTGGACGCGGGTTACGCAACTGTTGAAGATTTCAGATTCGAGTAAACTCAATTATGGCCGCACATCATACTAGGCACGCGCGATGCCTAGTCTGCTGTAGAGAAGAGGGAGTGAATTGCAATTCGTCGAAAGTTCAGCGACTAATCTGACAAAGGTGCATTGCAGGATTGATGATGTTCCTGGATCATTGAATCAGATGCCGTGGCTCCCGGTGAAGATAAATGAAGATCTCGCCAACTCTATCCTCCCCGCAACTACGGTGGCGATGCAAACATGACATCTCTCGAGTTCATCATCCGTGTATTTACGTTTCTGTCGAGAAGAGCGCGGCAAAACAACCTCTCTCTCTCTCTCTCTCTGAGTCTCAGTTGTTTATTATTTGGTAAAAATGGATAGAACTTATCTGAATTATGAACCATTTCTTTGATTTAAATCAGTCAATGGCACTTTGACTTCAAAATTTAAGCTAATTCCTTGCATTAAGGAATCTATAGTTGCGAGAATTGTATGAAGTATATTAACTAAACCTGTAAAGATAAATAGCACATTCAAATTTTGAAATCAAAGGGCCATTGACTGAATTAAATCAAACAAATTGAAATGTTCGATAGTAAAATCATAGTTCAGATAAGTTCTGTACGTTTTTACTTGATTATTTTTGTTGTACATAAGACCCAATACCAAATTTGTTGGTTGGAACAGTAGTTCATGTAGAACTGTGTAGTGATTTCATTTTGTAGGCAAATAGTTGCTTCAGAAAGAAAAAATAAATCCTCTCTTCAGTGGTATTAAGATAATTAAGTTCTTGTTTGGAAATGAGGCATTAAATTTTTTTTTATTATATTATTTTGCTTTGTAGACAAGCTGCAGTGATCACATAGATGTAGTGTTTGGCTATTAATAAAGAGACACATTTTTCATTTTTAATTTTTAATTTTTTTAGTAGTTTGCATGTATGGACATTGTTGTTCATTTTATAACATCTAAGGGCCTTTTCTGGGATTTTAAGTGCCCCGGCACAGGGTCGTGCCGAGTATTTGCCGATATAGTATTGTGTGATATGATATGTGCTATACTATACTGATCTGTGCGGTTGACGAATATATCTGTGTTCGCGCACTTTGGTATAAAGTTTTTAGTTTCTAATACATTATATCACGTCGATAATTTGTTGACACGGTGCGAAATGATAGATACGGTTCGCAACAATGGGCATTTAAATCTTCAGAAGTTTTAATATAAATGAATGGCAATACTGTTGATGTATTTTTGTTTTTCCCAACATGTATTCTTTATTATTTGTTGATTATTTGGTTAACATTATTCACTTTAAACTATTAAAATATGAAACTCAATAATAAAATTTTATAGGTGTGATGGGAAGTATAAAATTTTGAAAGTTTAGATTGTTATTTGCAAAGTAGCAATATTTTATTTAGAAAAAAATGCATAAAATTTACCTGAATTATGAACCATATAAAATTGGCTATCTGACTTTTCAAAATTTTGATTTTACTATCCAACCATTCAAATTATTTGAGTTGAATCGTTCAACGACACATTGACTTCAAAAATTTAAACTAATTTTTATTTTAATGAATTTATAATCGCGAGAATTGCATGAAATATACTAACTAAATATATAAAGATTAGATTGGATAGTAAAATTAAAATTTTATAAACAGAATTTGTTGTTTTTCTTTTCATTCATCGTAATAATATGGCAAAAAATTATTATTATTATTATTATTATTATTATTTTCTCACTTGAAGGAGAATGCTCTGTGGTCGGTGGTGGACCCGGTCCAGGGAAACAGTTTACCCCGTAGTGGTATTATCTCGCTCACAGGGGTTTTAGGGTTAGGGTTTTAGCGAGCACGAGCCAAAACAAGAGGAATCGAATCAAATCAAATTGTTTCCTTCACTTCGTCTCCTTCTCGCCTCCTCACATTCGTCATTAATTTTAGATATCGAATCAATTTGATCGATTATTTTGCTGAGATATGCTCGATTGGTGAGTACATTGCCTCTTAATTTTATGTTTTTTTTTGTTGAAGTTGTTGTTAATCTTATGCTGATTTTTCTTTATATGTTGATCATTTTAATAGTTTCCTAGCTTAATTTGTAATAAAGTTTGTATATTTTGGATATTTATAGAGATTTTGTAAGTACCCAAATATTAAACTGTCCTTTTTCTTGTTTTAATGCAGTGATGGATGTAATTTTTTGGGATTTCTTTTGCTTTAGATAGTATATTGATGTGGATGATTCCCACCTCTCTAATTTTTATTAGGCTACTTTTTTTGTTTTTACAAAAACTACAAACTTTTTTTTTTTTTTTTTTGCATATGTAATGTTTGACATTATTCCTCTATGAGCCTGAACATTGTCTTTTAATCAGAGTATTTGGTAATTTTAATCTTGGTATGATGTAATTTTTTCTTTGGTTTCTTGCAGTAGTAAAATTCCATTAATCTGATCATTGGAGACAGCATAATGAGATGCCATTGCAGTTATGCTTGAGGGAAACAAGAAGAAGCCGATTTCGGCTTTTCTCCACTGCAGTTTCAGAATCTTTTGTTCGGGACTTTGCACCGCGACATTTTGCGTTCTTGCTGAAAGAATGCCAGTCGCCTTCCTCCGTCCGTCAAATCCACCAGCAAATCCTCACCCGCAGCCTTCTCTCATCATCACCGTCACCAAAATCACCATCTTCATTATCATCATTGGTATCGTTGCCGTCATCATTGGGAACGAGCATCGTAGCTTCGTACCTCGCCTGTGGCGCCCCGGTCGACGCCCTCTCAGTGCTGGAGCAGCTCTCGCCGTCCCCCGTTCTTTGGTGGAATCTACTTATCCGGCGAGATATAAAGGACGGCCGCCTTGACCACTCTCTTTCCCTCCTTCGTCGCATGCAATTGGTGGGAACCCGACCCGACCACTTCACTCTCCCCTTTGCCCTAAAAGCGTGCGGCGAACTACCTTCTTATCGCCGAGGGAGTTCACTCCATGGGATGGCGTGCACCAACGGGTTCGAGTCAAATGTTTTTGTGTGCAACTCCTTACTGGCCATGTACGCGCGTTGTGGTGCTTTGGATGAAGCCCGCCGGGTGTTCTATGAAATAGTAGTTGGAGGAATTGATGATTTGATCTCGTGGAATTCAATGGTCGCGGCATTTGTGAAGGGTGGTAATCCCCGGCTTGCCTTGGAACTATTTGCCGATATGGCGAGCAAAATCCCCAATAAGGCTTTTGAAAATCGGAGGTCAGATGTCATAAGCCTCGTCAACATACTCCCTGCTTGTGCCTCCCTTAGGGCGTACACCCAAGCTAAGGAAATCCATGGTTATGCGGTCAGAAACCTTCTATTCTCGGACATTTTTGTGGGGAACGCTATCATTGACGTGTATGCAAAGTGTGGGGTGATGGAGGGTGCTTGCAAGGTTTTCAACACCATGGAGGTTAAAGATGTGGTTTCTTGGAACGCTATGGTCACTGGGTATTCGCAAAATGGTAACTTCGATGATGCCCTCAAGCTATTTGAAAAAATGCGCGAGGATAATATAGCATTAAACGTCGTGACGTGGAGTGCCGTGATCGCCGGGTATGCGCAGAGGGGGCATGGCCGTGAGGCGTTAGGGGTCTTTCGCCAGATGCAGTTGTCGGGATCAGAACCAAATGCTGTCACCATCATCTCGCTTTTATCTGCTTGTGCTTCAGTGGGAACATTGATTCAAGGCATGGAAACACACGCCTATTCGCTTAGGAAATACATGATGACATGGGATGATGATGATGGGCATGGCGAGGACCTCATGGTGCAAAATGCACTCATAGACATGTATTCGAAATGCCGAAGATTTTCGATGGCCCGCTCTCTATTCGACACGATACCTCGTAATGATCGGAATGTCGTGACTTGGACCGTGATGATTGGTGGGTATGCTCAACATGGGGACGCCAATGCTGCCCTCGAGCTTTTCTCACAGATGATTTCAGGGCCTTGTGCTGTTACCCCTAATGCATTTACGATTTCCTGCATTTTAATGGCCTGTGCTCGGTTATCGGCTCTCCGTTTCGGTAAGCAGATACATGCCTATGTGATACGGCAACGGTACGAACCTGCGATGCTCTTTGTAGCAAATTGCCTTATCGACATGTATGCAAAGTGTGCTGATATTGAATATGCTCGCAACGTGTTTGATAATATGCCACAAAGGAATGCTGTTTCGTGGACTTCTTTAATGACAGGGTATGGGATGCATGGCCGTGGCAACGATGCCCTAAGTGTCTTTGATGCGATGCAAAGGGCGGGGCTAGTGCCTGATGACATCGCCTTTCTTGTTGTGCTCTATGCTTGCAGTCATTCAGGGATGGTCGAAAGGGGGCTCAACTATTTTCACGACATGTCTACGGTTTATGGAGTCATGCCAGGTGCGGAGCATTATGCTTGTGTCGTCGATCTATTGGGCAGGGCGGGGCGACTGGACAAAGCTTGGGAGACGATAAAAACAATGCCGATGAAGCCCACGGCAGTTGTTTGGGTTGCTTTACTTAGTGCTTGTAGAATCCACGCGAATGTTGAGCTCGCTGAATATGCTACAAAGAAGCTCTTAGAGATGGAGTCGGAAAATGATGGGTCTTATACATTACTTTCCAATATTTACGCTAGTGCTGGGCGGTGGAAAGATGTTGCCAGAATTAGATCCATAATGAAAAATTCAGGAATCAAGAAACGGCCTGGGTGCAGTTGGGTTCAGGGGAAGAAGGGCACAACTACGTTCTCTGTCGGAGACAGATCACACCCGCAATCTAATGAGATATATGCTCTTCTTGGAACCCTAATTGAGCGAATCAAAGCAATTGGGTATGTTCCCCAAATGCACTTCGCCTTGCATGATGTTGATGACGAAGAAAAGAGTTGCCTTCTCTCCGAGCACAGCGAGAAGCTTGCCCTTGCATATGGTATACTCACCTCTTCGCCAGGTACCCCGATTAGGATCACTAAGAACTTACGGGTTTGTGGGGATTGCCATAGCGCATTTGTTTATATCTCGAAGATCGTCGAGCATGAGATCATATTGAGAGATTCTAGTCGGTTTCATCACTTCAAGAAGGGTTCTTGCTCTTGTGGCGGCTACTGGTGATGGCTTCTAAGAAATTTTGGTTAGTAGGTGCAGAACTTGTTTCACATTTGAATTGATAAATTTATAGTTATTTATTCTAAGGTTGATACATCTTGCGATAACTGACTGTAGAAACAATTCATGTTGTAGTTGTATAAACAGGTCGGTTATTATAGAACAGTTCCTAATTCACTTGTCCGTATTTTCTTTCACCTTGAATGTTCCTTCGTTATCTTTGATACCTTTTCCTTCCATTATATTCAAACTGGTTGACGATCATCTCCTTTTGTTTTAATTTTACAATGTCACTTTCATATACATGAATATCCTTTGTTTAGTAACGGCTTCAAATAGTTAATGCGCGTTGATTAGCTTTATTTGTTATCTCTCCATTTGTTAATTAGAGAGACCCCATCTGTTATTGATCAGAGTGAATTAGAAACAAGTATTGCTAATTTCCTGCTATTACTACAATTTTCTACTTTTCCTGTAGTTGGCATCACGCCGCATTCTTTAGAATTTTGAATATTTCCATCTGTTCAGAGTCAATTTAGTTACCTTTTCTAGTTTTGCCAAGTGCTTGTTAGCTTTTGTCAGAAATTAAACCTGCTAGCTTTTTAGAACTACTTCTATCTTAAGATAAGTAAAAATAAATTTTTTTAAAAATAAAAATAAAGCACCGTTTTAACTTTAATAGAGTGAATATAGTTTTCTTAAAAGATCATCCACATTTTCTTAAGAAAGTAAGAGAAGTTGTTTGTTGAAACTATTGATATAAATCATGGGCATGATGTTTACATGAGAGGACATTAGAATGTACCAGTGTCTTCACAAATTTTCTCGTACCATCCCTTGTGGGGGACGGAAAATGTAGCGGCAGAAGAAAAAGATTAACACTTTAACACTTTTTTGTTGGGACATGGTGCATGCATGAATGGGTCCTTAGTCCTTACCCCGTAAGGGAAAAAGATGAATGAGAGTGGCATTACTTAGCTGCATACTGTTGTACTAGCTAGATAATGTTTAGTAGGGGCCTCTTGGGCTTGGCTGGAGCATATGTAGAAGTGCTTTTTTGAGTTTGAGCTCATTATTCGGGTAAATCCTAAAGCATTTCATCGATTTACATCACTTCGGGAATGTTCTGTATTTTTTATTTGAAATGGTAAGAATATAGTTGTGCAACTTGGGTCGAGAGACATAAAAGGGCTTATGGATTTGTGTAACAACGGGGGTTATGTTATTGTGAGACTTTCGTTCCTACCGGGTATGACAATGAAAAAAAATTCCCACCCCATGGTAATGTACGCTGATTGAGTGTCGAGAACCAAGGATTAAGCTCCTTTCCCTGATTCAGTTACATGCGACAATATCGCCATTTTTGTATAGAAAATGTAGAGCATACTTGAAATGTTTGAAATTCATGAAAAAGGTCGACTTCTAATATGTTTTCCATTGAACTCCTCAAAATTTCTTATTGAAGCTAATGTGAACTCTTGTATATTGAAGCTTCTGGTTTAGGAATCCAAAAACTTCATTTCAATTTTTCGACCGAAGTTGAAACTCACCTTCTTTTTTCTTGTTTTCTAGTTCGATTATGTTAAATTTTATGCAACAACCGTTTATAAGCTACCAAGCTACCAGAGAACGATATATTCTAATATTTATATTCAACATGCCCCCTCATGTCTGGACTCGAGACATTTTGATAGCCCAAGGCGTGGACTTAAATTAAATGGGAGGAAACTAAATAATGCTAGGTCCCTGGCGGGACTCGAACTCAGAACTTCCTGCTCTGATACCATGTTAAATTATGTGAAATAACCGTTTGTCTCCAAAAGCTTAAGCTATTAGAGAATAGTATTTTTAATATTTATATTCAATAGATTATTGCTTCTCTCAATAGAAATGCTCTTTTCAAAAGCTGAAAAAAAGCGCGCAAACGTTTTTTTTACATTTCTATAGGTCATAGTAATGGAGTCCTAAAGAGGTCAGGCAGCTCTCTTTTCTCCATGCAAGGTAGCACTTTTGGCATGACAAGCTTACATATGATCAAAAGAAAAAGTAAAAGAGGTTGGGTCGTGTCTGTACTAGACTGCGCATCAAGGGGATGTTTTGATTAATCAGTAGTTAGGAACTATTTTTTTCTGATTAGAAATTCTTTGCATACAACATTTCGCACATGCACAGAACAATCTAATGCTTCAATGAGTGAAAAATTATTGACTAGTAGGGGCCATTGTGAATCGTTTCGACCCTTGACCTACACTTCTATGTCCATTTCTTTTACGCGCTCATAAAGTGTTGTGATTACTGCATTTTTACTTGTTTGGTTTGAATATAAATTATAGGCAGAGATGATGAAGCGAAGTTCCAAAACAGTCTCGTAAGTTAAGGTTTCGATTTTCTCCTAAGAGTTGTGAAGTTAAAAGGAGGTAAGATGGCCCCGGACTTTGGCTTCACTAGTCTTCTAATCCACTTATTTTCTTATTGTTTCATTGTTTTGTTCAACTAAACTGCTTCAGGTTCATAAATAACAACTTGCACACCTTAGGTAAAAGCATAGACTCTGCAGTGGTCATCCTATCTTTTTCTGCTCTCTTTTTCATTTCTTTTTGCTCTGTATTTATCAGATGACAGTTTCCACCTAGAAAAGCATAAAGTTTTCATTGTACTAAGACATTGCAATACCTAGGAATAATTATAACTTTGGTATGTACCTTTTCTCTTATTCTTATTCTATTTCTTGTTTTAGAAACTCCTACAACTTCATTTCTAAATTATCCTGAATTTGCCTAGTTCTTCATTACTGCTATTTTTTTTTTTTTCTTTTTGTTATTTCTGTTCCAGTGTATTATATGAGAGTAATGCTTGTTAATGTAGCTCTAACATGCATTCGTGGCTCCTAATTTACTGTTTCATAGAAACTTTTCTTTCATTATTACTATGGATGAGAAAATTGGTACCTTATTGTTATCATATTGTACTAAAGATGCAGAAAAAAAAAATAGTTATATTCTTGATTGTTTAAAATGATGGAAATTAAGATTAGTTTCAATTACCATGTAAAAAACTCTCAATGCTTCACATTAATGAATCCAACAATAATGTAAGGATATGAAGATAATATTTGTGACATGACATTTGAATAATAACCAGAATTAATTGTTAAAAAATATAACAAAAAAATCAGAATTATTGGCTTGCCATATACTTTTAATTTATTTATTTATTTTTTTTTTTGTGTGGCAAATTTCTATCTTGTCCCCCTTTCCCCAGAAAAGTAAGATGTGAACTTCTGAGGAGACACCACTTATATTGCTTCTCTATTATTCTTCCTTCCTTAAGAGAGCACATGAATCCTTTTCATGGGACTTGTATACTCAGCAAACAACAGAGTGGTCGAAGAAACATGCAAAGTTCACCTCCATTTCACCTCCGCGCATCGACGAGCAGCTTACCTTCCCTCGATGACACGAGCTCGACGAAGGAATGGGCCTTGTCGGCCCTCCAAGAGTGTGCGAGAGCCATTTCCGACAACGATTCAACTAAAATGCATAATCTCCTATGGATGTTGAACGAGTTTGCGTCCCTCTACGGAGATGTCGAGGAGAGGCTGGCCTCGCACTTCGTTCAAGCTCTCTTCTCGAAGGCGACGGATTTGGGCGATAGCCGCCACAAGATGCTGGTCTCACTTGCACACAAGAACCACTCCTTTGATACTATGAAGAAGGTGATCCTCAAGTTCCAGGAAGTAAGCCCTTGGACTACATTTGGTCATGTCTCATCCAATGGTGCAATCTTGGAAACCCTCGAAGGAGAGCCCAGGATTCATATAGTCGATATTAGCAACACCTATTGCACACAGTGGCCAACTTTCTTAGAAGCTTTGGCCTCTCGAGACGGTGAAGTACCGCATGTAAGGCTCACAGTGGTGGCAATGGAGATTATGGAAGGATCGGTCATGAAGGAGATGAGCCGAAGGATGAAGAAGTTCGCGAGGTTGATGAGAGTGCCATTTGAGTTCAATGTAGTTAGTGTCGCACTCGAGCTTTCCGAACTTAAGGAGGAAGAGATAGAGATAAGAGAAGACGAGGCGGTCGCAGTAAATTGCGTCGGAGCCCTTCGAAGGGTTAGCATAGAAGAGAGGAGCAGCTTCATAAGAATGCTCCGACGCCTCCGACCACGGATAGTAACCATCGCGGAGGAAGAAGCTGATTTCACAAGCACGAGGGGGGACTTCATGGGGTGCTTCGAGGAGTGCCTAAGATTTTACGCTCTCTTGTTCGAGATGCTCGATGAGAGCTTCGAAACCACGAGCAACGAGAGGCTTGTCCTAGAGAGAAAAAGCTCAAGGAGCATTCTCGGAGTTGTCGCTTGTGATAAGGGGGTTGGTGGAGAGTGTGAGAGGAGAGAGAAAGGAAGCCAATGGAGTGCAAGGCTAGAGGAATGCTTCTCGCCGACAAAATTTAGTGATGATGTAGAGGATGACGTTAGGGCGTTGTCGAGGAGGTACCGCGCAGGGTGGTCTGTGGTGGCAGCGGAGGGCCGCACGTCAGGGCTCTACTTGGCTTGGAAGGGAGAACCAGTTGTGTGGGCTTCGGCTTGGAAGCCATAAAATGAAGTTTCCGAAGTATCGGAATCGTACTGAAACTTAATGTAGCTCTTTGTGCAACCACATTATCCTCCTATCATTTTATGTGGCAAGGTATTTCCTCTTTTTTTTGTTATATAATTTTTTTTTTTTTTTTATCTTTCTCAAGTTTTCTATCAAGTGTGAAGCAATTCAGATGCAATTTGGAATTGATGTTGTGTGTTGAATTTAGGGCTTGAATGAGTTTTGTGCTCACATCAGTTTTCACAAGGTACCAAGTTCCACCACTAGATAGTGAGACAAGATTCTATTTGCATGGGGTATCAGAAAACATAGTTCACATTCAATAAACAATCTCATATGAAATGATCAGAGTTGAGCTCATGTGCTTTTCAAAAGCACGGGAACATTTATGCTTGTAACTTTTTAGCCGTCGGATCGCCTTAAGATTCGTGCAGCACTATTAATGCTATGTCTCGTTAAGTCTCCTTCACTAGTGCTGCATGGATCTTGAGGCGATCTGACGGCTAAAAAATCACAAGCACGTTGATAATATACAACAAGATGTAATTTAGGTAATCCGCACTACTAACCACTTTAACTTTTACTCTTAAGTTTTAGCTTTGGTCATCGAATTTTTAACTTACATCGACATCACTGTTTGAGAAAAGTGATTCTGTACATATATTGCATTCGTAGATCTGTCTCCTACTTTCAGTCCAACAACTCCGCAACTCAATATGCGGTAAAGATTGAAATATAAGATGAGATCGACGATATTAATTTATCCAACTTGAAAGTTAAGAGGACTAAAACGAAACGCGACTAAAAGTTTAGGGACTAGCAGTGCAATTTATCCAAATGGTACAAATTTCATGGTGGTACCTCTCTTCTAGTACAGCAAAAGGGGCAAAAAGGTTTTGATTCCTTTAAGCACACATATTAGCTAGTGGGAAACAACTCCTTAGGTATGATTTAGTTAAAGGTGCAAAAATAGTACCTTCTTGTTCTGTGGCTTTGTACCTATTTTTATTTTTTATATATGGTGCTTCCACATTGGGAGAAGTACTTCAATATATATATATATATATATATATATATATATATATATATATATATATATATATATGATGTATTGAATCTTGGCTAAACTTACAAAGTGCAGATTAAAGTCATATTAGACATGATTAAAAATAAATTGGGATAACTTCAAATATCATCTCTGTGATTTCGTGCTTTCTCACTTTAGTGCCCTGTGGTTTAAAACGTATCACTTTAGTATCCTGTGGTTTGGTTATTCTCTTTTTGTTATCTTTTCGTTAATTTTTTCATTAAATTAATGAGAAAGTTAAAACTACAGAATAGTAAAGTGAATATTCGATAAACCATAGGTGGGATATTTGAAATTTTAATGTATAATTTAACGAAAAAATTAACGAAAAGATAATAAAAAAAGAGAATAATCAAACCACATGGTACTAAAATGATACGTTTTAAACCACAGGGTACTAAAGTGAAAAAGCACGAAACCACAGGGGTGGTATTTGAAGTTATCCCAAATAAATTAGCAGAAGTTTAGACTGAGTTCGGATGGAAATGAAGTTTCGGAAGAAGTGGAATCTAGAGTTCTAGACCTTTCGGAGGCCCGAATCTAGTATCTATTATCTTCATGCAAGAAAAAATAAAATAAAATAAAATCTTGAAGCTTAGGTCTCGTTTGGTATCGTTGCCCTTTTTTCACTTTGTTAACACTAATTTTATATAATTTGATGCGTTGGGAAAAAAAATTTCGTTTGTTGTTATAGTTGATTAGCTTATAATGCATCCGGCTGAATGATAACTGATAATTTAGTTTAAAAAATTTTAGAAGAAAAAAAAAAGTTATTTTCAATTTTCAATTTTTTGTTGCCAAATAAAGACTTTGGATGAAAGGACAGTAAACAATCTACTGTCTACTCCTACACTTTTGCTATACAAAATTTTATTTAAGAAAATAGAAAACAAACACAATACCAAACGAGGCCTTAATTTGTAACCACAATTAGTAGGGGTCATATAATTGCTAGAGTCCCGCCACATACTTTTACGAGTACGATCGCCTTCGTACTCATAAATGATTTTTGATGATGGAACTTTCGAATCGACGATCTGTACAGTTAAATATAATTTAGAGCATTTAAATATTTCAGAAACCAAATTTCATAAATTTTTACATTATATACCTTCAGTCAAAAGGCCTTAATATTGAGAATTTTAATGGCCACAGGGTTTAGTTTAACAATGTAGAAGAATTGAAATCAGCTGAATTTTTGATAAAAAATTTATATTCACTATCTTAATCAAGATCAACAACTCCGATCTTAAAATGAAGAATGTGATCTTTTATTTTTAGAAAATTATTCGTTGTTGACCGTTCATTTCATATCTTCTTAATGGGCGCTCGATAATAATTTTAGAAAAATCATAAATTTCGGCTCTTAATTAATCCTAAACAGTACGAATAGTGGATTTGAAAACTCTATTATCAAAATAACTCATCATAATATAGTATCTTTACTCTAATTGTTAATTACAGAATCGTTTTGGCCTTATATATTGCATATAGTTTTATAAAGCTTCAAAACATAAAAAAAAAACTAATTATTTTATTCTCCATCTAAAAAAAGCGAAAAAAAAATTAAAGTTCGACTCAACTTATTCTTCGATCGTCATGCTTAATTATCAAAACTGGAAGAGAAAAAAATAGAATTTTTAATATTGTTAAGTCTTACAGACAGAATTATGTGCACGACATCCGGTTTCAGTGAACTATTTGATAAAGTTTTATGGATCTTTCTGTTTGCAAAAGAGCTAAAGTTCAGGGGTCTCCATGCATTTTCCCCAACAAAATTTTTAAGCCTAGTCCAAGAAGATTGGGCCGGATATATCTCCGGCCCGAATCAATTAAATAAATTTAAAAATCCAATCCAATGCAAAATTTTGGTATTGAGAAAATATCTAACCCAACTGAGCTAAAAAGGGATCAGGCGCAAAAACGTATACAAATATATAAAGCTGTCCAAAATACCCGATATATCATACCCGACCTGGATCCTATCCAGACCCGATAAAAAATGGATAGTATACGGGTAAAAAAAATTACCCATTAAAGTTTCGGGTATGGATCCGAATATTTTATATCCATACCCGACTTGGACCCTACCCAAATCCAACTTTTTAATGGGTAGGGTCCGGAATAGTTTTCAAATCCGGACCCTGACCCAGATCCGATGAAATATCTGATAATAAATAAAAAATAATTTAAACTTTTGAAGTTGAAGGATCAATTTTAATAGGACTTATAGACGAGGGATCTCTACGTATTTTCGTCCTAGTGAAATTCTAGCCGTTCTTTTACACCTTTTTTTTTCTAATTTTTTTACTCTTTGTTTTTTACTCTTTATTTTTTTTGTTTCATTTCCGCCTTAGAGTTTTTTATAAAACAATATTTTCATTGTCATTATCATCGGCGACAATCCTCTACAGGCGTGTATTGTATTGTAGTAGTATATGGTTTATATCCACTCAAGATATCTTAGTATACTGCTTAATAATACCATTTTGTATTTTTTATGGAGTATAATAATTTTTCCATGGCTCTTGAGCTTATGAAAAATGGTGTCCCTTTTTTGTATTGGAATATTTTATTTTTTCTTTTGAATAAATTTTATTGGACTGGATACAATTTATTAGAATGCGAGTTTTTTTTAAGGGGAGGTTTATAGTTTGTCCATAGACTATTTAATAAAGCTTATAAAAAAAATATGTATATAGTACCCGTACCGATCTAGACCCGACCCGTATCTGATCTTAAACAGGTAGTATACGAATAGTAACTACCCAGACCCGCTCAAATAGACCCGATAGGTATATTAGTAACTTAAGTACCTAAGTCCGGACCCGACACGAAGTTAAATGGGTAGGGTATATATTTTTTTTCTAACCTTTTTTTTTAGGGTATGGGTACAGTATATTACTTATCCAGACCCGATCCAATCCACGAACACCTTTAGAATCTAGGGTTAAATATTTCACTGCACGTAACGCATCTCAGAATTTTATAGGGACTTTTTTGAGCCCAAATTTATATATATATATTTTTTTATATTAAAAAAAGCGGTTCAGGCCAAATTTTATTTGGGCCATTATTTTTAAGATCCGGCCCGGTTCGGCCCGATAAGCCGGACTCCTCCGAACCCGGTCCGCGAGAAAATAAGCTTGGGGGCATTTCCGTCATTTCACGTATATTAGAATCTAGGGTTTTATTTTTATTTATTTTTGTTTTTTTTTTAATGCGTCGGAGTCGCTCTATAAAACCTCCTCGTCTCCTCTCCTCTCCTCGATCTCGCTAGGGTTTCGAGAGGACGAAGCACGTCGCCGTCGACAAATCCCGATCGAAAATGGTACCCTCACGCCTCTCCCTTCTCCTTAATCTCCGAATTTTGCGTGTAATTTTTCTCATTTTTATCCCGTTTGATCCAAAATGGTGCTCTGCATGTAACTTTTCATGAAAAAGATGCAATTTTTTCCCCTTTTTTATGTGCCTAATTCATGTAGATTCGTCCATCCTTTTTCGATTAAGCTCCTTTTTCTCGTTTTCTATCTGTTTGATTCTTGTAGATTGGGTGCCCTTTTTTATTTTTAGCCTTTTTGTTTGAGTTAGGGCTAAGTTTGCTGTGATTTATTGGCTCCTGACATGTAATTGTGGAGGGAAAGAGATGCATTATTCATCTTATTTATGTGTTTTATTTTTTATGGAGTTTTTTTGGGTAAGATTAGGGCTTAGTTTATTGTCCTGTAATGGCTCCCTAACATATACATTTTTTTTGGGTTTTTTTATTATGCATTTGGTTATTTTGGATTAGTTTCCTTTTCATTTTTGGCCTTTTTTGGTGGGTTAGTGTTAATTTTACTATCCTTTAATGAATCCTTGCATATAACTGGTGAACAAAAAAAAAAGGATGATTTTTCTGGTATTTTATCTGTTTGATTCTTTTTGTAAAATTTGTTCCCATTTTCTTGTTTTCCTTTCTTTTTAGGATTAGGGCAAAGTTTTATGTCTTTTAATAGCTTCTTCCACCTTTTTTAAAAAAGAAAAGAATGATTTTGTTTTGGTTTTTATGCGTTTGATTTCTTGTTGTTTGATCAAGTTTGTGTGTTTTGTGGTTTGTAGCCGAAGCAGATCCATGAGATCAAGGATTTCCTCCTGACGGCGAGGAGGAAAGATGCGCGGTCGGTGAAGATCAAGCGGGGCAAGGATGTGGTCAAGTTCAAGGTGCGATGCGCCAAGTACCTTTACACGCTCTGCGTCTTCGACTCGGAGAAGGCCGATAAGTTGAAGCAATCTCTCCCTCCAGGTTAGATCTTCACACATTCAAATCGCTTCATCATATTTTCTGTGTGATGTAATTGCTATTCTCTAACATATTCATATTTAGTTGTTTATGATAGTAACCCTGTTAATTTTGCGAAAGTATGCTATGGTCTAAAAGCTGTATAATCCGAAGGGATTGTAGGTGGTGATTATTGCTGGAACTCTTTTCAGTAACTTTACAATTTAGGTGGTCGAGCTAGTGAACTGACGATGCCAAAATTTGTTTGATGCTTGTTCAAATAGCTTCACTCAGCAACACTCTGTAGAAGCTTAAGCTGGTTACTTGAATTCAGAGAAAGGAAAAGTTAACTTCGACCAAGACTGACCACTTGCAATAGAAATTTGTGATCTAAGCGAGGATTTAAGTGCCGTGGCACGGAGTAGTGTCGGAAACTTGCTGGCATGGTACGGCATGGTGCGTGGCAGGCCGTGCCGATGCATGCCGGTCACAAAAAGTATATGTGCGCCGACACATAATAGCATGAAATATTTATTTTATTTAGCAACAAAATATTCTAATTGTTTATTATGTATCTTTACCAAATCTTTGAATTTTATTGAGAAACTTACTTACTAATTTAAAGAATAGAGGGTTTTGAGCTGTGCCATAGGCACAGAGACTATATTGTGTCGATATCTTGTTTGCACGATACGGTATGGTAGATATGACCCGTGCAGATGGGCACTTAAATCCTTAGATCTAAGATTCTTCTAATTGGTGAAACCTCGAGGCCCCGGTCTCGTCAAACCCTAGATGTTGTCCATAACTCCATGTTAGTAGCTGTTGCTTTCCTTAGTCATATACGCATAGACCAACTAAGAATTTTAGTGCAGTAATGTAGCGTTTGTTCCAGCAATCGATAGTAGTATACGTCAACGATGAGATACTCAGTTTGATGCTACAAGTCCCGAGTTTGAATCAGGGTTGTGCTTTATAAACACGTAGTGTGCCTCTCTACTGTTCCATGTAGGTCTCTCTGTCGGCCATCTTTTTTATTTCAAGATGATCTTTTTCCCCCCCCATATTAGTAAACCTTCGACATTAATGTATCTTTCCTGTTATATACTATATGCTTGGTTTAATTTGAACCTCGTCAAATATAGGCCGTTTTCATAAACTAAAACTCGAACTACAATATTCTTAAAAGAGTAGATTGTTTTTGCTACAAGTCTACAACACTAATGCTGAGCATTAAAATTTTTCTTTTGCAGGTTTAAGTGTCCAGGAGGTGTGAAAGCTTTTAATCTGTGTTCTAGATTTGTAGTCAGTTCCCAGAGAAGCATTTTCCACATCTTTTTCCTTTGCTTATTAATCGGTCGATGGATGTTTAGTCGTTTTTTTTTGGGTCCTTTTTCTTCCCTATATTCTCGATGCCAGATGATGAGACTTTTTTTTGTTTCTTTCCGGATGATAACTAAGAAAGATTTTTGCTATGATTCTTATATGATTTCATTTTTGGTATCGATGTGTTGGAACTTTTGATTGGTGTGTTGGTGGGAATAGCCTGATCCACTGCTTGCCCATTATATTGTTCTGAATCTTGGATATTCATTGATGGGGTGTGGAAGTGCTTTTAGCTGAAGCTGTTATCTTCTTTTTCTAGTGAGTTTATTTACGGCTAAATTACAAAAAAAAATCCGTGTAAATACCCGTTTTTTTACTTTTCCTCCCTGACTTTCAAAAATTAAATTTTGTCCTTTTAAAATTTTAGAAATATTTTTATGCAGGTATGGCGTTAATAGAGAGGACAAAATGATCAAATTATTCTTACTTTTTCTATAAGGAGAAAAATAATTTTTTAATGTATTTCTGTTATTTTGAAGGATATTTTCGGTATAAATTATAAGAAATGAACGGAATAGTGATAGAACTCTGACGGGTGCTAAATACAACAACTTGAAATGTTGAGTGGGTAAAATATAAATTTTTGAAAATTAGGAAGGGAGAGTGAAAAAACGGATATTTATGAGAAGATTTTCTATAATTTAGCATTTATTTATTTATTTTTTTATATTGGAAGTTCAAAGAAGCCCTGCTTCTGGAGGGTAGGGGCTTATTTTAGCTTCTTGCTGCATTAAAAAGCATGAGAATTGTTGTTTTTTTTTTCTTTTTAATGTGCTGCAATTCTAATCACTGAATCTATTCATCTGTGCACCCGAACATTACGAATCGATCGATTCTCCATTCATTTGATTTTTATACGAAGAAAAGGATGTAGGATGGGCTTATGCATTTTGCCATATATGTAATTGACCTTTTCTTCTAATGATAGTAAAGTAAAACACTGATTTTGAAGTATTTAGGGCACTGTGAAGTTAGAACCAAAGTGAATTTAAGATGCTGATCTTCCAGTTTGCAAACATTTGATTCTAGTATCTTCTCATTTATCAACATCTCTCCACTAGTTTGAAAGCAAAAAATAAAGGGATAACTTCAAATACCACCTATGTGGTTTCGTGGTTTTTCACTTTAGTATCCTGTGGTTTAAAACGTATCACTTTAGTACCCTGTGGTTTGGTTATTCTATTTTTTTGTTATTTTTTCGTTAAATTATACATAATTTTTTTTAAATATTTCATTTATAGTTTATCGAATATTCACTTTACTATCCTGTAGTTTTAACTTTCTCATTAATTTAACGAAAAAATTAACGAAAAGATAACAAAAAAGAGAATAACTAAACCACAGGGTACTAAAGTGATACGTTTTAAACTACATGATACTAAAGTGAGAAAGCACGAAACCACAGGAGTGATATTTGAAATTATCCCAAAAATAAATAAATAAATAAACAAATCTTTTTGGTACTATAAAATTATGATGGCAACTCTTCCTAGAGAAACGTGTGGATACATTATCTGAAAAACTAAAAATACTTTTGTTTTGTTTTGTTTTGTTTTTTTAATCTTCCTAATAAAAAAATGTGATGCTTTAATAGCTGCATATTATCAAATTAGGCCTCAAAAGCCAACAAATTGTTTCATGTTATTGGAGTAAGCAAATAAACTTTAATTAGATACATTCAAATGAGAATGATTTAAATTAAATACAGTCCAAAGGAAATACTAAATTTTTTTCAACATACATCATGTGGGAAAAAAAGTTAAAAAAAAAAAACATTAAACAAAGATATATTAAGGTTTTCTAATCACATTCTTGTATGGAAAGTAAAAGTGCTTGAATTTAACAAAAAAAAAAAATCACTCCTTCATATTCCTACATATCACACAAGAAAAAATAGTGTATCATTACTGTAGTATAAGAGATTCAATGTCTTTTTTTTTTTTTTAAACCCAAAAAAGAAAAAAAAATGATTGCGACGTATCTCTAATGGGAGAAAGAAAAGGAAAAATAAAAAAAAAATCAATCCCTTGAATATTCACTGCATTCATGATTATCCCCATATAATCTTCTTTGATCTATAAAAGCAAAGCTTCAGTTTCTTTGAATCTTACTAAGCTCGCGCTCGAGTTTCTTCGTCCTTGCTTCCTGCTCCTTTATTGCTAGAGTCAGAGATCTCACATCCAAAGCTTCAGAGAACTCATTCAGCGAATGCGACTGCAAGCAAAAGCGGCGTAAACGAGTGTTGCTCGGAAGACTAATTTGATAGAAAACGTGTATCGACAGAAGAGGTAACAGAAGAGATAAGGGAATAACATACAAGAACTCATGCCATTATACGGAATATGCGAGAATTAAACTCACAAAATCAATTTGATAGGAAACGGCTTAGAAATAGTCTCAACAAAAAGAAAAAAAAAAAAAAATAAAGAAAGAAAATACAGTAGAATCTAGTGAGGCATTGTGTAAATATATGTTCATCATAATTTTGCAGGGGTATGTATATTTCTGAAAAAAAAAAGGAGAAAAAGAAAAGGCTAACCTTTTCCAGCAATTGAACGCGCTGCCTCAGCTCTTCCATCGAAGCCTCCTGTTTATGAACTGCTTGGAGGACGTAAAGCAGGTGCGGGTGAATGAATTCTGAGCAGTGCTTCGGAAGAGTGCACTGTGGAAAAGCCGACTCGCATCCGACTTGGTAGAAAGGGCAGTTGACGAGCTTCATAGGGCACACGGTTATGCAATGCCGATCCATCTCCCTCCTCATAAGCTTTTGTTCGCAATTCTGCTCGCACGGAATCACTTTGAATGGGCATACGGAGTCGTGCTTCTCCGTGTGAGAAGCCGAAAATGTCGCTTTGCATCCCTCGTTTGAGCATTTCACTGGACGAAAACTACACTCGCTTCCATGCTCAGCAAGTTGTTCCGAAGTGTCGAATGTTTCAGTGCAGTGGAAAGCGCTTTTGATGTCTACATTCTTAAGCAGAAGCTCTGAAACGGCTTCTCTCCTACCCTGCGGCCAGAAGTTCTCTGTTTCCAACTCTTGCACAAAGTCGTCGATTTTATCTTCACGACTTTCGCTCGACAACCAGCTAGAAACCCGGCTGAATAAGTTCCTTTTCGAATTTACGAAATCGTCGATGAAGTCTTGTACGATATCGGTCGGGTGTTCAGGGATTTCTTTCACTTGGTTCAGATTGGTATTATCTCCGCCGACAATAGTTTCAGCGATAAATGTTTCACTTCTTCTTGTTAGATATTCAACCATCTCCTTCCTCAAAGCAACAGCTACAAATGACGGGTTTCTGAAAAGATCGCCGGTGGTGTTATCCACACAAGCAGAAGCCAAGCCGGGAAGCAGAAGCTGTGCAATTTTACGCACCACCTCCGTGTCGCAGTAGTTGCAATGGAATAACGAGCCAGTATCCTTTGCCGGGCCTGAATCTATAACTGGGAGTTCCATTTTACCTTCTAGTTAATGCCTACAGAAGAATTAAATTAGTCAATTTCATTCTACATTTTAATCAACCCATAACATTTGAAAAAGTTCAATAATACATAAACTAATTAAATGCAGGTCAGATCGTAGCCAGGGACATCTGATCCTACATAATACTGTGAAAGCCATTTGATAAAATAGGATTTACATCAGCTATGATTTTCTGCCTTATGTACAACAGCAATAAACAGTAGGCATATAAACATGCTCCAACCATACTGGTAGTTCCCAACGGTGGAATCAAGCACCTATTTAGACTTGTGCTTCTTTAGTAAAAGCAAAAGCACCTAGGCTTTGGGGGATAAAAACAAAAAAGGAGAAAAAGGAAATACTAGCTTTTGCTGTGGCCAGAAGCAGAAATGAGTTTCTGGGCTTTAGTAGTACAAGAACCAATTTGAAGCTTCTGCTTCTACTTCTGCTATAGTAGGAAGCTATTGGGAATTGGGGTTTTTGGTTAAAAAACTATTGGTGCTTCTTCAAGTAGCGCTACTTAAGAGCAACACTTTCAAAGAAGTTCCATTGACACTAAACAAGCCCAAAGTGAATAAAGAAAATGCAGTCACCATAGTATTATGCTGCTATATACCAGATTTTTGCGACTTATATGCAACCCCATGTAAAACATTTGAGCGATTAATTAATTCAATTTCTGCAAAAATTAATTGTAAAACAGCATTTTGTTAAGTTCCAGCGCATAAATAGATGATCAAATCTCTCAGCTGATTCACAACTTTAGTCCACCATATTAATGCCAATAAGTGAAGAAACCAACTCTGAAGAATCTGGTTGTGTACCATACAAATTCCAGATTCAAACAACTAGAAATTTCCATTACAACTAAATCAAGAGAGAGTCTCTATAATTCTATCATGTAGCTATAGCTTTAACCTAAAGCCAAGCTATATAAAATTTGTTCAAATTTAATGAGAACAAAAGGGATTCTCGACAAATATATGATTGATTTCTCCTTGAGCATGCGAGTTGTATTAATGGAGGATGATGTACAGGGGCCCGCTAGTAACCTTATCTTTCAACATTTCATTTGCCTAAAGTTCATTCTAAGAGTTCAACCGACTTACTTTAAATCAAATTTCAGATGGTTTCCAGTAAAGACAATTTAAATGAATTTGATAAGAAGTTGAACTCTCAGTTGGATAGGACTTGATTCAGTCATGTTCTTCGGAACAACGTAAGATTGTAGATTTGTCATCATGGTTCATATCTTGGTTGTGAATGTGTATTTAGGGTTTAAGAGCTTAAAGTCCTCCTCAAACTTCAATTTAATGTCAAAATCATAAATTTGGTTATCGTCATCTGTGACGCCCCGCTTCTCAGGGGTCGCCCATCCTAGAACTACTCTAGCCCTAGAACGCTTAACCCTCTTAACCTCTTGAGCCTAACCACCACCCAAAATATTATAACCGGGTTAAAAAGTTTAGCCCTATTATATCTCATAGATAGGACTATTCCAAATCCTAGGGTTGTCACATTATCAAAACCCATCCAAATCCAGTAAAATCAGTCTCGATTAAAAGCAAAATAAGACTTTCTAACAACAATCTAGACCATAAAAATTACTTAAAAATTCGACTAAAGTAACAAAAATGGGATCTCCATACATGCCACAACTCCTATAAACTCCTAAATAACAAGATGTGCTCATCCGCATAGCGACGACTACTATAAAAATAATACTACAAAACCTAGTAAATTTTTTTTGACAAAAAGACAAAGATCTAATCACACAACCACCATGAAAAGAAGCTCACATGAATTAAAACAAGAAATTAGACAAAAAAAATAACTTAAAATTCAACTAAGCAAATCCTATAAACCCCTAAATTTCAAGAATGTGATCATCCGCATGACGACTACTAGTATACCAATTAACACTACAAAATCTAGCAAAAAAAATAACAAATAACAAAGATCTTATATGAAAAGCATCTCAATTCATACAAACTTCCTCAAAGTTGCATTAAACTAGCATGAATTGAAAAGAAACCATGGAATCAAGGTGCGAAATCTACCAAATTCGATGCGGGGAAGCGGGGATCGAGGAGAAAACGAGGTTCGGATCGATCGATGCGGCGATTTGGGGATCGTAAAAGGGCGATTCGAGATCGATCGAAGAGAGAGAGAGAGAAAGAGAGAAGAGAGAGAGAGAGAGAGGGAGAAAAAGGGTTTTAGAGAGGTGAGGTATAAATAATGCGTGGACTAAAAAGTTGGTGGGGATAATCCTCACCGTGAGACCATCTCATCCGCCGTTCACTTTACTTTAAAATTCGTGCAGATCACGTGATGAACGGTGGATGAAGTGGTCTCATGCTGGAAAGTGGCCCCCACCAAATTATGGTTCCGTGAGTAGAGGGTGTGTGAGGATAACTCCCGCGGTAAAATTGGACCGGTTCTTGAAACCGGTTCGATCGGGCCGGTTTTAGACCGGTCGAACCGATTCCTTACACAAATTTAAGCACGTTTATAAAAGGGCTTTTTTTGCATTTGGCCCCTTCAAAAAAAAAAATTTCACAAATAGCCCTACCAAATTTATAATTGCAAAATTGACCTTATACCCGCCACGCAAGCGCCACATAAGCGCCATGTTGGAATGAATGTTTAGGTTGAACACGGTGAATCATTCACCGTGTTCAAACACGGTGAATGATTCCCTGTATTCAATGCCCCGCACGATCTCTCTTTCTCTCTCTCCCCCGAGCTTTCCCTATTTCTCTCTCGGTTCCCTCCTCGAGCTCTCCGCCGTCGCCCGCCGCCACCGCATCCCCTCTCCTCCTCCCTCCTCCTTCCCTCCCTTCTCCGCCGCATCCCTCTCCTCCCTCCTCCTCCCCTCCCTCCTCCTCCTTCATCATCATCATCATCACCACACATTCACGGCAACCTAGGGATAGAAAGAGAATTGTTTGAACACGGTGAATGATTCACCGTGTTCAACTTAAACTTCTCTTGGCGCTTACGTGGCGCTCACGTGGCAGAGATAGGCCAATTTTACAAATTAAAATTTTATAGGGCTATTTGCAATAAAAAAATTTGTTAAGGGGTTAAATGCAAAAAAAGCCCTTTATAAAAGTGTATGGATATCCTCACCGTGAGACCATCTCATCTAATGTTCACATTACTTTAAAATTCGTGCAGATCACGTGATGGACGGTGGATGAAGTGGTCTCATTCTTGGGAGTGGCCCCCCACCAAATTTATGGGTCTGTGAGTAGTGGGTGTGTGAGGATAACTCCCGCGGTAAACTATGACCGGTTCTTGAAACCGGTTCGACCGGGCCGGTTTTAGACCGGTCGAACCGATTCCTTACACAAATTTAAGCACGTTTGTAAAAGTGCGTGGAGGCCCCTCAACTATGAACCGTTTTGATTTAGACACCTCACCTAAGATTATTTAAAAAAAAACAAAAGTTTGCTTTTTTAGGAAAATTTACTTAGTGCTCCTCTAATTTGTAATGTTCCACGTGTTTTCTTAAATTTGAAAGGTAATTGTTAATTCCAAGAATAACGTACAAAATTTACCTCAACTATGAACTATTTTGAATCAGCTATATCTAATCATTCAAAATTTTGATTTTACTGTCTAATATCTTAATTTGTTTGATTTGAGTTCCTTAACGGGGCTTTGATTTCAAAATTTAAACACGTCATTCATATCTACAAGTTTAGTTAGTATAAGGGATAATTTCATACAACAGCTCCCTGTAAACATATTAAATAACAGATATATTCCTACAAAGTTTAAATTATCAGATTTATCTCTCAAAAACTCATAATGGTTTTAAATATACCCCTGTTGTTAGCGTCTGTTAGAAAACTATAATTAACCATAGATAAAATACTTAATTTTGGTTAGTGAGTGAGGTAAATTTATATTTTTACCCCTCTGATATTATAATCCTATTAATCTAGTACGATCAAAACCCTAGTAATGAAAACTCTTCTTGCTTGAAAAGCAAGAACTTCAAAGCAATTATTTCAAGGATTAAATGGTTTCTTATACATCAAGTAGATCAATTGTTTCCTCTAAAATCCATTTCATTGAGTTCCAATGATTCATTAAAACAAAACAAAAAAAACTATATACTAAGGTATCGTTTGGTCCGGGGATAAACAAAAAGTGACTATTCCAGGGATAGGTATAAATTGAGGTATAAGCGAGGATTAAATCAATTTTGCGTTTGAATGAAAAGTAGATTTTTTTCGGGAATAAGAAAAATAGTGTTTGGTTGGTTTGATTGGAATTGCGAGGATAAGAATAATTATAATTTTAACTAATAATATTTTATCTAATTAATTAAGACAAAATATTAATTAAGTAATAATTTAAATTATTTAATATACTAATTAATTATGAATATTGCTAAAAACCCTTAATATTAATAAATAAATAAATTGGTAATTAATAATTTAATTAATTACAAATAATTTAATAAAATAATAAATTAGTTAATAATAGTCAGATGATTAATTAAGAAAATAATTAAATTACTCAAAATATTAATTAATTAAACAATATAATTAATTATTTAATTAGTAAATTAATTAAAATAATAAATTAATTACTCAAAAAATTAATTAAATATTTATTAAAGTAATAAATTAAATAGTTAATTAATTATCTAGTTAATTAGTAAATAAATTAATATATAAATTATTAATTAAATAATATTTTATTATAAATCTAGCTTGGATATTTTATTATTTTATTATTAATTAAATATATTATGTTTATATAATTTATTTTTAACTAAATTTATAATCTTAATTAAATTTAGAATTAAACTTGGAATAACGCTATTCCGTCAAAACGATAGAATAGTTTATCCCAGCTATTCCGGAATAACCGAGAATAACGAAGTTTGACCGGGATAAAATATTCCGGCCAAAATTCGTTTTGTTTGGCGGAATAGCGGGGATAACTAATGTTATCCCCGCTTATCCCGCCAACCAAACATGACCTAAAAGAATAGGAATTACAATCCAAATTAATTTGGTTAAATTCTCCAAGAACTTAACATATTTCACTCATTGCTCATGAACCTTTTAATTTCAAAAATTATACAAATAATAAGTGAAAGCCCTAAGAAAACGCTGTAAACGATGAACCACGCGTTCTTCTCGCTCGCGATCGATAGCCCGAAAAATATGTTTGCAATTGCGATAGCAATCACGCTCCTTCCGACGTTGTGGTGGTACCAATTCCAGTATTTCCTCTTCTTTGACGATTTGTCGGGGCGAGCGAATAATGCAATTACCTACAAATCAAACAAATAAATTAGTTAGTGAACAATGATAATGTTTGTAGCAAATTATTGGTGTAATTGTAGTTTATCATGTTAATTCCCGATATTATACGAATTCTGATAATAGTAATTATAATTGCAGTATAATTAGAGCTGTATATAGTTGAAAATGGAACAGTTATAACTACGTGTATCTTGTTTGATTTGGTATAATAAAAAGTGTTACAACTGTAAATAATTTATTTAATTTGTTCCATACAATTGGTAATTGTGTTTATAAGTTTTATCAAATTAATACGAGGTGATGAGATTATCAATAATGTAGAAGAAAAAGATATTTATTTTGTTTAAAAAGTTATTAGGTAGGTAAGTTTAGCTCTTATTTAAGATTACTTTTCAACTGCTGTAATTAGAACAACAGCTTATTTGGGTGCAGCTCCATTTGCTGTAGTCGAACCTCTTCATATATTTCCAACTGTAGCGACTAGATTTTGGTTACAGTCATAAATGCATTATAGTCACAACTACGTGGAGTTAAAACATTTCCTGAAAACAGAACTGAAACCTACCTATGGAGTCGAACAAAATCCATGGTTCGATTTTGAGACGAAATTCGCTAAATTCGATTATGATGTTTCTCGCACAAAAAGCTTTAATTCAACTTAAAATTTTTATATGCATAATTAGTAATCCAAAAAAATTCACTTCTATTTTTACTCTCTATCATCATGAGATAATTGTATTTATTTAAGATGATAGTGAATATATTATTATTATTATTATCAAATGATTAATTATCACGTTTATTATGTAACGTGACAAACATTTTGGATTTTCATAATTTCTGATATTAGGTTTCATTAAAAATAAGTTCATAGTGTAGTACAACACAAAGTACAAGTACACTTTGAAGGACTTTTTTTTTTATTCTAACCCTTTAATAGGGTTATTGTGAAAAAAAGTCCCACTTTGAACGCTAAAGCCAAAATACATCTTATTAATTCAAAAAGAAACAAAATTATAATTTTTTTTAAAAAAATCCTCTAATGTGTTGTTCCGATTTTATTTTCTTTTGTAATTTATCAAATACAATATAAAAATAAAAACTTTAATAAGTAGGAAATGTGTGGAAATAAATTAAAAGTATTTTTGCAGTATAATATAAGATAGACTAAAATAGATTTAAAATCATTTGATAGGTCAAAGTAGATTTTAAAACAATATATTTGTTTAATAAATTACAAAATCCAGCTAGTTTTATTATATTTTTTTAACCCAATTTTTCAACAAAGGTGACAGAGGAAGAGAATTTTTCACATTCTTTTGAAAAAAAAAACCTTGGAAAAAATAAAAAATTAGGTCGAATTTGATTTGACTTTTATCATTGCATGCGATGCAAAATAATAAAAATAAGCTTTTAAGTGTTAAAAGTAAAAAATTGTATTAACCTGGAGAGACGCAAGGGCCAAAACGATAACGCCGAGCGCCGTGTGCGTGTCGACATTATTGATCCCGCTATTGTCGAGCCTGAATCCGATCACGATCCCAGCTAGGCCCAGCGCGAACCCGATCCCTTGGACCAACATGTGGGCGTAGAACCACTGTGGGTCCCACTCCCTACAGTACCGAGCTGCAGCGGCACCTATCGGGATCAGCACCCCCCACCCCAACATCCCTAGCAGCCCGTGCCGCTGCGGTGACGAAAACACTGACTTATCGCCAGCATCTGACACAGTTCCTGAACCAAATGAACCAAACAACTCTCTATCATCAAAAAATAAAATTAAATTAAATAAAACTATAACAATGAGAAAAGCATATTGAGATATGAAATAGAAAGGCGCAATTTTTTTAATAAGTAGGAAATGTGTGGAAATAAATTCAAAAAGAGCCAAAAACTTTTTTTTTTCTTAATATAGTGCGCATTGCACGTGCACTTGTACTGATTACTTAAAAAATAGTAAGTTTATGATCATGTGTCGTGCGGTACATACCGGTGATGTAGTTGATAGAAGTCGACGCTTGGTTACGGTGCTCGGACAGTAGGAAGCCGCCCAACGACGATGGGAGGTCGTTTCGCGGGCCGACCGAGCTGATCAAGTACGGCTTTGGTTGGTCAGTCTGGATCTGGAACGCAAGATACAGCCGCGAAGATTGTGACACAATTACAGAAGTTCCAGTAATCAATTTCAAATCGCCCTTGTCCGGCGGACACTCCCACGGGCTCGTCCCCCCCAGATAGTACTGCTTGATGAGGCCTGACCCGCCTTGTGGGGACCACCCAACCACCGCACTGCTTCCGACCATTTGCCCGTCGCCGGAGAACCCGATTGCGACGTACGAGCTCGTGTCGGGGGCCGACAAGACGAAGCTCCATAGGCCCGGTCCAGTATTGTCATACTACAAGGTTTGGCCCAAGATAGATAGATTAGGTCTAAACATGTTAGTGTTAGAATAATAATCCAATACATTGATTATATTTAAAGTTTATCTAATTAGAGTAGGATTTGTAATTATTCAAAATAAAAGTTGGATATATCATCTATTTTGATTTAATAGCTATATATAGTTAGGCATGGATTAATTAGATAAACAAGCCACAATAGACATGGCTGTATGGGAGGATGTAATTAAATGTCTTTTATTAATAAGATATTAGTTTAGTTATCTTCTTCCTCCTCCAATATCTCTTCTACCGCTTCTAACAGTAATGGTAAAATTGCATATATGTCCTCAATCTTTTTTGTTTTTTGTTTTTTGTTTTTGGTCCCCGGCCTTTTATTTTTTGCAATTGGATTTATTCTAACATGTATAGTTGATCAGTTTCATTCAAAAGAAATATTAATCAAAATCATAAAATTTAGAAAAAAATAAAAAAAAATATGAAAGGTCGGACTCAAATCCGGACAAAAACTTAAGCTGGTAGGTTAACTTATTTTTGATGTCTCCTCTTATCACGTGTTAGACGTTATTCGCACATGACACAAATCATACTATTACTATTACTTAACACAAATCAATAATACAATCACACGAACTCCACGTATACGACGCAAAATCAGCCGTAAACTCACTCATGTGCTAGAAGTTTCGAGCACACGACTCGAACGACTTCTCACACATTAGACACGATTAACACACAATCACTCAATTCGTCAAAAATATGAAATTATAAAGTATGAATCAAACTCTGATGCAATGCTAAAGCGCTCGTAAAAACCCCCAAAAAAATTATCTAATAATTAAGTGGAGAAACTTTTCACATCAAATATATTTGTTCCTAACAACATGGATGTAAAAATATGTAAGTCCATGCAATGTATGAAACTATTAGACTCACCTCCTTACAAAAAAGACTAAAGGCGAAAAAAAAAATTAAAAAATGAAGAATGTAGAGATATTTCATGCTGTTAAATGTTATAATTGGATGAATATGTAGGTGAAAAATGTAAAAATACACACATACCCTTAATATGAAGTTTTGTGAGCTCCATGCAAAGATGCAGTTAAGTGACAAAGTGTTGAAGGGGAGGAGGTGGGAAATGGTGAGGTTGGTGTTGCAAGAATCTGATTGTTGTGATCTAATCACTTTTGGGGAGAAGCTAAACAAGTAGAAGATGAAAACAATTAGTTGAATCAAATAAGCCTTCATTGTGATCTCTCTCTCTCTCTCTCTCTCTCTCTCTCTCTCTAACTAAAATGACTTTTATTTGTAGGTTCATGAAGTTTCTCTTTATGTATTGACCAAGGCCCTAGGGTGTTGGTCCTGTTTCGATATCAGAATATGATATTCAATGATAACTTATATATTATGAGAATTTCTGTTTGCGATTACGAGTTATGAGTTTGATTTTAGGCTTTCAGAATGTTTTGGTTATCGTGATTGATAAGATATTGTATTTATTTTCATTTACAAAGTAATTGATCTTATTCTGAAAAGATGACTCGAATTAAGGCCGAATATGATATGCTTGATGTGCATTTTCGAGTAAATGAAAAATATAATGTGCCAAACCTGTAATTAATGAGTCAGCTTTATATGTATAACAACTAGTGGATAGTTAAGCTTTTCGAACGATGACGTCGATATCATGTGTCATGTATAAATTTTGAGAAGAAAAGCTGCTTGTTAACTGTCACGTATCAAAACTGACTTGTCAACTATATTTTGTAGTACCTTTTGAAAATTGTGATTGTTGAAGCATTGGAGGGGTTGACCACAACTTAATAACTTCCATTAATCTCCCAACAAATACCACCAATTTGCAAACTAGGGCATATTCTTAATATGAACTCACTCATCTAAACTCAATTTTCTCTTAATTCCATGTTTGGTGAGGTCAATGACTTCTACAATATCTTAATATAGCAATAAGTGCTTATCTTCTTTCCTAATTTATATATTACATTAATTCCAAGGTTTCTAATCACTTATCTAATCTTTTTTTTTTCACATATGCACTTGATTTATTTTTGCTTTTTTGGACAAGTCCCTCTCAAGTTACATGATAGGTTAGTAATCTTAGTTATTGTCATTAATTAGTGGAATATATATATATATATATATATATATATATATATATATATATATATATATATATATATATCTATGAATCCATATGCCAAAATTATTGGAATCTATTCCACGCCAGACAATAAATAATGATCAGATACAATAAAACTCTCTGTCAATAATAAAAATTCAATATGTCGATAACACTACCTTTCATAACATACAACTTACAACACAATTAGTATTAATTAAACATGTCGATCGTTGAGTAAACGACCACATAATTATTAACTAGTGGGGATAATTAAGCAAACAATTGTGTTCTTAAACAAACTTCAGCCAAGGCATGAATCAAGCTGTTTAAAAGATAGTGATTGAGAGGGATTAGATATTATTAAATATTTTAGGATTAATTTTACCTCAATTTGAATATTAAAAAATTAATAATAATTTTTAATTTTGCGAAAGGGGTGGTCACCTTTCATTGCACCAAAGTCCACTTTAAATTAATTAGCTCTACTATCCAAACCCTAAATAAATATTAACTAAAAGGTAAAAATTGTATGGAGACCCCTCACAATTTTTAAATCCCCCCTCAGATTCAAATTTTTTTTAGTTGAGACCTCCTTAACTTTTGTATTTTTAGAATTGGCATTTTATTAAATTCACTCATAGTTAGTTTCATTGCATTTGATAACTTTAATTACTTTTAATTAGCTAGTAAAACTGGACAAATTAATAGCTAATAGTTGATAGAGGTATTAAATTTAATAATTTTTTTAAACTTTAATTAAGTATACTAGTTAACGTATCGATTTGAAAATGGCCTATAATTCAGGGGGTCTCCATATATATTTTTTTACCTTTATATTATTTGGATATAAACTCAGCAATAAATTTATTGTTAATAATCAAGTACCCACTTGATTTTATTTATTTTTTCTTTTTCTCTTATTTTATTTTATTTAAGAATGGTGTGATGCCCAAAAAGAACAATATTAGTGGTGGAATTACTGGTTTTTATGTCCTTACAAATAGGAAGATAATAATGATGATGATAATAATAATAATAATAATAATAATAATAATACTGGTCTTTGAGTTTATTTTATTGACGTCTCAGAATTTAGAATAGTCCTATGTATAAAGTATAATAAGATTAAATCTCTTAACCCAGTTATGGTATTCTGGGTGGTGATTAGACCCAAAAGATTAATAGAATTAAACATGCTAGGGCCAGAATAGTTCTAGAATGGGTGGCTCCCTAAGGAAGCGGGGCGTCGCAGTTGGCATCAGAATCAATCACCTATGAAAAGTATGAGATGAGTCTCGGCTGTACAACGGTCATATAGCGAGTAGAGTGTGGCTCCCTGTCTGACGATCGCTATGGGTGGAGCACTGCTCCTGACAAGGTCGGCTAAGGCTAGTGAGATGAGTCTTATTTCGCCTAGTGAGTGTGCTTGAGCCTAACGTCAACATCAGGACTTAAAGCGAGAGGAGAATCAGATACCCCAGGATTTGGAATAGTTTTATATATAAGCTATAATATAATTAAACTCTTAACTTAATTATAGCATTTTAGGTGATGATTAGGCCCAAAAAATTAAGAGAGTTAAGCGTGATAGGATAAGAATATTTTTAGAACAGATAAATTTACTTTTTGAGCTCAATACTTAATGATTAATGAGTCTAACTCTATTCTATTTATGTATTTAAATTAAAGTATTCCCAACATAACTATAATTTCCCATTAAAATCTATACACTTTCAAACAAAAAGTGTTTTTATATAAAATTAGAAAAAGCAGTGTAATTAAGATTTTTATTATAAAATTAATATTGTCATAATACTTTTTATAATTAACGAGGTAAAAATGGTCTAAATTCTCACTTAAATATAATGTTTTTGCTCACTAAATATTTAAAAGAGCACTAAATAAAAAGATTTTATTATTATTATTATTATTATAATAACTAAGAGCGTGTGGAGAGTACACGAGGCCACGCATTTTTCGTACGCATCCACGTGAACTCAACGCTCATATTTTCTATATATATATATATATATATATATATTTTATATAGGATTAAATGCATACAGGTCCCCGCAAATATAGTGAATAGCAAAAATATTCCTGCAAAGTTTAAGTTTTACAAAATATCTCTACAAAAGTTCTAAGTTATACAGATATATCCCTCTGGTTTATTTCTGTTAGAACTCTGTTAAAATTTTAACAGCAGATAAGTGAAATGACTTTTTTGCCCTCACAAATATGTCCCTCCAAAAAGAGGACACAAAGAAGAAGAAGAAGAAGATGGCAGCGGCGGTCGGCGGCGGCCGGAGGCGGCGCCCCTGCGGGCAGCGGTGGGCGGCAGCAGGTAGACGAGGAGGAGGAGGAGGCCGAGATCGGGGGAGGTTGCGGAGAAGCATTATATATATATATATACAAAGAAATTATAGGAGTTGAGTACTTTTAGAAGCACATGAGTATTTATGCCTACAACTGTTTAGCCGTCGAATTATCTCAAGATCCGTACAGTACTATTAACGATGTGTCTCATTAAGTCATATTTATTAGTGCTATACGGATCTTGAGGCGACCCGACGGCTAAAAAATCACAAATACGTTAAACTCCTGTAAAAAGCACAGAATCTCAACTCAATTTGTATAATAATAATGAGAAGCTTAGTTGAAAAAATAATAATAATAAAAAATGATTAAAATAAGGTATTATTGTGTAGAAGCATCACTAATTAATTTATAATATTTATTTAAAGATGTGAAATTTCAATAAATTTGTAAGCCAATAGTAACCAAATGACATAAGCTTTGGTTTGTCCCATTATTTTTTAAGAAAAATACAATTAAACCCCATGGCTCACCACATTTTTAGTTTATTACACTGCTGATTAAAATTATAATTTAGTAAATAAAATATTTTATAAATTACAGGATGACTGTATAAAAAAATATAGGCTCTTAAAATATTATAATTTGTTATTTGTTATGTTACAGCACATAAAATGTATTACTTTATTATTCTGTAATTTATAAATTTTAACATTTTAGTACTCCAATTGAAAATATAATATCATAATAGTACAAAAAGAAAATTACAGAATGATATTTTACAATACATTTTACATACTGCTCCTTCAATAGTCATCATTTTTCTATTTGTAATATTCACAAGTTTCAGTTTGGTCCTCAGGAATTAGGGATGCAAACAGGACGGATACGGGACGGGAGGGCCCCCCCACCTCCTGCCCCATTTCTCATTGGATCGGGGTGAATTCTGAACGAGTTAACTTTTGTTCTATTTTTAGCCGCCGCTTACTGCTCCATTCGGAGCGGATCAGAATAGGAATGAATTTTTGACAGATCGGGACGAATTAAAATAAAAAAAACGGTCTCCCACCTTCCACTCCATTTTCTTGGCGGATCGGAGCGAATTCAAGGCAGATTACATTTTTTTTATATATTTTTGATTCCCACTAACTATCCCATTTGGGGCGGAGCGAGGCGAAAGCTCTACCAATCCGGATCCATTTATGTCCCTATTAGGGCATCCAAGTTTAATATTAGAGACCCTAAACTCTTAAAAGCATTTCATTTTAGTCATAAAGTATTTACTACCACCGTTTGGTTCGGGGATAAAGAGGGGATAACCCCTTATCCTTTCTTTATACCCAAACACAATTTTTTTATCCGAAAATAGTAATTTTTAGATACCTAAAATAAGCTGGTATAACTATACCACCTATACTCCTATTTTTTATATATAACTATCCACTATTCTCCTTATTCTATATTATCTATCCGAACGCTATTTTTCTTATCTCCGAAAACAACCCAATTTTTATCCAAACGCTATTTTTCTTATATCCACACTTGCACCTACTTCTGAAATAGCTAGTTCTCGCTTATACCCGAACCAAACGAATATAAATTATTAGAAAACTAGTTATAAACTATATAAGATCCATTTATCTACCTTTTATTCCATCTCATCTTTCAATCCTATAAATCATTGAATTATAATTTTTTTTATATAAATCCTATAAATCATTGAAATATAGTTGAAGAGCCAGTAGATTATATATTGACATGCAGATGAACCAAATGCAAGAAACAATTTTCATGTTAAAGAGAGGACTAAAATTAAACATTGTTGAAAGTTCAGAGACTAAATCAAAATATTGTTTACGTCGAATTAAAAAGTTCGAGGACCAAAATAAAACTTAAAAGAGTCAAAGAAACAAGTTCAATCAAAAGTACAACATAGGAAGGTAAATAACTTAAGCAAACTTTTTAAAAATCAATAAAAAAGAAATGGCAAATACATACAAAACCTACCTTACCTTTCAGTTCGTTTGATTTGAATATATTTATTGTAAAATTTAAATGCGTCGTTTATCTTTACAGATTTAGTTATTATACTTCATATAATTCTGGCAACTATAAATTCATTAGAACAATTAGCTTAAATTTTAAAGTCAAACTCCTGTTGACTAACTCAAATCAAATAAATTAAAAAATTGAATAATAAAATCAAAATTTGGAAACATTGTATAGCCAAATCAAAATGATCTTTAAAACGAGAGAGAGACAGAGACAGAGAGATAAATGACGCATTCAAATTTTACAACTAATGTATCGTTGACTAACTCAAATCAAACAAATTGAAAAATTGGATAGTCAAACCAAAAATTTGAAACATTGGATAGCTGAATCAAAATGATCTATAAAACGAGAGAGAGAGAGAGAGAGAGAGAGAGAGAGAGAGAGAGAGAGAGAGAGAGAGAGATCAAAAATAAGATAAAACTCATCTGCATACTATCTATTAACAGAAGAACCATGGTAACCAAATTAGGGCATATCATGAACTCTCATGGTGTACTTTTTCCAAGAAGGGTCTTTTTCCATTCCAAGCCCTAGGTTCAATCCAAGACCCAAAAAATATGAAAGCCCCTTCTAGTTCATAAATTTAACAACATCTCATCCACACAAAAAAAAAAAAAAGGAATTTTTTTTTTAAAAAAAAAAGGAGAGAGAGAGAGAGAGAGAGAGAGAGAGAGAGAGAGAGAGAGAGAGAGAGAGAGAGAGAGAGAGAGAGAGAGAGGCTCTATACATGAGAGAAGGAATCAGAGCTCAATATACAATCCACTGCATCATCTTGTGGATGGAACTTTTGATAAAAACCCATGGCCATGTGTTTACTTCAAAATAAGCACCAAATACAGAAGTGGCAGCGAAATTCTCATCAAGTTGCCGGATTTACCTGAATCAACATCATATTTGTCATCAAAGGTGAAAAGTTAACAACGACAGCGCATTAAGTCGCCAAATTGTTCGCGATATGAAAACCATCCTATATACATATATATATATATATATAATGGTTTTTATATCAATCGCCTCAGCCAAATACCGGTAGTTCAGCGCATCAGACACCGCAGCATGGCGATTAAGATACGAAAACTATTGCATATTGCAGACTGAAATGTTAGTAAAATTTGGTACATGACTAGTATATTCAGTAAAGAACAAGTCTGATTGCTTTACTGTAAACGAATTTGCGCGTTCAAAGGGGTTAGTTAGTCCGAGCGTGTTTTGGTAGCATACAACAACCTGAACTATAGCACATCTTTTTAATTTACTCAAATGGGATACCTTATTCGACCTTCAAGTCATTTTTTAGGGAATAAGGTAAATCGCCTCGCAGCTCGTAAGTGAAATATAGTATCCTACCAGATCGTGGATGACAAAATCTTTCAAGAAGCAAAAATTAAACTTCTTTCTTCCAATCACACAAGAAAATCTTCAAACCGAGTAATTATTGGATAACGGGCTTTTTTTACATTTAGCCCCTCAAAAATCTCTTTTTAACAAATGGTCCTAACAAATTTATATTTGTATATATGGCCCTCTCCTTGCCACCCGAGTGCCATGCTGGCACTTTTAAGTTGAACAAGGTAATTGAATCACTGTGTTCAAACACGGTGATTGAATCACCATGTTCATATTCACACTTTAGCCCCTTTTTTTTAACTTAGGAGCAGTAAAAAAATACAAAAAGAAACACGTGTGATCCAATCCAATCGCCGTGTTTAAATCACCGTATTCAACTTAAAAACGCCACATAGGCGCTTGCGTGGCAAGGAAAGGGCTATTTATGCAAATATAAATTTGTTAAGGCCATTTATAAAAAAAAAGTTTTGAGGGGACTAAATACAAAAAAAGCCCTTGGATAACTTATTCTGATGTCCAAATAAGGCCTACAAGTTTTGGTTTTAGTCGCGAACCTTCATTACTTTCAAATTCGCAAGCTCTAACTACTTTTTCATTCATTAATACTGCATACTGCTTATGAAAAGTGCTTCTCGCTGATTTTTTTTTTCTTCTTTTGAACTTGCCAATCTGCATCTGGAAAGCTAGGATGGGAGAGTAAATGAATAGAAAGAATTTGTCGACAAACAGAAAATAACTCCTCAATAATCAACTACGTTATGGCGAGTTCCTGCTTTCTAGCTGATTAATGGATTCATTAACGCTTTCTACCAATTTATCCCCCATCCGTCATCTTGATCAAATAAGAACTGCTTCACAAATTAACCTAAATAGTGCTCATAAAAAGTCAATTCTTCTCACCCACTTTTCCAATCTATTATTTGAAATTGAATCGAATTAACTAATCGGCAAAGAGATGACGATATCAATCACTTAACATACCTGAGATTCCTGAGGTCTGGGGTACCGGCAATGCAGGCAACGACATTTCTGAATAAAAGAGGACGAAAAAAGAAACAAAGTTTCAATATGTGATTAATATCATCAACCTGGAATTCATTTTCCTGGTTAAAAAACAAGATTATATGAGTCTACGCAAGACTACATTATTCCAAGCTACACCGTCAAAATATGCTGACGAAAAAAGACACTTTTACATATATAACATTGTAAAACTTTTATTTGCATATCTATTAGAGTGAGATCTACATTTTTCATGCATGTTCTTCAAATGCTCTTTAATGTATATATATATAAACCTGAACTTTCCAAAATGATCCTCCTCCAAAAAAAAAAAAAAAAAAAAAAAAACACAAAAAAAGGTTCTAATATAAGATAAGGGTATTTTGTAAGAAACCACCCTCAAAAATGGTATGCATGGAATTCAAATTCTACAAGGGTAAATACGTAAATGGATAGTTTTTTACAGGGATACATATGCACAAGCTCCAATTCAAAATGATAACTATGTGACATTTCCGTACCTGGGGCACAAAGCGGCAAAGATGAAATAGAGGATGAGGAAGGCCACGGTGCAGCGATATTGTCGGTCAAGTCACATGTAAAGCTAAAGCCCGTAACATTGTCGAAGACAATGTCTTCAGGTAAGCTTCGAAGTAGACATCCTGCACCGAAAGAAATTTATGTTTAGTTTTATTCACACTAAAATATTTTGCTAAATAGATTAGATTTATAAATCGAACCTTGCTGCCCATATGCTGTTCCGAGGTGCATGGTGTGAGTCGACAAACAAAGAACAAAGATTAGATACTGGACCAAGTTGAAAGCATATTATTACGATGCTTCTACATAAATAACCCTGCAAAATTATGAGGTCTATATATGACTTCAAATTTGAAATTCATAAATGCCTTCGAGAAACTTAATCTTTGTAACTTCGAAAGATGCCGCCCTAAACCCGTACTACTAAAGTTTCTTTTTTGCATGGATACATATATGTGAAAGCCCGTGCTACTAAAGATGATCTACTGAGTTATATACGTACCCTGAAGACTGAAGTCCTTTAAGTCGACTTCGCAGAGGTCATAGATATTTGCTTTTACACCAGCTTTTTGTAGCATCGAACCAAAAAGTGTCGCACAGTTGATGGCTTGCCTATTTGTAATCAGCATCTGCTTTTGTAGAGTTGCAATGTACGTATTCAATGCAGCGCAGCAGGAAGGACTAGAAGAAGTCGCGCCGCGGCACAATTTGATGACAGATGAAGGCTCTTTTAAGTTCAACGGGCAAACTACAAGTGCAAAGGTCGTATATTAGTACCTGCTTTTGATGTGATTGCACAATCGCAAGTTCACAATCACAAGGCTGAAATGCAAAAAATAAATAAATAAATAAAATAAACCTGAAAACAGCCCCATTTTCACTCGGGCCATTTTCAGTTGTTTTTCTGCAATTTAGCCATTGCATAAGCAAAATGTAGTTTGATTATGCGATTTGCTCAGAATTCCATTTTAGCTTGTTGCTAATTTAGAATCGAATGCCGCATATTTGGTATGTTATCGAACCATGAAACTAGAGCAAAAATCATATGATAACGAGTGATCTCATATAGGAGAACTTGCATAAATATATATATATGTTGGTCAATATGTCAGATATTCTACCGCTAAAATGCAAGGAAACCCTGAAATCTACACTGTATACCAGTTATATCGCCTCAGTAACAATAATGGAAGGAGGCATAAAATTTATAGTTTAAAGGAGGCGTAAAATTTCAGGAACATGCCCGTCAAATATACTACTAGAGAGAAAAAAACAAACAAGATTGCAAATCTTACCTTTGTTAACTTTGCAACCCGATAATATCCGAAAAGCAGTATTAGCAGCTTCCGACGACAGCTTCCTAGAAAGCCACGCGTAGACCACCCCTTTACAATCGCCAACAACATCAATAGAAGAAGCACTTCCCGGTAGATTAGAATTATCCAGCATGCTTGTTCCTCCAAATGAGATTTTCAACGCAGCTTCCATAATAGCCGGTTGGCAAGCCGGCCTACAGCACTCTTTAAGCCGGTCGATATTGCTGCACGAATCTAGTAATCTGGTTACATTAACTGCTTTCTCAAAAGCATTTATATCCTTCACCGGACACGAACCGCCAGTGAGATTTAACGGCTTCACCGAACAAAGGGAAGGGATACTACTGTTCGCTCCTCTACTGGCTAGTATAGTTATAACATCGGAGAAGCAATCATTTGCAGCCGCTCGATTAAGAACGAGAGTATTGGATTCACTGCTATAAGCGCCTTGGAAAATGTGCAATAAGCTATTGAATTGGGGACAACAAATGACGTTACCAACGAAAGACGCTAAGGGCACAGAACAATCAGATGCCGTTATTTCCATTATGTTGGAAATTGAAGAGAAGTTCATGGGGCATTTTCCTGTTAACACTGGATTATACGTGGTCGGGAATGACGGGTACATTGGGGAAAGAGGCTCGATAGGATATGGGTTACGTGGAACGACAGCTGGCGAAATTTCTATTGGATCGAAGAGCCCGATCGGCGGATCGGAGAGCACAAATTTGTCGTTGGGTTGTAATTCAGTTTTTTGAGATACTACATCTTGCAAACCAGATAGGCAAATTGTGAGTAGAATTAGTCGATGATATAGAGTACCTGCAATATTGACAAATTTACTTTAGAAACGACAAAATTTGCTATAGTAATGTATGTACAAGTACTTAAAGAAAGAGACTCTAAAAACACAACAACAAAAAAACAGTCGATGGGAGTGCTTAAATTCACCCAATCTAGAAAACTAACAGTTTTGGAATCGTAAGAGGCCCGAAAGGGAGTTTCATTCATAAGCCATAGACATGGTCCGATTATATTTGATAAAGGTAAACATGTTCCAGGAAATTCATACTCAATTTCATATATCGCTTGAAATTGAACTGCTCAAAAACAAGCGAGCACATGACAATGGTCTAATTTATAGGGCAGAGAGCAGATCGGTTATCTTATATATGTACATATGCTTCAGATGTACATAACTATAACAGGAAATATTCTATATCGCAACAATACATGGAAAGAGCCAATTAAAGACCCACCAAAATGTATGAAAAAGTGTACATAAAGTCGAACTACTAAAATTAGATTTTGTCATCTTTACCATATATGTTGGATATATATATTCGGACGTAAACCTTCAATCCATATTCATATCAGAAGAAGTATAAGGATACATATATGGATCCAGATTTAGTGACAGCAAGGAAATCTGAAATTATATCCAACACAACTAGAATTCATAAGCGGATCGAATGGATATTATCTACCCCATTTCACCCTACTAGATAAGCAAGTTTCAGACACGTTTAAATGCCTCTAAAGGACTTCTTCCTCTTAGATTATCCCTATAAGCTAATAAATAGGCAACAAAAAAAAAAAAAAAAAAATCACACTAAGCCAAAAGGATAACATAGATGAGACTTAAAAAGAAAAAAAAATTTAAAAAAAGGCAAGAATATTATATAAAATATATGGGGATGGCTCCAAACAACAATAGTAAGATTATATGCCTTGGGTCTTGATAAGTAATCAACTTTGGAAGTTATGAAGCCAAAAAAAAAAAAGAAAATCTTTGACGACTCACCCTGAAGGTAAGAACCAGCACTAAGATTCTCCATATCCTTTAGCCTTTTGGCAACATAGGTGCCTAATACATGAAGCAGCGCGCACTCAGCTGATTGTTAATTCATGTCTTGTAAAGAACATAATAGAGAACAGGATAGCAAGAGATCTGCAATAAGCACAACCAAGATATAAACTTTAGAATGGAAAAGCAGTAGAGTCCGTAATGGCTTGCGAACATGGATTCAGAATTTAGCATTAGTCCAAGTAAATATAACATGACATAAGAACATGGATCCTCTACTCCAGGACAGCTTCTTCACCCCGAGAAGCAACAATCAACAAATCAGGGTTTGGCGAGGTACTTGGACAGTGACTGTAATCTTTTCTATCATTATACATGATTATAGCCTACAAGGCCAAAATAAGCTTGACAGATGACAGTGATTTATGATACTCGGTCGCTCCCCACGAGTACCACTCCAGAGGCTGGCTAATATAGATATGTTAGGTAGCCTACACACTTGGGCACCTGCGGGAGTGTGGTTCGGGCAGTAGGCAGGCGCAGGCTTGACCAGATAAAAGCAGAATCTGATTCTGCTATAGTGAGAAGCTGTTGGGGCCGCTTTAATTGAAAATGCTGTTAGGGTCTCTTTGGCCCTATTGTAGGGCGTAGTACTGTTTGATAAAGTGTTGTCTGAGAAGAGATACTAGGAGAAGCATCACATTAAATTCCCTCCGACGGCCCCAATTGCTTCTCTTACAGAATAGAAGCTCCAGATGGGAGCTTCCGCTTTCCGGCCTCAAAATCAAATCCCTGCTTCTGCTACAGCAAAACTCCAAATTTTTTTGGCAGCATCCTGTCACGGCCTTAGTATTTTTGTTCGCAAAGCCCGTGCGGCGCCCACCTTTCTTCGCAGTGTCAGGGACTTAAAAAAAATTCTGCGCAGCTCGATCCCTGGCCCAACTCCGCAAGCTGGATTCGGGTCTCACCGACAACCCGTTTCAATCCGTTTTCAGCTTGCGGAGTTGGGCCAGGGACCAGGCTGCGCAGCATTTTTCTAAGTCCCTTACATGCCGCTGGAAGCAGAAGCAGAAACAGAAGTAGGGCGAAACAATCCCTTAGTGCTTCTTCAGGAAGCTCTATCCAATTAACATAATCTCATATAACCAAAATTACCATAGCATCCTACTGCATCTCATCATAAAAAGGATCTCATTCTCCACAAGCATCAATCCAAGTAACTCCCAATTGTAATCCAACAAATACATTTGTTCCCTAAAATTTCCACTTAAAAAACTTAATCTTTCACTACAAATCCTTACCATCCACAATCCAAAATATACTACTCTCTAAAACCAAAAAAAAAAAAAAAAACAGAAAAAAAAGAAGAACTTCTCTGGCAAAACATGGGATTAAACCCACATTTCTACACCAAATTTTTGCGAGAAACATAAACTTTAAAAGCATAAGATCACAACGAATCAAAAGGGATCGCATTTTTTGATATGAATCTCCACGAAATCAAGTAAAAGATACCTCTTTTGATCGAGATCTAAAACATTGGATTCGGGGAATCGCTTCCGAAGCTTTTTCGCACTAAAAATTCCCCTCTTTTTTTATCTCCTCCGCTTTTTTGAGCTTCTCCTCTCCCTTTCCAACCCTAAAATCGCTTCCTTTTTCTCTCCTCTTTCACACACGCACTCTCTCTCTCTCTCTCTCTCTCGCTTTGAGGAGTGGGAGAAAAGAGTGGTAAAATTTACGTATAGTCCCTATTCAATTCTCATTTAACAATTCAGTCCCTGTACTCAAAATATGAAAATCAAGTACATTTTTATCATTAAAATTATTTACCAAAACTTAATACTTATACCAATACTATATATAAAAGAGTAAATAATATTTTTAGATCTGTCATTTTTACATAATTTAAAATTTAAAATTAATTTAACTTTAATAGATAAACCAAACCTGACTAAATATATAATAAATTTTAAACTTTTTTGCCAAAATTAGATAGTTAAAATAAAAAAGATTCATTAATTTAAGTAAAACTACCTTTCTTAAATTTTAATATTTTTCTTGCCAAATAAAATAATTATAATTTAAAAAATATTAAGTTAGAATATTTTTTTAAAACTGAAATAACTAAAATTATTTTATTATAAGAAAAATGAGGTCCTCAAATATTCACATAAAAGGTATAGGAACTAAATAGAAATATTAGGATAGGACAGGGACTACCCATACATTTTACCCCGTGAGAAATACATTATAAAGTTTATATTAATATTAATTTTTTATCGAGCTAAATGATTGTGAGCGCGTTTTTCCGAAAATGCCCTTGGTTTTAGGAGGATGTTACGCGCTTTGCCATGATAGAATCACGAGGGTGACGTGGCAAAATCTGATTGGTTTGGCGGTCAAGATAAAGTCATTGGGTGGTCTTCGGAAAGCTACCGCATGGACCGGGTCTAATAGACCGTGGAATAATAATTAAAAAAAAAGCGATTTTAGTGCTTGTGCTTTTGCTGTAAAAAAAGAATCTTCTGGTGCTGGTCTAAAAGAGTTTTGGAAAAAATATATAACGATATGATTCTCTATTTTTTAGAGATACTGTATAAATAATAATATTATAATAGACATTTATAAGTATATAATACATATCAGATATTGAATGAACAGCAAACTGCGCAAACAACAAACGCGTCGTAAAATGACGAAAAGAAAATTAAACTCAAGACCCTTCTTCGAAGGAAAGGAGCTCAGGACCGACACTAATATCATGTTATACAAAATACTGATCTTATAGAAAATGGACCAGAATTAGTCTTAGCACGGTATAAAATATTATTATTTATCAAAGCGAAGAAAAGTATTTTACTATCATATTTGGAAGCAGCTAAAAATATTTGATTTGAGATATTTAATGATTTATTATACTTTAAAATCTGAGTGTGATCAATTATTTTTTAAGCATTTGGTTACTATATTTTTCATCAAATGATTTAACCAAACTAAAAAGTTATGTATTAAAAATTAGAATTTTAGAAGGTTGGGTAATTGAATTAAAAGCCCATTTATTATTATTTTTTCTATTTTATTTTAATTGGGTTTACCACCAATGAGAGCAAAATCAAGCACAACATTCTAGAGAAATTGAGTTCAGAAATGTCGCCGGGTACAGATACCTGAAATTTTATTCGAATCCGAACTCGAATGGGGCGAATTTATTCGATGCTAAACAAATATAATTTTCGATGCGGATATAAAAGACGAAAACACAATGGATTTGGATTCAAGTATGAATTTTGTCTGTACCCGACCGCAACCGAATCCGACCCGAATCCGAATTGATTTTATATTATGCAATATATATAAATATTTGATATTATATTTGAATTTATATTTTAAAATTTTAGATTTAATGTAATATATTTTGAAATACGGTAAAGAGAAATAATTATTTCGGGTTCGGGTTTCAGATTTCTGATCGAATTCGGATTTGGATATGGATTTTTATAATATGTCGGATTCGAGTTTGATAGTCAAGTCCGGGTTAAAATTTTTCAAAACCCACCCCGAATCTAACCTGTTGACATCTCTAATTGAGTTACAACCAAATTTAATTTACAGTGGATCAAACAATAAGTAAATATTTATGGTAAAAAATCACTTCACTCTGCATAGTTTTAGTGAAACAAAAAGATGAAAAAAAAAAAAAGTTTATTAGTTCACGAATGACGTGGTAGACCCGTGCCAACGAATTTTTTTTCTCGAATTATGAGGTGTAAAGGGTCAACAAGTTGGGACGCTCGAGAATTTTTTTTTTTTTTAATTGGGTTCTCCATAATTCTCTGACACGAGTCAAAAAATAAAGGTTTATTATAAAGAAATATAAAAAGAAAAAAATGCTAGGCATCAACAAATTGTACCCAAAAGTATCCCCACTGCTCTCTAGTAGGACTGTCAACGAGCCAAACACGAGCAAACTGGGGCCAGCTTACGAGCCGAACACGAGCTGGCTCATTAAACTATCGAGGTGAAAAATATAGCTCGTGTTCGGCTTGTTTATTGACGAGTCGAACACGAGCCGGCTCGCGAACAGCAAATTAGATTGTTAGCCTGCTATTGGGTGAAAAGTTGAAAGAACATTAAAAAAATTAGAATATTAACATAATATTTAAAATTCACAAAATATAGGTCGTTTTACATTTGAATTGCCCTAAAATCTAAAAAGTAAAATTTATATATATAGGTGAAAAATCGAGCTCGTGCTCGACTTGTTTATTAACAAGCCAAACACGAGTTCGCTCGTGAACAGCAAATTAGATTGTCAGCATGTTATTGGGTGAAAAATTGGAAGGATACTAAAAAATTAGAATCTTAATATAATAATTAAAATTCACAAAATATAGGTCTCTTTATATTTGGATTGCCTCTAAAATCTAAATAATATGGGATGTGCGGTTAGGATGATAGTGGTTTCCTGGAGTTGAGTGGGTGGTTGGTTGAATAGTATGATCTAACGGGTGGAAATGATCTAAGAGGTAGATCTAACGGCAGAAAACTTATAAGTACCAAGTGCTTGGTGCTTTTACCAAGTGCTTGGTGCTTTTAAAAACACCATAGCCGGACTCATATATATATATATATATATATATATATAGAGTTTTGCTAGAATACTATCGGTAGTAAACCGAGCGGTTTACTATCGATTTGTTTTCGATGCTGGAGCTTCCAAATCGACTATCGGCACCGTTGAACATGATCTAGACCATTCAAACTACCTGGAAATCAAATTTCACGCTTTTTCGATATTGTTCTCTTGTCCATCAAGTGAACAGAAAATAAATGGCTGAAAATGAATATCCTATAAAAAGTGATGATAGAAGTCTTGTAATCAAGATCAAGAGTACAGATCTTATTTTAAATAGTTCAAAGAATTTTCTAACAAAAATTTAGTTGATTTGGATTTTTCTATACCGTTAAACGAGCAAACACACCATATCGGCCATTAAAATTACAGATTTTGTAACCCTTTGATCGTTCGGTTAATGATATCAAAAAAACATAAAATTTGATTTCTAAATAGTTTAAATGGTCTAGATCATGTTCAACGGTGCCGATCGTCAATTTGGAAGCTCCAGCATCGAAAACAAATCGGTAGTAAACGGGGCGGTTTACTACCGATAGTAGCCCAGTCAAGCTCTATATATATATATATATATATATATATATATATATATATATATATATGTGATCTATTAATAGCACCAAGTCATTGGTGCTATTAAGTTTTCGGCCCTTGGATTAAGAAATATGCGGTTAGGATGATAGTGGACCCCTAGGGTTGAGTGGATGGTTGGTTGAATAGTATGATCTAACGGGTGGAAATAGTCAAAGGGGTAGATCTAACGGTAGAAAACTTAGTAGCGCTAAGTGCTTGGTGCTATTGATAGCATAGTAGCCGGACTCTATATATATGATCTATATCGAGTTGAACACGAACGAGCTGATCCCAGCTCGTGTTTAGCTTGTTAAGATATCGAGCTGAAAAATTCAGCTCGTATTCTGCTGGTTTATTAAACGAGCGATTACAGTATTGTCCAATTCAAATACCTTAGCTATTGCAAATTGGAGGACACTTTGGGGGACATTTGAGAGTGCCAAAGGCAAAGCCCAAATGATAATAAGGTTAATCTATAAAAATGCTAATGTATTGGGGGGTATATGCAAAATGTCAAAATAATAAAAATAATAAAAATGAATTATACTGGGAGGCAGCTTCAAATCGTATCTGCACAAGATTTTCGAACAACTCGATACAAAACTATTAAAATTTTGATAATTAATTTTTTTAAAAAAACAGTATTCGTAAATCTTAATTAGTTGAGGGTGCTATTAACATATCTGTTTTTTTTTAAATTCGTCAATATTCACTTTTCACTTCTCACTTTGATCAGATTTAACGAATTTTATCTATTCCTATAAAAAATACTACAAAAATAATTCATTATTATTATTATAAATAATAATAAATAATATGTGTAAAGAATTTGGCATGTCACGTCAAATTTTCGTCTAGGACTAAGAAATGAAACATTACATAGTTTGAGTCCTATAATGTAATAAATTAAAATATTGGGACTAGAGTGAGATTCAAGCAAAAATAGGAACTAATTGTACAATTTATCCACAAAAAAAAACAAGTAATTTGTCCCCATCTACTTAAATATATGGACACCTGGAAAGGTTTGGTATTAATACATCAAATAATTAATAATGTTTGGTACTGATATGATAGCTTTGGATATTTTTTTTTTAAAAAAATCAATGGATATTACAGTTGTTTTTAGGTGCCAAGTAATACGGATTCGGATTCAGATATGAGTCGAAATTATATTTGAATATTATTTATATAATAATATATATACTGATATGCATATATATATATATATATAAACTAAAATTAGCACGAATAAGATACACAATATAATTAAAATTTTACATTCGTGTTCAAATTTTATATATCTATATTTTATTCAATAAAATTTATTATTTTAGCAAATATAAATATAATTTTAATGGGAAATTTTTATAATAAAATTAATATGATAGAAAACTACTTTATCTTTTACAATATATATTTATTTCTCTTTTATCTCTTAGAGGTGAAAACGGTCGGATTTTTTAAAATATCATATTCGCATATTTTTTTTTTATTATCTTCGAATACGAATTCGAATACAAATATATGTCAAATGCTAAATTTTGATATCTATATTTGGATTCTGTCGAATTCGGTGTCGGATTCAATCGGAGTTTATCCTGACCGCTTTCACCCATAATCAAGTGGCATTGAACCGGGTTTAATTTTTATTGGGCCGGTCTAATTATCCGGTTATGGGCCGGCCCGTTTGTGCTCGTAGCTACTTAAGTTTGGGTTAAATCAGATAAAGATAAATTACCACTGCATAGAGTAATTGATTGTTACCCCGAGAGTTATTCGAAAAATAAAAGGACCGAGTCCTCAACTTCTTAGTGAATTCGATAAATTTTTACCTTTTATAAATTCAAAACTCTTAGCACCCGCCCACTCTTAACTATCTAAAAGATTAGATATCAAAATTAAAATTAAACAAAAATAGATAATCGGATCAAAATGGATGATAATCGAAGTAAATTTGATAAAGTTTTAGCTTTTAGAAATACAAAACTAGATCTCACCACTATCTAAAAGATTATATATCAAAACTAAATTTTTTAAAATTTAGATAATCAAATCAAAATGAATGATAATTGAAGTAAATTCGATAAATTTTTACCTTTTATAAATTCAAAACTCTCACCACCCATCCGTCGGATCGTTGGCGCTAATCATCAATCCTAAAAGCTCGAACTATTAGAAAGATGCAATAAATTCACTATAAGTGTACAGATGCAACGTTCACGAGTTTTGTGATTCGACCCAACCAGCCTCACGCCCACTTCGAAGATAACTTGGCCCAACTCGACCTCCTGTCATTTCGAACGTGATTCGGCCCAACCTGATTTTCTGCCACAGAGTAAGATGCTGGCTCTTTTAAGCCAACACTACCCACTCTTAACTATTTAAAAGATTATATATCAAAACTAAAATTTTTAAAAATTAGATTATCTGATCAAAATGGATGATAATCGAAGTAAATTAGATAATTTTTTTTACTTTTTATAAATTCACAACTCTCACCACCCACTTATCGGATCGTTGGCGCTAATCATTAATCCCAAAAGTTCTAACTGTAAGAAAGATACAATAAATTCACTTAAAGCGTACAGATACAACGTTCACGAATTTTGATTGTGACTCGGCTCAACCAGACTCACGCCCACTTCGAACATGACAAGGTCCAACGCCCGACTTCTTATCATTTCGTCCGTCACTCGGCCTAACCTGATTTTCCGCCACAGAGTAAGATACTGGCTCTTTTAAGTCAACACTACCGACTCTTAACTATCTAAAAAATAATACATCAAAAACTAATATTTTTAAAAATTAGATAATCAGATCAAAATGAATAATAATCGAAGTAAATTCAATATTTTTTTTTACTTTTTTATAAATCCAAAACTTTCACCTCCCACCCACTCTTAACTATCTCCAAAAAAAAAAAAAAAAAAAAAAAAAAAAAGCAGTGCTTCTACAAGCTGACACAGGGGCAGTGCATTAACAGCTACATTGGGCTGTTACTCATGACTAATCTTTGTACTTTTCCCCTCCCACCCATGAACAAAGCCAAAGGAGTCCAACCACACTAGGGATGTCAGCGGATCGGTTTTCGTAAAAATCTGACATCGAGAACACGAATAAAAAACCGAAAATCCAAAAATTTTAAAATATGGTACTGAACCCGAGAACCGGTACTCAGAACGGAAAAACCAAACTCGACTATTTAATATACTAAATATGAAGTCAAATCATTAACGTATATTGATTATTAGAATAAGCATCTAAAACACTACTATTCAATCGACCGTCCCCGACACAAAACCATAACCGAACCTAAGTCCGTCGTGTTTTCATTCTCTGTAACACTTAGTCGAAATCACTCTCATTCAGTATCGATTAAATCCGTCCTATTCAGGTATATAAAAGTTCCAAGGGTATTTTAGTAATTTTCTTCTCATGACAGTTTCTTATTCTCTCCTTTTCCTTGAACAGACAAATTAAAGCAGTTCACAACAGCACAGCTGCAGTAGTAGTCCCTGCCATTAACTAAACCTCACTCCCCCACTCAAAGAACTCAAAAAAAAGGGAGAGAGAGAGAGAGAGAGAGAGAGAGAGAGAGAGATGGGTGGTGGTGAAGTGGAAGAGGGAGGAGAAGTGGGAGAGATGATGAAACAGTGCAGGATATGCCATGAGTATGGGGATGAGGGTGGGGACATGGATGTTCCATGTGCTTGTAATGGGACCATAAAGGTCTAATCTTTTTTTTGTTATTATTATTATTGTTATTAGTTTTAGAGTTGAGCTTCTGTGCTTTTAAAAGCACAAGAGCATTTGTGTTTGTGATTTTTAACAGTCGTATCGCCTCAAGATCCATACAATACTAGTAACGGTGTGTCCCATTAAGCGTCATTTATTAATACTGTATGGACCTTGAGACGATCCGGAATCTCAAGTACGTTGGAACTCCTGTGATTTTAAAAGCACAGGAGCTCAACTCATCATTATTATTATTATTATTATACTTGGTTTTAATTGGTTTCCAAGGTTATGTTTTAGAAGGGCAAGTTCATATCTTCTTATACACCACATAGTATTAAAAATAACATTCTCTCATCGATTAAGTTTTTGGAGAAAAATATTTGTTCCGTATAATTTAACATGGTATCCGAGTCAGAGATCGTGAATTTGAATTTCGTCAAACTTCTTGCTTCGCTTAGTTCAGTTCCACATTTTGGTCCAGACATGAGGGAGAGTACTGTAGCTTAAACTTTTAGGAAAAAAAAAAATGAAGGTTACAAATAATCTAATATACACTTTCTACTTAGTTTGGTTTGTTTGGTGGATTTTCAGGTGGTGCATGAGCTTGATTCTTTTCATGTGATTTAGTGAAAAAAAAAAGTGTTATTTTCTTACAGCTTTTTTTTTTCCCAAAAAGAACATACTTTTGCTGTTTTTATGACACCTATTTTTTTTTTCTCTAGATACGGGAATATTTGTTTTGCTTTGTATTATTTTGATTGATATGCTACTAAGACATATGTATAATATTGATATGATATTTACTTTTGAAGAAAAGTTGGAGCTTTCATTCTTTAATATTTCTTTTTTTTTTCTTTTTTTTTTGTTAAATTTTTAATAGAATCTATTTCTTTTGTTCAGGTTATTAGTTGCTATATATGATCAGGTTTTCGCCTCCCTCGCTTCCTTCGAACTTGTCGCTTTGTTTTCTAACTCTTTTTTATATATCTGTTTGTCGTTTGCTGTCGATCGTAATCTCCACGTGCATGTACTTCTAATTATTGCTTTAAAAAGTTGTGCGCGCTTCTTTTTATTATCATGCATGCTTTTTTATACTAATTTCGAACATTTTCTTTAATTAGCTAGCAATTTTTCATGATCATTTGTTTATGATCTTAAACATTCTAAACAATGTGTGAACACTTTTATGTGAATCATTCACCTCAAAATCAAATAATTTGGTTTCATAACATTTTATGTTTGATTATTTGCATATATAGTTGCATTTGTTTCATTCCCCAATCAAATTTGCATTTAATTTAGAAGTAATTAATTGGCTTTGATGATTTGGGAGTTCACTTAAAGCTATGGAAGTGATATGAACATAAGTTCAACATGAATACATTTATATGTATAAAGCTCAAATTAATCACATTGGTATATAATTTTGCCTTTTTTTCCTAATAATAATAATAATAATAATAATAATAAGCGAAGCAGATAGCATGCTATCTTTCTCTCTCTCTAAAAATAAAAAAAAAGAAAAGAAAAAAGGTGGATTATTTATAAAATTTCATGGTATTGGATCTAGGGATGCAAATGGATCCAGGTTGGTGGAGCTCCCTCCCCGATCCCCCCTGAATGGGACATTAAGTGGGAACAAAAACTATAGAAAAATATAATCCGCACCAATTGTGCCCCGATCTACTAAGTAAATGGAGCCTTTGATCCGCCCTGATCCGTCAAAAACCCATCAAAAATCAGCTCATGCCCCGATCCGCTCCGAAGGAAGCAGTAAATGGGGGCCAAAAATAGGATTAAAATTAATCCGCCCCGAAACCGCCCCGACCAGACAAGAAATGGAACGGGATGTGAGAGACCCCTCACGCCTCTGGATCCGCCCTGTTTACATCCCTATATGGAACTATACCCACCCTCTACTTGTTATGACCTCTGACACCTCCGAATCACTGAAACATACCTGTCACTCAAAATAGTTCTCGCGTCTTATCCTATCAAATCTAATCTACGGACTGAATCAACTTTGTAATCCATCCATTCAAATGCATGAAAATTAGACATATCTTACTCTACTTAATTACGCTTGTTTAATCTAATACGAAATTAAACTTCTAAGCTTAATAACCTAAGAATCATGAAAAAAAAAACAATTAACAGTAGCAAATGGAAACAATTCTCTACTAATTATTACATTGCTTTATCCCTAATCACCTTTTCCTTTCATACACCTTCAACTTATTAAAGTTTTTTTATATCTTTGTAGGGATAAAATTCAATGTATTACTTGAATAAGTTTTCTTGCTTTTTTTTTTTTTTTTTCCTTCTCAGTTTGCTCACAAAATATGTATTCAGAGATGGTGCAACATAAAGGGAGATATAGTTTGTGAAATTTGCAATCAGGTACATAATTTCATCACTAATTTCAGGAAGAATACTCAAGTTTTTCCAAATCTGTGAAGTTAGGGACTGTTTGGTTTCTCGAAGAAGTGTGAAAAAAAAAATCTACGAAAAAATTTTCATAGAAAATTTCTTTTTCAGTTTTTCGCATATTTGGTTCTAAGAAAAACGAGCATTCTTAAATTTTTTTTTTCAAAAACTAATATTTTCGTTTTCCTGAAAATAAGATCCAGAAAACGAAAACACTATTTTTTTCATTAAATTTGAAAAAAAAAGATTTCCAAAAAGGTTAGTTTTTCTTAGAACTAAAACGAATGAAAAACTGAAAAATGAGTTTTTTGTGAAAAAAAATTTTTCCATACTTTTCTGAGGAACCGAACAGCCCCTTACTTTTTGCATTTTGATATACATGCAATAGGGTTAGAAAAGTCACAAGAAAAACTTACATATTTTTAAGGCTAAATTGCACTTTTGGTTCATCAAAGTTTGAGGCGCATGATACTTTGGTCATCAAACTTTATTTTATTGTGATTTCTGATTCAACCTTTCTAAGTTATTACCGTAATTAAACTGCATGATCCAATTTACTTAGTTAAGTAATGATATATCGCTACTTGATGGTGTTGTAATAGTGCTGTAATGTCACGACACTAGCGAATTGGCGAAATATCAGTATTCAATCAAGTAAATTGGACTATAAGACTTAATTACAGTAATTCAGAAAGTTTGATATAGAAACTAGGGATAACTTTAAATACCACCCCTGTGGTTTCATGCTTTCTCACTTTAGTGCCCTGTGGTTTAAAACGTATCATTTTAGTATCATGTGGTTTGGTTATTCTCTTTTTTTGTTATTTTTTCGTTAATTTTTTTCGTTAAATTATACAGAAAAAACTTCAAATATCCCACATATGGTTTATCGAATATTCACTTTACTATCCTGTAGTTTTAATTTTCTCATTAATTTAACGGAAAGATAACAAAAAGAGAATAACCAAACCACAGGGTACTAAAGTGATACGTTTTAAACCACAGGGTACTAAAGTGAGAATTCACGAAACCATAGGGGTGGCATTTGAAGTTATCACTAGAAACTATAACACTTAAATTTTGAGGATAAAAGTATAATTTACCCTTTTTTAATAGCTGGGGATATATTGTAATATATGAGAAAGTTTAGAGATTAAAATGCTTAAATAAAAGTTCAAGGATTAAGTTGCAACGCAGATGGGGACAGTACAAGGATTATCCATACATTTTGCCTTCTATTTTCCTTTTAAATATGAAATTGATTTATTTTTATCAAAATATACATTTACTATACATATGATTAAACCCTAAATAGTTGGAAACAATGGCTTAGTTGTTGTTGTTATATTTGGTTACAACACACACTGTGAGACCCCAAATAGTCCTATGTATAAGATATAATAGGGCTAGAACTCTTAACCCGGCTTAAGCATTTTGGGTGGTAGCTAGGCCCAAGAGGTTAAGAGAGTTAAGCATGTTAGGACGGGAGCAGTCTTAAGATGGGTGACTTCCTGGGAAGTTGGGGCGTCACCGTTGGTATCAGAGCCAATTACCAGCCGAAAGTGTGAGATGAGTCTTGGCTGAGCCAGGGTCGGAATGACAAGGCTAGCGAGACGTCTCACATCGCCTGATACTTGTGAGTCTGAGACTGACGGGGACGTCAGGGCTTAAAGGGGGGGAGATTGTGAGACCCCAGATAGTCCTATATATAAGATATAATAGGGCTAGAACTCTTAACCCGATTTAAGCATTTCGGATGGTAGCTAGGCCCAAGAGGTTAAGAGAGTTAAGCGTGTTAGGACGGGAGTAGTTCTAGGATGGGTGATCCCCTGGAAAGTTGGGGCGTCATACACACGCACACACACACACAAAACTATGTATTATGTATTGTTTATTTATGAAACTTATTTAAATTACAACCTAATTTAAATTTATTTCCTAATTATTTTTTTTATGATAGGTTTACACACCAAATTACATTGTCCAACCAATTAGATCCACTCCTGATGCAGTAACAATCGATATCGAGTAAGTTATGCATTTTATATCTCCATTAAAAAAAACTTTAATAATTATTATAGAGATTATATTGGCATTTAATTTCCTACAATCTCAATTACAGTTTCAAAAACTAAGTGATTTTTGTATTGTTTGGTGTATAATGAACTAATTATGTGATAATGAATTAGATAAAATTTCTCTAGAGGCAATTATTTATATGCCCCTGAAAAGTTTCATATTTTCTTATTTGTCCTGCTTAGAAGTCTACTATATATAAAAAAAACCTTTTTAATGTTTCAAGTTTTTTCAAATATACTCCTAAAACTAAATTTTGTTAGTGAACTGTTAGGAACGGCCGTTATCTCTGTGAAATTACTATTTTGCCCTTTCAAATATACACTTCTACCGTCACCAACTTTTCTTATTTGCCCTTAAGTCAGGAGCAAAAAAAGAATTTTGACTTTTTGTTGTTTCAGATATACCTTCTACTGTTACCAATTTTTCTTATTTGTCTTTAAGTTAGGGGCAAAAAAAATATTTTGATTTGTTTTTAACTTTGGTAGAAACTTTACTCGGGTTTAACCTGAGATGACTTGACGGATACTAAAAGCAGGGTTGTTTTTTAGTAAAGGAAAAATTATACGAAAGATATATTTGAAACAAAAAAGTAGGGATAAATAAGACATTTCAAAAGTTTTAAGGCGTATATAGGTAATTATTCCTTTTTTTTACCCTATATGTGAGATATTTTTTTTATGCTTATTTGCTTATCAAGTCAAATTATAAGATTAATTTTGGTGATTATGCATAAGAAATATATTCTTCTCTACTTTTGCAGTTTTGTCCCACCATTTGTTTTTAAAACTTTGAATCAAAATTTCTTGCATTGAAAATTTGATAATAATGTGCCTTAATCCACAGTTATAACAAAAAAAAAAAAAAAGAAGAAGAAAGAAAAGAGAATTGTGGTTTAAAATCGCAAAGCTGAGAAAATGATGGATTATTTTCACAAAAATAAGTTCTATTAACTTTCTTAACCAATATATATTTTTGATCCAGCAACAGCGCTGCACATCAGGAGTTCTTTCACGAAGAATACGAAGCTGCAGATAATACTGGAACTGCGTGGCGGATCATGGCTTTCATTGTTCGTATTACGTACTTCGATTTCGTACGAATCTTGTATTCGAATTCAAATTCTTAAATTCTCAAAAGCAATTTCTATGTTGCTTAAACAGGTTATGGTGATCTTTTTCATACACAACCTTCTTATGGCTGCAAAAGAATGTGGATTAGTGAAGGAGCCATCACAACAATTCAATGTAAGTATTTAATCACATGCCCTAATTGATGAGCTAATTAAATAAGTTTGAGAAGTGCTAATTAAGTTTGTGTTTGGCCCCACTTCTAATGGCTTAATTTTCTCTTCGAGAAAGCAAAAGTCTTTATAAAAAGTCAGGTGTTTTACAAACAAATATATCTGAGCTTTGCTGTGGTGAGAAGCTACTCCCAGTGGCTTTTCCATTCCAAAAGGCAGAATCTTTTATAAAATGCCAGGTGTTTTACAGACAAACATATCTGAGCTTTGCTGTGGTGAGAAGCCAAAATGAGCTTTAGAGTGCCAAAAGCAGAAGCTCGAAATTCAACTTTTGTTTCTACTCACGCAACATTTATGCAGAAGCTTGGTTTGAAATATGATAAATTATATTTTTTGTTTGGAAAGAAAGAGCAAACGGCTCCAGCCCGACTACACCCTTTTTCTCCGATGGGTAGAAACTAAAAATTCAAGTTTTCTACACGCCCAAAACATGAATGGATAAATAAAAGGGATAACTTCAAATACCACCCATGTGGTTTCGTGCTTTCTCACTTTAATGCCCTTGTGGTTTAAAACGTATCACTTTAGTACTATGTGGTTTGGTTATTCTCTTTTTTGTTATCTTTTCGTTAATTTTTTCGTTAAATTATACAAAAAAAAACTTTCAAATATCCTACCTATGGTTTATCGAATATTCACTTTACTATCCTATAGTTTTAACTTTCTCATTAATTTAACGAAAAAATTAACGAAAATATAACAAAAAGAGAATAATCAAACCATAGGGTACTAAAGTGATACGTTTTAAACCACATGGTACTAAAGTGAGAAAGCACGAAACCATATGAGTGGTATTTGAAGTTATCCCTAAATAAAAAGCTCACAATAATAATTTTAAATAACCCCACATATAAATTTAAGGGATAACTTCAAATATCACCCCTGTGATTTCGTACTTTCTCACTTTAGTACCCTGTGGTTTAAAACGTATCACTTTAGTACCCCGTTGTTTGGTTATTCTCATTTTTTGTTATCTTTTTGTTAAATTTTTCGTTAAATTATACAGAAAAAACTTCAAATATCCCACCTATGGTTTATCGAATATTCACTTTACTATTCTGTAGTTTTAACTTTCTCATTAATTTAACAAAAATATTAACGAAAAGATAAAAAAAAGAGAATAACCAAACCACAGGATACTAAAGTGATACGTTTTAAACCACATGGTACTAAAGTGAGAAAGCACGAAACCAAATGGGTAGTATTTGAAGTTATCCCTAAATTTAATCAACTTCACCAAGAATATCAAAACACCATACAATGAAAAACTAAAAAATACCAAATAAAACTTCACAACCAAAAATAATTTACAGTGAAAGTTCACAAGAGAGGAAAAGAGATAACAGCTCAAACCTAACAAAATTTCACAAGCTTTGAACTCTCTTTCACACTTTTCTTACTCTTAAGAAAAACACGGAACAAGAAACTAAAGAAGAAAAAGAGAAAAAATTATATATTTTCTCTCTCTCGCCTTAACCTTTTACTTGACTCTTTTATTTTTTATTTTTTATTTTTTATCCCTAACTAAACTCATTTGGCCCAGCTCGACTCACTTAATCCAAAATAAACCACAGGACTCAACTTGACTCAAAAAAAAAGAAGATTCATTTAAACATTAGATGAAATGAGCTCCTACAAATACACTTTAGTTTAGCACTAATTTTTAACACGGTCCTCAAATTTTAATTTATTGCGATTTTTGCCTCAAAACTTGAAAATTGCTGCAATCAGCTCTCACAATTCAATTTAGTTGGTTAAATAGTAATATGTCGCTAATATAGTATTAACATGGTAGTATTATAATCAATAAAATGATAATTAGCAAGATATCACATTACTATCATATTAGCGAAATATTAACGAAATCGAATTATAGAGCTTAATTACAACAATTTAGAGAGTTTGCGCCAGAATTTTAATAATTTAACCAAGAGCGCACTTTAACCTTTGAAATTTGCCTAAAGATTGAAAAGGAGACCCACGTAAGCATGTCTCTATTGCAAAAAGAATTCTAGCTTATTTCTACAGCGCCAAAGGTGTCCGTGGACCGGATCGGGTCTGGATAGTTGATATATTATATTCTTAACCTAAAAAAAAATGGGTAGCAAAAAAAATATATACCCTATCCATTTAACTTCGGATCGGATCCGGGTTTGGATACTTAAGTTAATAATATACTCATCGGGTCTATTTGAGCGGGTCTGGATAGTGACTACCCGTACACTATCCGCTTAAGACCGGGTATGGATCGGGTACGGATCGGGTCTAGATCGGATATGAAAACTCATATGCATATATTTTTTATAGACTTTATTAAATAGTCTATAGACAAACCATAAACATCTCACTATAAAAAAGTTGCGTTCTAATTAGTTGCACCAAGTCGAATAAAATTTGTTCAAAAGAAAGATTCAAGCAGCAAACCGCTAAGGTTAAAAAAATAAGGAGTAAAATAAAAAAAAGAGGAGTAAATAACATGACTAGGTTTTTCACTAGGATGAAAATACACAGAGACTCTTCATTTATAAGTCTTATTGAAATTGATCTCTCAACTTCAAAAAAAAATTTATTTTTTATCTGGTCCGGTTCGGATCTGGGTAGGGTCCGGATCAGGTATCGGATATCGGGTATTTTGGACAACTTTATATAGCGCTTTAATATAATAGGTAAAAACGTACAGAACTTACCTGAATTATGAACCATTTTGAATCAGTGACCAACCCAACATTTTAAAATTTTAATTTTACCATCAAATCTTTTAATTTGTTTGATTTGAATCGATCAACAGCATTTTGGCTCTAAAATTTGAATGCGTCGTTTATCTTTACGTGTACTTTATGTAATTCTCACAACTATAAATTTATTTAAGCAAGTAATTAGTTTAAATTTTGAAATCGAAGCAGCGTCGTCTGGCTCAAATCAAACAAATTGAAAGGTCAAATAATAAAATCAAAAATTTGAAAGATTAGATAGCCGATTCGAAATAGTCTATAGTTTAAATAAGTTCTGTGCTTTTTTACTAGGGATAATATCTAATATACTCTTCAAAATTTTAAAAATATCTAATATATTCCCGGTTGACCAAAATGCCCCTATTGATTTTTAAAAGTTCATTCAAATATCTCCGAACCCTTATTAAGGTTTACTAATGGAATTTAGAGTTTAGAAGGGTATTTTGATAATTTCATAATAAATTTAAAAATTTTGAATAGTAATCAGGAGTAAACTAGGCGTCACAGACATTGACACGGGACACGGGACACGGGACACGACACGACTTGAATACGGTGACTCGGCAGCTTTCAAAAAATTAGGACACGGACACGACATGGACACCGCTAATAAAATATAATATTATTGATATAATAATATATATTTATTATATATAAAATATTAATTTTGGTAAAATATTGTTATATTTCTCATACGAATAAAAATTAGTAAAATTTTCATTGATAGTTCATATATTTTAAGAAAAAAAATTCTCCACCATACATAATTTATTTATATTATCAAAAAAATTTATATGCATTCATCAAAAAGCTAAAATATTTATCTTCTTACATTATATATGCATAAAAAAGTAAAATAAAAATATATATATATATTTTAATTGTTTACGCTATGGATCGGCATTACACGCGCGTCCAAGAAGTGTCCACGTGTCCGACACGGACACGCGAGGCTTATAGAAATGTCCGTGATACATAGGGAGTAAATAAACCAAAGCCTTTTTTTACTAACACAATATCTTTTGGTTTTCAGATATTTCTCCAATTAGCTGGCTTGGCTCTGCCCTGCTACATAATTGCCCAGACTTGTTATATGTTGCAGAGCCACAGAAGGCAACAACACATGTTTTAGAAGCAAAAGGTGAGATTCATTTTCTTGCCAATTATTTTTAGGCTAAATTACTCCGATTTTCTAAACTTTACTTGCTTATAATTTCCGGCTTTAGCTTTCTTGATTGTTACAATCAAGTTCCACAACCCAATTTCGTTGACTAAATACTGATGCGTCGCTGATGTGGCAGCGATGTAGTAATGTAATGCTTAATGTCGTGACAATGATTAAGATGCTGCAACACCACCACATCAGCGGCATATTAGCGTCTACTCGACTAAATTAGACGGTGGAACTCGACTGCAACAATTTCAAAAGTTTAATATAGAAACTACAATAAAAAGTATGAGAATCACCTAAGTGTAACGCGCTTTATATATAGTTCGGGGAATAAAAGTGCAACATTATTATTGATAATGTAATACAAGTGCAGGTGTGAGAGGAATAGAGTTTAGAGGAAGGGACAGTTTAAACCACCAGGAATCATCACTCTAATAATAATTCTCTACTTTATTATGAGTTATTTTAATTAGTTGGTAGTATATTTTTATATATGTTTAATAACATAAAGTAAACTATGCAAATATGCATCTTTGCTTTTGAGTGTGTTTAGACATGTGTTGGTCTATTGTGAGAGAGTTTTTAGTTTGTGATAAATGTTTGTATTAAATCAAAGTTTGCTATGAGCATATAATGTGTATTCATGTTGTGTTTCGATACATATAATAAAATTTAAATATACTCGATAACATTGGAGTTCAGATCAGGTGAATGGTGCGCTAACAAAAATACTTTGTCAGGCTTCATCCTATTAGTACCGCATCTCACTTTATATAATATCTTTAGTTAACTGAATCGTAGTTGTAGACTAGTTAGAGAAAAAAAGATGCACCAGATAGGATGAAGCTTCTACAGAGTATTTGGTTATTGCGCCATTCACTTTGAGTTGAACTCGTAAAATTGTGACCGCTAAAGATAAATTTTCTCTGAGGATATTTTCCCCATGCAGTATTATGCAAAAATTGTGTTTGGGTAAATAATAATAAAATTTAAATATACCCAATAAAATTGGAGTTCAAAGATCAGATGAATGGCGCACTAACAGAAGTGCTTTGTCAGACTCCATCCTATCGGTACTATATCTAACTTTATATAATATCTTTAGCTAACTAGATCGTGATTGTAGAATAGTCAGAGGGACACTAATGGTATAAAAAAGAGATGTAACAGATAGAATGAAGCCTCTATAGAGTAGTTTGTTAGTGCGTCATTCACTTTGAGCTGAACTCGTGAATCTGTGACCGCTGAAGATAAATTTGCTGTGAGAATATTTTCTCCACCCAATATTATGCAAAAATGTGTGTGAGAATGGGTGTGTATTTTAGTCCAAAATTTGAAAATAAAAAAAGAATGGCCAAACTTTCAAATAAAAGTAGAGCAATTGAGGGGTCAATTTCAGAATAACAAATAGTTGAGGGGTGTCCATACATTACCAAAACTAGGGGTGTCAACGAGCCGAACACGAGCGAGCTGGGGTCGGCTCGTTTCATAAACGAGCCGAACACGAGCCGGCTCGTTTAAGTATCGAGCCAAAAAATTCGGCTCGTGTTCGGCTCGTTTATTAACGAGCCGAACACGAGTCGAACACGAGCTGGTTCAGAAACAATAAGTTAAAATAATTAGAAATGATATATATATATACATATAGAAAATAAATTTATGAGATCTTATCCATTAGACTTTGATCTAATGGTTGAAATTTTATATATAAATTAGCTTTTTATAATTGAGTTGGGCTTTAATTTAGATTGGACTATATATATAAATTATATAAATAATATAAATATTAAATATATATATTCGAGCTATTATCGAGCCGAACACGAGCGAGCTGACCTCAGCTCGTGTTCGGCTCGTTTATTAAACGAGCTGAAAAATTCAGCTCGTGTTCGGCTCGTTTACTAAACGAGCGAGTCGATCTCGAGCTCATTTCGAGCTGAACACGAGCTGGCTTGGGAACAGCGAGCTGAATTGCCGCCCCTAACCAAAACTAAAAGTTGAGGGTGCCATTGCAAAGGTGTGTATAGTTGAGGGGCCTCCATACAATTTTACCTTAATCCTTCTTCTTCCTCCTTCACTCTATCGTCCTCAGAAGCAAACACCATCTCCGCTTCGTCGTTAATGGCGAGACGTTTCCCCTCGCTTCTCCGACGCGCGTTTCCCCCGCTTCCTCCTCCCCCTCCTCCTCCTCTACGAGCCCACCACGTTTCCCCCCGTTTCCTCACTCCCCATTTTCATACTTACCACGCGTTTCCTTTCCCTGAGGACTCCGATCGATCGAACCCGCAAAATACTTCGTGGGTTTTGAGGGATTCGATTCATAATCTCGAAAAGATTCGTCCTTTCCGCGCAAAATTGCACCTTGGATCTCTTACTACACCCCCAAAGTAAGCAACAAAAAGAAAAGGGAAAAAACCTCCTTTTTTGTTTTTTAAAAATTTCCATTGCATTTATATTGGAGTTATTTGCTTCATTTTTCCTATATCTAGTAGTGTAATTGGCTTTCTTTTTTTTTAAAAAAATGGTTTTTTGTTTCAACAAGTTGAAACCCTAGTTTTTAGGATTGAAAATGTTGTTTAATGATCTACTTTAGTTGAATTTGCCATAAGTAAGGTATAATTGAATCATTTGTGCTCCATAGCTTCATATTAATTCCTTTTTTGTTCTTTGAGTCATTTCAACAAACACCTTATATGCACATTACATGCACCCACTCTTGATGGGGATTTTTGGCTTCATTTGAAGATCCAGCAAAATAAATCGATAGATAGTGTCAGTACATAGTGTTCGTCGGCCACCGACTTGTTTAATTGCAATCATTCCCGTGAATTTGCGACGACGATAAGAGTTTGTGATAAATTTGGTAGTTTAAATGGTATATACTTGGTTATTACATTTACAATACTGTTGTATATCGATAATGTTGTTACTTTATGTATAGATTAAATTGATTTTGCGGCATGTACGAGTTGATTAAGCTCCAATAATTTTCAATGCTTTTTATGAATATGCCCACCGAAGGGACAAAAACATGTTAAACTCGGTATGATTTGATTAATCATTCTTACTCTTCAAAAAGCCTACGAGCCGCTTTCCTAGAAAGACCGACACATTTAACATTATAAATCCTTTTATCCGACTATCATCTCTTTAAATTAGCCTATAAACCCTAAACCCTAAATCGTAGAGAAACTTTAGGTCGAGGACACTGCGTGTAACAACCCAGTCTACTAGCACTAATAACTCATTAGGTCGACACCACTAGCTAAAAATGCTTAAGCCCAGTTATTAATTTTAGAGTCTCTTATTACTTAAATTCCCAATCATAATCCTTTTTCTATCTGATGTAGGATTATTGGGGCGTTACACTGCACCTCCTCTTTTAGACCTTTTTTTTTTTTTGGTTTCCATCTCCCACAACCTCTCTTTTGGCATTGTTGTGCGGTAGGATACCTACACTCCTCGATGGTTTTCGTCTCAAAGCGCTTTTAAATAGAGGAAAAAGGCATCTTCTTAATAGCGCATTATGTGATCTATGTGTACAACACCAAACTTGTGCGGGATAAATCGTTATTTCCGTCGATCCCAACATCCCACCTCAACACCCTCATCCTCACAATCTCGTATTTGGCTCATTTCACTTGGTCTAAAATGCGCCTAGAACGTCAATCATGTGCCATCACCAGTTGCTTCGCTTTTTTTAATCTTTGCATCAATCATGCTTTTGTGATTTTAATCTCGTTTGAGAAATTTTGATTCTTATTCTATTTTATATAAACAAAAGATCATTTTTTGTACCTTAAATAAACTTTTACATTGTCTTGTTGAGAAATTTTATATTTTCGCAGTACTTCTAACTTGTCGTACAAGATTTTCAATCAAGGGCTTGGGCTTCTCAACAATACAAATAACTTTTATGTCAATAGTTGGTGTTGTATGCATACGAGCCGATATTTTTGCAACACGGCCCAAATTGTAGCTGAGCCGCGAGAAAATAGCGGAAATATGGAGTCTGGTAATGCTAAAGCGAAGAGGAAAAAGTTGAAGGGGAAGCGTGCGGTCGTAAGATGGTTAAAATTCTTCAGATGGAAAAAGAAAAAAGAGTATGAACGAATGACTACGGAAGAGAAGGTTCTGTACCGACTTAAAAAAGTAAGCGGTAATTTGTATTATTTTATTTTGATTAAATGTCGCTTTGTTTAATGACAAAAAGATTTGAGCTCCTGTCACGAAGAACATAACATATTTTTTTTTATTCTGTATCAATTGTAGAAGTTTCAGAAAATCTCTAATCCCTATACATTTGCTATGCCGATATCTAAACTAATGATTTACCAATTACCATTGTATGTTGTCTTGTTGTTCTATGGATTTTATTGCAAAAGTTTCCACCTTTTTCAGTTTCTGCAATTTCGATCTTTTTTTTATAAAATGTTTATGCAATCTTAGGTTAAATCAGAAAATTTGAATATTTGTAGTCGCAATAGAGTTATTAATTTTGCTAATACTAGTTGTGGAGCTAAGCATTTTGATTAAACGCGCGACATTGTTCTCCGAGGAGTTAGAGCATTAAAGAAACAACTTATAGGTCTAATATTTTGTTGAAATTATTAACTTTTCGTGATATACTTTGCTGAAATTCACCACGAAGTATCACTAAATTGCTTCTTTTCCAGTTTATTTTGTGATTGTGATAATGATTCTATGAAAATCTGAAAATATTGATTATATTTCTACACTTTGGTTTCTGGAAAGGCGCATAGGAAGGAGCAACGACTAGCCGAGGCGCTGAAGAAGATCGAACCGCCCGAGGCGTCAGAACCTACTCACGACCCAGAAATACTCACCCCCGAAGAACACTTTTATCTTCTTAAAATGGGCCGCAAATGCAAGAACTACGTGCCGGTGGGAAGGCGCGGGATCTTCCAAGGGGTGATTCTCAACATGCATTTGCACTGGAAGAAACATCAAACCGTGAAAATCATCGTGAAGACGTTCACGCCCGAGGAGGTGAGGGAAATCGCCGTGGAGCTGGCGAGATTAAGCGGAGGGATCGTTCTCGATATCGTCGAGGAGAATACGATAATCATGTATCGGGGCAAGAACTACGTGCAGCCGCCCACGGAAATCATGTCCCCAAAGGTTACTCTTTCTAGGAAAAAGGTATGCTCTCTCTCTCTCTCTCTCTCTCTCACCCCTCTAATCATGTATGCACTTCGATGTTTCTCGTGTTTTCGCTCATCGGATACATATCGAGGGATGTGTACGCCAAATCAAGACGCAAGCCCGCGTGATTGGCTACACACCTTAATCCAATTCACGTCGACACGCAAAAAAGTGTTCTTAAACTAGGTAAAAACGTATAGAATTTACTTGAACTGTGGACCATTTTGATTTTTCTACCCAACTTTTCAATTTGTTTGATTCGAGTTAGTCAACAGTACTTCAACTTTAAAATTTGCATGTGTCGTTTATCTTTACAGGTTTAGTTAGTATACTTCATTCAACTCCCGCAACTGTAAATTCATTAAAGTAAGTAAATTAACTTAAATTTTGAAGTCAAAGTACCATTGACAGACTCAAATCGAATAAATTGAAAGCAAAATGGTTTATAGTTTAGATAAGTTTTGTACGATTTTAACCTTTTAAGTCTTTTTTTTACACCAAAAAAGGGGGAAAAAAAATGCTACTATGTTGAGTTGCGAAAAAGGAAACACTTCTTTATGCATGTTTTTACGTAATTGATGCATGGTATTGAACTAATCCTTTCGAAACTGTGCGTCGATGTTGTAAAATGCGCGTAGGGAGATTCGTTCATGAAACTTGAATAAATGGACCAAAGTTGCTGAAACAGTTTCTTTTTCTCCAAAATGGCATGATCCATGATCAAAAAACATGTTGATCATAAATGATATATTTGTCGCTATGCAATTGGTAGAAATATTGACCGTCGTAAGTTTACGTCGCAGGCTCTGGACAAGTCCAAATATCGAGACGCTCTCCGTGCCGTCCGGAGCAACATTCCAAGGCTTCAGCAGGAGCTGACAGGCCTTCAGCTGCAAATGAAACAGGAGGGAGAAAGTGAACACAGGCCAGCAAGCAAAGAAGAAACTGCTTCTGCGAAAAGCTCGGAGCTTCTCGAGAAGTCGGAAGCCGAAATTTCCGACCTCGACTCTGATGACTCTTCGGCGGAGTCTGTCACGTTCTCGGAATCAGAAGATCTGTCGGACATCTTCGAGACCGATTCCGAGGGGCAAACGCGGGACGAACTGGACCGACCTTTGTATCTGGACATCGTGGAGAGGTTTCCGTCGCAGAATGATGGCGAGGCCGAGGATTTCGAGGAGCACCTGCGGAAAATTGCTTCGGTCGCGAGAACCGGCGATTCGGCGCAGAGAAAGCTAAAAGCCGCGGATTTAGATGAGGTTGATAGGATCTTCTTGAGAGCTAGTTCATTGTTGAAGAACAAAAGATGATGTTTAATTCATTGATTGTGAAATGAACACTCACTTTTTGATATCTTATTGTTATAATGGGCCAAAGAAAAAAAAAAGAAGTTAAAATACAGAAAACCTCCTTTTAAATATTCATTTTTCACTTTTTTCCCCTTAATTTTAAATATTTATATTTAGCCTTCCTTAAAATTTTAGAAATATTTTTAGTGGGTTATCAATATGATTAAATTGCCCTTATTTATTTTACAAAAAGATAAATTTTAATTTATTTTTATCATTTTAAGAATATTTTTAATATAAATTATAAAAAATTGACGGAATAGTGACGGAAATCTGACATAGGAGGCTAAATGCATTCATGTGAAATTTTAAGAGGGTCAAATGTGAGTTTTTGAAATTTACAAAGAAATTTTATGTATTTTAGCGCCCCCCCCCAAAAAAAAAAAAAATCCTCTTTTGGTTCTCTATACTTAATGCAAGAGAATCCACTACTTTTTTCCAAATTGCAAGTTGGTAATTCTTAATTTTTGTTTTAATCAGAAATTTGTACATGTACTCATCTCTCTCTCTCTCTCATCTAACTCACCATTTTATTTATTTATTTTTGTTAATATGGGGGATGTAACTTTTCACGAATCAAATTTTGAGATTTTGCGGTGTTATTTATTTGGTGATCAAGTGATTTTAAATTTATCTTATATTAGTCCTTAAAAATTATCGATTTTGATACTGCAACCGGCAAATAATGCTGAAAAATTAAAAAATTTAGTTTCTATCAAATTTTAAATAAGTTTTTAGAGATTGTTACCAACAATTTTAGCCCCTAATTATTTGTGATGCAAATAAATCCGAGTTTGTAGAGCTCCCACTCTAATCCGTCTGAACGAAGTGGTAAGTGGGAACAAAAAAATATATAGAAAAATATAATTCGTCCTTAATCCGTTCCGATCTGCTAAGTAAACAAGCGAGAGGCAGGAGATCCCCTTTTTTCTTTGATCCGTCTCGATCTGCCAGGAATGCGCCGATCCGTCCCGAATAGAATAAAGTAGCGGCTAAAAATAGGATTAAAATTAATCTGCTTCAAATCTGCCGTGCTCGGCAAGAAATTGAGCAGGAGGTAGGGGACCCCTCCCGCCCCCAGAACTGCCCCGTTTGCATTGCTACTAATTTTAGGGAAAAGTATTACATTTTAGTCCCCTGCAATATTTTCTGATTTTGCAACTTAGCCCCTGTATTTCTCGGTTTAAATTCTCTAGTCCCTTTGTAGTTTGTATCCCGCGACCTTAACGAAGAGTGTAAACTATTGTTTAAAAAATAATAATAACAAAAAAAAAAAATCAACATACTCGCAAACACCATTCCCTCCCACCCCCTTTCTCTCTCTAGGGTTCTCTCTCTCTCTCTCTCTCTCTCTCTCTCTCTCTCTCTCTCTCTCTCTCTCTCTCCGCCGCCGAGAGCCGGCGCCGGCGCCGGAGATGACGGCCGCGGCGGGGCTGGGGTACGCTCTGATCGCGCTCGGCCCCGCGCTCTCCCTCTTCGTCGCCGCCATCGCCCGGAAACCCTTCCTCATCCTCACCCTCCTCTCCAGGTCGCCCCCCAAAACCCCCCACTAATCGATCGATCGATCGATCGATCGATCGATCGATCCCCCCTTTCCCTTTTTTTTGAATTTTTTGATGGATTGATCACTTATCTTTCTCTAATCGAATGTGCATTTGTCGTGTTGATCTGTATGTCTTGCCCTAGGAACTATTAGCTAGGGTTTTAGAGGAATGATTGTAGGACATGATTGATCGATCTTGCAATTTAGTACCTGTCCCTGGAAAATCATGTTCTCTCTGCAAAACATGAACTTTTCTCACAAAGGGATTAATTTCTACGGGAGGGGAGTTTCCGAGCTTTGGAATGGCTTGAAATTCATGTAAAAACCTGAGTTTTTCGAAGTGCATAGTTCAAATTTGGGATTTTGCGTGGTTTAATGTAAATAGGAACATGAACTATGTTGTGAGTGCAAAATATAGATATTCCCTGTAGGCTTGTACTATCCCGGTATCGCAATTTAGTTCCTGAACTTTTTTCCTTAGTATTTTAGTCCCCGATCTTTCTCATTTATTGCAATTTCATTCTTGAGCGTCGTAAATCTACTGTAAAATGATAATTTCACCTTTTCTCCTGTAAAATGACTCTCTTGTTCTAGTGAAGCAAACAGTGCTAAAAAGGTCAAATTATAGGAAAAAGTCGGTGTGATGCTAGGGATGGAGTTGCATTATATATTTATATTAGAAAGTTCAAGGACTAAGGTTTTTAAGGTGAAATATTTGGATAGTACAGTAACTATCCATACATTTTGCCCTAATTTCATATAAGCATATGTTATTATCTTTGTTTATGAACTTATGATGTGGCAATTTTGACAAAATTAGGAATAATTTGAGGTAAAAGAAAATGCTAATATGAATTCTACGCTAAATGCAGCACGCTATTTTGGCTTGTAAGTCTAATAATCCTTTCGGGAGTGTGGAGGGGGTTTCTTCCTGTGAGGTCTTCATCATGGTGGCCGTACGCGATTCTGATCATAACCTCCGTTGGTTTCCAAGAAGGCATCCGTCTCGTATTCTGGAAGCTTTACAAGTAGGTCAAAATTTTACTATTTGAAGGTGTGGTAGTCCCTTTACATGGAGTTTCATATGGAAAATTTGATTTAATGATTAATTATTTTAAGTTGTTGTGTATTAGTCCTTAAGAGTTTTGTTTGATGAGTTTGGCAGGAAGATGGAAGATATGTTGGATGCTTTCGCTGATAGAGTATCTAAGCCCCGTCTTTTTCTGACCGATAAGATGCAAATCGCCCTAGGTAAGCTATACTAGATGCCCATCGAGTTGTCTGTATTGTTTCTGTTGGTTGAATGGCATATGAGTATATACGATAGAAGCATTTGCTATAACTAATCATGTATAAACATCATTTTTTTTTTGTGCCAATTAAACCATGCTTACCTAATTTTAATTTCATAACAAGGTACTAGAGCCTTAACATGAAAAGTAACTATGAGTATAGCCAATGGAATGCACTAGATCTCCATCTATGTAATTATAGAGATTCAAATTATTCACCATTTCATCTTCATGATGCACCTCACCTTGTCTATCTATGTGCCATCAACTATTGAGCGTTTACTCACTTTTGAGATTTATCTGACCAGCTATTAGCTTTGTTGAAACCTTCTTAGAAATGGTGCTGAATTTTGAAGCAAATTTAAGCGAGGGAATTCTACACGTGAACCTAGATCGGTATTTCATTTTTTTGTAGTTTGAGTCATGCAACTGGCGAGTGAGTTCTAATGTTTCTTTTTAGGAAATCTGTTAGGGAGCTGTGCCGGAAGCTAACTTGAGTATTTAGGGCTATGGCCTCACTCTGACCACATAATATCGTGGGCCAGCCCAGGCTTGATTGGTGATATGATTTGGGTTTTCACTATATTTTATGCCTGCTTACCCGTTCACTTCAAGCCAAGTAGTTCTGCACTGAATACAAATCAACGAGGCTCAAGCCCAATTAGTTTTGGGCCTAATTAATTTGTCGGCAGTTCAGTTTCTAGACATTGAGTCGGAGGTATTTTGGTCACTACATTGATGACTTTTTTTTTTTTGCTTTGGTACACTTAATTAATAATTAATTTAATAACTATGCAGAGGATGTAATCTACAGTTCAACTTCGAAATTGCTTACATGAATTACAGTCGTGAGCAACTCAGGCAACACTGAATTGCATTATCATCGTAATATACTTTAGAGCATCATCTTGTGGGAGTGGAGATATGTGGAGGAAGATAGACTTTAATAAGGGCTTGTTTGGATCGTTAGATAACAAAAAATTCTTCAGTTCACACATCGATAAATTATCAGTGCCATGTTAATTGCCTCGAATCTTCCACCAGTTTCTTTGGTGGCAAAGTATTTCTCTCTCACCGACGACATTTGATTCTTGCAGCTGGTGGTTTAGGTCATGGTGTGGCTCATGCCGTCTTTTTCTGCCTTAGTCTCTTAACTCCTGCATTTGGCCCCGCAACATTTTATGTCGACCGGTGCTCACGCGTACCATTTTTCCTTATTTCAGGTTAAGCTTCGATCTTTTACCTTCTTTTTCAAGCTTGTTATACTATGAGATGGTGAACAAATAAGTGTAAAAGGGCTCAATAGCACACTAAGCAGGCTCTTGTTTTTCTGTTGTCTTTTCGACACTTAAGATGATTCGACAACTTTGATGCCTTTGATGCGCAAACACCACAAAGAAAAAGAAAACGAAAAGAACGGCGCATCCCTTTTCCTGGCTAAAAATGCTAGGCTTGTAAATTATGGATTTGTTTCAGTTCTTTGCCCCACGGGCTCATTCAATTCCAATGTAACATTTGAATCGCATAATGAAAGGAGGCTTACAAAGGCAAAGTTCGTAGTGCCGCATTGAGCGTTAAACTCCCCATGTTATTTGGGAAGAAAATATTTAGCGCATTTATGTTTTATTTGAGGAAACGTAGCAAAACTATCCTTCATGATAGTCGTCTACACGTGCACCTCAATAACATGTAAAGCAAATCGAGTTTAAAGAAATTTCTGCCTAATACTGTGATGGGTATTTATTGCTGAATTAAAAAAGAAAAAAAAAGAAGAAAGATCCAAGTTCAGTTTACATCAGTTCACCTTGCTCTATCTTGAAATTAACTTATTTCTTCTTTTTTTTAATTGGCTGCAGCCATTATCGCACTTGGATTTGTAATAATCCATACTTTTTCAATGGTTATTGCTTTTAATGGTTACGCCGAAGGGAAGAAAAATGATCAAATATTTGCTCCAATCGTGCATATCATTGCCGCTATTATGGTAAGCAATTTAACCCAGTGAGGAACATCTTTACTAAATTATAATACGCTTAAGTTGGGGATTATCTTCTGATGATGAATATATACACTAATGTTTGGCCAATTCTTTGATCTAATTTCAGACACTAGTTAATCTCGCGCCCGGGGGATGCATAATCGGCGTGCCTTTGCTCTGTTTCACAGCTGCTGCGACCTTGCAATACTGCTGGAAGACGGTGTGGAGAAGACTGACCGAGCAGCACGACATGCAAATCCCCGATAGTTAGCAATCATCCTGTTCTTCAAAATTCCAGTGGTCGAATCTTTGCAATGTTATCGGTCGATGAATCAGCACGTCGCACAATTTATCATTATTACCAATTTTAGAAACTAGAGGAGGAAGGCCCTCTTTGCAGAATATTTTCTTGTAGGAAAAAAAGAAAAAAGAAAAGGAATTATTCTTTCTTTCTTTCTTTTGGCCTTGAATGACTATGATTGTGTGATGGAAAACTGCACATTATTGGAATATGCGATCGGCGAGCTTTTATTTCTAAGACAATGCTAAGTTGTAATTGTGATATACACTTCAAGTTGATTTTTTTTTAAAAAAAAAACTTAGGCTTGTATATTTTTTTTTTGGATAGGGTAAAGTTTATAGAAACAGTCTCTGTATTATACTGATTTTTCCGAAGTTAAACTGTAAACTCACTATTCCTTTTTTTTTACTTGTTTGGTTTGGCACAAAAATGACTTGAGCTGAAAGTCACGTTTCTTGATTTTTGGCATGTGTTTTGACGGAATTCTGCTCTTGGAAGTGAAAGTGTATTGATTAATTTGTGTTAATGTGAGGAAAGTCTTTTGTAGGAGAAGGTAGAGGGTATTTGAATGTGAGACCTCAAGATTCGAGATAATTCTATATATAAGGTATAATATGACAAAATTTCTTAACTCGGCTATATAGTATTTGGACAGTGGTTAGACCCCAGAGGTTAAAAGAGATAAGCGTGTTAAGACTTGAGTAGTCTTATGATCGCCACATTGATGCTGCAGCTGCTATAATTTTTCGTCACCACTTACGTTACAATTATCCACTTTTATAAAAAGTCGTGCCTTTTCTTCTGATGAGGGACTAGACTGCAATATACGCAATGCTGAGGAACTAAAATAGATTTAATTAGGGGCCCTAAAAAAGATATAGAAAAAGGAAAAAGAAATAAAAAAGATAGAAAGATAGTGGAGGGACGATGTAGTATCAAATAGATCAGAAACTATTTAATAACAGATCAGAATATGAAAAATGCAAAACTCCCCGTGTTTAAAGATTTATACATTCAATTTTAAAATGTATTATTATCCTACAAACAGAAAAGAAAAAGAACACTATTTATGAACATTCCCGACGATAATTATACATCGTGTCGCCTTCAGATAGGCCATCTCTCACCGCAATAAAATAAATAAACGAAAAAGAGTCTCAAAATGAAGGATTCTCTCAACTACATTTCGAGGACGACGGCGACAACAGTTTCCAGAAATTTGAAGTAAACCGGAAAAGCCTCCTTTCTTTCGTTCTTCAGGCTTTAAATGAACAGCAGCAGGTTTCGCAAGCGAAAGCTTTTTCAGGAAACCCGGCTTTCATTCTCCACCTCTCGTAGATTATACTATACTCTTTCTCTTTCGATTAATTAAACAGCTAAAATCGTTGATCCCTCGATACTTCAACTTCGTCGCAAATTTCAGACCACTCTTTGAGTAGCTAATCGTTTTCATCGAAATCAAAGTTCTCGGTGTACGCGTAGCCTTCATCGCCGTTCTCGTAATAATCATCAAATGCTTCGGCCTCGCCATCGTTTCCCACGTCTCCGCCGTCGACCGCTTCGTTGTTCTCGGTAGCGCCATCGGTGTCGCCAAATTCATCGAGCGGATCTGGAGCGGGCTTTTGCTTCTTCTGGTTGTCTTGGTCAGACTGTTTGGTAAAAGGATAACACAAATAAGAATATATCGGCATACTAATTCTGGCCTTGGTCCTATTCCTACTGAAAACCTATGCTGATGAAAGCTGAAACAAAAATCACTTGCATGATGGAAGGTTCTAAGTATCTCATGCTCGAACTCGAGTTCTTTCGACATTACAATATAATAAGCATTTTAACATGGAAAAAATCTGAGTCAATTCCTCATTGTTTCATGTGTCATGTACGATAACTATAATCCTTAACACCAAACGCAAAAATGACCACCTCTGTAATAGTGCATTAGGAAAAAAAATAAATAAATGAAAAGGAAATAAAACTTACGGTATATAACCCCTCAACTGCTCCCATGTTGATTTTCGACCCAAAACCCTGCAAGTAAAGTTGAATTTCGTGTCGAAACTTGAGGAAAGAGAATACAAAAAGCGAAGAGCTCAAGAAAACATACCTTTCTTTTCAGCATGTTGCAAGTTGCTTCGAAAGGAGTCCGGGCCGGAGCGGATTTCTTACCATCTTCAGTTCGCCTTTGTTTTCTTTCCTGTAAAAGTGATCCGCATTTTACGAGCGATAACACATTCAAAAGCTCATTGATATTTAATGTAGAATTAAAGGAACTCTTGAGGGGAAATTGGTAAACTTTTAGTAGATTTTCAAAGGGATGCCTATATCCTTCTATCTACAAATTTTTAAAAAGGCTAAATTACAGAAAACCCCCCTGTACTGTAAATACCCGCTTTTTCACTTTACCTCCCTGACTTCAAAAACCTACATTTTGCCCCCTTAAAATTTCAGAAATATTTTCAGGGGGGTACGGCGTTAATAGAAAAGGCAAAATGACCAAATTGCCCTTACTTCTTCCATAAGGAAAAAAAATAATTTTTTAATATATATCTGTCATTTTGAAGGGCATTTTCGGTATAAATTATAAGAAATGAACGGAATATTGATGGAACCCGTCAGGGGGGGCTAAATGCAACAACTTGAAATGTTGAGGGGGTAAAATGTAGGTTTTTGAAAGTTAGGGAGGAAAAGTAAAAAAACGGGCATTTATAAGGGTTTTTTTTTGTAATTTAGCCTTTTAAAAAAGAAGCATTACAGGTTGCAGCATCTTAAATCTACAGGGAAGACAGAAATTAATCTAATACAAAGAAAGGAACAGAAAACAAGATAAAGTCGAGCTTAATTAGGGCACGATGAGTTTTTTATTACCTTCATGGCTTTCTTTGCCTGAGCACCATCAGAACTGTTTACGAAATCTTCCAGTTCTGCTGCTGCAGCAGCAGCTTCCTTTGCTGCTTGCTCCTGTCAAAATTCACAATAGATTAATAATAAAATAATGGTAGTTAAATCACATGCTGCGGAACAAATAAGAGAACTAGTAGATAATCAACAGTAGAGAAAATTAGCATAACACCTGGAGATACTCTTTGTTCATGTCTTCCCAGATAATTTTCTTAAAATGCTTCTCCTCCTCATTGTGAAGGTATCCATCCACCTAGATTAAAAATTTAGAGCATTAACATTAAAAGCTCTTTGACTCGTCACAGAAGCCAAAAAAAGAAAAGAAAAAGGGAATCAGATGGCACACCTCTGCATCATCAATGTCAGAGAAGGTTTCTGGTTCATCGACTGCGGCTTCATTCTGATCCTGCGATTCGTTTTCACTTTGAGCAGATGCATCAACAGTCTCATGACCTGCAAAAAGCACTTGATGTAAAACATGGATAACCATTTGCATATACGCACACCCGGACATGATATACATTCATATATGTGCATGAAACTAAAAGGACATTTTTCATGTCACGGTTAAGGAAATCAAACCAACTTACCAGGACTTTCAGGATTTTTCGATTTTTGCGACTCATTTCCAGATTTTTCTGATGTAACAGTTGATTTATCTCCATTCACATCCTGAAAAAATGTTGTAAATATATGTTATACATACGAAGCCTAACAGTTCAAATACTATAAACATCATCAAAGTAGGAAGGTCTGGTTCAACATGGCCTATAGTTTTGGCGGTTTAAATCAATCAACAAATATATATTTGTCCTTGGAAGAGATCTAAAGAAACAAAATATGAAATCGAATATTGCGAGAAGCATGTGACATACATGAACAGGACTATTTTCCGCGTCAAAAAGCTCGGCGTTAAGACCAGATTCTTTCATTTTTGCCTCCTTTTTGGCTGCTTCCATCCTAAGTCTTTCCGCACGCTGGAAGGCCGGAGGTTCAGAACCTCCCTCTAGTCCTCCTGATATTTTAATAAACTGCAAAGACGATAAATAGTAAGCATCGCTAATCACACTGCTGATTCTAATATAACTATAAATGTAGAAAAGAAGGGAAAAAATTACTTTATTATAACATTTCCTACAAAGTCCATGGGCAAAATGGTGCTCGTTGCTATCCTTGTTGCTATCCTTGTGCTTGCACAGGACTTCTCCGGGTTTCGGTATATTATTCGAATAAGACTCTTTTTCGAGTTCATCAGCCCTCATTAAGAACTCTTCAATCTACAGAGAAGATGAGACCAGGGCTAAGTTGCCGGAGGTTAGATAAAAGTGGATAAAGCATATAACAGTTTAAATTGATCGAGAAGAAATAGAGCATAGCTCAATGCCAATATCCTTCGAGGACCAAAAAGCATCGGGCAAATCTTTGAAATAAATTTATAGGTAAACTTCAATTTACCTCCCTCCGCTTTAGTGCTTTTTTACTATGCCAACCTGTGGTTCGAAAAGTTAGTCGCACTTAACAACCCCTATAGTTTTATATTTATCTCACCGTAAGGGCCTACTATTAACAGGGTAGAAAAGTGATACCTTTTGGAAAACCCAACATAGTAAAGTACAGATTATAAGACGGTAAAATACTACACTTATTGTCCTGTGGTTTGCAAAAAAATTTGCTATCTTGTCTAATGCTAGGTCCTTACGGTGAAAGAAGATAAAACCACATGATAGTCAAGTGCAATTTTTTAAATCAAAGGGCAGCAAAGTGAAATATGCTAAATCATAAGGGGGCAAATTGAAGTTCGCCTTAAATTTTTATTTGAGAACCTTAGTTGCCATACATGATTATCTATAAAAAGTTGCAATATGTAACTTTAGTTATACCGAGATATCCGATCATCACCGTTGTTAAAGAATGTGAAACAACCATTGTCTCCAAAAGCATAAGCTATACATAAGACTTCCCCTTACGTCTGAGCTCGAGACTTTTTGATAGACCTAAGACGTGGACTTGAATTAAATGAGATTAGGAACCCAGTGGGATTCGAACTCAGAACCTCCTGCTCTGGGACCATGTTAAAGGATGTATAATAATCATTGTTCTCCAAAAGCTTAAGCTACTAGAGAACCGTGTTATTATATTTTATACTTAACATGTTAAAGAATTTGAAACAATCGTTATCCTTCAAAAGCTTAAATTATTAGAGAATAGTGTTTTGCTTTTATATATTCAACACTGTCTCTCACGTCAGCTTAGACGGCCCAAGACATAGACTTACATTAAAAGAGAGAAAATCAATAATCATAGGAGTCTGACAGGACTCGAACTCAAGACCTCCTACTGTGATACCAGTTACCCAAACGATTGTTTTGGGTAACATAGTATCAAAGCTAATTCTAAATCCCTTGGTTGTGAGGTTGTGGATTCAATGCCTACTTTCAATATTTAATGGGTTAAATTTACGCATTATATTTAATGGGATAATCCCATCTCTTACCTCACCTATCAATTTAATGGTATAAATCCATCATGCACGTGAGTCGGGGCCCATTTCCTACTAGGTCTATCTTTTCAAAAGCAAACATCTTAATGTATCTCCTAGCTTATGATTTATCACCAAATCACCTGACATACGCAAATATGGATTTGACTACACATATAGCATCTAATAAGAGTCTTAGGATCTACAATCATTGCGAAATCAAGTTGATGATCCACTCCATTCATTTTGATCTACATAACTGGGAAAAGAGGGTCTAGAAACAAAGAATCGTAATCATTAATGAGCTCTCGACTGTGCACTCAAGTTGCCGAAAAGTGAATGACAGATAAACCACGGGTGCTGTAGAAAATGTGATGGGGCTTTAATCAGAAAATCCAAATAGATTAACATCATCCGCATCATTAAAAATGCAAACAAAATATTCGTTGATACTTGTCATATTCATCCTGAGGAGCCTTATATTGGATGATGATTATAATCATCCATTTTGTCCTCACTACGGTACAAGCAAAGAACTACGACATCAAATTGGTTTAAATGTTTTTACTATAACGGACGGTGTTGATCTTCAACTTAGACAAGTATGAAATCTATTGCAAAACGCTTTAATGCATGCAGTACAAATTTTTAAAAGGTTTAAAATACCAATCCACCTGTGATGAGTAACTTTTCTTGTATGAAAAGATATTAAATATTTATTCCTCCAATACAGTTATGTAAGTACTACTTTATCCGTCCCCAAGGCCCAAGTAAATTGCAGAAAAACATCTCCAAATAAATGGTCTCCAAGGACAAAGAGAAACTTACGGTCAAACTGCCAGATTCGGTATTTTCAAATTCGATCAAGCGTTTAGTTAATGTGGCTTCACAGACGTGTACAACAGTTACCTGATAAAGAAAAAGGGATTCGTTAATTTTATAAGGATAAATTTAAACGACTAGCTTATAAATAAAACCAAAACTTATTTACAGAAAAGAGCAATTACAATTAAATAAGGTATGGGAATCAAAGGATCATACTACTCAAATGCTCGTAGCTCTCTAAACTAACAAGGCGGCATAAAAAATCTCTTAAAGTTCGCATAATACAACTATAGGGAGCAAAACATAGCAAAAACAATTTCAAGGTAAGAAAAATACAGAACTTATTTGAACTATGACATATTCTGAAATATGAACATAAACTTTAGGACTTAGAAGTTGGCCTATGTCGTAAGACGATTTTATAACAAAGAAGGCCATAAGTCGCTAGGTAGTCAACTTTTCAGGTGACTAAAGAAGTCATTTAGTCTAAGGATATCCTAGAGAAATAGAGTAACTACGAGTTCAACCCTAATCCAGCTAAGTCTAGTATGTAAAGAAAACCTGAGCAAATATACAACATTATTCCAACCGATAACAAGTTAAACAGGCGTTATTATTGATGCACATTGCCGTAGTTTTCATATCTCAGTGCAAAATTTAGAATATTTAAGGTACACCAATTAATAAATTGTAAATTAAACATGATCGAACAGTGGAACCAAACTATCACAAAGAATATGACCAAAATATTCATATCTGAGCACATATAGAATTATCTAAAGAGGCTAAAAAAAAAATCAGCACGTGTATTCACAATTATAATACCGATGAATGATTTTTTACCACAAAATTGGACCTCATTCAAGAGAACTTAATAGCAAATGGTTTCCTAAATAGAATATTATATAACTCTGCATTTCTCTAAACAGTTGGACTTACAACATCTGATTTGGAATAGTCGAGGCCATGAGAAAGTGCAGCTATATATAATGCTGCACCACATAAGCCACTAGGTTTCCTTCCCGTCTGCAACAAGCAAAAGCCACCGCATGCGAGGAATAATCAAATACAACAAACCTTACCAACAAAGTAAATATCATAAACACAAGCAAAATGAAAGAAAAGCAAGCTCACCTGCATCCAATCTCGCTTCATACTAGCTATAATGCGCAGAGCTGTCTCAGAAATAGCATTGTTTCTTTTACCCAATAATCCTATAATGTAAAAAATAATTGCATTAAATAAGCATGTGGGATGAGTGGACGAATTATGCTCACAAACTAATCAATGAAAATCGAGAAGTGCAGGAAAAAAACACTAAAGAACCAATATATATAATAGTAAACAAGCTGTACAAAGTTGCACAAACTGTAAGAGGTTAAAAAGCTCATAAGCTACTCCGAAATTCCAACAGAAGTAATTGAACTAAGGGTTAAGACAAGAAAAAGTGTATCGGAAAATGAATACAAATTTCACGCCCACTATATTGTTCTAGAAGCAATTTATCTCTAAAGGGATTAGTAGAGAATCAACTGATGGCCAAAAAGTTGAAGGAGAGATAAAAGAATAATGCAATATCTTCAAATAACATGGTTATTTTCTTCTAGACTAAATTACCCAAAAGAGCTTAAGGGTCTCCTATGTAACAGTGTAAAAACCAAATCTGGCAATATATAATATGAAAACAATCGCCAGTAATGAACATAAACATAAGCAACTAGCCAACTTCAAAATTACATCCCCAAAAGTTCTTTTTTTTTTATTTATAATGCCAAGCACATGGTAGACCAAAGTAAGGACTAAATTGTTATGCTTAGCAAATAAAGCAAGGTACGTCATGCACTTACGCTCGGTGAATCGATGGATGAAAAGGCTGGGATCAACAAGTTTCTGAACAATTGGATGTTCTATTAGTTGTAAAACTTTGCAAAGCTGCAAAAAGACGGCACCTAGCACATAACTGAAATAAAAATTTAGATAAGCGTGGTTAGCCATGCGCGTGTACCGTCAAAAATTATTTAAAATCAAAGAAAGGAGGGTCAGAAGATGTCCCATACACATTTATCTGCAAGTAGTCTGAAAAATCAATAAGAAGATATGCTTTCTTGCTTTGCCTACAAGAAAAAAAAAAAATATGGATGTGTAAGTCCTGCGTATTCTGAGAAAGAAAAATTTAAACCATAAAAATGGTTGTTAGTAACAGCATCGTGGGATAATCAGCACAAAAGAGGTACTTGCCTACAGGCGATGTACAGGCAAGCAGCTGCAACATGAGATGTTCTGCGGCCCCTGGTGAAATTCTTGTCAACAGCTATCTTCACTTCAATAACAACAGAACAAGACAATTAATTTATATGGCCCATTTGGTTGAAAAATCAAGGAAGAATAAATTAAGAAAAACATACTTGATAAAACCGATGAGCCCTGTCAACAATAGAATCTCCACCACCCACTTGTAAAGAATTTACAAGATGCCTAATCTCATCTTTACCTGAAGAAAAGGAGTGTGCACTATACTTGTCAAACAATTAGAGAGAGCAATGCATGAAGCTTAATATGATATTATAAATAAAAAAGCTCTCACACCAAACTTCAAAGGCGCAAAGTTGAGCTTTTTATGTTACTAAGGCATTTTTAATTTGATCAAAATTCAACATGATGTAAAAAAAAAGAAAAGAAGAGAAGTTAGAGAGAGAACAAGTACAATTCTAGTCATCATTGTAATGACTCCAAATTTGTTTATTGACAAAATGTGCCTGTCTGCAGAAATATGACTACTAGCAAGCTTCGTTCCCCATTTAAGATAGCCACATTACATATGCATATATACATGGAATAGACTTGGACACTTTCAAAAGTCTCCGAGTCAAAGTACTTCCGCCTAAAATCAAAACCAGAGCATCTAAATTGACACATAGTGCCAGAAGAAATGATCTAGAGTATTTTAAGTTTCTAAAACGGGGTGGAGGGAGGGGAATTGTTTAGTATCTAAGTTCACTGTAACTAAACCATTCATTTCTGAATTAGGAGTTCATTAAATCTAATCTTGCACTAAAAGAATGCAATAGATGCACCATAATACTGAAAGAAGAAGCAAAAAGAAAGAACGAACCATGGGGCTACACTTCTTCACATTCTACTAGTCTAATGTTTTTATTGCCCCACTACTCGAAAATATCAAATCAACAATTTCCTCCTAAATAAGCAGAACATTTACAATGACTTACGTGTCAAATAATGCAAACAAGTAACCACAATATCGTAAAAGCACGATGATTGCCTAATACTAGGTAACGAGAAAGAGAGCAAAACCAGTAAAATCAACTTTGCATGTGAAAAGTGCAGTTGAACTGGAAATAAAGACGCACCCTTCATCAAAGTTCTCTCATGGGATGCAGAATACCCACTCTCAACACTGACCAGGATATTACCAGCCAACCGGCTCTGCAAAGTAATAAATAAACTTCTTAAAATAAAAATACCAAAACAACAGAGTCTAACAACAAGTAAGCATAATGTGACAAAAGGAACCTGGCCAGCACTGTCCTTCGTGAACATGGGATCACTCGCAAATATATCCTGATCTAGAATCTTTCCGCACATAGCACAGCATCTGTTACATGCACATAAAATATAAAACAATGAGCTCAAAAAATAACGCAATCATCATCACTTGCTTGCTTGGGTTCTAAAACAGTTTTTTTACTTGAGAAGCAAAAGCCACAAATCTGGTAAAGTTCTGGCGGAAACGAGAAGCTGAGATGAGCTTCTTTATCCCAAAAGTAGAATCTCCAATTAAAATCTTCTGCTTCTAGCTAAACCAGGAAACTGCCGGAGCAAATTTCATTGCTTGTTTGGCCGGACTTCCGGAACAGCTTCTCTACTTCGAGAAGCAGAAGTCTTGCATGTGGCAAGATAAAACGTCCGGAGATTTCGCTAAAGTAAATGAGCTTCTGGTGCTGAAAGCAAAAGCTCCAATTTGAACATTCTGGTTCTCATAAAGCTGTTAAGCAGATTCTAATTTTTATGAAAGTTGCTATGCTATTTCAAACGGCTCTACTAAACAGCACTTTTTGCTGAAGCTCCAGAGAACATAAAAATAAGAAAAATAAAAGGCAGCAAAAAATTCACTTACATGTAACCCCTATCGGGATCTTTGACAGCGGGGCAGTGATCCCCACAATGGCTACAGTAAACCATGGTGGAAAACTTTTACTCTGATTTTAACCTGCGAATGAACCCAAAATGGTAACTAATTAATATGTATATGCAGGAAAGGATTGCAGCTTCAAATTTCAACGGCATTGGAAGTCGTGAGAGAGTTGCATTATCAAAAATCTAATATCAGATCAAATAGTCCTGTTAGGATGGGATTACAGAATCCCACCATAGAGATTGGATATGCATGAAATAGGATTCGAGAAATTCCAACGTATCACGTCATAACTCCTGACATCTCCAAGTTATTAAATCCTCTGTTTCCCCTAATATCGCAATATCAACTTGTTCCTATTCAATCACAAGTACAAGTGCCAGAGGGAGTCTTGAAGTAAACATGAGATGAACAGCAGATGACTAACAAGTCCATGGTCCATTGCGTACATGGTGGACCATTGGGAGCGCTTTTGAATTTATTGAGCCTTCCGAAGTATAAAAGCAAGTACTTTTGGCAGCTGAATCCCAAACTAAGTCTAAAGTATTTTCTTATAGGGAACTAGGTTAAGACTTAAGAGCAGGATATGGATATGGATATCTATTAATTCTAACTAATTTGCACTTACATAAAGAAATTTAACTCCCTTAGGATCTTTTACATGCTCTTTTTCAATAACATTAATTCTCATGCATCAAATAAGCCTTGTGAAAACCCTTTACATACCCATTCATATAATATTTACAATTAAAATAACATTAAATAATATGGTAAAACACATGAATAGTCATTGTACTATCCCAGAACTTCTCACTTAAACACTTTAGGCCCAGTTTGGATGCATAGTTAAAAACTTCATGGAGTTTATAAATTGTGGTTTAGGTCTGAAGAAAATAGGGAATCTTGTAACTCTAAAGGACTACGCAATTATATTTTTAAGCTGTTTAGCTACACACTGTACAATTCCACATGATTTCTGGCAACCTTCATGAATTAACCATTAGAGAGTTCAAATTTTAAAAACTAGCAATTAGAAGGCTCCAATCGCCGGGTTCTCATCAGCCCCCACTTCTCTTTCTCGCTCGTTTCTCTACCCCTTCTTCTCCCCTAACCCGAGCCCCCTCCCTCGGCCGCCGTCAATTGGAGTAAAATTCTTCGGAGATTAGATTAGATTTTTATATTACCCTATTTCTTGAAGTAAAGTTTTAGTATACTTCAGTTTTTAGGTACTCTTCTGAACCTACCAAACACCTCATAGAAATTTTTTGGTTAAATGTATATACGCCCCCTAAACTTTTACCCGTTTTGAAATTGACCCCATGAACTTTTTTTATTTGATATACACCTCCTCTACTTACTAACCATTTGATTTAGCTCCTTTTATTAGTAATTTTGGAGATTATGTTAGAATCAAACGCCCACAAGAGATGCATGCGACCTCCTTTTTGACTAAAGGAATTCTTGATCACGTGCATCTCTTGTGGACATTTGTTTTGGTTTCAATAGAATCAGCAAAATTGCTAACGGAATGAGCTAAATCAAACGGTTAGTAAGTCGAGGGGTGTAAAGGTAAAGTTTAGAGGATGTCTACACATTTTAACAAAAGAAGTTTCTATTAGTATAGCATAGTTAAACTATGTTTATAAGTTGCATCCAAACGGGGACTTAGTCCCTGCACTTTGTCATGTGTTACAATTCTATCTTAACCGCAAAAAAAGAAAAGAAAAGAAAAATCTAAGAAAAATTTGAAAATTTCCTATGAATTGATTCGCTTAATCGTGTTTCATATACATAGACAACGAAATCATTCTAAAACAGATCATAAAAACCAACCGAAAAAAGCAATTTCTCCACGAAAAGAGTCCTAAAAAATATCAAAAATAAGAGAACAAGCCAAAATTAATTAAGCAAACTACATCAAGGAAAAGAAGAACAAAAAAGCACTGATTTGATCAATAAATTACCACAAAAACAACCGAAAAGGCAATTTTTCCCACACAAACAGATCTAAAACAAGAAACAAGCCAAATTTGATTAATCCAACTACACCAAGGAAAAGAAAAACTAAAAAGCACTGATTTGATCTATAAATTACCCTAAAAAAAGGGGAAAAAAAGAAAAAAGAGGAGAACAGTAGAGAGATTGAGTAGAAGAAGATTAAGCTAATATAGATCATAAATTGAGCGAGAGATCTACCTCACCGGATTAGAGAATCGAGGAAGGAGACGAGCGCGAGAACAGGGCCACGAATTGGAGAGAGAGAGAGAGAGGGGGGAGGGATCGTGGATTCGAGGGTTAGGGTTTTGTGGCGGGCCCCGTAACGGAATCCGAGAAACCGAACCGGACCGGCCACTCCGACCGGTTCATCGTCGAACCTGGTTCGGTATCCGGTTCGGATCAGTAATAAGAACCGGTTTAGAGGTTAGTTAAACGGGATCGAACCGGTCCGGTTCGCGGAAACCAATCCCATCTCGCAAAAGTAAATAAACAAGGCCAATTTGCGTAAAAAATTTACTAATTTTGAGATTTTACAAAAATAGACCGCATTTTTTCGATTTTGTAGTGTCGGTCCATTTTTTTTAAAATAATGACCAAATTATCGCTCTTTCAAAATACATAAAAAGTACATACATTAAATATCTTAAAAAATACAACTGACTTGTTATTATTACAGCTACATTTTTCTTAGAAAATAAAATTCTCATCTAACATATAAATAAAAAAATTTAAATAATAAAAAAAGAAGAAAGAATGAAATACCCCTTAAATAGTGCAACATCTTTTTAATTTGTGCAATATTTTCTTTCAAATAGTATTATATTTGTGCAAATAATGCAACATTGCACAATCTATGACATCTAAATAGTGCAACATTCTCTCGTAATAGTATAACGTTTACACAAATAGTATAAATATTTTACAAATAGTGCAACATATGCACCGTTTATACATATATTGTATGATTTTTATTATATATTATAATATATTATACTATTTGCGCGTCATATACTATAGTATTCGTAATTTAGTATAAAAATCATACAACATTACATAAATCAAACAACTAGTTATCAAGATATTCAAGTGCCAACTTGAAGGTCCGAGGTTCCATTTCCCTATCTATACGGAGGTCTGAAGTATCAAAATAATGCTTAAAATTCAGCACGCATAGAGGCAAACCCCTGACCTTAAAATCTACTACTGAGCACATTACCACTAAACAACTAGCAGTCTGACAAAATCTAAAGCACTTTAATCACTTTTTAGATATAATTTAAGGTTTTACATAAGGTTTCAATATTTTGAAGACATTTGGGCAACAAGATATAAGTTATTTCATATTAAATTATATAAAACAATCATTTTGCTTTAAAAGCTTAAATTACTAGTAAATGTTGCTTCGATATTTTATATTCAACACTACGCTCTCACATCTTGACTCAAGAATTTTTGCATTTTGAATGTTTCATTTTACCGCATGAAATTGTAATTTCAAATTCAAGTTAGAAAAGAAACTTGAATTAAAAAATCAACCACACTACGCTCTCACATCTTGACTCAAGAATTTTTGCATTTTGAATGTTTTATTTTACTGCATGAAATTGTAATTTCAAATTCAAGTTAGAAAAGAAACTTGAATTAAAAAATCAACCACACTACGCTCTCACATCTTGACTCAAAAATTTTTGCATTTTGAATATTTTATTTTACTGCATAAAATTATAATTTCAAATTCAAGTTAGAAAAAAAACTTGAATTAAAAAATCAACCACACTACAAGTTGGGAAGTGATAAGATAGTCAAATACCGACTTTAATATCGAAGATTCGAATCCCCGACCTCAAAATCAAGTACCAAACGCCTACCACTAAACTACTAGTAGTTTGATAAAATCTAAACAAGTTTTTACTACATGAAATTGTAATTTCAAATTCAAGTTAGAAAAGAAACTTGAATTAAAAAATCAACCACACTACGCTCTCACATCTTGACTCAAGAATTTTTGCATTTTGAATGTTTTATTTTACTGCATAAAATTATAATTTCAAATTCAAGTTAGAAAAAAAATTTGAATTAAAAAATCAACCACACTACAAGTTGGGAAGTGATAAGATATTCAAATACTGACTTTAAGATCGAAGATTCAAACCCCGACCTCAAAATCAAATACCAAACACCTTACCACTAAACTAGTAGTAGTTTGATAAAATCTAAACAAGTTTTTACTTGAATTTGAAATTATAATTTCAAATTCAAGTTAGAAAAGAAACTTGAATTAAAAAATCAACCACACTACGCTCTCACATCTTGACTCAAAATTTTTTGCATTTTGAATGTTTTATTTTACTGCATAAAATTATAATTTCAAATTCAAGTTAGAAAAAAAAACTTGAATTAAAAAATCAACCACACTACAAGTTGGGAAGTGATAAGATATTCAAATACCGACTTTAATATCGGAGAATCGAATCCCGACCACAAAATCAAGTACCAAACACCTTACCACTAAACTACTAGTAGTTTGATAAAATTTAAACAAGTTTTTACTACATGAAATTGTAATTTCAAATTCAAGTTAGAAAAGAAATTTGAATTAAAAAATCAACCACACTACGCTCTCACATCTTGACTCAAGAATTTTTGCATTTTGAATGTTTTATTTTACTGCATAAAATTATAATTTCAAATTCAAGTTAGAAAAAAAATTTGAATTAAAAAATTAACCACACTACAAGTTGGGAAGTGATAAGATATTCAAATACCGACTTTAAAATCGAAGATTCGAACCCCCGACAGAAGATTCAAACCCCCTACCGAAGATTCGAACCCCCGACCCCAAAATCAAGTACCAAACACCTTACCACTAAACTACTAGTAGTTTGATAAAATCTAAACAAGTTTTTACTGCATTAAATTATAATTTCAAATTCAAGTTAGAAAAGAAACTTGAATTAAAAAATCAACCACACTACGCTCTTACATCTTGACTCAAGAATTTTTGCATTTTGAATGTTTTATTTTACTGCATAAAATTATAATTTCAAATTCAAGTTAGAAAAAAAACTTGAATTAAAAAATCAACCACACTACAAGTTGGGAAGTGATAAGATATTCAAATACCGACTTTAATATCGGAGATTCGAATCCCGACCTCAAAATCAAGTACCAAACACCTTACCACTAAACTACTAGTAGTTTGATAAAATTTAAACAAGTTTTTACTACATGTAATTATAATTTCAAATTCAAGTTAAAAAAGAAACTTGAATTAAAAAATCAACCACACTACGCTCTCACATCTTGACTCAAGAATTTTTGCATTTTGAATGTTTTATTTTACTGCATAAAATTATAATTTCAAATTCAAGTTAGAAAAAAAATTTGAATTAAAAAATTAACCACACTACAAGTTGGGAAGTGATAAGATATTCAAATACCGACTTTAAAATCGAAGATTCGAACCACCGACCGAAGATTCGAAACCCCCGACCTCAAAATCAAGTACCAAACACCTTAGCACTAAACTACTAGTAGTTTGATAAAATCTAAACAAGTTTTTACTACATGAAATTGTAATTTCAAATTCAAGTTAGAAAAAAAACTTGAATTAAAAAATCAACCACACTACGCTCTCACATCTTGACTAAAGAATTTTTGAATATTGAATTATTTTATTTTACTGCATAAAAATATAATTTCAAATTCAAATTAGAAAAAAAATTTGAATTAAAAAATCAACCACACTACAAGTTGGGAAGTGATAAGATATTCAAATACCGACTTTAAGATCGAAGATTCAAACCCCGACCTCAAAATCAAATACCAAACACCTTACCACTAAACTAATAGTAGTTTGATAAAATCTAAACAAGTTTTTACTGCATGAAATTATAATTTCATATTCAAGTTAGAAAAGAAACTTGAATTAAAAAATCAACCACACTACGCTCTCACATCTTGACTCAAGAATTTTTGCATTTTGAATGTTTTATTTTACTGCATAAAATTATAATTTCAAATTCAAGTTAGAAAAAAAAACTTGAATTAAAAAATTAACCACACTACAAGTTGGGAAGTGATAAGATATTCAAATACCGACTTTAATATCGGAGAATCGAATCCCGACCACAAAATCAAGTACCAAACACCTTACCACTAAACTACTAGTAGTTTGATAAAATTTAAACAAGTTTTTACTACATGAAATTGTAATTTCAAATTCAAGTTAGAAAAGAAACTTGAATTAAAAAATCAACCACACTACGCTCTCACATCTTGACTCAAGAATTTTTGCATTTTGAATGTTTTATTTTACTGCATAAAATTATAATTTCAAATTCAAGTTAGAATAAAAAATTGAATTAAAAAATTAACCACACTACAAGTTGGGAAGTGATAAGATATTCAAATACCGACTTTAAAATCGAAGATTCGAACCCCCGACAGAAGATTCGAACCCCCTACCGAAGATTCGAACCCCCGACCCCAAAATCAAGTACCAAACATCTTACCACTAAACTACTAGTAGTTTGATAAAATCTAAACAAATTTTTACTACATGAAATTGTAATTTCAAATTCAAGTTAGAAAAGAAACTTGAATTAAAAAATCAACCACACTACGCTCTCACATCTTGACTCAAGAATTTTTGCATTTTGAATGTTTTATTTTACTGCATAAAATTATAATTTCAAATTCAAGTTAGAAAAAAAATTTTAATTAAAAAATCAACCACACTACAAGTTGGGAAGTGATAAGATATTCAAATACCGACTTTAAGATCGAAGGTTCAAACCCCGACCTCAAAATCAAATACCAAACACCTTACCACTAAACTAGTAGTAGTTTGATAAAATCTAAACAAGTTTTTACTGCATTAAATTATAATTTCAAATTCAAGTTAGAAAAGAAACTTGAATTAAAAAATCAACCACACTACGCTCTCACATCTTGACTCAAGAATTTTTGCATTTTGAATGTTTTATTTTACTGCATAAAATTATAATTTCAAATTCAAGTTAGAAAAAAAACTTGAATTAAAAAATCAACCACACTACAAGTTGGGAAGTGATAAGATATTCAAATACCGACTTTAATATCGGAGATTCGAATCCCGACCTCAAAATCAAGTACCAAACACCTTACCACAGAACTACTTGTGACGCCCCGCCGGGTCCTTAAACACCAACTAGGTGGAAAGGATAACCGCACGAGCGCATGCACCAGACCCGCCGAACGGATAGAGTCTTTCCTATCCGCCCAAGGCGTCACAACACAAGCTTATCCACAATGTTCCAACTAGGAACGGAGTACAAGAGTTGCACAAGGAAAGCATCAACATAAAGAAGTTTACTTCTATTACATCACATGGCACAATATACATGTCCCAAATTTTTTCTTTTCCATTCCATACATTATATTCCAAAACTATGGAATATACAACATTCATACAAGAATGTAAATCCCCTATACTATCACATTCCAAAAATATGGGTACAACTCTACATACAACCAAAAATAGAAGGGCCGCTATCTAAAGAGCCAAACCCTTGCCTCGCTCCGCCGCCTCACTCGCGGAAGGACCTGGAAAATGTGGGGTGAGAACTATAAACATAGTTCCCAGTGGGTAAGGCCACCCAAGAGAGGAGCTCGACCCACCAAATCCAAAGAAACACCATATGCATAAGTTAGATCACATATAACTATGCAACAATTACTTACATGCTTGTAAATAAACATAAAGGATGCAACCAAATGAAATATAATTTATCATTCTCTCCTAGGTTCATCCTATGTCTCACAATGACTAAGTTCATTTACTTGTCATTTACTTATGGTTTCGGAATCGCCGTCTCACCATAATTATTCCAACATTCGAGGAGTGAACTCGTCACCTCCTAGTTCGAGTAGCGAACTCGTCGCATACTCGGGATAGCAAAATCGTCGCATACCCCGTCTCAACACGGCCACCGCATGGCATGGGTAGCGAACTCGTCGCATACCCGGGATAGCAACCTCGTCGCACATCCCCTCTCGACACCGCCAACTCAAGGCGAGGTAGCGAAATCGTCGCCTACCCGGGATTGCAAACTCGTCACACATCCCGTGTCGGTACGGCCAACTCATGGCATGGTAGCGAAATCGTCGCCTACCCGGGATAGCAAAATCGTCGCACATCCCGTCTCAATACGGCCAACTCATGGCATGGTAGCGAAATCGTCGCCTACCCGGGATAGCAAAATCGTCGCACATCCCGTTGTTCACGTTTTTCACTTGCCAACCTAAGTCTAGGGTTCACAACATATACCATTTTATCTTTAAATGGATATTTACCCTAGACATGGAAGTGACCTAATCACTTCGGTAAACACAAACCCACCTCAAGAGCTTTCAAATTCTTGTATTCTTCAAGCTCCTAAGTGTCCAAGCTTTGAGTTCTTGCTTCAACCCAAGCTTCTACAAGAAAACGGTTCGTTACTCATTACGAACCCTAAATTCAACTCAACATGTGAAATCAAGTGTTCTAACATGATTTCCTATGCCTCAATTGTAATTCCCGAAGGTCCAAATATTTTTAGAATCTCTCATTGCAAAAACCCCAAATCTACCTAGGGTTTGCATGCATGCAAGCCAAACCCTAGATTTCATGGCCAATCTCCCATATTTTGTGCTTTAGATTGCCAAGGGTTCCCAAAAACCTCATTTCAAAGGATTAAATCCAAGGTTTGAACCCAAAACGTGAGGTACTAACCTTAATCACGAAATCCCCAAGCTCCTTCTTACACCAAGAAGCTTCCTTTCTCCTTTGGAAGCCTTTTCCAAGCTCCAATCCACCACTTCTCCAAGCTTTGGAGAGATCTCTAGAGAGAAAAAGTGAGGGAGAGGGAGAGGAGAAGTAGAGAGGAAAATAAATGAGAAGGGGAGAAGGTCTCAGCCATTCATACACCCCTAAGTTATGTGAAAAGACTATTTTGCCCCTCTCCACAAACAACACAACAACCAGCCAAAACTGGGCATTGTATACCGGTATGCGCATATGCATACCGGTATACCTCAGAAATCCCGCAGAATCCCGAGAGCTGGTTTTACTGTTTCGGCCATCGCATACCGGTATCCTCTTTCACATACCGGTATACAGCGACATTCCGGTATTTCCCGGAGAATTCCGCAAAACCCGAGAGCTGGGTTTTCGGTTCAATCACGGCATTCCGGTATTCCTTATGCACATACCGGAATCCAATGCAGAGTTTACAATTTCTGCAGTTTTCAACTTGTCGAAGTCCTTTTCGCGCCTCGCTTGCGCCGAAAACTCTTCACACAAGTCCCAAACTTGGCCGAAGCCTCACATATAGCCTCTCATGCTATTTTTCCACCAGAACTCTACAATTTGCAGAAATTCGGTACGATGCGCTGAAATTCAGTGTACTACATTCCACCCCCCTTAAAGAGAGTTTCGGCCGCGAAACTAAAATCATACCTCAGCTGGACTCAGCGAAGAGGTAAGGAAACCGCTCCTTCATCGAGCTTTCCAATTCCCACGTAGCTTCGCGCTCACCGTGATTCGTCCATTGTACTTTTACATAAGGAATTTCACGGTTCCTCAAACTTTTCACATCGCGATCCATGATACACAAGGGAAACTCCTCATAAGTCATATCCTCATGAAGTTCCATAGGCACATACTCGAGGACGTGCGCCGGATCATACATATACTTGCGGAGGGTCGATACATGGAACACATTGTGTATCCCCGCAAGTTTTGGCGGCAAAGCTAGCCGATATGCCACGGATCCCACACGCTCCAAAACCTCATAAGGTCCAATGTAACGGGGACTCAACTTACCCCGAACACCGAATCGCTTCACCCTTCTCATGGGTGATACTTTCAAGAAGACGCGGTCTCCTACCGCGAATTCCAAATCTCGTCGACGTCGATCCGCATAACTCTTTTGTCGAGATTGCGCCGTCGATAAGCGTTCGCGTGCCAAGCGGACCTTTTCCTCCGCTTCACGCAACACGTCCGGTCCTAAGACCCTTTTCTCGCCAACTTCGCTCCAATGAATAGGAGAGCGGCATTTTCTTCCATACAAGGCCTCAAAAGGTGCCATTCCGATGCTAGATTGATAGCTATTATTATAAGCGAACTCAGCCATCGGCAAATGTGTAGGCCATGCACCCTTGAAGTCCAACACACACGCTCGTAGCATATCCTCCAAAATCTGAATTGTCCTTTCCGATTGACCGTCAGTTTGAGGATGAAATGCTGAACTAAAATCGAGCCGTGTACCCAAAGCTTCTTGCAAGCTTTTCCAAAAATGCGATGTGAAACGGGGATCTCGATCTGAAACTATCGAGGTCGGGACCCCGTGCAACCGCACAATCTCGTCCAGGTAGACTTGTGCTAACTTGTCTCCCGACCAAGTGGTGTGGATTGGCAAAAAGTGTGCCGACTTTGACAAACGATCCACCACCACCCAAATCGCGTCGTGGCCACCTAGCGATCGAGGTAAGCCCACAACAAAGTCCATTGCGATATTCTCCCACTTCCAAACCGGAATGGGCAATCCTTGCAATTTTTCCGCCGGAAAGCGATGCTCGGCTTTCACTTGTTGGCATACTAAGCATCGTGCCACAAAGTGTCCAACATCAAGTTTCATCCCCGGCCACCAATAATGCAATTTGAGGTCCTTATACATTTTGGTGCCGCCCGGGTGAATCGCATAGAGAGAAGTGTGAGCTTCTTTCAAGATCTCCCTATGAATGTCTTCAACTTTCGGCACGCACAATCGATTTCGAAATCGAATTGCGCCCTTCGAATCTACATGATAATCACCGGCGCGCCCGCTCTCGATAGCACCCCGCACCTTTTGGAGTTCCGGATCACCGGATTGCTTTTCTTTTATTTGCTCCAACAAGGTCGGCCAAATCTCGAGATTCATAAGTCTAGCGGGGACGCCCGGGGCCACGATCTCCAAGTCAAATCGGCCCATTTCCTTGATTAACGGCATTTGTCCCGTCATCTCAATTGCGAAGTTCTCCACGGATTTTCTACTGAGCGCATCGGCCACCACATTGGCTCTACCGGGGTGGTACAAGATGGTTAAGTCGTAATCTTTTATCAACTCCAACCACCTCCGCTGCCTCAAGTTCAACTCCTTCTGAGTGAATAAGTACTTTAAACTTTTGTGATCCGTGTAAACCTCACAATGCTCCCCGTACAAGTAGTGTCTCCACAACTTGAGTGCGAAGACCACCGCCGCGAGTTCTAAGTCGTGGGTGGGGTAATTCTGCTCATAGCTCTTCAGCTGTCGAGAGGCATATGCTATTACTTGTCCTCTTTGCATAAGCACACACCCAAGACCACGATGTGATGCATCACTATACACCACAAAACCCTCCCCCGCAATCGGCAAGGCGAGTACCGGAGCCGAAGTCAACCTTTCCTTTAGCTCCTTAAAGCTTCAGTCGCATTCCTCGCTCCAAACATATTTGGCTCCCTTACGGGTAAAGACGCGTTAGTGGACCGGAGATTTTTGAAAATCCCTCCACGAACCGCCGATAGTACCCCGCAAGACCCAAAAAGCTTCGTATTTCCGTGACATTGGTCGGGCGAGGCCAATCCTTGACTGCCTCTACTTTCATAGGGTCCACAGATACTCCTCCTGCGGAAATCACGTGACCCAAGAAAGCGACCTCACGGATCCAGAATTCGCACTTTTTCAATTTGGCGAATAACTTGTTCTCTCGAAGAACTTGAAGCACAATCCTTAGGTGCTCTTTATGTTCCTCTTCACTCCAAGAGTAGACAAGAATATCATCTATGAACACAACCACAAATTGATCCAATAGTGGTTTGAACACACGGTTCATTAAATCCATGAACGCTGCCGGGGCATTGGTAAGCCCGAAAGGCATAACCGTGAATTCATAATGTCCATACCGCGTTCTAAACGCGGTCTTATGCACATCCTCCGGTTTGATCTTCAATTGGTGATAACCGGATTGCAAATCAATCTTTGAATACACCTGAGACCCTTGCAATTGATCGAATAAGTCATCAATTCGGGGTAACGGGTACTTATTCTTGACGGTCACTTTATTCAACTCGCGGTAATCTACACATAACCGCAGCGAACCGTCCTTTTTCCGCACAAATAGAACAGGGGCTCCCCAAGGTGACACACTTGGTTTCACGAAACCCTTGTCCATCAAATCTTGCAATTGTGCTTTCAATTCTTTCAGTTCCGCGGGTGCCATCCTGTACGGGGCCTTAGAGATCGGCGCCGTACCCGGGAGCAAATCGATCACGAATTCTATTTCCCGGTCCGGTGGCATTCCGGGCAACTCCGTCGGAAATACATCCGGGAACTCTTGGAATATAGGAACGTCCTCAAGTCCCAGCACTTCCTTCCGGTCATCCACTACCGTCGCCAAGTAGGCAATGCATCCTCTAGCAATAAGCTTCCTTGCTTGCGACGTGGACACCATCGACGCAAAGAGCGAACTCTTACACCCACGGTACACAATTTCCTTGTGCCCGGGTTCTCTAAACCTCACTATCCGGCTCTCACAATCAATAGTGGCGTGATACTTCGAGAGCCAATCTATTCCTAGGATCAAATCATATTCATTCATTCGATTTAATACCAGCAAATCGGCTGGCATGATCCAGTTTTCAACCCTCACAGGGCAATCCATACACGCGTGATGTACGCAAAAGGTGTGTTCAGGTACTTGCACCGTTCTTGCGTGCGTGGCATCTATAATTTCTATTCCATGTGGAATAGCAAATGATCGAGCGATGAATGAATGCGATGCACCGGTATCAAACAAAGCTCTACATCGAATGCCTTTAATTAACACAATACCTGCCACGACGTCATCCTGGGCAGAAGGCTCCTCCACCAGAGAGGCGAATACCCATCCACTGGGTGCTGGCCGCTGGCCCTCCACTGGTCTTGGCGGCTGTGCACGGCCTGCCGACATCGCCGCGGGTGGGATGCCCGCGAGCTGTCTCGGCGATGCAAATGCCGATGCCGACGACGGTGCTCGGCCATCATCCATCGGGCAGTTGTACCGCATATGCCCTTGCTGTCCGCACTTGTAGCACCGGCCCTCACGATAGTCACATTGCTGAGGGTGGTGGGGGCCGCTACAAATCGGGCACTGGGTTGCGGGTCGATTCCGTCGGAACCCCCGCGATTGGTTTTGCGACTGCGAGTGCTTCGGGGGCCGCTTAGAGCTAGACTGCCCACTCGAGCCACCCGCCGGTCGCTTCTTTCCTTTCTCTTTTTCTTTTTCTTTCTCCCAAGACTCGCGCTCCTCGCGCGCACATGCATTCCCGTGCTCCACCCAAAGAGCACGGTCCAAAACCTCCGCAAAGGTCTTAAGCTTAAGGGCGTGAACCGCCCGAAAGATCTCCGGTCGAAGCCCGCGCACGAAGCAATCGACCTTGTCCAACTCTCCGCGGACAACGTGCGGTACGCAATTTATAATGTACGAGAACTCCCTCTCGTACTCGCGCACGGTGCGGTTCCCTTGTTTCAACTTACGGAACCTTTCTTGCAGTTTCCTTTTCTCGCTATCGGGGAAATAGGTGGCGAACACCATACCCCGAAACTCTTCCCACGACGGTGGCGGAAGGCTAGAGAGTCTATCCCGTCGGACTCCCTTCCACCACACCTTCGCCGATCGCTCTAAACAATGAACGGTGAGATGCACTTTGTCCCTCTCCAAGGTATAAAGATACTCGAAGAGCGTTTCCACAGCATCGATCCATGTCTCTACATCCCATGGATCCACGTTCTCCCCGTTAAAGATAGGCGGGTTGAACTTCTTGAACCTCATGAGAGCCGCAAGTGCGCGCTCTCGCTCCGCGTCCTCCATGTCGGAGTCGGGCATAGGAGTACCCGACCCACCGGCTACCATCGGTGATGCCGGTGGCGCCACAGCCGGCGCCGGTGTCACCTCCTCGGCCGGTGCCGAAGCAGAGGCCGGAGGTACTCCCGTTCTCTCCTCCCTAACCGCAGCCGCTTGCTGCGCCATCTCGTCTTGGAGCTTTTTAATTTGCTCCTCCTGTCGTTGCATGGCTTCGGCCTGTCGCCGAACCACGCCCATCAACTCGGTCATCTCTTCACGAAGACCCGAGTTCTAGCCCTCCCCGAACTGTTCGGGAGCCGCGCTCGCTCTCCCGAGCCCAGCCCTCAAAGGAGGCCGTCCACGTACCATTATCCTGAAAACACAATGACTTTGGTCATTTCGTGACATTTAAAGTCATTTGTAACATACGTTTCACGAAGATAAACGTGAACCCAATCTAGGCGAAAGTCACACAAGGGTCCTTATTCCCCTCACTTGGTTTTCATGTTGTCGGCCGCCAACACGAACACACTTGGTGAAGAATAAGACACACCTCGAATCTACCTATATTTCCAACTAGAGGCATAAGGACATAACCCAATCACTTATCTTTCGCCATATCAAAGATCTCGTCACTCACGAGCCTACACTCCTAGGGTCATTTCCATCCTAGGGTTTCATAGGTCAACCTAGACCGTTTCTATGCTCTGATACCACCTCAGTCTGTCACGCCCCGCCGGGTCCTTAAACACCAACTAGGTGGAAAGGATAACCGCACGAGCGCATGCACCAGACCCGCCGAACGGATAGAGTCTTTCCTATCCGCCCAAGGCGTCACAACACAAGCTTATCCACAATGTTCCAACTAGGAACGGAGTACAAGAGTTGCACAAGGAAAGCATCAACATAAAGAAGTTCTACTTCTATTACATCACATGGCACAATATACATGTCCCAAATTTTTTCTTTTCCATTCCATACATTATGTTCCAAAACTATGGAATATACAACATTCATACAAGAATGTAAATCCCCTATACTATCACATTCCAAAAATAGGGGTACAACTCTACATACAACCAAAAATAGAAGGGCCGCTATCTAAAGAGCCAAACCCTTGTCTCGCTCCGCCGCCTCACTCGCGGAAGGACCTGAAAAATGTGGGGTGAGAACTATAAACATAATTCCCAGTGGGTAAGGCCACCCAAGAGAGGAGCTCGACCCACCAGGTCCAAAGAAACACCATATGCATAAGTTAGATCACATATAACTATGCAACAATTACTTACATGTTTGTAAATAAACATAAATGATGCAACCAAATAAAATATAATTTATCATTCTCTCCTAGGTTCATCCTATGTCTCACAATGACTAAGTTCATTTACTTGTCATTTATTTATGGTTTCGGAATCGCCGTCTCACCATAATTATTCCAACATTCGAGGAGTGAACTCGTCACCTCCTAGTTCGAGTAGCGAACTCGTCGCATACTCGGGATAGCAAAATCGTCGCATACCCCGTCTCAACACGGCCACCGCATGGCATGGGTAGCGAACTCGTCGCATACCCGGGATAGCAACCTCGTCGCACATCCCCTCTCGACACCGCCAACTCAAGGCGAGGTAGCGAAATCGTCGCCTACCCGGGATTGCAAACTCGTCACACATCCCGTGTCGGTACGGCCAACTCATGGCATGGTAGCGAAATCGTCGCCTACCCGGGATAGCAAAATCGTCGCACATCCCGTCTCAATACGGCCAACTCATGGCATGGTAGCGAAATCGTCGCCTACCCGGGATAGCAAAATCGTCGCACATCCCGTTGTTCACGTTTTTCACTTGCCAACCTAAGTCTCATGACCTTAGGTTCAAGTCACTAAGTCTCGCCTATGTTCAATAACACTAGGCTTACTTTCTCATTATCAACCTAGGTTTCATGACTCTAGGTTCCAATCTCATGTCAAACCTATGTTCAATGACACTAGATTTCAATCTCACATGTTCCAACCTATGTTCAATAACACTAGGTTTCAATCTCATATGTCCAACCTATGTTCAATAACACTAGGTTTCAATCTCACATGTCCAACCTATGTTCAATAATACTAGGATTAGCCTCATGTTCAACCTATGTTCAATAACACTAGGTTTACCCACACATGCAACCATGCAACAAGTATTAATATTTGAATTATACTTGAAATATACATCATGCAATAGGATCTCATTGTTCAACCTATCATGATTTTTACTTTTGCCAACATGCAAATTCTAGGGTTCACAACATATACCATTTTTATCTTTAAATGGATATTTACCCTAGACATGGAAGTGACCTAATCACTTCGGTAAACACAAACCCACCTCAAGAGCTTTCAAATCCTTGTATTCTTCAAGCTCTTAAGTGTCCAAGCTTTGAGTTCTTGCTTCAACCCAAGCTTCTACAAGAAAACGGTTCGTTACTCATTACGAACCCTAAATTCAACTCAACATGTGAAATCAAGTGTTCTAACATGATTTTCTATGCCTCAATTGCAATTCCCGAAGGTCCAAATATTTTTAGAACCTCTCATTGCAAAAACCCCAAATCTACCTAGGGTTTGCATGCATGCAAGCCAAACCCTAGATTTCATGGCCAATCTCCCACATTTTGTGCTTTAGATTGCCAAGGGTTCCCAAAAACCTCATTTCAAAGGATTAAATCCAAGGTTTGAACCCAAAACGTGAGGTACTAACCTTAATCACGAAATCCCCAAGCTCCTTCTTACACCAAGAAGCTTCCTTTCTCCTTTGGAAGCCTTTTCCAAGCTCCAATCCACCACTTCTCCAAGCTTTGGAGAGATCTCTAGAGAGAGAAAGTGAGGGAGAGGGAGAGGAGAAGTAGAGAGGAAAACAAATGAGAAGGGGAGAAGGTCTCAGCCATTCATACACCCCTAAGTCATGTGAAAAGACTATTTTGCCCCTCTCCACAAACAACACAACAACCAGCCAAAACAGGGCATTGTATACCGGTATGCGCATATGCATACCGGTATACCTCAGAAATCCCGCAGAATCTCGAGAGCTGGTTTTACTGTTTCGGCCATCGCATACCGGTATCCTCTTTCACATACCGGTATACAGCGACATTCCGGTATTTCCCGGAGAATTCCGCAAAACCCGAGAGCTTGGTTTTCGGTTCAATCACGGCATTCCGGTATTCCTTATGCACATACCGGAATCCAATGCAGAGTTTACAATTTCTGCAGTTTTCAACTTGTCGAAGTCCTTTTCGCGCCTCGCTTGCGCCGAAAACTCTTCACACAAGTCCCAAACTTGGCCGAAGCCTCACATATAGCCTCTCATGCTATTTTTCCACCAGAACTCTACAATTTACAGAAATTCGGTACGGTGCACTGAAATTCAGTGTACTACATTCCACCCCCCTTAAAGAGAGTTTCGGCCGCGAAACTAAAATCATACCTCAGCTGGACTCAGCGAAGAGGTAAGGAAACCGCTCCTTCATCGAGCTTTCCAATTTCCACGTAGCTTCGCGCTCACCGTGATTCGTCCATTGTACTTTTATATAAGGAATTTCACGGTTCCTCAAACTTTTCACATCGCGATCCATGATACACAAGGGAAACTCCTCATAAATCATATCCTCATGAAGTTCCATAGGCACATACTCGAGGACGTGCGCCGGATCATACATATACTTGCGGAGGGTCGATACATGGAACACATTGTGTATCCCCGCAAGTTTTGGCGGCAAAGCTAGCCGATATGCCACGGATCCCACACGCTCCAAAACCTCATAAGGTCCAATGTAACGGGGACTCAACTTACCCCGAACACCGAATCGCTTCACCCCTCTCATGGGTGATACTTTCAAGAAGACGCGGTCTCCTACCGCGAATTCCAAATCTCGTCGACGTCGATCCGCATAACTCTTTTGTCGAGATTGCGCCGTCGATAAGCGTTCGCGTGCCAAGCGGACCTTTTCCTCCGCTTCACGCAACACGTCCGGTCCTAAGACCCTTTTCTCGCCAACTTCGCTCCAATGAATAGGAGAGCGGCATTTTCTTCCATACAAGGCCTCAAAAGGTGCCATTCCGATGCTAGATTGATAGCTATTATTATAAGCGAACTCAGCCATCGGCAAATGTGTAGGCCATGCACCCTTGAAGTCCAACACACACACGCTCGTAGCATATCCTCCAAAATCTGAATTGTCCTTTCCGATTGACCGTCAGTTTGAGGATGAAATGCTGAACTAAAATCGAGCCGTGTACCCAAAGCTTCTTGCAAGCTTTTCCAAAAATGCGATGTGAAACGGGGATCTCGATCTGAAACTATCGAGGTCGGGACCCCGTGCAACCGCACAATCTCGTCCAGGTAGACTTGTGCTAACTTGTCTCCCGACCAAGTGGTGTGGATTGGCAAAAAGTGTGCCGACTTTGACAAACGATCCACCACCACCCAAATCGCGTCGTGGCCACCTAGCGATCGAGGTAAGCCCACAACAAAGTCCATTGCAATATTCTCCCACTTCCAAACCGGAATGGACAATCCTTGCAATTTTCCCGCCGGAAAGCGACGCTCGGCTTTCACTTGTTGGCATACTAAGCATCGTGCCACAAAGTGTCCAACATCAAGTTTCATCCCCGGCCACCAATAATGCAATTTGAGGTCCTTATACATTTTGGTGCCGCCCGGGTGAATCGCATAGGGAGAAGTGTGAGCTTCTTTCAAGATCTCCCTACGAATGTCTTCAACTTTCGGCACGCACAATCGATTTCGAAATCGAATTGCGCCCTTCGAATCTACATGATAATCACCGGCGCGCCCGCTCTCGATAGCACCCCGCACCTTTTGGAGTTCCGGATCACCGGATTGCTTTTCTTTTATTTGCTCCAACAAGGTCGGCCAAATCTCGAGATTCATAAGTCTAGCGGGGACGCCCGGGGCCACGATCTCCAAGTCAAATCGGCCCATTTCCATGATTAACGGCATTTGTCCCGTCATCTCAATTGCGAAGTTCTCCACGGATTTTCTACTGAGCGCATCGGCCACCACATTGGCTCTACCGGGGTGGTACAAGATGGTTAAGTCGTAATCTTTTATCAACTCCAACCACCTCCGCTGCCTCAAGTTCAACTCCTTCTGAGTGAATAAGTACTTTAAACTTTTGTGATCCGTGTAAACCTCATTTTGAATATTTTATTTTACTGCATAAAATTATAATTTCAAATTCAAGTTAGAAAAAAAACTTGAATTAAAAAATCAACCACACTACAAGTTGGGAAGTGATAAGATATTCAAATACCGACTTTAATATCGGAGATTCGAATCCCGACCTCAAAATCAAGTACCAAACACCTTACCACTAAACTACTAGTAGTTTGATAAAATTTAAACAAGTTTTTACTACATGTAATTATAATTTCAAATTCAAGTTAAAAAAGAAACTTGAATTCAAAAATCAACCACACTACGCTCTCACATCTTGACTCAAGAATTTTTGCATTTTGAATGTTTTATTTTACTGCATAAAATTATAATTTCAAATTCAAGTTAGAAAAAAAATTTGAATTAAAAAATTAACCACACTACAAGTTGGGAAGTGATAAGATATTCAAATACCGACTTTAAAATCGAAGAATCGAACCCCCGACCGAAGATTCAAACCCCCGACCTCAAAATCAAGTACCAAACACCTTAGCACTAAACTACTAGTAGTTTGATAAAATCTAAACAAGTTTTTACTACATGAAATTGTAATTTCAAATTCAAGTTAGAAAAAAAACTTGAATTAAAAAATCAACCACACTACGCTCTCACATCTTGACTCAAGAATTTTTGCATTTTGAATGTTTTATTTTACTGCATAAAATTATAATTTCAAATTCAAGTTAGAAAAAAAAATTGAATTAAAAAATCAACCACACTACAAGTTGGGAAGTGATAAGATATTCAAATACCGACTTTAAGATCGAAGATTCAAACCCCGACCTCAAAATCAAATACCAAACACCTTACCACTAAACTAGTAGTAGTTTGATAAAATCTAAACAAGTTTTTACTGCATGAAATTATAATTTCAAATTCAAGTTAGAAAAGAAACTTGAATTAAAAAATCAACCACACTACGCTCTCACATCTTGACTCAAGAATTTTTACATTTTGAATGTTTTATTTTACTGCATAAAATTATAATTTCAAATTCAAGTTAGAAAAAAAAAATTGAATTAAAAAATCAACCACACTACAAGTTTGGAAGTGATAAGATATTCAAATACCGACTTTAATATCGGAGATTCGAATTCCGACCTCAAAATCAAATACCAAACACCTTACCACTAAACTACTAGTAGTTTGATAAAATTTAAACAAGTTTTTACTACATGAAATTGTAATTTCAAATTCAAGTTAGAAAAGAAACTTGAATTAAAAAATCAACCACACTACGCTCTCACATCTTGACTCAAGAATTTTGCATTTTGAACTTTTACTGCATAAAATTATAATTTCAAATTCAAGTTAGAAAAAAAATTTGAATTAAAAAATTAACCACACTACAAGTTGGGAAGTGATAAGATATTAAAATACCGACTTTAAGATCGAAGATTCGAACCCCCGACCTCAAAATCAAGTACCAAACACCTTACCGTTTGATAAAATCTAAACAAGTTTTCTCAAAATCAAGTACCAAACACCTTACCACTAAACTACTAGTAATTTGATAAAATCTAAACAAGTTTTTTCTACATGAAATTATAATTTCAAATTCAAGTTAAAAAAAAAACTTGAATTAAAAAAGCAAACCACACTACGCTCTCACATCTTGACTCAAGAATTTTTACATTTTGAATGTTTTATTTTACTGCATAAAATTATAATTTCAAATTCAAATTAGAAAAAAAAAACTTGAATTAAAAAATCAACCACACTACAAGTTGGGAAGTGATAAGATATTCAAATACCGACTTTAAAATCGAAGATTCGAACCCCCGACAGAAGATTCGAACCCCTACCGAAAATTCGAAACCCCGACCCCAAAATCAAGTACCAAACACCTTACCACTAAACTACTAGTAGTTTGATAAAATCTAAACAAGTTTTTACTACATGAAATTGTAATTTCAAATTCAAGTTAGAAAAGAAACTTGAATTAAAAAATCAACCACACTACGCTCTCACATCTTGACTCAAGAATTTTTGCATTTTGAATGTTTTATTTTACTGCATAAAATTATAATTTCAAATTCAAGTTAGAAAAAAAATTTGAATTAAAAAATCAACCACACTACAAGTTGGGAAGTGATAAGATATTCAAATACCGACTTTAAGATCGAAGATTCAAACCCCGACCTCAAAATCAAATACCAAACACCTTACCACTAAACTAGTAGTAGTTTGATAAAATCTAAACAAGTTTTTACTGCATGAAATTATAATTTCAAATTCAAGTTAGAAAAGAAACTTGAATTAAAAAATCAACCACACTACGCTCTCACATCTTGACTCAAGAATTTTTGCATTTTGAATGTTTTATTTTACTGCATAAAATTATAATTTCAAATTCAAGTTAGAAAAAAAACTTGAATTAAAAAATCAACCACACTACAAGTTGGGAAGTGATAAGATATTCAAATACCGACTTTAATATCGGAGATTCGAATCCCGACCTCAAAATCAAGTACCAAACACTTACCACTAAACTACTAGTAGTTTGATAAAATTTAAACAAGTTTTTACTACATGAAATTGTAATTTCAAATTCAAGTTAGAAAAGAAACTTGAATTAAAAAATTAACCACACTACGCTCTCACATTTTGACTCAAGAATTTTTGCATTTTGAATGTTTTATTTTACTGCATAAAATTATAATTTCAAATTCAAGTTAGAAAAAAAATTTGAATTAAAAAATTAACCACACTACAAGTTGGGAAGTGATAAAATATTCAAATACCAACTTTAAAATCGAAGATTCGAAGCCCCGACCTATAAATCAAGTACCAAACACCTTACCACTAAACTACTAGTAGTTTGATAAAATCTAAACAAGTTTTTACTGCATGAAATTATAATTTCAAATTCAAGTTAGAAAAGAAACTTGAATTAAAAAATCAACCACACTACGCTCTCACATCTTGACTCAAGAATTTTTGCATTTTGAATGTTTTATTTTACTGCATAAAATTATAATTTCAAATTCAAGTTAGAAAAAAAAATTTGAATTAAAAAATCAACCACACTACAAGTTGGAAAGTGATAAGATATTCAAATACCGACTTTAATATCGGAGATTCGAATTCCGACCTCAAAATCAAGTACCAAACACCTTACCACTAAACTACTAGTAGTTTGATAAAATTTAAACAAGTTTTTACTACATGAAATTGTAATTTCAAATTCAAGTTAGAAAAGAAACTTGAATTAAAAAATCAACCACACTACGCTCTCACATCTTGACTCAAGAATTTTTACATTTTGAATGTTTTATTTTACTGCATAAAATTATAATTTCAAATTCAAGTTAGAAAAAAAAATTGAATTAAAAAATTAACCACACTACAAGTTGGGAAGTGATAAGATATTCAAATACCGACTTTAAAATTGAAGATTCGAACCCCCGACCTCAAAATCAAGTACCAAACACCTTACCAATAAACTACTAGTAGTTTGATAAAATCTAAACAAGTTTTTACTACATGAAATTGTAATTTCAAATTCAAGTTAGAAAAGAAACTTGAATTAAAAAATCAACCACACTACGCTCTCACATCTTGACTCAAGAATTTTGCATTTTGAATTTTTACTGCATAAAATTATAATTTCAAATTCAAGTTAGAAAAAAAATTTGAATTAAAAAATTAACCACACTACAAGTTGGGAAGTGATAAGATATTAAAATACCGACTTTAAGATCGAAGATTCGAACCCCCGACCTCAAAATCAAGTACCAAACACCTTACCGTTTGATAAAATCTAAACAAGTTTTCTCAAAATCAAGTACCAAACACCTTACCACTAAACTACTAGTAATTTGATAAAATCTAAACAAGTTTTTTCTACATGAAATTATAATTTCAAATTCAAGTTAAAAAAAAAACTTGAATTAAAAAAGCAAACCACACTACGCTCTCACATCTTGACTCAAGAATTTTTACATTTTGAATGTTTTATTTTACTGCATAAAATTATAATTTCAAATTCAAATTAGAAAAAAAAAAACTTGAATTAAAAAATCAACCACACTACAAGTTGGGAAGTAATAAGATATTCAAATACCGACTTTTGAAAAAGATGCATATTTATTTTTCCGTTCTTCTTTATCTTTACAATGGGGACTGTCTTTGACAGCCCTTCCCGCCTTTTTTTATTGAATCCATCCCTTTCCTTTCTTCTTCCCATACTCTAAAAAAGAAGGCTAGGAAGAAGAAAAGGCGGAACCTTTTTAAGTTCCGTTGAGTTGAGAGCGTCTTTTTTATTTTTCTAGTTAAAAAAGCAAACCACACTACGCTCTCACATCTTGACTCAAGAATTTTTACATTTTGAATGTTTTATTTTACTGCATAAAATTATAATTTCAAATTCAAATTAGAAAAAAAAAACTTGAATTAAAAAATCAACCACACTACAAGTTGGGAAGTAATAAGATATTCAAATACCGACTTTAAGATTGAAGATTTGAACCCCCAACCTCATAATCAAATACCAAACACCTTACCACTAAACTACTAGTAGTTTGATAAAATCTAAAGCATTTTATTTCTTACATCAATGTTTAATATTTCGAAGTAGAAAAATTTTACAAGAATGAAATGGAAATCCGAATTCAACAAATATTTTAAATTATTACCTTTTTTTTTTGTTTGTTCTTGTTATCTTATTAATTTTCTCTTAGATAATAAATTTAATTTCATCTTTAGGATCTTTCACATACTCTTCTTAATAAGTTCAAGTGAAAAATTTACCCAGAGTTTAATTTATTATGTGAGGGTAGATTAGTGAAATAGTTAAAATTAGTAGAAGAGTGATTATAATAAGTATGTATCCAAATTTTAAAGTTAGGATAGAATACTATCGACATTATTCTAGCTATAATATTATCAAGTTGTTTTTTATCAAAGGATTTCGAGTCAGCGGCCTAAACCGTAAAACGTAATTTATAAGATATAAAGTTTCTATAAACCAAATTTCATTTTTTTCAAAACTAGGTCTCAATTTCCCATCTTCACAAATAATTCAAATTAAAAATCACTTTAATTTAAAACAAATTAAGCAACTAATTATCACGTGGGAAGATACTCAAGTGCCGACTTTAAGGTCGGAGGTTCGATCCCCCATTTGTACGGAGACCTAAAGCGTGAGCTCCAAACTTCAACACACATAGAGACTCGAACCTCTGACCTTAAGATCGGCTATCATGCACCTTACCACTAAACTATTAGCAGCTTGACAAAATCTAAAACACTTTCATATTAAATAATGTGAAATAATTATTGTTTTTAAAAAGCTTAAACTATTAAAAAATATTGTCACTTTTATATTTAACACTTTTTCTCGCGTTTGAACGCGAGAACTTTTGCTAGACTCAAGATCAGTGTTTTTAGTATTTATATTCAAAATTTCATGTAGAAAATTTTACATGAATAAGTTGGATATCTTACATCAAATTAGGGAGCATTTGAATTGACGAATCTCTAGATCCAATGTCACTCATGTATAGTAGTGTTTGAGTTCTCCTGAAGTATAGTTATTTTTTCATTGTCTCTTTTGATGTAATTCATACAACCTGAAAGTTAAATTCAATTATTTCTTCTGTTTGTATTAGTGTAACTAGATGCCGGTGTAACTAGAATATTAGGACCGGAAACGAGCCGAGCTCGAGCGAGCTAACCTTAGCTCAAGTTTGGCTTGAAATTAATTTCGAGCCTAAATTTAGGCTCAAGCTCGCTTGAAATCAATTCGAGCCGAGCTCGAGCGAACCTAACTTGGAGTCGAGTCGAGCGAGCTCGAGCCCTAAAAGAGCTGTTTGAAATTTTTAACATCATACAATCTATAGTTTAAATTTTACAGAACATTATCTAGAATTTGATAAAAAAATATATATCTAATAGTTCAACATACAAAATAAATGTATATTTTGCTCGTTTGGTCTTATGGACCAGCAAATATGGCCCAATAATCTAAACTATATATAAATATAATTAAAATATATAATATATATTATTATATATATATATATATATATATATATATATATATATATATATATATATATAATATATATATATATATATATATATATATAAAAAATTGGGCTGGAATACTATTAATAGTATTTGGCCTTTTTTGCTATCGAGTTTTTAACCCTTGGATGAAAAAATACAGGGTTATGATGATAGTGGTTCCCTAAGATTTAGTAGTGATTCCCCTATGGTTGAGTGGGTGGTTAGTTGAATAGTATGATCTAAAAGATGAAATTGATCAAAATGTAGATCTAACGGCTAAAAAATCGATAGCAAAAGAGTCCAAATACTATTAGCAAAAGAGTCCAAATATATATATATTATATTCTCGAGCTTTTCGAGCCTAATTCGAGCAAGCCCAGTAATACTCAAGCTTGATTTGCAATAAATTTCGAGCTTTTTTTTTTTTTTTTTTTCCTGTTCATGCTTGACTCATTTAATTTCGAGTCGAGCTTGAGCGAGCCGAACGCGAGCCGAACACGAGCCGGCTAGTTGGCAAGTGGTAAGCTATTCAAGTGCCAACTTTAAGGTCAGAAGTTCGAACACCCGTTTATAATAATATTTGAAAATATAAAGTTGAAGCTTACAAATTGCAATACACTACACACAGAGGTTCGAACTCCTGACCTTAAAATTAACTATCAAACACCTTACCACTAAACTACTAGTAGTTTGATAAAATCTAAAGTATTTTATTTATTACATCAATTTTTAGTATTTCGAAGTAGATTTACAAGAATGAAATGGAAATCCCAATTCAACAAATATTTTATAAGTTATTACCCTTTTTTTTTTTTTGTTCTTGTTATCTTATTAATTTTCTCTTAGATAATAAATTTAACTTCATCTTTAGGATCTTTCACATACTCTTCTTAATAGGTTCATGTGAAAAAAATTAACCAAAGATAAATTTATTATGTGAGGGTGGATTAGTGAAATAGTGAGAATTAGTTGAAGAGGAGGTGATTATAATAAGTATATATACAAAATTTAAAGTTAGGATAGAATACTGTCGACAGTATTCTAGCTATAATATTATTAAGTTGTTTTTTATGAAAGGATTTTGAGTCGGTGGCCTAAACCATCAAACGTAATTTATAAGATTTGAAGTTTCTACAAACCAAATTTTATTTTTACAAAACTAGCTCTCAATTTCCCATCTTCAGAGATAATTCAAATTAAAAATTACTTTAATTTAAAACAAATTTTATATTTTCAAAACTAGGTCTCAATTTCACATCTTCATAGATAATTCAAATTAAAAATTACTTTAATTTAAAACAAATCAAGCCACTAATTATCAAGTGGGAAGATACTCAGGTGCCGACTTTAAGGTCGGAGGTTCGATCCCCCATTTGTACAGAAATCTGAAGCATGAGCTCCAAACTTCAACACACACAGAGGCTCGAACCCCTGACCTCAAGGTCGACTATCATGCACCTTACCACTAAACTATTAGCAGCTTGGCAAAATCTAAAGCACTTCCATATTAAATGATGTGGAATAATTATTGTTCTTAAAAAGCTTAAATTATTAAAAAATATTGTCACTTTTATATTTAACAATTTTTCTCGCATTTGAACGCAAGAATTTTTGCTAGACTCAAGATCAGTGTTTTTAGTATTTATATTCAAAATTTCATGTAGAAAATTTTGTATGAATATGTTGGATATCTTCCATCAAGTTAAGAGGCATTTGAATTGACGAATCTCTAGATCCAATGTAACTCAAGTATAGTAGTGTTTGAGTTCTCCTGAAGTGTAGTTATTTTTTCATTGTCTCTTGTGATGTAACTCATAAAGCCTGAAAGTTAAACTCAATCACTTCTTTTTGTTTGGTGTAACTAGATGCCAGTGTAGCTCGATGTCGGTGTAACTAGTCTTTTGAGTTTCATTGTTTGTTTTGATGTAAAAGTAGATCTCGTTACCTCCTAAATATAATAGTAAACTTACCCTCATAAAATCCAACCTATTAAATAATTAGATCCCCTATTATTATCTGGAGGTAATCCTTGTCGGATCTTAAGCGCTAACCAACTATCCCAAAAGCACGTGCTGATAGGAAGGGCGCACTCATCGCACTTAAGGGCTCAGCCATAGCGCTCGCGGGCTTCGACCTGACTCAACCCACCTGGACGTTGGGTCTATTGTTGGGCCTCTTGCCGTTGGGTCTCTTGTGGATCACACCCCCACTCAACTTATTAGGCTCACCCAACTCAACTTATTTGTCTCCTGGGCCTATTGTCACGGGGCAGGAAGTTGGACCTATTTTAGCCCAATAATAAATAGCCAACAATCCTAATCCATCATAAAGAAAGTAGAGTTTAGGTTTTACTATCTAATAAATTTTTTAGAAAAAATTTAGTGTAGTGAAACTTGAGTTCGGTACTCTAAAAGAAGAAGTCAAGAGTAGGTGAAGTGAGGGTTTTATGTAACTTGCGTTATATTATTTTTTTTGATTTACACCAAAAAAATACTGGAAGTGATGGAACTTGAGTTCTACCCCTCCACTTACTCTGAACCAAATAGTCCTCAGTGTTTTCTACATTTAACAACTATTTTGAATTTTCATCACTCTTTTGATTGTTCTTGTTGTCTTACTAATATTCTCTCATTAGATTACAATATATAACTTGATCTTAAGATCTTTGGCATACTCATCTTTAATAACTTAATTTAATCCTCATACATTAAAATATCTAAACTTTACTTATGATTTTGTCATTTGATTGTAAATAGCATTTGAATTGTTATGCAATAGGTTCAAGGAGGCATGTTTTGTGTATAGCAATTAAACTATTGAAAAAGGGCAAGTGAAATATATTTTAGCTCTTTAAACAGACCATATAACATTAATTTAGAGTTAACCTAGAATAACTAATTGTTAGGATTTGGTTAGATTTGTAGTTGAATCCTAGTTGGATTTGGAATAATATTTAAATCTGTTGGAGATAAATTAATTAACATTTAAATATTAAATAGAGTAGAAATCTAATTGGACTAGGATTTGGGTAGCTTTTGATGTAAGATATAAATATAGCATATGTGCTATTATTTTGGTGGTGATGGTACGGTTTAGCCACGCCCATATTGCATGGCCAAGATGGTCATAATTTTGGATGCACCTAGTGCATGGGTGCAAGAGGACGTATGCGGCTTTCGTAGTCGTAGGTCATTGGTATACCTTATACTTTTTTTAATTTATTTATTTGATATGTACGATGATGATGTGAAACATACACACACGTGAATGGCGGCTCCCACGTAATAATGAATGGCTCTCATAGGGATGTAAAGCAGGTCGGGTGTGCAAGTCCTTAGTTGGTTAATTCGCAAATAAATCGCGTATTATTCGCGAATTTTTCAACAAACGAATTAAACGGTCGTATACGTACTTTTCTAAAAAATTCGAAATAATCCACGTTTTTTTTGGGTCCAAGCCTATTATTCGCGAACAATTCGCGATCCGCGAATTATTCGCCCAAAAAATGCTCGGCTTGTGCCCTAGCGTCTCGCCCCTTGCCTCCGCCCCCATCCTTTCCCCTCCCTCTTTTCCTTTCCGGCGGCTTGCCGATCGCCATCGAAAGCCCCCGCGAGGCCACGCGCCGCTCGACATCAAAGATTGGGTTCTGACCCTCTCTCTCACTCTCTCTCACTTCGCTCTCTGCTAAACTAAAGAGTGGGGAGATAGAGAGAGAGAGAGAGAGAGATTGGGGAAATGGGAGAGGATTAAGCTTAATTTTGTAATTTTTTATTTTTCATTTTGTTTAAAATTATAAGTATCTATGCTAATAGCATAAATTGAGAGAAAATAAATTTAATTTAATAGCCGAATTTTTGATCCCGAATTTTTAATCTGTGAGCGTATAGTTTCCGTATAAATTACGTATCCGGATAATTGACGAATCCGTTTTTTAACCGTATTTTTTAACAAATTTAAAAATTAGGATACGGATTTTATCCGTATTACATCCGTACCGAATTTTTGCCGAATCTGAATTAACTAACTATACTGCAGTCCCGTCCATTTAGGACTGATCTAAGTATCGGACCGACTTGTTTATTTATTTATTTTCTTTTTAAATATATTTTTTTTGAAATTTTAATTTATTCTTTGAAATATTAATTTAAATTATTTTAATTTTAAATATTTTTTAAAGTTACTTAAAACTTATTTATTTAATAAAAAACTATATACGTTGTATAAAATCAATACAATTTTTTTTTAAAAAAAATAATTAAATGGGCAGGCACGTAGCTCGACCGTCTGTTCGTGCCGTGGTGGCCTAAATTGGCCGGAAGAATCTGGTTCGTGCCGGTCCGATAGAGTCCAAATTACATCCATACATGTATTGTAAATTTTAAGAAAAATGATTTGGGTCTCCACACTATAGATTCTCTCACTGTGTTGTCGATGTATTAACACCTATAATGTGAAGGTTTGTGATTGGACTGTGTACGTAATTTGAAGTATCATATGAGACTCCAGGTAGTTCTATATATAAGATATAATAGGGCTAAACTCTTAATCCGGCTTAAGCATTTTGGGCGGTGACAAGGCCCAAGAGGTTAAGAGAGTTAAGCGTGTTAAGACGGGAGTAGTCTAGGATGGGTGATCCCCTGGAAAGTTGGGGCGTCACACTGGGATTTTGATTTTGATATGATTTGGGCTTGAGATTAGGTTTGGGTTGGACTTTATGTGACTCAAGCTCAAATTTGGGTTGGGTTTCGACTTGGGAACTGGGCTCAACTTGGGCCAATCCGGATTTTTTTTGGGTGAACTTGGCCCATATATCTCAGGTTTGGGTTGGGTTTAGGTGTGGGGTTTATTAGTATGAGATCACATAGTTTAAGTTGGGGATAATTGCCTATATACCCCTCAAAGCTTCGAAAATATCTCATTTACCTCTACTTTTCTTTTCATTTCCAATATACCCCTCATATGTTCCTCCGTTATTCAAAAATACCCCTACAACTACCACCCGTTAAGTTAACTTGGGTTAAACGTGAGTTAAATATCTACCAGAGTTTAAAAAAATTAAAATACCTCTTTTGCCCTTAACTTAAGGGCAAACAAGAAATATTGGTGATGGTAAAATGGTATATTTGAAAAGACCAAAAATCAAAATACTTCTTGTGCCCCTAACTTAAGGGCAAATAAGAAAAGTCGGTGATCCTAGAAGAGTATATTTGAAAGGGCAAAATAGTAATTTTACAGAGATAACAGCTATTGCTAACCGTTCATTAACAGAATTTAACTCTAGGGGTACATTTGAAATAGGTTGGAACGTAAAAAAGGGTATTTTTAATATTACCCTTCTAAGAGGGGTAAATCAGAAAGTCGGAAACTTTTCAGGGGTATATAAGCAATTGCCCCTTTAAGTTAAAGATTTAGGCTTGGGCTGAATTCAGGCCCATATAGTGTTGGTTTAAAATTAAGCCCGGGTTAGATTTAAGCCATATTTGGGCTTCGGGCTCAATGTGGGCTAGAATTATTCAAGTTAAGGTTTAGGTTGGCTGTGGATCTGAGCTTGGGCTGAGTTTAGGCCCATGTAGTTTGGATTACGAAATTTAGGCCCATATGGTGTAGCTAAGGCTTTGAAAATATAAATTCTTAAAAATTCTCATTTTATTATTAAAAATAGTCAAAGCATGCTCTTCCCATGTGGAATTAATAAGTCTATATACACTCTTTTAAAGCGAGCTCAAAATAATTTTAGATTTTGAACTCTTAATTCAAAACTTAATAAAAGAAAATGAATGAATAAAAATTAATATTTTCTTTTTTCCGCCTCCCATCTTAAAAGTAACAATAATAATAATTTCTAGCCTCCCTTTACAATATTTATCGATGCGAGCATCGATTAATGCAGTCGGCAGCAATGTCTTGACGGGTGACCGCTAAATCGGGCAATTATTATTAGGGTTAATTGCATACAGGTCCTTGCAAACATAGTGAATGACAAATATATCCCTACAAAGTTCAACTTTCATATGTTGTCCCTACAAAAGTTTTAATATTTTCAAATATATCCCTCTGGTTTGTTGCCGTTAGAGAACCGTTAGAGAACTATTTATATTTTCAATTTTGCCATCACAAATATGTCCCTCCAAAAATCATAACAGTATAATGTAAGAGGGGTAAAAATGTCAAAAACTAACCAGGGTTAAGTATATATTTAACCTATGGTTAACTAAATTTTTCTAACGAATTCTAATGGCAGAGATATATTTGAAAACATCAAGATTTTGGCAGGAACAACATATGAAAGTTAAATTTTATAAGGATATATTTGTCATTTACTATATTTGCAGGGTCATGTATGAAATTAACCCTTATTATATATATATATATATATATATATATATAGAGTTGAGCTAGAATACTTTTGGAAGCACCAACCTCTTGGTGCTTCCACATTTTTAGCCCTTGGATCTACTTTTTAATTACTAATAGCCTTTAGATCAAACACTATTCCACCTACCACCACCTACCACCACCTACCACCATCATCCCAACCCTCCAAATCTCAATCCAAAGGCTATAAACCCACAAGCACCACCTCCTTGATACTCTTAGAAGTATTCTAGCTCAACTCTATATATATATATATATATATATATATATATATATATATATATATATAGAGTCCGGCTACTATCCTCTTAAGAGGATAGAAGTCTTTGTCCTATCAAATTTTTGACCGTTAGATCTAACTTTTAATCATTTTCAACCGTTAGATTATACTATTCAACCAACCACCCACTCAACCCTAGAGGGCCCACTATCAACCTAACCGTAACCACTCTCATCCTAGCCGCACATCTTTTCATCCGAACGGTAGAAAATTTAGGAGGACGAAGGCTCCCATCCTCCTAAAAGGATAGTAGCTGGATTCTATATATATATATTTTTTTTTTTTTACGGCAAAAAGCTCCGGTCGTCGTCATAGCGCACGTGATTACGAGGCGAAAGTTCACAAAGCAGAGTTGGAGTTCGAAGTTAAGGAGTCTCGAAGTCGAAGCAACAACACACCAGCTTCATTACCAAAGGTTGCGGCCACATTCTCTATTCATCATGATTAATTTACATGTAATTAATTTACATGCACGTGAGGGGACTTGTCCAACCTCATGATCTTTGTTTCTAATCTTGCATGGTGAACGAGTATGAAAGTAGCGAAAATAAGGTGACGTTCACCTCCCCAATGTAAGCATTGGAACGACAATGCGTAGTAAATGTGTTTCTCGTATTCGATATTGTTACGACGAGCGCACAAACAGAAACAAAAACGACGAACACGAAATACACAAACCACAAGCAGAAAAATAAATAACACACAGATTTACGTGAAAAAAATTTTGCAGGAAAAATCACGGGCGAGGGAGGAGAGAGCTTCACTATCGAGAAAAGGGAATACAATGTTCGTACAACCATACGTCGCCTCTAGGGCCCGAGCCCTCCGCTACCCACCACAGACATTCATTTTTTCCTCCACAATTTAATTTCCAATTTGGTCGCACCGCGAAGCCGTCGGCGAGTCGAAGTCCAAAACTGAATTCGATTATCAATTTCGAGTCATATCCAACAGATATTATATATATATATATATATATATATATATATATATATTGCAAAAAGAAATAGACTGTTTACAGAGGAAACTTTTACTCTAAACTACTTCTAGAAAAAATAGTAAAGGCTGGAAAGAAGAAAAATTACAGGTAGACTACTTCTAGAAAGAAAAATGCGTGAAATTAAAAGTGGTCTTCTTGTTCGCAGAAAAAAAGACCATTTGCTAGGTATTTTTTTATCTATTTATAGTCCCTTCTATTATTGTGCAGTTATCCCCATGATCGACCACATCTCTCCTTTCTCGAGCCACCCTCGGCTGATCCCAACCGCAGTCAATTTTAAAATCGCTTTACGATTTCTGGTGTTTATCCCCCAACTCCCGGCACACCATTCCACATCAGCTTTAAAACCTTTCTACAATATACCAATCCTATCATGTGGTGTGTTTTTTGAGGCATCAACACTTTCTAATCTTGCATGGTGAACGAGTATGAAAGTAGCGAACATAAGGTGACGTTCACCTCCCCAATGTAAGCATTTGAACGACAATGCGTAGTAAATGTTTCTCGTATTCAATATTTTACTATCGCTGCTGATGATGCGTTCAAAAATGACCGACATTCTTTGTTTCTGCAAATTCCGCCCTTATTGTCGATATATGGATCGGTGAACGCCGTTCTCTTCTTCTGCCGACGGCTAAGCGCCAAGCAGAAGATCCTTGACTTCCATCTCCTCCGTCGTAATTGCCGATGCGTCGTTATTTCCGCCGACGGCTAAGCGCCGGCGGATAAAACTCCGCCATTGTGGTCGATGCGTGGATGGGTGGAGGCCGATCTTTCTCTTCCGCCGACGGCTAAGCGCCAAGTGGAAAATCATCGGCTTCCATCTCCTCCGTCGGGATTGTCGATGCGCCGTTAATTGATGTAGATCAGAGAGGACCCGAGTATTTTTTTTGTGAGGAGGGGAAGAAAGAAAATGTAATTCGTATTCTTTTTAATGGATAGGTATCTTTACTTATTTTTGAACGAACTTCGCTTCTTCTTTTTTTTTCGCAAAAGTAGTTGATCTCCAAGAGTATCTAATAATCTTCCCCATTTTTTATCGTACCTTTTTCCTTAAATAGATCTTCTGTTAGTTACATGGTGTGTGGATGAGTGGAAAGATTTTCTTGTACGTAGTGGGTAAGTAGGAGAAAACGGTACAATCGTGGATTCGCCCCTCCGGCCTCCTCTCTCGAAGAGGATTTTTTTTTATTATGGGCCCCACACGAGATATACCCTTTTTTTAAAAAATAAAAAATAAAAAAATATGGACCCCACGTAGGAAAAATGGTAAGGCTAGTACGTTTTTTTTTTGAATTGTGGTCCCCACGCCTCTCTTATATATGAGAGAGTGATATTGTGGGGACCGCATCTGTTTTGAAAATGAGATATGGGAGGTAATATTAAAGGATCTCAACTAAACTCTTTTTTTTTTTGGAATTGTGGGCTCCACACTTCTCTCACATGTAAGAGAGAAAAATATTGCCGGGCCCACATCTCTCTAAGACCAATATGGAAATATATTTGGGTTGAGTTTAGTTTTGGGTATAGGTTTAGAATTGAACTGGACTTGAATTGAATTTGACTTAGCCATATTTGAATTCGAAAATTTAAATTCAATACGTTCCCTCTTTTTTTATTACACTCAAACAACTTACTAATAGCTAGTTAGTAAGTTGTGAGAGTACTTATGTGCAAATGTTATATTATTAATTTGATTTGATTAGATTAAGATTGAGTTCAAGTCGATTTAAATTAGGATTTAATCGACCGAACCAATTAAGGATATGATAAAATTAAATCTAGAAATCCTAACCGTCATTTCTCTTTCTCTCTCTCTTCTTCTCTTCGATCCTCTAGCAAGAAAGACGTTCTTTGTAAGGAAGCTAGCACCTCGGTGAGGATATCGATCAGATCAGCAATTTCGTGTGGATAACTGTAGAGGTCGGACGCTTGTGCGGATTCAAGAAAATCAATTCCACGATCATCAGATTGCGATGAAGATCTACCCGCGCAAAGGTGAAGATTAAATCTATCTTTTTCTCCTTTAATCTTAAACAATATGAGCGATCATGTTTGCGTGATTTTTGAGATTGGATCTCGAGTTTTTAAAAATCAAATGTGTTTGATTTCTTTTCTGCTGCGTTTTAATTGCATACAATTTTCTAACGGTGGTATCAGAGACACCCTCATGATTTTTAAGATTAAAATTATAGATTTGGGTACTTTGGATCGTTCTTAGTTGGTTGGGTATTTAAAGGAGGCAAAATGTAAGTTTTTGAAAGTTATGGAGGAAAAGTAAAAAAGCGAATATTTATATGAAGGTTTCTGTACTTTAGCTTTTTATTGTTCATAGGTTTGTCAAGGTCCTTGTGTTTTTAAATGCTTCTTAGGTACTACTATTTCATAAAGAGAAATGCTTGGAGTTTCCACTATATTTACCTCACTATATTATTAATGTGTTGGTATTCATATGTAGAGATGGAGTCGAGGGTTTAGTGTCTAGGGTTTAGAATTTAATTATGATTATAGGGTACTTGTTTGCATAAAGGAGCCCTCATCCTACACTGTGGCGGTTGGACCGAGTTATGTTCGAATAGGCGGGAGGTCGGATTGGGCCGAATCATGTTCGAAGTGGCGTGAGCTCGACTGGTTGGGCTAAGTCACAATCGAGACCCGTGGGTATTGTGTCTGTACGTTTTAAGTGAAATTGATGGCATCTTTCTAACAGCTTGAGCTTTTAGAATTAATGGTTAGCGCCAGCGATCTGACAAGTACGTATTAGAGACAGAGGTCATGAGTTCGATTCCCGCATGTTGCGAATTTATACAGGTGGAGCCAGCATTCTGCCTTGTGGCGGGAGGTCGGATTGGGCCGAATCACAATTGAGATGTGCGATTTAAGTCAATTGATTGCATCTTTCTAACAACTCAAGCCTTCAGAATTAATGATTAGCGGCCTATTGCTAGGGTTATATTCCAGGTGGCCCGGTCGCCGCCGCCGGCCTGGTCTGGCAACACGACCCGTCACTGCCAACGCTGCTACAAACTCCCCTGGCATGGTGTGCTAATCGAGTCCGAGCTATGGAGCTCGGGTGGATTGGTCCAGAGCCGGCTTGGCCGCGATGCCGCCGCGCGGTCGCCGCTGGCCACCGCATTTCTGAGGTCCCTCCTGTCGGGGCCAACTCTCTTGATGTGGCACCGACTTCCTTGGCCGTACAGGACCAAGGGATGAGGACTGCTGCTATTGTTACGGGCCCGGGGTGGGGGTTCCGTTTGGTCGAGTCGAAGATCCGGCAGTTCTGGACACCGGGGACTTCGCCAAGGGGGAGCACGATCATCTTGAGGGCCTGTTGAACGCCGTGCTGACCCTAATTGCTGTCGGAGGGCCTCTAATTGCTGTTTTTACAATGTTGCTCCCCGGGAACACTACTGGCTCAGCGGATAGGTGACTATAACTTCTGAAACGGTGCTCGGATCTGCTCCGAACAGCGAGCACGGTGTCCGGGACCTCTGAACCTTCCAGATAGCACCTTGGTTCAGATTCTAAAGTTGCAAAATTAGCGATAAATTCATAAGCACTGCTTTAATGTATATATTTTCGCGCGCCGAGTGTTCTATGAAATGCCACCATGACTCTTTTTGCGTTGTTGCTATCTCGGACAACATGGGTTCAGGCATGAATCGCTCGAACTTGATGTTCAAGGTCCTGGAATCCCTCAATTGGGATTTCGTGGCGATCGACACATAAAATGACGGTTTAGGTGTGCATTGTAGGCGATTTTTGGCTCCGGAAGTGGGTTCCGCTGCTGGTTGCAGTGGTTGGGAAGCCTCGTGGGATGGTAGGGGTCTTAGTGATATGAAGCACCGACCAGCAAGCCACCCTAGGTGGGTTCCGGCACTAAAATCGACGATTTTCGAGAACACGGTACGACGGATTTTGGGAATTTCGCACCGGATTGAACCACTTAGCGTGCGGCTTTCTCGACACCTAGAAGTGAGTGTTTTGGGATAGCGAGAATGGTTGAATGGCTTTTGGAGTGTTTCGGAACACTTCGGGGCTAATCCGGACCCCAAAATGCAAAAATCGAGCGGCTTCGGGCGCGATTTCGTGTCGCACAAGTTGCTGCTGTTTGCAGTAGTGTTGTAGCATTATTGGCTGGTTGTAGAATGAGGTTTGACACATCTGGTCGCAGCAAGAGAGCTGCGGGTGGTTTCGGTACTGAAATAGGCATCCCGGCAGACAAACCAGTGATTTTTGGGATCCTGATTTTTCGTTTTGGCGAACTACTTGCGCGGCTACCCCAATAGCATTAAAATGATGTGTTGGCACAGCGGGCGAGATAGGATATATGTGGGACTTATTTTGAAAGATCCCGTGGGTTGGGGTGACATTCTGACAAGTCGGTGCGACTATCGGGCGATCTTTCGGTGACTGTCGATCGAAATTCGGAAACCCGATTGTTCAACGGTTGGACTCACTTAGAGTCCTATGCTTTTGGGTAATTAGCAGGTTTGGGCTAATTACAGCTTTGTGTGGGACTGTGCATAGGTCCGGGTGATAGCGGGAAGCATCTGTAGAGGGTCGACGACCCGGATATTTCATACGTTTGAGGTGGGTGTTTCGATCCGAAGTCGATAAAGTGGTGCCTGCTCGGTGACTTCTGTCCCTATTATCTCCTTTTATTTACTTGACATTGGTTGAGCATTCGTACACCACTTGACTTCGTAACTAGTTGCTCTACACTTACTCTTATCTCATATTATCATGATTTAATGGTAGAGCGGTGTTCCTTTGTGACTGAGTTATCTATTGCATGATTACAGTAGATGACCTTGACATTAGTTGACCTTACGGTCGGCGACACTTTGAGCTATCTATTATATAACATGACATTAGTTACCTTATGGTTGGTGACACTTTTAGATGTATGTGAGACCCCATGTAGTCCTATATATGAAATATAATAGGACTATACTCTCAACCCGGCTTAAGCATTTTGGGTGGTGGTTAGGCCCAAGAGGTTGAGAGAGTTGAGTGTGCTAGGACGGGAGTAGTCCTAGGATGGGTGACCTCCTGGGAAGTCCGGGGCGCCACATGTATATTGTATGATATAACATTAGTTGACCTTGTGGTCGGTAACACTCCTAGTTGTATATTGCATGATTTGACATTAATTGACTTTATGGTCGGTGACATTTCTAGTAGTATATCGCATGACTTGACATTAGTTGACCTTATGGTCGGTGACACTCTTACATAGAGATTGACCTGATTGGTCGGTGACTTCTTGTGAATTTTTCCTCGGCTATTTGCTGACGGTTGGCTATTGAGCATATTGTCTCGATCGCCACAGCTCACGTGCATTTCATATACGCCAGTAGTCTGATCCACCGCAGGAGGGTGTTATTTTCCGAAAAAGTGGTCGTACTTCCGACCTATGAGCCCAGCGGCCTATTGCTAGGGTTATATGCCAGGTGATTGAGCACGATATGGTATTGCCTGAGGTTTAGACCAATCCAGTGGGTTTGATTGGGTATTTGTGGACGATCTGTCGGGTTGATGCATAATTGCATTCTGATTTACATTACAGTAGCGGTTAGTTGTATTTTTCTTTATAGTTAATTTTCTTTCAGTACTATTGCTACTGTACTTATGATATCTTTTCATGATTATGGTTATCTTTTTTATTTGCCGTTGAGTACAGCTCGCCTTCACGTTTTTTCGCTGGCTTTCCTAAAATTTTTTTTCAAAAGAACACCGAGGCGTGACATTCGTGCTTTCTCACTTTAGTACCATGTTATTTAAAATGTATCACTTTAGTACCATGTGATTTCGTTTTTCTCTTTTCGTTATCCGCTCCGTTAATTTTTTCGTTAAATCAGTGGCAAGTTAAAACCATAGGGTTCTAAAATAAAAATTTGGTAAACCACAAGGTACTAAAGTGAATATTCGATAAACCATGGGTGAAGTATCTGACGTTTTTTATATATGAATTAACGGAGAGTTAACAGAGGTGCTGACGGAAAATAAAAAATAAAACCATAGGGTACTAAAGTGATACACTTTAAACCACAGAGTACTAAAGTGAGAAAGTGCGAAACCACAGAGGTGGTATTTGAAGTTTACCCTTATTTCTTTTGCCGTTCGGCTTTCTCTATTTTTCGTGCATCTTTGTTGATAGCGCATGATGGACGATCCATCAAGTCCCTAACAAGTGGTATCATACGTTGGTACATCACATGCGGTGAATCTACTCTTTAGGGTCTGTTTGGTTCAACGTAAAATTATAAAAAATAATTCTCGATAAAAAAATTTTACGCTCTTTAACATTTAATTTGTAGAAAATAATAATAATTTTTCAGTCATACTTGTTTAGTTGAAAGAAAAAATGTGAATGAAAAAAAAAATTAAAATATTTTTTTCTATTATATATTAGATATTATTTATATAAATAATTACCATATTATTTATGTTATAAAATTAATATCTAAATACAAATCCGGTTTATTTTTTAATCTGAAGAAATATCCAATCATGCTATGGTAACGAAAATTTAGCAGCTGATATATATTGTGAGACCCCAGATAATCCTATATATATATATATGATATAATAGGGCTAACTCTCAACCCGGCTTAAGCATTTTAGGTGGTGGCAAGGCCCAAGAGGTTGAGAGAGTTAAGCGTGCTAGGACGGGAGTAGTCCTAGGATGGGTGACCCCCTGGAAAGTTCGGGGCGTCACAGTTGGTATCAGAGCCAATTACTAGCCGGATGTGTGAGATGGGTCTCGGTTGAGCCAGGGTCTGAATGACAGGCTAGCGAGACGTCTCACATCGCGTGGTAATTGTGAGTCTGAGCCTGACGAGGACGTCAGGGCTTAAAGGGGGGGAGATTGTGAGACCTCAGATAGTCCTATATATATAAGATATAATAGGGCTAAACTCTCAACCCGGCTTAAGTATTTTGGATGGTAGAAAGGCTCAAGAGGTTGAGAGAGTTAAGCATGCTAGGACGGAAGTAGTCCTAGGATGGGTGACCCCCTGGGAAGTTCGGGGCGTCACATATATATTCAAATCCGAAATAAAAAAAAGGTAAACTTCAAATTGCTCCATGTGATTTAGCTTATTTTTATTTTGTCACCCTGTGGTTCAAAAGATTTTACTTTATCCGACTGTGGTTTATTTTTTATTTTACCAAAAAAATTTATATAAAATAGGATAGTAAAGTAAAAATTTTTAAAAAACCGCAAAGTATCAAAGTAAAAAATACACTAAACCACTGGGGCCAAAGTAAAAATGAGATAAACTATAGGGAGAAAAGGTGAAACTTTTTATACTATAAGGTGGCAAAGTAAAAATGAGCTAACAATGTGAGGGTAATTTGAAGTTCGTCGAATATCCAACGGTATAGGTTGATTTTGTAGAGACCTCGGCCTATAGACCGGGTCCACTAGAGTCCACTAGAGTCCAAATCATGTGGTTGTGGTATAGGGTCATGGGTTGATCAGAGCCTTTCATTACAAAATTTATTTAAATTTTAAAGACTTTTCGGTTGTTAAATATAGGTTATTATATTAATTTGAATAACTTAATGACCCATAATAATTAAATACAAGTAATTTTTAAATAATTGTTACAAACTAATGTAAAATTTGATATTCAAATTTTTTTCATATTAGTTAGTGAGATTATTTTTTTAGTTTTAAAGTCTAAATAGAAAAGAGATTTAGTAGTATGTAAACAGCATATAGCATCAAAATATTTTTATCATTTTTTTCAACTTTAAAACAAATTAAAACCTTATTTATTAATATTCATAAAAATTATATTACATATAAATTATAATGTTAAAAATTAAATAATATTAATTTAAAAATATTATTATAATGTCGTGTATTGCAGGGTTTAGTTACTAATATTATCTATATATCTATTCATGAATGGACAAAAGCACAAGCGACAAGTGTCTATGTTCCTTCTTGCTCATCACATCATTAAAAAAATTATTGCATGTACTCGATTGTCCCAATCTATATTCTCGTGTATCGCGTGCCATGAATCTACTATTTAGGATCATTATCATCTATATTTATAAATTAAAGGGATAACTTCAAATACCACCCCTGTGATTTCGTGCTTTCTTATTTTAGTGCCCTGTGGTTTAAAATGTATCACTTTAGTATCCTGTAGTTTGGTTATTCTCTTTTTGTTATCTTTTCGTTAATTTTTTCGTTAAATTAATGAGAAAGTTAAAACTACAGGATAGTAAAGTGAATATTCGATCAACCATAGGTGGAATATTTGAAGTTTTTCTGTATAATTTAACGAAAAAATTAACGAAAAGATAATAAAAAAAGAGAATAACCAAACCACAGGGTACTAAAGTAATATGTTTTAAACCACAGGGTACTAAAGTGAGAAAGCACGAAACCACAGGGGTGATATTTGAAGTTATCCCTAAATTAAATGCATTCAAAAAAGGTAAACTTTAGCAAATTGCTCCTATGATTTAGCTTATTTTTACTTTGTCATTCCGTAGTTCAAAAAATTCACTTTATCCTATCGTGGTTTAATTTTTTTTACCAAAAATTTTTATTGAAAATATGATGGTAAAGTAAAAAAAAAAAAAATTCAAAAAAAAAAACTACAAAATAGCAAAGTGAAAAATACACTTCAATCAAAATAAAGAGCAGAGCTGAAGAAACTTCACTTTTATAGTTATGAAACAAACAGCGGAGGAAAAAGTAGTTTTCACTTGAATTCCGCTTCAATCCAAAGTTTACTTCAATTCAAAGTCTAGTTTCAGTAAAATAAACAGGCCTTGAACCGCAGGGGCGAAAAAAAAAAAGAGTTAAATCACTGGGAGACAAAATAAAACTTTTTATACTGTAAAGTGGCAAAGTGAAAATGAACTAAACCATGTGAGGGGAATTTGAAGTTCCTCGAATATGGAACGGTGTACGTTGATTTTGTAGAGACCTCGGCCTATAGACCGGGTCCACCGGAGTCCACGAAGAATATTTTTTTTAAGGGATAACTTCAAATACCACCCATGTGGTTTCGTGCTTTCTCACTTTAGTGCCCTGTGGTTTAAAACGTATCACTTTAGTACCCTGTGGTTTGGTTATTCTCTTTTTTTGTTATCTTTTCGTTAATTTTTTCGTTAAATTATACAGAAAAACTTCAAATATCTCACCTATGGTTTATCGAATATTCACTTTACTATCCTGTAGTTTTAACTTTCTCATTAATTTAACAAAAAAATTAACGAAAAGATAACAAAAAGAGAATAACCAAACCACAGGTTACTAAAGTGATACGTTTTAAACCACAGAGTACTAAATTGAGAAAACATGAAATCACAGGGATGATATTTGAAGTTATCCCTTTTTTTAATTGTTAGCGCGTCATGGGTTGGTCAGAGCCATTCATTACGACACGTGGGCCGTGATTCACGTGACATCGTACGTAACAAATAAATAAATAAATAAATAAATAAATAAAGTACACTAAATCCACGTGTCGCTAGGCGTGTAAAACAGATCGGGCGTGGGATGTAAAACGGGTCGGGTGTGGCACGGCCCGCAGTAACTTAGTGCGGTCCCGTCCTTTTAGTACTGGGTCTAAGTACCGGCCCGACCTATTTATTTATTTATTTATTTTTTAATATTTTTATTTATTTTTTAAAATATTAATTTAAATTATTTTAATTTTAAATATATTTTTTTATAAAAAGTCATTTAAAACTTATTTATTTAATAAAATAACTAAATGCATTGTATAAAATCAATACTAAAAAAATATAGTTAAATGGACAGCCACGTGGCTCGACCGTATGTTCGAGCCGTGGGGCGTGCTGGGCCATAGTTCAAAGAAAGGTGGCCTCGCTCGGCACGCCCTAAATTCGAATCCGAGCCGGATTGTGGCCTAAATCAGCTGGAAAAATTTAGGTCGTGCCGGCCTGACATAGTCCAAATTACACCCATACGTATACTGTAAATTTTTAAAAAGGGTTAATTGCCTATATACGCCTTAAAACTTTAAAATATTTAAATTACCCTTACTTTTTTTTATTTCTAATATACCCCTTATATATTCCTCCGTTATTCAAAAATACCTGCGCAGTTACCACCCGTTAAGTTATCTCGGGTCAAAGGTGAGTTAAATGTTTATCAGAGTTAAAAAAATTAAAATATCTTTTTTGCCATTAACTTAAGGGCAAATAAAAAAATTTGGTGATGGTAGAAGGGTATATTTGAAAAGACCAAAAATTAAAATACTTCTTTTGCCCACAACTTAAGGGCAAATAAGAAAAATTGGTGATAATAGAAGGGTATATTGGAAATGGCAAAATAGTAATTTTACAGAGATAACGACTATTGCTAACAGTTCACTAACAGAGTTTAACTCTAGGGTAACATTTAGTTCGGGAATAAAGGGGCGAATAAGCCATTGTTCCCTCCTTTGTTCCCAAACGGTATTTTTGGTACCCGAAAACAATAGTTCTCAGGTCCATGGAATAACCTGTAATAAGTCTGGAACTATTGTTCCACCCTTTTTCCTGAAACAAGCTTGTTCCCAAGTGGGAACAAGATTAATTAAAGTATAAATTTTATTTTAATTATGTTATTAAATTATTAATTAATCTAATTAATATATTAAAATTATTATCTATTGCTTAAATAATAAAATAATTTATTTATTTATTATTTATAATTAATTAGCTAATTAATTATTAATAATTTAATGTGTTTATCTATAACTAATATTTATATTGATCAACCATTAATATTTTTATTAATTTAATTAATTTTTTTACTAGGTATCTAACTAAAATAATTTACTAACTAATTAAAAAAGCAAATTATTTTTTATATTTAATTAATTAATTAATATATTTTTATTATCTTCTACAATATTCATAACTAATAAATTTATTAATTTATTAAATTATTTTTAATTAATATTTTGATGTTAATTAATTAGATAATATTTTTAATTTAAAATTATAACTCTTAATCCTCTTGTTCCAATCTAACCATCCAAACACTATTTACCTTATTCTCAGGAACAACCCAATTTTCATCTAAACGCAAAATTAGTCTAGTTCCTGCTTATACCTGAACTTATATCCATCCCTGCAGTAAGCAGTTCTTACTTATATCCGAACCAAACGCAGCCCTATATTTGAAATAATTTGGAACGTAAAAAAAGTATTTTAAATATTGGTCTTTTACGAGAGGTAAATTAGAAAGTCGGAAACTTTTCAGAGATATATAAGCAATTGCCCCTTTAAGGAAAATGCTTTGGGTCTCCACAATTTAGATTCTCTCACTTTGTTGTCGCTGTATCAACACCTATAATGTGGAGGATTATGATTGGACTATATACGTAATTCAAAGTGTTATATGAATTTGTCAATACATTAATAACATATAAACCTACATTATGGGGTGCCTTTAGCAGTACTGATGTTTTAAAATGTATTAGTTAAATGCTTAAAGGGATGATTTGTTTTTTCAAAAAATATCTTAAAATATAGTTTTTTCATTTAAAAAAAATACTCTGGTCCGTTAAGTTTCTAAAAAAAATAGGTTCTCCAGTTTTTTTTTCAATTTATAAAAAAATAGTATATTTTAATTTGTTATCCAAAAAATAAAAATATAGCCCTTAACTTTTCCATTTTCATTGGTTAGAAAATGTGTGGAGACCCCTCTGTTGGGAGTTCTAAAATACCCCCTTAACTTTTTTCTCAACTTTTAGTTGAGTTAAAAAAATTTATCAAATTTTATGAGTCTACTAGTTATTAACCGTTAATTAACTTACTTTTACCAGCTAAAAACTAATTTAAATTATTAAAATTGGTGAACTAGATAGTAAATCAGATAAAATTTCGATTATTTTACCTAAAATTAGTTAATTGGAAAAAAAATTAGAAGTTCAGGTAGCTAGTTTAGAATGTCCTATCCTATAGTTGAGGGGGTCTCTATACATTTTCACATTTTGTTCTTTTTAATTTTTGGACTCTTTTTGAAATAATTCAACGTTTCAACGTCACCCTTTTTACTTCAACGGTCCATACCAACTCGTTGAACTGAACTCTTACAATCTATTCACAGATTATCCCAATTTTTTCGATCTATTTAAAATAGTGACAAAGTGCAGGACAATAATCGCCACAATTTTTAATACAGAGAAATAAATAAGACATGGCCTAAAGTGCGGAAAATTATTTGATCACTCGGCTAAAGAATAGCTTATCCAAATTTTATGAGAATAAACACAAACAACACCCAAAACCAATATTAACTCAAATTCTTTTATTTAAATCACACTCCAAATTAAGTCATTAAAACACCACACCAAACACTCATACTGAACACCAAACACACATCATAACTTAACATATATCATACAACTACTGCTGCTGCTGCTACTACTGCAGCAGCTGCTGCTGCTAACTATTTGATCACATGACCAAATCCCTCTGCACCGGCGACATCTCCGGTTTCGAGCCCAAAGAGTGCTTGAGCATGCCGAGGGTGAAGGGCGGGAACTTGACATCGGCGGCGCAGTTGGAGCTCTTGCTGATGGGGCAAGATATGAGCCTCTGCGCATCTGCCGAGACGCAGAACCGAACCTTGCTCAATTGGTTGTACTTTCTGAACTTGCCGTTCCGGCGACACTCGACCACCGTCGAGAACCCGTAGTTGACCACGAATGCGTCCTGGATGTCCTCTAGCTTGTAGGACTTCGTCTTCGACGGCACGATACCTTAAAAAAGAGTTTGTCGTTAGTTTTCGCTCGAGATTGATATGAGAAAAGCGACAATGTGAAAAAGGATAACAATAAAAAAGAGTTCTATTGTTTGTTCAACTGAAAGTAAATGGCATAAAGATGGGACGTCAGAGAGATGGATTAATTTTTTTTTTTTTTTTGAGTTTGTGTTTCGACTGAGGGTGAAGTTACAGTGAACCAAACAACGGAATTAGATATTTACGACTGAAAGCCACTTCACTTTTTTTTTCACTTTCGGCGAAACAAATATAGCCTGATGGCACTGACCGTAAAAGCCGAGGACGTAGAGGAGGTCGATTTTGGCGCTACGGTTGAGGGCTCCTTGGAAGTACTGGGCCTGGGTCAGGTTCGCGCAGTAGCCGTACTTGCACCACGTCGACCGCCACAGATCGACTCCGTTGTTGCTCGGGCAACTGACGTCGGGCCAGTGCGCGTACATGTCGTCGATGAACGGCCTCAACTGCTCGTAGAAAAAAATATACACAAATATATGGCTAAAACACAGAAAATACTCTTGTAAATATCCCTTTTTTTATTTTTTCTTATTAACTTTCAAAAATCTACATTTTATCCGCTCAAAATTTCAAGTTGATGCATTCTGTCTATTTCCTATAGTTTATACTAAAAATATTCTTAAAATAACAAAAATATATTAAAAAATTATTTTTTTATTATAATGTAAGTAAGGGTAATTTGGTCATTTTGTCTTTTACATTAATTTTTTTTCCTAATAGGGTAAGTAAGGGCAATTAATGACAGAAATATATGGTTTTGAAGATGTGGTGTACTAGATATGCTTGTACACCGGGTGCAAGCAATACTCTAACTCCCTATCTTTAAGACCACTTGATTTTTTTTTCACATAATTTATCAATTAAAGAATAGCACTATTTTGGAAATGCAACATTATTGTATTTAATCTTTCGCCCTTTAAAAAAAATTAAGTGCTTTGAAGAAGCCTTTTGAATTTTTTTAGAACTTTAAAACATCAAAGGTCCTTGCATTAAAACTTTATACCTTTGCTTTTTTTCTTCTTCTTTTTTTTTTTTTACTTGGCCTCTAGTACAGCTTCTCTATTTTAAAACTGATCAGATAAAAAGAGCGAGATAGACCGAATTGACAAAGAAGCGGCATGTGGAGTTGAAGCAATTGGTGACAGGCTTGCCGGTGGCGCTATCGTAGCTCTCGAGGGCTTCAACGAAGAAGTCGGCAGCCGGCTCGCCGGTCGTCGGCATGCAGCACTTGCTGCTGCTGCATAAAGTCCCCGGCCACTGCATAAAAGTAAAAAAAAATTTAAAAAAAGTCCCAATATGTATATACGCATCAACAGCAGACTATTAAAATGGTCAGGAGTTCACACCCTTGTGTAGTGTATATTCTCAAAAGTAAAAGAAAAAAAATCAGAGTACTTTTTTTTCACAAAACGTTTGCAATGTTAGGAGGATCGATTATTCATAGATTTTTAAATGTCTGGACAGAAAAGTAACACCAAGCAAATATCAAGAAGGTTATTTACATGTTAGCCCAGATTTTATTTCACTTAGGCTCGGTTTGAGATTTTGCGCGGAGATTTCATTACATGCGTGAGAAATTACGATGAGAAATACCCTACTTATTGCCGATGAGAAATTACGATGAGTCGATTATGATATTTTTTTTTGATCCCACTGAAATTGGTGAAGCACGTATATCCTTACATTGCCTCAGTACCAAACGAACTCTTAGCTTGTTTGGTTGAGTTGGAGCCTTTCCACAAATAATATTTTAAACGGGTCGATAAATAAAATGACATTTTTGTGATAATCTCCTTCCCGTGATGTTTATAGTAGAAACTTCAAACTAAAGTTTTTGTTTTTCAGTTTCTGACTTTCATGGTTTTATCGTAGCTGTTTTAAAAAATACATAATTAATTATTACTTCTTGAGTAAAGTAATTTTAGTTAAAACCAAGCCTAATAAACAAGCTTAGCCTCCTTAAGAGAACCAATAAAAATAAAAATAAAATAAAATAAAATAAAAATAAAAAGTAAAAGACTATTGTGAGAATATAAAAGCTTAGTTTATAACCTCAGCTCTACTCAATATGTTAAGAAATAGAAAAACCTACACTAAGCTTTACAAATAACACATAAAACACTGGAAAAGCCAAAACATTTATCTTCATTTTTGTTATTATTATTTTTTTTGGTCAAAAGCACAACAAAAAGAAACTGAATTAACAAAAAAAAAAAGAGAAAAATGAAAAAAAAGAAGAAAAGAAGAAGAAGAAGCATATCATTAACAAATACCGTGAGAGTCAAGTAGAAAAAATCAGCTTTCGCTGCTTCTGCTTCTAGAGTGGAGAAGAGAAAGAAGAAGCTAAGGAAACAAAGAAGAGGAAGTGCTTTTGGAAAAGCCATTCTCCCAAAGAGCTTGAGAAGGTGAGAGCTAGAGATGCTACAATTGTGTGTATTTTGCTTTGTGTTGGGGGTGGTAGCAGCCCTATTTAAAAGGTACCAAAGATGTTTTGCCTACTTTATTATTATTATTATTATTATTATTATTATTTGAGAGAAAGGTAGTATGCTACCCGTCTCATTTAAATTTTTTTAGAAATAAACTTAACTGTAAATGTGAATCAACTAGAATTCGAACTTGAAACCTCGGGTACCAACCACCATGCCCTTTACCACTTGCGCTAGGGACGGTCGGTTGCCTACATTATTGCATTTCCTCCAACAGGGGTAGTTTTATCTTGGCTAAAATACATAAAATTTTGTTGTAAATACTTATATTTTCACTTTTTTTTTACCTTAAAAAATTTTATTTTACTCTCTCAAAAATTCAAGTTGATACATTTAACCTCTTTTCGTCATGGTTCCGCCGCTATTTCATCCATACATATTATCTATATAGAAAATATCTTTAAAGAATAACAGAAATATATTAAAAGCACATCTTAGCATATCTTTTTTCTTTATAGAACAAGGATAGTTTGAGCATTTCTTCTTCTCCATTAATACCGTAATTTTCTGAAAATATTTGTGAAATTTTAAGAAAGTCATAGAGAAAAAGTAAAAATAAATAAATATTTACAAAGAGATTTTCTATATTTTAATCTTTAATTTTTTATACGTATGTCAAGTTGGGCCGGGTCACTTTCGAAATGATATGAGATCAGATTGGACCGAGTCATATTCGAAATGGCATAAAGGAGGTTAGGCCAAGTCACAATAATCGAGACCTATAGGCGCTGTGGCTGTATTCTTTAAGAAAATTGCTTACATCTTTTTAGCAGCTCAAATTTTTGGAATTGATAGTTAGCGCCAATGATCCGACAAATAGTATCAGAGACAAAGATTACGGGTTCGATCCCACACACTCAAATTTATGCAGGTGGGGCTAGTATTCTGGCCTGCGGCAGGATGGCAGGTTGGGCCGAGTCACATTCGAAATGGCGGGAGGTCGAATTGGGTTGAGTCATGTTCGAAGTGGCGTGAGGCTGATTGGATCAAGTCACAATCAAGATCTCTGGATGCTATGCCTGTACACTTTAAGAAAAATTAATTATAATTTTTTAACAGCTCAAATTTTTTAAATTAATGATTAGCGTCAACGATTGGACAGTACTTATCGCAACTCTTTTTTATTTTTATATTTATAAGAAGGCCCCTGTTTTTTTTAATTTGTATTAAGTACTATTTAACGAAAAGAGGTTAAATGTATCAACTTGAATTTTCAACGGTGTGTATCGTTGATTTGAACACCCTAAGATCGAAAAAGCAACTATAGTACCGGAGCCCCGGTACTATAGATAGTATAGTAGCCTCATTCTATATATATATATATATATATATATAATTGAGCTAGAATACTTTTGGAAGCACCAATCCCTTTGTGCTTCCACATTTTTAGCCCTTGGATCTACTTTTTAATTACTAATAGCCTTTAGATCAAACACTATTCTACCTACCACCACCTACCACCATCATCCCAACCCTCCAAATCTCAATCCAAAAACTATAAACCCACAAGCACAACCTCCTTGATACTCTTAGAAGTATTCTAGCTATATATATATATATATATATATATATATATATATATATATATATATATATATATATATATATATATATATATATATATATATATATATATATATATATATATATATATATATATATATATATATATATATATATATCAATTGATATCTATATCTTCTATATTCTAAAGAGCGTGGGGTTTCTTTGTGTGTGGACACATGTTCAATACATAAATTCGGTGCACCCGGTGCACCATAGATCTTATACAATTTTTTTATTTATTTTAATGTATATATCTAAATTTTATAATTTTTAATATATAGACGTTTTAAAATACTATAAAATAAATTTATTAATTAAATTTTATTTTAAAATTTTATTTTTCATATTTTTATCATATAAATTTGTTGGTGTGTATGAAATGTACACATACACTGATACGCTAGGTGCAAACACTGATTTCTAATAGAGAGGAGCACTCTTTGTGGACATTGTCCATTCTATAAATTCGGTGCACCCGGTGCAACATAGTTCCTATAATTTTATTTTCATATATGTATCTAAATGTTATAATTTTTAATATATAAATATTTAAAATATTATAAAATAAATTTAGTTAATTTTATTTTTGACGTTTCTATCATATAAATTTATTGGTGTGTATAAAATGTACACAATAAATCAGGTGCAGGCAATAATTTTCAACAAAGAGAAGCATTATTTGTGGATATGTGTCCATTCCATTAGTTCATCCAGTGTACTATGAATCCAATAAAAAAAATATAATTTTATTTTACTAAATATATCTAAAACTTATAATTATCAGCATATAGACATTTTAAATACTATAAGTCAATTGAATTAATTATATTTTAATGAGTTTGACCAAGAAGAAAAATGTAATTTTATTTTAATAAATATATCTAAATTTATAAATATTAACATATTGACATTTTAAATACTATAAAATAAATTAAATTAATTAAATTATTTTTTTTACATCTCAATTGTATAAATTTACTGGTGTATGTGAGATGTATATATACACTAGATGCAGTCAATGAGTTCAACTAAAGATCACTTTGAATTAGAAACCTCAACTATGTTAATTTGATTAATATCTCATCAACATTTAATTATTTCGATTTGAGCTATTTTTCTAAATTGGTTGAAAATTTTGTTAGATTTAATAGCTTCGTTGCCTACCAACTATTAAACTAATTGGAGTACTCCTCCATTTTCTGTCAATTATCTATCGAAAGTCCAAATTTTAGAAAATTACTTCTAATTTCTCCACGTTGGTGCTTAATTTTGCTAAAGTTAGAAATTTCTTGTAAAATTAAATATATGTTCATAAATTCTAAAAAATATCATAAAATCAGTCAGTTAAAAAACTACGAATCAAGTAACTATTTTTTTTATTTTATTATAATATTTTTTTAATTCTCGATATTACTTGCACGGGTCGACAGAAAAGATCTGAATAGAGTTAGAAGAATAAGAAATAAAAAAAAAATACGAAAAGACGATAACCTAAAAAATAAGCATATTACGCACTTTTTCTTTTTGCTTCAGAAAATTGTAAAAGTTTACAGAACCTCAAGGATCTAAATAGAAACTATCAAATACTTAGAGACAAAATTCATAATAAAAATTTATATTTTAAAATCAGATCTTAATACAAATATATATTTAATACATATATTTAATAATAATATATATTATATTTTATAAATATAATTAAGAATACATTCATCCTACCCGCCGCAAAGCGCGTGTACATTGCTGGTCAATACCTATTTATGAATGGATGGAAGCCCAAGATGAAAAGTGTCCCTATTCCTACCTACCCACATGTTGCCCATCACATCACAAATATATTATTGCATGTACCCGATTGGTCTATATATTTGTGTATCACATGTGGGGAATCTATCTACTGTTTAGGGTCTGTTTAGTTCAATATAAAATTATGAAAAATAATTCTTTATAAAAAAAATTTACCTAAATTTTTTTTATTATTTTTAACGAAAAAAAATAGTTTTCAGCCATGCTCGGTAGGTCGAAAAAAAAACGAATAAAAAATAATTTTATATATTTTTTCTCCTATTATATACTACTATTATTTTGAATAAAAAATAATTACCATATTATATATATTATAATTATAATTTATATCTACATATATTGTTATTATTTTATTTATTATTATTATCATCATCATCTATCTTTTTATAATTAAATATATTCAAAATATAATATATATTATAAAAACTATATTATATATATATATATATATATATATATATAATATTTAAATAATAGTATATTAGTATAAAGAGAAGGAGAGGATAAGTGACTCTCCTCCAATAAGTTTTTCGTTTTCCCCTGATCTCAGATGTTGGTTATAGTAAAATAATTATAAATATATATATATATATATATATATATATATATATATATATATATATATAGTTGAGCTAGAATAATTATCGATAGCAAACGGGCACTTTTGCCACCCATTTATTTTCGATGATGGAGCTTCCAAATCGACGATCGGTACCGTTGAACATGATCTAGAGCATTTAAAATATCTAGGAAACCAAATTTCATACTTTTTCGATATTATTTTCTTGACCATCAAGTGGACACAAAAATGAATGGTTGAAAATAAATATTCTTTAAAAAATGATGATAGAAATTTTGTAATCAAGATTAAGAGTATAGATCTTATTTTAAATAGTTTAAAGAATTTTCTAACAAAAATTTAATTGATTTGAATATCTTTACACCGTTAAATAAGAAAACGTCTCATATCGATCATTAAAATTACAAAATTTGAAAATTTTTGATCATTAGACCAATAATGCAGAAAAAATATGAAATTTGATTGTGGGTACCAAATCACGTGGTTGTGGCACCGCATCATGGGTTGATCAGAGCCTTTCATTATGACTCGGGGGTCGTGATTCACGTGGGTGTGTGTTTCACAACATTGTACGTAACAAATAAATAAAAAAAAGGTACACTTAATGCACGTGTCGCTAGGAATGTAAAACGGGTCGGGCGTGGGATGTAAAACGGGTCGGGTGTGGCACGGCCCATAGTAACTAGTGTGGTCCGTCCTTTTAGTACTGGGTCTAAGTACCGGACCGATATGTTTATTTATTTATTTTTTAATACATTTTTAAATTTTTATTTATTCTTTAAATGTTTATTTAAATTATTTTAATTTTAATTTTTTTTAAAAAAGTCATTTAGTACTTATTTATTTAATAAAAGAACTATATAGATTGTATAAAATCAAGGGTTAATTGCATACATGTCCCCGCAAACATAGTGAATAGCAGAAATATCCCTGCAAAGTCCAACTTTCATTAGTTATCCCTACAAAAGTCGTAATGTATGCAGATATGTCCCTACCGTCAGTCATCGTTAGAGAATTTTAGTTAACCACAGTTAAAATGCTTAACAATGATTAATTAATAAGTTGAAATTATATTTTTGTCCCTCTCCATCTTCCTCACCCTCTCCATCTTCCTCATCCATCTTCCTCACCCTCTCCATCTTCCTCATCTTCATCCGCCCCCCCGGCCCCCCTCCCGCCTCCGCCTCCCGCCCCGCCGCCGCCCCCTCCCCCCCCCCCGCCGCCCTCTTCCTCTACTTCTCCTCTCCCCGTCGCCCTCGTCCGCACCCCTCCCCCCCCCCCCCCCCCTCGGCCCCCTCCTCCGCCCGGCCACCCCCCCTCCCCGCCGCCCTCGTCCGCCCGCCTCCCCGCTCCGCCCTCGTCCGCCCGCTCCGCCGTCCGAGGGGAAGCGGGAGCCCCGCCGCGCGCCGCCGCCGCCACCGCCGCCTCTTTCTTCTTCCTCGTATCCTTCTTTTGGAGGGACATATTTGTGAGAGCAAAACGGTCATTTCACATCCCTACTGTTAAAAAATAAACAGATTTCAAACGGCAACAAACCAGAGGGACATATCTGCATACATTACGACTTTTGCAGGGATAACTAATGAAAGTTGGATTTTGTAGGGATATTTCTGATATTCACTATGTTTGTGAGGACATGTATGAAATTACCCTAAAATCAATACTAAAACTTTTTAGAAATAAAATAAAAATATAAAAAATATAAAAATTAAAATATAGTTAAATGGGCAAGAACGTGGCTTGACCGTCTGTTCGAGCCGTGGAGCGTGCTGGGCCATAGTTCAAAGAAAGGTGGCCCGGCTCGGCACGCCTTAAATTCAGATCCGAGCCGAGCCGGGCCACATTGTGGCGTAAATTAAGCCCGAAAAATCTGGGTCGTGCCGGTCCCGTAGAGTCCAAATTACACCCATATGTGTAGTATAAATTTTTAGAAAAATGCTTTAGGTCTCTACATTATAGATTCTCTCACTGTGTTGGCGATGTATCAGCATCTATAATGTGAAGGATTGTGATTGGATTATGTACGTAATTCAAAGTGGCATGTGAATTTACTAATATATTAATAACATATAAAATTATATTATGAGATACCTATAGCAGGCCAGCGGCACTAAAGTTTTAAAATTTTCGGGATGGTTTGTTTTTCGGAAAATATCTTAAAAAATAGTTTTTTAGTTAAAAAATACTTTTATCCATTTAATTTCTAGAAAAAAATAGAGGATCTATTTTTTTCAATTTATAGAAAATAGTACTGTTGGAATTTGTTATCTAAAAAACAAAAATATGAAATAAGACATTTTCTATGAACAACTTTTTAAAATAATTTTTTATGCTTTTTCAAGAAATCAAACGCTTTCTTAATATTATAGTTCGAGTTCTAAGACTTTTTTTAATAAAATCTTTTTGTATACAAATGTGGGGGGTGGGATTAATGTAAATGGATTCAGGTAGGTTGGTGGAGATATCGTCTCGATCCGTCCTTAATGGGACAATAAATAGGAGTTGAAAATAATAATAATAACAATATAGCTAGTACTAAATCCGTCCTGATTCGCTAAGAAATGGAGCGAAAGGCGAGAGATCTCTTTCTTCCTTTATTTCGCCAAGATTCGTCACATATCTGCTAAAAATTTATTCCTCTTCTGACCTAGTCCGAATAAAGCGATAAGTAAGAGTGAAAAATAGGATAAAATATTATAGGACGTAGTATTGTAGTATGTTTTATCATCTTATTTACTATAATGTTATTACGATAATCACTATGTACCATGCATCAAAGACGCTAACCACTAATTCTAAAAGCTCGAAAGGACGCAGTCCACCTACTTAAAAGGTATAGACACAGCGCCCACGAGCTTCAATTGTGACCAGGCTCAACCGGGCCTCCGTCATAAGGCAGAATGCTTCTATTTAAACCAACATATATATGCTTGGTTGTGTGCTTCTGATGGCTTTTTCGCCGCGTTCATGCCATCAGGCTATTTGTGGTTGTGCTTGTAATTCCATATACAACTGCAATAAAATAAAGATTTAACTCTTACCGACGTGGCTATACTGCTAGTTCAGGTCATGCCAAACAAAACCTATATTAGATTCCCGGCCCTATTAACTTCTCTCTACAGCGAAATCAGAAGTTCTAAATTATTATCAAGCACTTTTTCTAGCTAAAATATAGAAAACCTGCTTGTAACTATCTGTTTTTTTTTGTTTTTTTTCTTTGACTTTCAAAAGCCTACATTTTGCCCCTTTAAAATTTCAAAAAAAAATTCAGAGAGTTACAGTGTTAATGAAGAGCGCGAAATGACCAAATTACATTTACTTGCTTTATAAGAACAAAAATATTTTTTTAATATATTTTCGTCATTTTCAAGAATATTTTAAGTATAAATTATAAGAAACTAGTGTAGTAACCCCCGCGTTGCAGCGGGTAGATATAGGTAAAGTAAATCTGATGTCTAACTACTGTATCAAAGATTTGCTATTATTTTGGAGACCAACATAGTCCAAACGAATTGGATTCCCACAAAAGTTTAGGTATACCAATTTACTGAAGCCGATTAGTAACAAAATGCTTACAGCAAAAGAATAAGTATGCCTATCTACTGAACCGAATAGTAACAAAATTTATACTATTTGGGAGGAGAAGAAAGTTTAGATAAAAAAAAAATCCAATAGAAAACAACATTCCACAAACCAAAGCAATCAAAGGTTTAAATTTTCTTATATAAGCTATATACTTATCCCTCAAAGAAAATAAAGACATTTTTAGATCATTATATAAATCTAATTTTGTCAACATCCTTACATCAAATAATAAAAAGTCCTAAAAGTAGAAAAAAAAAAGCATATGAAAAGTTATTCAATATTTTTTTAAGAGATTGAAAGATATACAATCTAACACATCAAATATAATATAGAATACTAACCAATATGGTAAAAAAATAAAAAAGAAGTACAAAAACAAACAATATTGTTGCTGCTCCTCCTCTTCCGCCGTAGTATCCTTAAGCCCAATCTCTTCTTCGACATCAGAATCAGGTTCAAGATCGGCGTTTTTGAGCAACGTAGTTGTAGACGTTCCACCACTTCTGGGATAGGTTGTTGAGCTCTTCGTGCCCTCCCATCTCCCAAATCTTACCTCTTGGAGACATAAGGCGAAGGGCGATTAGAAAAAAGACGGGGTAAATACAACGGAAATCAAAGAGGCATTAGAAAAACTAAAGTACATGTAGCTCTTAAGATAAGGAAAAAAAAACGGCTCAAGAAAGATGAAGAGGCTATTGGAAAAAAAGCTCTTAAGAGAAGAAAAAAAACGGCTCAAGAAAGATAAAGAGGCCATTGAAAAAATAGAATAAATGCAGCTCTTAAGAGATAGAAAAAAACGACTCAAGAAAAATGAAGAGAGAGAATAGACGCGCCTACGTAAAAGAAAAAAAATAAAAAAAGTTTCCAAAAAAATAAGGTTACGCCATGTCACCTATGGATATTGGGGATTAATATATATATATATATATATATATATATATATATATATATATATATATATATATATATATATATATATATATATATATAGAGTCCGGCTACTATCCTCTTAAGAGGATAGAAGCCTTTGTCCTATCAATTTTTTGACCGTTAGATCTAACTTTTAATCATTTTCAACCGTTAGATTATACTATTCAACCAACCACCCACTCAACCCTAGGGAGCCCACTATCAACCTAACCGTAACCACTCTCATCCTAACCACACATCTTTTCATCCGAACGGTATAAAATTTAGGAGGACGAAGGCTCCCATCCTCCTAAAAGGATAGTAGCTGGATTATATATATATATATATATATATATATATATATATATATATATATATATATATATATATATATATATATGTATATTATAAGAAATGAGTGTAATAGTGACGAAACCCTAACGAGGGAGCGTTAAATGCATCAACTTAAAATTTTGAGAAAAAAAAATATATATTTTTAAAAGTCAGGAAAAAAAAAGTGAAAAAAATAAATATTTACAGCAAGATTTTCTGTATTTAAACGTAAGTAGAATAAATTAACCAAAATAGCAATAGTGACAAAAAATAAAATTATTTGAGCATATTATCCAAAATAGTAATAAAGAAAAAAAATCTTAAATCAATACATTGCACTTTGTTTGTTACCTTTATTAGGAAAAAAAAAAAAAGAAGTTACTTACGCAAAGCAACTCTATGATTGGAGAAAATTATTATCCAAAATGGGCCCCACCTAATCTTTTCCATTTTCATTGGTCAGAAAATGTGTGGAGACCCCCTCAACTGTTGGAAGTTCTAAATATACCCCCTTAACGTTTTTCTCAACTTTTAGTTAAGTTTAAAAAATTTATCAAATTTTATGACTCTACTAGTTATTAACCATTAATTAACTTAGTTTTATCTGCTAAAAAAATATATAAATTATTAAAATTGGTGAACTAAATAGTAAATTAGATGAAATTTTGATTATTTTACCTAAAATTAGTTAATTTGAAAAAATATTAGAAGTTCGGGTAGCTAATTTAGAATTCCTATAGTTGAGGGGGTCTCTAGACATTTTGTCATTTCGTTCTTTTTTATTTTGGACTCTTTTTGGAATTCAACGTTTCAACGTCACCCTTTTGCGTGAACGGTCCAAATTAGCCGATTCCTTATTCTCACGTAAATTTAACAACTAGTCCCTGAACATTTAGTTAATTTCATTTTAATCCTCACATTTTTAAGATAAATAATTAATATTTTAAAATTTTCAAAGTATTTCTAGAAATGGGCATGCAACGCACGCTTTAATTAAAAAATATTAAATTAAGAAAAAATAGTTTTACTTGTGAGTGTTAAGAAATTAATGAGCTTTATTTAATTATAACTTCAATTAAGGAGAGAGATCTAGCAAATAGGGATGTTAATGGATGCGGATACTCGAAATTTTCTCCGGACTTGAATTCGAATGGAGCGAATTTATCCGTTAAACAGATATAGTCGGATATGCATATCAAAAATAAAAATTGGACGAATTTGGATTCAGATATTGATTTTAAATGTATTTGACTCGAACCCGAACCTGACTCAAATCCGAATTGATTTTACATTATATATATATATTTGAAGTTATATTTGAATTTTTATTTTCAAAATTTAGATTTAATGCAATATATTTTGAAATATTGTAAAGAGAAATAATTATTTCGGGTTCGGGTTTTAGATTTTTGGTCAGGTTCGATTTTGGATATGAATTTTTAAAATCCAATCTGATTCAAGTTCGGATTCGAATTTCGGGTTTGATAGTCGGATTCGTTTTTAGGTTTTTGAAAATTTATCCCAATTTCGGCCTGTTGATGTTCATACTATCAAAGGATCTAATTGTAAAAATTAAAAGTTTAAGCGCGTGTTTGCAGAAGAGCAACAGGTTAGGGGTCTTTATAACATTTTACACTAAAAAATTCTACGCAAAAGTTAGAGGACTAAATGTGCATTTTATTGAAAGATTAGGGATTCAAATGTAATTTACCCTCACTCCCTCACTATATCCATTTGACCTTTCTCTCTCTCTCTCTCTCTCTCTCTCTCTCTCTCTCTCTCTCTCTCTACGACAATGGTGAGCTTCGATGGGTTAATGGGGTCGAAGAGGGTCCTCCTAGGGTTAGGGTTAGGGCAATTCGTCTCCCTCCTCATCACCTCCACGGGATTCTCCTCCTCCGAGCTCTCTCGCCGAGGTTCGATTCTTCGTTTTTTTTTTGTTTTTTTTTCAAGTAATTATTGCTAATTAATTTTAGAAATTTTGAGCCGATTCGTTTCTTTTGGGGAAGGGGGGAGGGATTTGTTATAATCACAAAGAAGCCCAGTAACTGTTTCCTAGTTGCAGTTTAACCCACTAACTTTAATTTGATGCAAATTCATATCCTTGTTGATTCAGTATTGTTACTTAAATTTTTAGCAATTTTGGGTCGTTAATTTGATGCAAATTTTGTAGTTTTTTGCTCCTATTATTTTGGGATTGATCACAAAAAGGGGTTGTTGAAATTACGAAGAAACCCAGTAACTGTTTTCTAATTGCAATTTTGCCCACTAACTTTAATTTGTCGCCTTCTCAAAAAGAGAAAAAGAAAAACTTTAATTTGATGCAATTTTACAGTTTTTGTTCCTTATTTTGGGATTAATAAATAATTACAAAATTGGGTTGTTTAAATCACAAAGAAACCCACTGACTTTAATTTGATGCAAAAGGTGTTCACTATCTCTTTAAAAAAAAAAGAGCTTTAATTTGATGCAAGATTTTTAATTTCGGGTTAGTTTATTATTTTTAGTAATCTCTTTTTGGGGAGCCCATTAATTGTTTTGTACTTGCAATATGGTCCACTAACTTTAATTTGATGCAAGATCACACCCTTGTTGATTCACTATTTTTATTTAAATTTAGAAATAGTGGATTGTTGATTTGGGGTAAGTTTTATTGTCTTTATTCCTCTACTTTGGCTTAATTACATAAAGAAGTTAAATCACCAAAAAATCCACAATGTTTTCTAATTGTGGTTTGACCCACTAACTATAATTTGATGCAAAAGTATATAGTAACGATTTTTATAAAATTTTTCAAAGCAATTTGACAAACAAAGCTTGAATTGGTGCAAACAAACTTATTGATCAACTTAGAAAAAAACTATTTTCCGGGAAAAATGTTTTCCATAGAAAAAAAATCTGGGAAATGAAAAGGAAACTTTACCATGAAACCTGGAAAAATACGTTTCATGAAAACTACTTTTTCTGGAAACTGAATGGACAGAAAATACTTTTTCAGCCAGAAAATTATTTTCTTGGACATTTTCCGGGGAACCAAACACCCCCTAAATATAGCTTGTTAGTAAAGCTAGTGGGCCAAATCGCCAATCAGGGGAAAAGTTAGCGGAAATATTCTGATTTTAACTTCGAAAGAAAAAGATGCCCCTAAACTGTCACCCTTGTCTCTGATATCTTTACTAACTAGTTATCATACTCGAACTTTGAATCCTAATCCCACATAAATTTGATTCTTAATCATACTAGGAAAACAAAAATGCGAAATAAAATTTTAAAATTTAACTAAGACTCAGAACCCTACTCAGAATCCTACTGGATCTAATTGATCTAGTTTATCTGAAATTTGGTCTCGACTAAGATAGATCCAAAAATTTGGAATTATTTGTGAATTTGGCTGCAAATCTTAGGTAAATCTGTTGGTGCATAAAGTTATAATCACATAAGTCGAATATTTTTTCCAATAAATTGTCAACTAAGGTAGCTCTAGGAAAGATCTTTCTTATTTTCGGATTTTAAATCTATTTATTTAGAGTGCAATTAGCATAGATGCTTGGATATAGGAACCACGTTATATGCCAAATCATTTTAATGAAATTTTGTATTTGGTTTAAATAGTTGTTCCAAATTTTGGTTGTATCTGAGATAATAGTAAATTGCAAGGTTGAAATTTTCTAAATTAGGGTTTCTTTGGTTTTAGGGATTGATGTTCCAACGTCGCAATCATTCTTGAACTATGTACTTTTAGCAATTGTGTACGGGGGCTTCATGATATATCGAAGAAGGCCACTTCAGGTTTTTGAACTGTTTGCTATCTTTATTTCTGATTTTGGGCAACGTTTTAGTTAAATGCATACATCGTCCCTGAAATTTTCTAATAAAGTTTTCCCTTAAAAATATTAAAGGGCCTTTGCATATTTGTAATTTTGTATATCCCTGCAAAATCATCTACTTATGATAGAAACCCTCGTAAATGTGAAATTTTCATATTTAGAATGTACACTTCCTTAAAATATCCTCATCTTTGTTCCCAGAGTCGTTGTATATAGCCACGAAATGAAGCTTTTTTGAAGAGTATATATGATGTTTGATTTTGCAGGATCTAATACCCATTATTAACTAGGAAATTATGTTTAGATCATATACGTTTTGTGTGTCATACGAACAAACTTACCATGCGCGCCAATATGTAATTCACACAATGGTGTACTTACCTTTGTATTTCACTTTATACAGATGAAATGGTATTACTATTTAGTACTTGGCCTTGTTGATGTGGAGGCAAACTTTCTCGGTGAGTGGCAATTTTGCGTGAACAGTTTAAGAATATTTTGCATTTTTTATGTACTTGGTTACTTCATAATTGGCTGCACCTACCAACAGTCCGAATATCTGTGTTAGGGTTTCTGTGTTAGATTACCTTTCTTTTTATTGACTTGTATTTTTAATTACATATTATTTTGTATATATTGCATCAAATATGATAGCTAGAATAAAGGCTATCTTTTGTTCAGTCTCTGCCATTCTTTTTTAATCAAATACCGGCTATACATACCTTCTAACATGTGCTTCTATTGAAATTATAGACTCATTGACTTGCAGCCTTTTTGCTGTGGCAAGAAGCTGGAATGAATTTCTAGACCCCAAAAACAGAAGCTCAAATTTGAAGCTTCTGCTTCTACTGTAGCAGGAAGCTATTGCTGGTAATTTTAATAAAGGAGCTATTTAGTTCTTCTGTGAATAATGTCACTCAAACGACACATCCACAACATCTTAGGCTTCATTTTTTTTTCATTTTGTAACGACATCAATGTCGTAAAGTGCTATATGCGAACTATGATACTTATGTTAAGAATTGCTGACCCACTTTTATCTTTATAGTGGTCAAGGCTTATCAGTACACACCGTTGACAAGTGTCATGCTTCTGGATTGTTGGTCTATTCCCTCCGTCATATTTCTTACTTGGATGTTCCTCAAGACAAAATACAGATTCAGGAAGTTTGCGGGTGTAGCTATCTGCGTCGCTGGACTTGTCTTAGTTGTGTTTTCTGATGTGCATGCAGGCGATAGAGCAGGTAATTGAGAGTTTGTAAGTTGAGATTTGCCAGGAGAAGTCATCTTTTCCGATTACCTATGTTTCTCAAAGTTAAATTACATTTCTTTTCGGTAATCCAAGTGTTACAAACAAGTTCCTTGCATTTTGTTCTTTCTCTAGTTTATCTTATGAAACTTCCCTCAAGAGGGGTAAGATACTAATTCTGGTTATTAGCTTAGAATTAGTATGTACCAACCACAAAAGGCGACAAACAATTGACTCTTAGATGTCATTTCAAGTTGAATCCAAATCTTTTTTCTGAATGCTACTGACATAAAGTGATTCTTTTCTATTCTCTTGAAATGATGTGAACTTTTTTCTGCAAATTTCTTACCATTATCTCTGCTGGAAATTAGGAGGGAGCAATCCAGTGAAAGGAGATATGCTTGTACTTGCCGGTACCACCCTTTATGCCATTAGCAATGTTAGCGAGGTAAGATATTAATTAAGCTTTATGCCAGAAAGTTATTCTTCTAAATTGCTCTTTGGCAAATATATTGATTGCAAAATAATGTTGGTAAAATCAATCATATGCATGAACGGGGAAAACCATACACAGTGTCGATTTCGTCGTTAAGTAAAACAATGAGACTTTTGTTTCTGTAAAAGTGTAAATTATAAATTCCACCCTTAGCATGCGTATCGGCAGAGTTCTTCTGTAACAGCCTCACTTATTCACCACTTTATTTATTATAGTAACAATCGATTATTAGTGAAAATATATAGACCTCGAAGAATTGCATGCTTCGAAATCGATACCCTGAATTTTGAAAGCTTCGATTCCGTCAAATTGAATACTTATACATATCTTCTATAGTCAAAAAGTTGTAGGAACAAAATTAACATGTATTTCCGAATTTTGTTTGTGTATAAGTAAGGATATTACGTGCCTAGATCATAAAAGTATCATCCACGAATATGTAATGCATAGCATTATTGTTTGAATACGTTCGGCATTTGTTTAACCTAGTTGGGAAATATTTATACATTTCAGGAGTTTCTTGTGAAGAACGGGGACAGAATTGAGCTAATGGGAATGCTCGGCTTATTCGGAGCCGTTGTCAGTGTTTGTCAAATGTATCCTTCATATTTAGCGTATTTACACACGCTGCATGCTCATCATTTCAGATGCATCATACTGTTGTGTTAATTGCAAATTCGATGCCCTTTCCTTGTTTTACTTTTCTCTTTCTCCTTCTGAACTTCTTACAGTTCAGTGTTGTCGCAAATACTAACACGTATAAGAGTCCTAGTCATGCTGTATTTTTATGATATGTCGTACAACGTGTAAAATCCTTTTTCATAATTAATAGAATTTTAGTTGTTCTGCTCTAATTTGTATATTAGGTCTAGTAAACTAATATTAGTGCATGGCTCAAAGAAAAAGAAATCTCGGACTTAGTTAACTGTCCTTTTCTTGACTATTTTCTTCCCTTAACTGTATTCCTCCCAGAAGCATATTTGAGCGAAATGAGCTGAAGTCTATACACTGGACAGCTGGTGCTGTAAGCTCTCTCCCGCCCCCGCCCCCCCGCCCCCTCTTCTTGTGGTTAACGATAGTAACACTTTGTCCCTATTTTTACAACATTTTAAGGCAGGCCCTAAAAGAAAATCTAAGTACTAGGGCCGGGGGTAAATTACAAATAGGCTATGTGTCAAGGGCGTCGAACCCTCGACTGGCCGGTCCGCGGCTACGTAGCTCGTAGCCGTCGGCCGTCTTCTTCGGTGAGGTTATTCCCCTCGACCGGAGGCTTAACAGAAAGAGAGATAGATTAGAGATATAATTCTTGCTTAATTCATTGTTCAGCGATTACAAGTATATATGGCCAATGGCCCAACCTAAATGGAGAAGGTTTTCCTTGATTCTAGGGATTTCCAAAACAACCTACCTAAATGGAGAAGGCTCTCCTTGATTCTAGGAATTTCCAAAACAACTAACTAATTTCCAAAACAACTAACTAATTTCCAAAACAACTAACTAATTTCCAAAACAACTAACTAATCTAAGTTTACTAATCTAAGTTAGGCTAACCCATGCAGCGCCTGGCATATGTGCGTCCGCACATGACATCTCTCCCCGCCTCGAAGGCCAGCTCGTCCTCGAGCTGAAAGGAGGGGAACCGACCTCTGTTGTTGCGCCCAGGGCCTGCACGGAGGGGCTGGCCACGCCGGTCCAGGAGACGGAGCGCCCCCGGCGCTGGAAGGACATGCGCCGGCGGCCGGGGTCCCAAACAATGAGCCCCAACTCGCCGAGCCACCGGGTGCCGAGGACGACGTCGTACCCGGCCAGTGGCATGACGTAGAGGTCGGCCGGGAACGAATCGCCGTCGATGAGCAGGGGCGCGTCGCGGATGACGCCGGCGCAGGTGACCCGCTCGCCATTGGCGAGCAAGGCTGTGAGGCGGGGGCATTTGCGGAGGGGCAGACCGGAGCGCCGCGCCGCCTCCGCCGAGATGAAGCTGTGCGTGCTGCCGGAGTCGAGGAGGGCGACGAGGGACGCGGAGCCGAGTGCCACGGCGATCTGCATGGTGCCCGCCATGGGAACCCCCCAGCCACGGCCTGCAGGGAAAAACAGGGCGCCTCGGCGTCGTGCTCCGCGTCGCCCGCGGCGTCCGTGGCGTCCCCGATCTCCACGCCTTCAAGGAAGAAGATGCGCCGGCAAAATCTGTTATGGCCACGGGTATATTTTTCATTGCAATTAAAACAGAGGCCCAGACGGCGCCGTTCCGCCATCTCGTCCGGGGTGAGGTGCCTCTGGTTGCCCTCGTCGCGACCCTGCTGGGCGGCCACCGGAGGAGCAGGGAGCGCCAGCGGCTGCTGTGGCACCGGAAGCGCTGGCCGGGGCGCGGGGGCGGAAAGGAGGCCGCGCGGGGGCGCCCGAGGGGGAGGCTGCACCGGGCGGTCGATCGCCATCAACTCCACTTGTCGCGCCAGGCTCATGGCGGCTGCGAGTGTCTCCGGGTTGTGGATGCGGACGGCGTGGCTGAGCGGCGGCAGGAGTCCGCCGGTGAAGAGCTGGACGCGCTGAGCCTCATCAAGGCGGCCCGCGCGAGGCAGGAGGGCCTGGAAGCGATCGGAGTACTCCCTCCACGGTCCCTGTACGCCGGCACTCGGCGAGCTCGAACAGCGGAGCCGAGCGGAGGGGAGGCCCAAACCGCAAGGTCAGGAGCTCCGTGAATCGCCCCCACGATGGCGTGCCCTCGTCCTCCTGGAGTTGGATGTACCAGAGTTGCGCGACGTCCTCCAAATTGAACGAGGCCATCCACACGCGCTCCTCCGCCATGGTGCGCTGTTGGCGAAAATAGGATGCGCACTTGTTGATGAAGAGCATCGGATCGGTCTTGCCGTCGTAGCGGGGAAAATCCAGTTTGTGGAATTTTGGGGGGCGATCAAGATCGCGCGGCCCCTCCGAGCGGCCGCCGGCGCCGCTGTCCGACGACGAGGCCGACTTCTCCTTCATAGCCGTCATGTCGGCCTTCATGGATGTCATCTCCGTGGTGAGGGATTTCAACATCTCCATCACATCGGCGATGGTGGGATTGCTCATGGCTGGTGGCTGCGGAGCGGCAGTGGTGGAGGACTGCGGTGATGGTGGAGGGCTAGGCTGGTGGGCGGCGGATGTGGAAGAATGGGTGGAGCGGGGGTGGTAGAGGATCGACGTGGCTCTGATACCAGGTTGTCAAGGGCGTCGAACCCTCGACTGGCCGGTCCGCGGCTACGTAGCTCGTAGCCGTCGGCCGTCTTCTTCGGTGAGGTTATTCCCCTCGACCGGAGGCTTAACAGAAAGAGAGATAGATTAGAGATATAATTCTTGCTTAATTCATTGTTCAGCGATTACAAGTATATATGGCCAATGGCCCAACCTAAATGGAGAAGGTTCTCCTTGATTCTAGGGATTTCCAAAACAACCTACCTAAATGGAGAAGGCTCTCCTTGATTCTAGGAATTTCCAAAACAACTAACTAATTTCCAAAACAACTAACTAATTTCCAAAACAACTAACTAATCTAAGTTTACTAATCTAAGTTAGGCTAACCCATGCAGCGCCTGGCATATGTGCGTCCGCACATGACACTATGCCACAGGGGAGGTTCTTAAAGTTTTCGCTGAAATGTGTTAAGTATGAAAGCTTAAGTTTTAAAGTTTTAGATTCTGACTTAGTACTTAGTATTTTTATTTTTCATTTTTTTCCCCCTCAGGTGCTACCTTTTCTTGGATATGCAATAGCAATGTTTATTTTCTATTCTACCGTCCCAATATTACTTCAGGTATAGTGTGGAAATCTGATTCATTCGCGTTGACATATTTGTTTTTTTTTATTATAAAATACGATGCAATTCTTTATTATACACTTTATGGATTCAATACATTTAGCGCAGCTAAGTGGGTCGACCATGCTAAACCTTTCATTGCTGACCTCGGACATGTGGGCCGTTCTTATCCGCATCTTCGCTTATCATGAAAAGGTCGCCTACCATCGTTTACGAGTTTCTCACAATAAACTTTCGAAAGTTTAGAACCATGAATATTTTTGTATTTGAAGCGACTCCTTTTCCTTCGCAGGTTGACTGGATTTACTTTGTAGCATTTGCAGCTGTGGGAGTTGGACTCATAATTTATTCAGGGTATCGATTTTTTTCATGTATATCCCGTTGCATGCGTATCACTCTATCGCGTAACTTTCGAGCCCTAATCCTCAAAATAGTCTATATCTGCAAAGATGATGCCCCTTTTCTCGACTTTTTGTAGCGTAAAATCAGAATATTAGCAAAACAAACAAATACCCTTTAAATATTGGGATCTTTCCTCAAGTTCATCGATAACGCGAGTTATAGTTAGCCGGAATTTAGCATCATCCAAGCAAATGACAACATAAATACATGAACATACGGCAATTGTTGCCATAACTGACTTGAATTCTGAACGCAGAGGCATGAACGAAGATAATACGAGAACTCAGATGGGCGAGGGCGGCAGCAACATTGAAGGCAAAGAGAGAGACGAGGAGGCTCCGCAGGATCGTTTGGCTGAGATCTCGAATTCTTGCGGGAATTTAAGCAGTAGAGACGGTAAAAACCCTCCTCACGCTGAAACAAACTGATAGATCGAGTAGTAGTGCTTAAAAGAGCTAGTGAGAGAAACAATTATTCTCGTTTGTGTAGAAGGGAAGGGCCACTACCACTCTCTCGTCAGCGAGGAGAGATGACGGAAGCCAGAGTGAGGAGAGATGCCGGTGAAATCATTTCGTAGATCAGGAGGTGGTTTCGACAGATTGATTCGACCCGCCTTGTACTGCAGCAGAAGCAGAATCAGAAGCACATCCTCAGAAGCATATATATATTTTTTTTCGTTCTGGTGCTCTTCCGCGAAGCCCATCTGATTCCAAACTGTTCGAGAAAATTTCTCATTCCTTGGCTGAATGATTCTGTGATCATGTAATGATGATAGTCGACGATTGTGCGAAGTACTACTGCATTGCTTATAGTCAAAGCATTTACATGGCTTTCGTAGAAATGCTATTTTAGTAGAGCCGTTCATAAAAGCATTCTCAGAAACTCGGGACTTAGTTGTGTGTTGCTTGTTTACTAGCCTTACAGTAACTTTGATTCTCTTAAAATATTTTCCTTTGTGTTTTTCCACTCCTTTTCATTGTGATTTGCATAATAAAATTGTATTAAGAAACAAAAACAAGCTATCACAAGTTGTATAAAATAATGGAAATTTTAGCTAGAACTTGGCTCAAAAATAAATAACAAAAAAAAAAAATCAAATCAAATTATATACTTTTTGTACTTCTCTTTCCTTTTATGTACAAAAGAATCAATACAATGTCAACATCAATATTAATACATAATGGATCAAGGTTTTTTCTAATTCTACCTCTATCAATTTACATTTTTTTTCTCCTTTCTTAATCTAGCAAAATATATATATAAATAAATAAATAAATAAATAAATAAAATAATCATTAAGTTAAAATACAGAAAAATCATCAGTTTTAGAAGAGTCTCTCACTTGCCCTTCCCAGCTGTTCTTCTTCTCCTCCTCCTCACCCTTTTCTTTCGCTGCGTCGCCGCGTTCGAACACTTCCTCCACCACTTTCTCCACGTCGATCGCGTCGTAACCCTCGTTTTCCCAATCCGCCCCAGGCGGAGGAATAAACGGCGGCCTGGCGACCGTCAGCACGGAGTCCCAATCCACCCCTCGGAAGAATGCGTGCCGCTTCACCCCCTCACATGCGATCCGCTTCGCCGGATCCTTCTCGAGCAGCCTCGAGATCAGATCCCGCAACGGCGTTCTCTCCCCCACCAGCTCCGGATCCTTCGCCACGATCCGATAAAACGTCTCCTTCCGATTTTGCCCCCGGAAGGGCGTGCGCCCGTATAGCATCTCATAGAGAACCACTCCGAGGCCCCACCTGTTGAACATAACGTATTAAAACACCGTTTTCTGGCAGCTTAAGTTTTTAGAATACAGCAGCTGTTTTATATTACCAGTCGACCGCGAAGTCGTGGCCGCCTCCGGCCACGACCTCAGGAGCCACGTAGTCCTCTGTCCCTACAAACGAGTTCGACTTCTCCGACGACGACGTGGGCTCCGCCTCTGGCGGTGGCAGATCGGCGGCAATCTCCGGAGACACTTCGGGATCGCCCGAGAGGCAGAAGTGCGACGAAAGGCGCTTTTTCCTCACCTTCTTTTTCTTCTCACCTACGGAGGCGACGGAGACGGTCATTGGAGGAGGCGGCGGCGGCGGAGGCGGAGGCGAAGGAGATCGGTTAGGGAGTTTGACGGCGAGGTCGTAGTCGACGAGCATCAGGTGGCCGTCGTCCTGGATGAGGATATTCTCCGACTTGAGATCGCGGTGCACGATCCCTAATCCGTGGAGATACTCCAGCGCGAGCACGAGCTCCGCCGCGTAGAAGCTGAGAGGTGGTAAAACACTTTCAGTAAATAAGTGTCTATTTTGGTCTGCTTTAACTTCTGCTTTCAGTAACAATCATTTTTAACAGAGCATTCGACAAATAAGAAAAAAAGAAAATAAAAATCTGTGCTGCAGCAGAAATCAGAAATAAAATTTTGATGAGAAATAAGCATTACTACAAAAGTATAATAATTATAATAATCTTTGCGACCTAATTTTTTTGTCAAAATAAGCAAGGAAAAGAACTTGATTGAAACAGTTGATCTCTAATATTAACCCACAAAAAAATAAACGAAAAATGCTACTTGTACACCCCATCAGAGGTGTACAAGTTACATTTCACTCATCCAATAAGTGGGGTGTTGCCTATCAGTCACATAAAGTGACTGGTGAAAAAAATTTCACCCATAGATGGATAGGATGTAGGACGTACCCCCTTTTAGTATGTGCATAGTCCTTGTACTTTTCAAATATTGCAATTTGGTCCTCATACTTTTCTCATTAAGGTTTTAGTCCTTACAAAATGGTTGTTTTAGATTACAATCATAAAAAATCTGAATTTTCTTAATAATTAGAAACTAAAATTCCAATATATATATATATATAGAGTCCAGCTACTATACTCTTATGAGTACGATTGTCTTCGTACTCATAAGTCGTTTTCGATGATAGAGCTTTCGAATCGACGATCCATATCGTTAAACATTATCTAAAACATTTAAAATTTCTAGAAATCAAATTTCATAATTTTTTGACATCATTTACCTTACGATCAAAAGATCTCAAAATTGACAATTTTTAACGACCGATATGAAATATTTGCTAGTTTAACGGTGTAAAAGGATCGAAATCGGTTGAATTTTTGATAAAAAATTCTATTCATTATCTAGATAAAGATCAATAACTCCGATCTTAAATTGAAGTATCCGATCATCCATTTTTAGAACGTCGTTCGATTTTGACCGTTCATTTTATGCCCGCTTAATGGACTTTATTATAATTTCGAAAAATTATGAAATTTATTTTCTAGAAGTTTGAAATACTCTAGATCATATTTAACGGTGCGGATCGTCGATTCGAAAGCTCCATCATTGAAAACAATTTATGAGTACGAAAGACTCTATACTCATAAGAGTATAGTAACCCTACTATATATATATATATATATATATATATATATATATATATATATAGAGTTAGGCTAGAATACTTGTGGAAGTACCGGGGCTCCGGTACTTCCACGTCGTTTTCGATGTTGGGACTTCCGAATCGACGATCGGCTCCGTTAAACTTGATCTAGAGTATTTTGAAGTATCTAGAAAATAAATTTCGTGATTTTTCGATATCATTTACCTAGTGATCGAAAGGGCTCAAAATCAATGGCTGAAAATAAAAATCTCACAAAATGTGATAATATGACTCTAAAATTTTAGATCAAAGATATTGATCTTGTTTTATATAGTATAAAGAATTTTCTATCAAAATTTTACGTGATTTGGATATTTCTACACCGTTAAACTTGCAAACGGCTCACCACGACCATTGAAATTGCTGATTTTGAGCCCTTTCGATCACCAGGCAAATGATATCGAAAAATCGCGAAATTTATTTTCTAGATACTTCAAATACTCTAGATCAAGTTTAACGGAGCCGATCGTCGATTCGGAAGTCCCAACATCGAAAACGACGTGGAAGTACCGGAGCCCCGGTACTTCCACAAGTATTCTAGCCTAACTCTATATATATATATAGAATGAGGCTACTATACTATCTATAGTACCGGGGCTCCGGTACTATAGTTGCTTTTTCGATCTTAGGGTGTTCAAATCAACGATCCACACCGTTAAAACTGATCTAGGGTATATGAAGTTCTTAGAAATAAAATTTTAGTTTTTTTCGATATCGTTTACTTAGTAAATAAATCATGTCAAAATGAACGGTGGAAATTGAATAATCCTTAAAATTTGAGTATAGGAGTTTCGAATTCAAGATCAAGGATGTTGACCTTCATCTATGTAGTTTAAAGTATTTTCTATCAAAATTTGAATAAATTTAGATTCTTCTCCACCGTTAAACTACAAACTCGCTATAATAACCATTGAAATTTGACAATTTTGAAACGGCTTGATCACAAAGTAAACTACGTCGAAAAATTATAAAATTTTATTTCTAAGAACTTCAAATATCCTAAATCAATTTCAACGGTGTGGATCGTTGATTTGAACACCATAAGATCGAAAAAGCAACTATAGTACCGGAGCCCCGGTACTATAGATAGTATAGGAGACTAGCTCTATATATATATATATATAAACATTAAAATAGAAATTACAGGGACCAAATTGCCACGAGGAGATAGAAGAGGGGCCATCCACACATTTTACACCCAAAAAAGTGGACTAAAATGAAAACTATGAGTAATGGTGTAGTAAAAGACACTTTTTTTGTGTGTGATCTAGGGTTTGGGAGCTCACCGGATGACCTCGTCGGAGAACATCTTGTCGGCCTGGCGCCGCCGCAGCGCGCCGACGTCGCCGCCGCAGCACCACCGCTCCATGGCTAACCCCACGACCTTCTCCGTGGAGACGACGCCGCGGAGCGCGGGGAGGAGCGGGTGCCGCAGCGCCCCGAGCACGTCCCTCTCCACCCACACCCTCCGATACGCGTCGCCGGATAATCTCCGGCGCTCGATCCAGGCGCGGGACATGGCCTTGAGGGCGAGGAGCGGCTCCGGCTCCTCCTCCTCCTCCCCCCCTGCGGCGGCGCGGACGAGGAAGACGACGCCCTTGGCCCCGCGGCCGAGGACGGAGAGCGCCTTGAGATCGCCGAGATCCAGATGCGGCGGAGGCGGACGAGGAGGAGAAGGGGAAGGAGAATCCGCCATTGTTAGGGTAAGGGTTAGGGTTAGGGTTAGGGTTTTGATGAGGAGGGGAGCTTTTGAAGCGATACATTGCTTGGGAACGAAGCATACGCGCGCGAGAGAGAGAGAGGGGGGGAAAGTGGGAATATATTCGGTGAACCAGGTCTATAGACCACACCCTTCTTACGGACACGTGGTCATTGGTGAACGGTGGGTTTACGGATGACGTGGTAGACCACAAACGTAAGGAGTGGGGAAGTGCTTTACTGGGAAGTGGCGTGACGAACGTGGAGTTTTCGAAGGTATGCATTTTACACCACACGTTTTTTTCATTTATTTTTATTTATTTTTATTATGGAAAATATTCGGTAGCTAAAGCGTACCCCAAAATGTACGCCGCTTCCTGTTTCGGCGTACTCAGCGTCATAGTTAGTTAATTCGGATTCGGCAAAAATTCGGTACGGATATAATACGGATAAAATTCGTCTCTTAATTTTTAAATTCATTAAAAAATTCGGCTTAAAAAACAGATTCAATAATTATTATATAATATGGCATATAAACAATCAAATAAGAAATAGATTAAAATAGCCCATAATTAATTATAAATATATAAATATTTTTTTTTGGGACAAATGAATAAAAAACTCATATTTAAATATAAAATATAAAATAATTTATATTTAAACATAAAAATTTATTCAAATTTTTAATAATTCGGGAATAATTCGCGAATAGTTCGCGAATAATTCGGCTGGCTCTAAAAATTCGCGAATAATTTCGTATTTTTGCAAAAAAATTTGTAAACGAACCGTTTAATTCGGATTTTCAATAATTCGCGAATTAACTAACTATGCTCAGCATACGAGAAACATTGAAACGGGACACTTTGGGGTACACTACGAGGACACCTAGTAAATGTTTTGAACAGCGTGGACCCGGTCCACCACATCAGCTATGAACCAGTACCTATTTTTAATTTCAACAAACTCTTAACATTTAATTAAAACCCTAAATACAAATCATCAAATATAATCTAAAATTTTAATCCATTTATTATTTAAATATCAAAGTCTCAAAATCAACTGCATTAAAAAATTATTATTTATTATACAAAAATAACTATTTAGAAATTATATTTGTGATATATAGGCTCTAGTTTTAAAGTGATAACACGTAAATTATATTAATTTTAGTGAGGAATAATATCTGAAAAATTAATTGGGTAGCTTCAGATACCAAATGGGATCTTAGAAGTTCAACTTTTTTCCTACAAAATCTTATAAATTATTAAATTTTAATAAATATGAATTTGGTGCGTGGTGAACCAGGTCCACGCAAAAAGAAATTACTCTCGTTGATATGAACTGTAGTAGTGGACCACTTGACCTTCTAGAAGGAAGGTGGGGCCCAGTAAGATCTGAACCGTCAAAGTAGACGGAGGCGTTAACGAATGGACGGTGGAGATTGAATGGTCGTGTTCATGGTCGTTATTATGGTCGTTAAAAACTCAAATCGAAAACGCGGGAAAACGTGGGGAAATGCATTGAGTTTGACTAGTCAAATAAAATTAAATTAAATAAATAAAAATTTAAATAGGAAAAATATAAAAGTAAAAGTTTGCTTTTGTTGGTGTGCGTAAGAGATGATGTAAGTATGTAACGCTAATTTTGGTCAATCATATTGTATTCTTTTTCAAAAAAAAAAAAAAAAGCGTAGGAAATATATTATAATAGATTTATTACAATATGCGAAATATGTTATTATCTATAAAAATAAATATAATATTTAAAATATTTTTTATTATAATTTTTTATAGTACATAATATGATCTTTGTTGAATAGTTATAGATAAATCACTATTTTTTTTTGTTTGTTACTCGAAATAATTTATATTAAGTTGAAAGGTCCAAAGAGTAACTTTTCTTTTGTCCTTATTTGTGAGCACTCTTTTCCATTCTCTCAAAAAAAAAAAAAAAAAAAAAAAAAAAAAACACAAATAGGTTGAAAACTCCATGAGTAATTTTTCTCTTGTTCTTATTTAGTGACCTTTGATTTCCTCACCTACTCTTTTTTGTGCTACTATCAAAAGTTAAGATGAAAATAAAAATATTTTTAAAAAAATCCATGAGTAATTTTTCTTTAGTTAGCCAAGTCTCAAGTAGTTTAGTGCTAAGATGTTTGATATCTTATCTTGAGGTCAGAGATTCGAGCTTTTGTATGAATGTCAATACAGGCCTCAAGCCTAGAACTTCAGATGCTGGTAGAAGTAATCTGTCTTTACTCAGACAAATACCCAAGTAGTTTAGTGGTACGATACCTGCTATACTATCTTAAGATCATAAGTTTGGGCATCTATGCGTACGTAAATATCTGAGACTCGAGCATTGCCGCAGAAAAAAAAAAAAAAAAAAAAAAAAAAAAAAAATCTTTGGTCCTACTCTTTATTCAACTAAAGTTCAGTTTAATAATGCGGTGAGTAAAAGCGCGCACCGCTTTTATATTATGGGATATCTTAAATATTCAAAAATACTTTCAACTTTTTCTCTTTCAATGCTGTAAAATTACAGTGTGCTTTTAGTCACTATATTACCGGACTAGGTCAAAGCTGAGAACTTCACAGGATAATTTGTTTTGGTCCTTATAGAGTGTGTTCTCTCACCAAGGAATGTCAATGGGTATGGGTATCCGAAATATTATCCGAATCCGAACCCGAATGGGGCGGGTTTATCCGAACTAAATGGATATGGATTCGAGTATGGGTATAGAAAATAAAAATCCGACGGGTATGGGTACGGATATGGATTTTGTATGTACCCGAACCCGAACCCGAACCCGAACCCGAATAAATTATATATATATATTATTTATTTACTTATATAATATATAAAATGTCTAATAATATTTTAGCCATTGGATCTTCATCCAACGGTCAAATTATATATATATTATTTATTTATTTATATTTGATTGTGTTTTGAAAAGTTTTAATTTTACTACAATATATTTTGAAATATGGTAAAGAAAAATCATTACTTCGGGTTTGAATTTTCGAGTTCGGGTTCGGGTACGGGTTTCGGGTTTTTGGTCGGGTCGGGTATGGATATGGATTTTTAAAACCCGCCGGATTCGGGTCCGGGTTCGGGTTTCAATTTGATTGTCGGATTTGGGTTCGGATTTTTGAAAACCCGACCCATTGACATCCCTACTCTCACCCCATTAATTCTTTTTGTCTCAAAAAGTTCTTATTCAACTAATTTGAAAAACTCCATCATGAGTACATTTTGATTTTAGTCCTTGTTAATTATAGAAACATAGTGATCTCCATCTTTTGTATAACGTTCTTTCTTTTTCCTTCCAATTATATATAATATGTTGTGGTCAATTGAAAATAACTATTCTTTTTTTTCACCTCCCCTACACTTTTATCATTTTTTTCTCTTTTTTAAATACTGGTCGACTGAAATGAAGTTTTTACAGAAGAACTATTTGAGTAGATATGTTTAAAAAAGCTCTAATCATTTTTTTCGATGTTCTGCGAACCGTTTAAGGGTCAGAGGTTCAACCGGAGTTGAATTGGAATCGAACTGGCAAAATATTAAAGTTTATATAAAAATATGTTTATAAATATATTTTTTTGGAAAAAAAAATAGAACACATTTAAATTCCTTGTATAAATTTATCCCACATATTTAGCTAGATAAGCTGCTTTGGCTCACTTAATCAGGACCTATTTGCTTGAATCAGCCGGTTCAATCGGTTCGCGGTTAACGGGCCATTCAAACGGTTTGAATCGGACTATTATTCGGTTTAACCCGGAAACAGTTCTCATTACTGAACCGAACCGGCCATCGGTCTGTCCGGTACTATTTTCTGAACCTTGGTTTTGCCATCAGTATACAGACAACAACTCTTTACTATACTAGAAGTAGAAACTTTTAACCAGAGCTTCTGCTTTTAGGGTTCAAAAGTTAATTTTAACTCCCTGATGACGAACAAGTTTCGGGCTTTGTTAGTTGGTGGTTTCTGAAGTAGTGAAGCTATTCCAGAAACCCGAGAAACCCGAGCAAACAAGCGCTACTTTTCTTTTGGTTCTGCCTGTACAAACCTGCTAGTTTTGACAAAACCTAAGCTGCATCATATCTAACAATCGCGATCGCAAGTGTTTGTTAACGGTCGTCACGTTCTTCGCCATAGTTATAGCTTCCGACCGTTTCTCCGTACCCGTCGCGATCTTCATCTCGAGCGCTTCTGAAGTTCTCTCTTGCTGAAAAAGCGAATATAAAATCATTAGTCAGTCGAAGATCACAAAGTTTACTACTTCTAGTATGCATTACAAAATTTGACCTCCAAATCGAGAATTTGATCTTCGAGTAGTCGAGAAGATCGAAAACGGGGAAAGAACAGATGATCTTCTTTAGAGTAGTGTGACGGCAGAACTATGGTTGTTCGCTCTGCTACACCATTTTGCTGAGGAGTCTTCTCTAGTATGGGGACCCTCGAAGGAAGAGAACTTCTAGGGTTATCTCCGACTCTATCTCCAAGAGAGAGTGACGATCGCGGAACGACGAGTAAGTTCGATGGATACCCTATTTGATAAGCAAAACATGCTTCAATATAAGAACAAAAAGTATGTACGGGTAAACGCTCATTTGGCTTGACTTTTGGAACAGTTTCTCTATTTTGAGAAGAAACAATCATGTATTTTTATCGAACAGAAACTCTAGAGCCTTTGTTGCGGCAAAAATCTAAAGTAAGTTCTCGAGATATAGAAGCAAAATCTCAATTTCTTCAACAAGCCATATAGAGCAATGTCGAATCGAAACTCTCTCCCCGCCAAACAAGCTCATTCTATAGAACTAGGCATATTGCGCAGCATTCACAAAATAAAAATCCATATAAAAGTTACGGTAAATCGTAATTTAAACCCTCTTTGAAAAGTTCAAATTTTATATTTACTAAACCATCGCGAGGACACTACTTTAGTATAATATATATTTTCATGTTATTTAGTCTTAATATACCATTTTCGTACCTTTTCCGTGGTTAAATCTCCGAATAATCCGCCAATTTTTCACATCCCATATGCAAGAAGTGCAATCCTTTGATGCAGAGATCAACCATGGCCCTTCTTTACTGAATGCTAGAGTAGTGATAGGACCCCTGCGGAGAAAATGAGACGAATTAAAACTACATCTGAAAAGTTGAAAAATAAGAAAAGATATAAGGCAAATCCAAAGTTACTGTCGAATCGTTTGCGCTAACCATTAATTCTAAAAGCTCGATCTGTTAGAAAAATGCAACCAATTCATTTAAAGCGTACAGACGAAGCGCCCACGGTCTCGATTGTGACTCGGTCCAACCAAGCTCACGCCACTTTGAATATGATTCGGTCCAACCCGACCTCCCGTCATTTCGAACGTAATTTGGGAACTTGAGTTGTGTAGAGTGAGTTGCATTTGAATGGAGGTTTAGGAATCTCCATTAGTGCGATAATGCGTGTAGAAGCATGCCAAAGTATTATGTTTGTATGTGCTAATTCATAATAATTTGATAAATAAAAAAGTACATAAGTTATCTGAACTATGGACCATTTTTCTTTGGCAACGCAACTTTTCAAAATTTTGATTTTACTATCCAACCTTTCAATTTGTTAATTTGAATCAATCAACGATATTTTGACTTCAAAATTTAAATGTATCATTTATCTTTACAGGTTTAGTTAGTATATTTCATATAATTCTCGAAACCATTAATTTATTAAAATAAATAATTAGCTTAAATTTTAAAATTAGAGTACCATTAACTGATTTAAATCAAACAAATTGAAAGGTTGGATACTAAAATCAAAATTTTAAAAGGTTGGGCAGTTAATTCAAAATCGTTTATAGTTCAGATAAATTATGTACGTTTTTATCTAATTCCATATTGTTGGCTTAAATGGGCCAGCATCCTGCCATGTGGCGGGAGGTCATGTTGGGCCGAGTCATGTTCGAAATGGCGTGAGGCTGGGTGGGTCGAGTCATGTTCGAAGTGGCGTGAGGCTGGTGGGGCCGAGTCACAATCGAGACTCGTGGGCGCTGTATCTGTACGCTTTAAGTGAATTGGTTGCGTATTTCTAACAGCTCGAGCTTTTGGGATTAATGGTTAGCGCCAACGATCCGACAAGTGGTATCAGAGCCAGTGGTCACGGGTTCGATTCCCGCATGCTGCGAATGTGTCCAGGTGCTGGAGGGGGGATTGTTGGCTTAAATGGGCCAGCATCCTGCCCTGTGGCGGGAGGTCATGTTGGGCCGAGTCATGTTCGAAATGGCGTGAGGCTGGGTGGGTCGAGTCATGTTCGAAGTGGCGTGAGGCTGGTGGGGCCGAGTCACAATCGAGACTCGTGGGCGCTGTTCTGTACGCTTTAAGTGAATTGGTTGCGTATTTCTAACAGCTCGAGCTTTTGGGATTAATGGTTAGCGCCAACGATCCGACACATATTACTGCGATTCGATGTCATCATATCAAAACCAACTATGGGATATGAAAAAAATAAAAAAGATCAAAATATTTGCTGGCACCATTAATCTACCTCCAATAAGTACTAACAAAAGCGTATAATTTAAGAACATGCATGTTCAACAAATGTATAAACAATTACATAATCATATTAGTTAAAGAGGAAAGAATACCTGGGGAACAAGATCATTCCAATAATCCAGCTAAGTAATTTCATTTTGTTTTTATTTTTTTATGATCTTTATAGTTAATCTATAGGATTTAGTGCACATAAGATGATCTTCGACGAAACTTACTTGTGCCCGGATAACACTCCAGCATCATCCTTCGAAACCGCAGTTTGATCTTCTTGCAATCCAATATTGAGTTTGGTAGCGTATATCGCGCCATCATCGCCGCCAGAGAACAGCAGTCGCTCGTCGTTATCGACTGTGATCGCATTTATCACAACTGAGAGTACATGGGTTTGAAGTAATCTTCCTGAAAGAAGTTCTCTCACCTATACATAGAAGAGTAAGAATGATTAGCTTCTTATTCATATATACATTTTTTAGAATGAGTGCTCGTTTGGTTCGACTGGTGCTTTTACGAAAGTGCTTTCTGAGTAAACCAGTCAAACAACTTCATGATATAGCAGAAGCAATAGAAGCTTCTGCTTTACGGAAGTGCTTTCTGAGTAAACCAGTCAAACAACTTCATGATATAGTAGAAGCAATAGAAGCTTCTGCTTTTGGGATCAATAAGGTCATTTGTACTTTGCGTCGCAGCAAATGTTTCAAGGATTTTTGTTTGTCAAACATCTGATTACTACTTCTTAAGTGAAAAAACTGTTCAAGGAGAAATACAAGAAAGCACTTCAAAAATAGCTTCTCCATTTCAAGAAGCTATGGTGGGACGGTAAAAGTAAACATCTGGAACCGAAAAGTGGAGAGATCCGACTTGAAGGCTCTGAGGGCGTTTGATCTGTTCGAACAGTTTTACTCAAAACAACACTTTTGCAGAAGATCTAGTCAGGCCAAAACGACGACCTTCATAGCAATAGTTACTGAAAATATATCAGCGAGACGAATAGTATAACCTTGCAAGTTCCATCAAGTGAGCTTGAAATTAAAACCGGACACGAACCGCCTGATAATGTAAGGAGACCGGTTATCGAAGATTCGTGCTTCGACCAAATTATGAAAGTAGGAGATCTTCCACATGCTTCAGAATCTTCGATGTTTAGTACACTGGCAATGAAAAGAAACCAGGACAAGCAAAAAATGTTTAGGAACACAACAAAATACGCTCTGTTAAAAATTTACTGAAATATGCAAATGTGTAAGGCGGGGCGTAATAGCGAAGACATAATATTTTTGATAGCTAGCGACAGTGCAAATACACACTTTCGAGAATCGATACCTGATCATAATATGCATACATGGAGGGATGTAGATGCGAAAATCGATACCTGATCATAGACCAAACACAAACCGCCCCATCTTCGGAACCAGAAATGAGGAGAGAGTCATCTTGCGAGAAAGCTAAACAGGTTATAGATCTTCGGTGAGCACGCCATCTCTTCAGTAATCTTCCACTCATTACCTAACAAGAATTCATAAAACTTATCAGGGAAATGCTCACGTGTTTGTTTCAACCTAAAGTGAAGACCAGTGAAGTGGTTTTCGGCCGTAGACGCTCACTTCTGTTGTTTAGTTCACCGTAACTTCACCTTCCGTCGAAACTCAAACTTCTCAAAATAGTGTAAGTCAATTACGGAGAAAGAAAAGAAAATCACTCTACCATTCGGAAATCAATGAAACAATTTGGTCAATTTACCTCCCAAATGTATGCATTTCCGGAAGGTGCTCCACCAACAAGATACATTCCATCCTTTGTGCCAGCAATGGGGCCAATGGCCTCCATAAGATAGTTTTTGTATGTCATTTGGGGCTAAAGAAAAAAAAATTCAAAAAAGAAAAAGAAATTAACATTAACAACTCCAAGCATTTTGATCTCGTCACTACAAATTAACAACTCAAATCATAACAAAATCTAAAGTCCGCAAATGAAATTCCGGTATTTAATCATGTTATGTTTGGCCTGGTCAGAGCTTCTGCAGAAATCCTGTACTATTAAGTAAAGGATAATTACCTATATAACCCCTCAAAACTTCTGAAATATCTTATATCCCTTCTACTTTTTTTGTTTTAAATATAATTCTCGTATATTTCTCTGTTATTCAAAAATAATCCAATTGTTACGCCCGTTAAGTCATCTCGGGTTAAATCCGGATTAAATTTCTACCAACGTTAAAAAAAGTCAAAATACATCTTTTGCCTCTAACTTAGGGTAAATAAGAAAAGTTGGTGACTATAGAAGGGTGTATTTGAAAAGGCAAAAAGTTAAAATATTTTTTTGTCCCTAATTTGAGGGCAAATAAAAATGTTGATGACGATAAAAAGATAAATTTGAAAAGGTATAATAGTAATTTTACAGAGATAATAATTGTTTCTAATCGTTCACTAACAAAATCTAACTTTAAAAGTATATTTGAAATAACTTGAAATGTCAGAAAGATTAACATCAAATACCACCATGTGGTTTCGTGTTTTCTCACTTTAGTGTCTTGTGGTTTAAAACGTATCATTTTAGTACCCTGTGGTTTGGTTATTTTTTTTTTGTTATCTTTTTTTTAATTTTTTCGTTAAATTATACAGAAAAACTTCAAATATCTCACCTATGGTTTATCGAATATTCACTTTACTATCATATAGTTTTAACTTCTCATTAATTTAACGAAAAAATTAACGAAAAAATAACAAAAAGAGAATAACCAAATCACAGAGTACTAAAGTGATACGTGTTAAACCACAGGGCACTAAAGTGAAAAAGTACGAAATCACAGGGGTGGCATTTAAAGTTATCCCAAAAATAAATAAGAAAGTCGGAAATTTTTCAAAGGTAGCCCTCTTAGGAGGACTAAAATTCAAACCTTATTGAGGGGCCAGAAGAAGACGGCGCCGCCGGCGAAGGGGCGGCGCCTGCTCCGGCGGAGCGCCGCCGCGAGGAATCTGCCTCCGCCGCCGCCGATGAAGGTGAGCCCAGCGACGCCGTCGCACCAGGGCTTTTTTATGCGGGCGAGCTCCTCCTCCTCCTCCTCCTCCCCCGTGCGGAGGTCGCATGCGGCTACAACAACAACAACGTCGACGTCGTTCCCCGCATTCCTCGTCGCCTCCTCGTTCTCGTCGTCGTCGTCGTTGTCGCCGCAGCACACCACCGCCACCACCAACACCTCGTCCCTTCCGTCCATTTCTCTTTCTCTCTCTACAGCTCTCTCTCTCTCTCTTCAAAGCACCTGCAAACGAGAAGAGGAGAGAATGGACAAATGGCGGTAGCAAATGGAAGGCTCCAAAGCTGTGTTATTACAGCAGTAACCGAAGAAGAAGAAAAATATATATATAGAGAGTTTGACCGGGCTACTATCGGTAGTAAACCGCCCCGTTTACTACCGATTTGTTTTCGATGCTGGAGCTTCTAAATTGACGATCGGCATCGTTGAATATGATCTAGACCATTTAAACTATCTAGAAATCAAATTTTATACTTTTTTGATATCATTAACCGAACGATCAAAGAGTTACAAAATGTGTACTTTTAATGGCCGATATGGTGTGTTTGCTCGTTTAACGATATAGAAGAATCTAAATCAACTAAATTTTTGTTAAAAATTTTTTTGAACTATTTAAAATAAGATTTGTACTCTTGATCTTGATTACAAGACTTCTATCATCACTTTTTATAGGATATTCATTTTCAGCCATTCATTTTCTGTTCACTTGATGGACAAGAGAACAATATCGAAAAAGCGTGAAATTTAATTTCCAGATAGTTTGAATGGTCTAGATCATGTTCAACGGTGCCGATCGTCGATTTGAAAGCTACAGCATCGAAAACAAATTGATAGTAAACCGCTCGGTTTACTACCGATAGTATTCTAGCAAAACTCTATATATATATATATATATATATATAGAGAAAGAGAGTTGAGCTTCCGTACTTTTTAAAAGTACAGAAGCACATGTGTTTATGACTTTTTAGTCGCCAAATCGCTCTTTTAATATGCTGGCAATCCAGCTCACTGTTTACGGACAAAAATTGTATAGATTCGGATGGAAGTCCCGTGGCAAGTGTTACCATACATAAAGATATACAAATAAGGTAACCAAATATTTATTCTATAAAAAAAATATAATGAAAATATATACAAGTAAGGTAACCAAATATTTATATAAGGTAACAGCGAGCGCGCACCTAACTGGAACCGAAAAAAAAAAAAAAAAAAATTGTACGTCCTGATTATTTGGGGGGAGAGAGAGAAAGATGCAGAGGAAGGAAAATGGAGGGTCAGACCGGCGCATTCTCGCCACGCGGCGCCCATTCGTATCGTCCCCAAACTATATCCCAAACTAGAACTAGTAGTTTGGATAGTTTGGGGACGATACCCATACAATTTTTATCCGTGGTTCACAATCCAGCTCATATTCGGCTCGAAATAAACTCGAGATCGATCGCCTTTTTAATAAACGAGCCGTATGCGAGATAAAATTTTCAGCTCGAAATCTTAATGACTCGAGCACCAGCGAGCTCACCCCGGCTTGTTAGGATTTCGAGTAGAAAAGTTCAGTTCGTATTCACCAGCGATCGATCTCGAACTCATTTCGAGCCGAACACGAGCTGATTTACGAACAACGAGCTGAATTGCCCGTTCTAAAGATGCATGGAGAGTGAGTACCAATTCCAACTTCGTGTACGGCCCATGCCAAGGCAAAGTCGAGGTCAGTTGTATAAAACTTGAGCTCGCGACCTCACGGCTCTCGACCTCGTGATTTTGGCAAAAACAAACAAGCCCTTAGAGCTTATGGTTTAATTTGAAAATTATAAAATCTTTCTAACATTTAAAAAGTAGAAATTTAAATTTGAAGTTTTTATTTTAACTTTAGTTTGTTATATTTTTATTATAGTAAGCAAATTTTGCAGAAAAAGCACATGACACCTACTTTAATTTTGTCTTGTTTAAAAAACTATAGCAAAAATTTTATTAGTCCATTTATTTGATTTTTCTCATTATTTATCAATAGAATAATCTAGAACTTTTAGGTTTTTTTCAAAAGCGCCACGTGGATAAAGCGATTGAATTTATTTCATTTTGACTTGAATAAAAAAATTTAAAAATTCAACTAAAGAAATAAAATTCCAAATACATTGTACTTAGAAATCAGAGAGGGGGGATCTATTTAGGGGTGAAAACGGATCGGATATGGTCGGATATTTGATGAAATCATATCCGCGTTCATATTTTTTTTTCGGATACGAATTCGGATACGGATATGTATCGGATGCTAAATTTTTATTACCATATTCGCTAAAAACGGATTCGAATATGGTCGGATATTTTTCGGATTCGAATATGGATCGGATATGTATTCAGATAATTAATATGCACATATACAATAAACGAGAAACACAAAAAATACTTTATTTTTCTATCTTATTTCCTCACTTTATTTCTAATTCGCATATAAAATATACAATTTTAATATATAACTCGTTATAAAATACACGAATAACACAAAAATCACCTTATTTTTTCACAACATATATTAATAATCCTTTCGTACCTTGATTTGCAATAAATTAGAGGATAGACAAGAGAGATTTCTTAAAAAAGAGCTATTTAAATAGTCATCAAATTTATCAAATTCAAAATGCCATTAAAATAGTCACCAAATTCCTCGTCCTCCTCTTCACGGATGGCGAATCTCGCGTCGCGATCGGTTTGAAAATAGGGTGAGAGAACGAAGAGATGAATAGGGTAAAAGAGCAAACGCCGGAGAGAGAGAAATAGAGATAGAATTTGGGGATTATGTTTTATTTGTTAAAGAGAAATCGAGCGATCGACTCTGGAGGGAAGGAATTTGGAAAGGCTGGGCAAGCGAAACTGGGCCGAGGCCAGGCGGATCCAAAAATATAAAGAATATAAAAATTATAGTACTAAAAATTCGGATATCCGTATCCGTATCCGTTTTTTTCGGATATCCGCAAAAATTTAACTCTCTAAAACCATATCCGTATTCGTATCCGACCGGATCCGGATATTTTCTATTCGGATCCGGATATTATCGAATAAGGATACGAATATTTTCGGATAATATCCGATCCATTTTCACCCCTAGATCTATTGTATAGATTAGGTAAAAAATGTACGAACACCCCCCTCAACTATATCTCGTGTTGAAAAAGACACCTCAACTATTTTTATTTTAGTCGAGACCCGCAACTTCTAATTTTTTATAAGAATTTTTATATTTAGTTGAGTTAAAAAATTTATTAATTCTACTGGCTTTATTTGCTGTTATCTACTAATTAGTTTAATTTTATTTTGTAAAAGAATAATTGAAAGAATTAGATTTTTTTTTTGAAATAGGGTGATTTTAGAGAAAAAAATATTAAAAAGCTTACAAAATTGATTATCATAAATTAAACTGAATTAGTTAATTATTAATAAGTAATTAAGCCATAAAATTTAAAAACATGAACTATCTCAATTAATATAAAAAAATAAAAGTTGGGGAGTGTATTTCAAGATATTTTATGTTTGAGTGGGGTATCAATAAAGTTTTACCACAAATATAAAAGCGAAATTAGGGACGTCAAAGCGGCTTGGATCCGGGGCGGATTTTCAAAAATTCGAACCCGAAATCGACTACCAAACCCGACAGTCGAATTCGATTTCGAATCCGACATATTTTAAAAATTCATATCCAAACCCGAAACTGACCAAAGATCTGAAACTCAAACCCGAGCCCGAATTCGAAAATTCGAACCCGAAATAATTATTTCTCTTTACAATATTTCAAAATATACTACATTAAATCTAAAATTTTAAAATGCAAATTTCAATATAACATCAAACATATACATATATAGAGTCCGGCTGCTATGCTATCGGTAGCACGGAGGCCTCCGTGCTACTAAGTTGTTTTCGATGATGCGGCTTCCAAATCGACGATCGGCTCCGTTAGACTTGATCTACACTATTAAAAATATTTGGAAATTAAATTTCATAATTTTTCGATATCATTTACCTATCAAACAAATAGTCTAAAATTGAACGGCTGAAAATAAAAATCTCATAAAAAATAATGATAAAAGACTTAAATTTAAGATCAGAAATACTGATCTTACTATAAATAGTGAAAAAAAAAAATTTATAAAAATTTCATCGGATTTAGATTATTTTACATTATTAAACTCACAAACACATCACATCGACCATTAAAATTACCAATTTTGAGACTTTTTTTAGTCAAATAATGTTGAAAAAAATCTGAAATTTAGCTTTCAAGTACTTTCAATAGTGTAGATCAAGTCTAACGGAGCCGATCGTCGATTTGGAAGCCGCATCATCGAAAACAACTTGGTAGTACGGAGGCTTCCGTGCTATCGATAGTATAGCAGCATAGCTCTACACACACATACATACATACATATATATATATATATATAACATAATTTCGGATTCAGGTCGGGTACAATCAAAATCCAAACCTAAATCTAAATCCGTCGGTGTTTTCGTTTTTTATATCCATATCCGAAGCTACATCCATCTCGCATCGGATAAATCGATTCCGTTCAGGTTCGAGTTCGGTTCGGATAAAATTTCGGATATCCATATCTATTGACATTCCTAGGGGAAATTATTGAGGAGGCTATTTCAGAAAAGTTTACAGTTGAGGGGGTATTGTACAATTTTCATATAGTACAAGAACACTACACATACGAGGAGTATATATACATACACACGCAACCAAACCGCGAAGTGTGACGCTTTTTTTTCTTTTTTTTTTTATTCTTTTTTCTTTCTCGTCCCATTTCCACTCTTCTCCTGCGCCTCAGGTGAGCTCCGATTCTTCGTGATCTTATCCCTAATTCGATGTTCTAATCCCTTTTTTCAGTTAAATTTAACATGTTTGATCAATTCCATGCCTAAAACCCTAATTAATTGTGGTAAAAATGATCAAAACCTCCGATTTTCTATGCGAAGTAGACGAATTTTATTTGAGAAGTCTAAATCTTTTTAATTTCTATAAATTTGGTGTCATTTTGTTGAATCCGTTGTATATACATGAGCTATGCTGAGTGATTTGTTTATGTTAATATGCGGCTAAATAAGGGTTAGGGTTTCTTCTTTTTTTTTTGGGAAATGATGAGCTTAAATCTAGTAAACAGCATGTTTTATTAGCGTTACTATAATAGGTAAAACGAAAAAATAATGCTTGATTTTTTAAAAAAAATTTACTAGTTAGGGCTTGAGCTCTAGTTGAGGATTTTGCAAAAATTGCTGTTTGCAGAGCTATTTGAAGAAGCACGAACATATTTTTCATCAAAAACCTCCGATTGGAGTTTCCATCCATAATTGTTAATTGTTGAGGGGGTGTTTGGTTACCCAGAAAAAAAAAAAAAATCCAGAAAATAGTTTTTTGGCTGGAAAAGTATTTTCCGTCCCTTTGGTTCTCAGGAAAAGTAGTTTTCCGAGAAATTTTTTTTCCAAATTTCCTCCGTTTCTTTTTCCGGATTTTTATCTGGAAAATGAAAACTATGGCAAGAGTGTTTCCCATGGAAATTTTTTTTTTTTTTTCTGCGTAACAGTTTTCTACGATATTCTGAGGAACCAAACACCCCCTAATCGATTCAACCATTATTGTTTTATGATATTCTTGTTATCTAAGGCATGCTATTTTAATTTCATAATGGAGAAAGGTTTACAACATACTAGAAGAAGGATGACGCCAAATTAAATTCACAACACTCGCATTCTGCAAATGACAAAGTGTCTCGATTTGCTTTATGCTTTATCCTCTTAAATATTCCCTGTTTCTTTGATTCTGTATGTTTATGTTCTTTCTTTCCTCCTGTGTATGCATCAGTGTTTTGAGCATTTATATAGCAGAGTCTAAGATTCCTTGATTTATTTTTGCGGAGTAAACTAGGCTTGAATGTGACTTTTCACTTGTGTAGGTTGGTTCTAAGTTCTAACTCTATCAAGGAGATCCAAAGTTTCAAATCATGAGGTTTGTATCACTGCTAACTTTTAGATTTTAGATTATGTGCAAATCAAAGGCAATTAAGTGCTTGTTTCGCCTAGAAATTCTGCTGTGTTAGGACTTAGGATGCGAACAAAGGCTTCTAGGTTCGAAAAGGAAGATGCTTTAATTTGAACCTTTTGCTTCTGTTGCGACAACACACATCTCGGGGATTCCAAAGGAAACCAAAAAGCTTATTTTAACTTTTTGAACAGCTTTACTTAGACAGCACCTCTACAGAAGCTGCCGCAGGGCTAAACAAGGCCGCATAGCCGCACGTTTAATATATTGATTCTTGCAACTAGTTGTAAATATTGATGCCTCTATAGATTTTTTGTGTTACACTGCCTTTGAAACTCCATAGTTTAATCTCATAACTTTCTCGCTGCTTAGTAGGAATACACTTTAGTTAACATGTTGCAGGCCGAATTTGGTTTCGATTGTGGAAGAAAATAATTCCTATGAGTGCGAAGTAATAATCTAATCTGTAAGAATGACGGAGCAGCCAATTTGCAGTGATCGCTATCTAATCATTAGACTCTATGGACTTTCATTACTTTTCCTCTTTGACAAGTTTGCATTTATTTTGACTACTCACTGAGCACTGATCCATCTTTTTTTCTTTTGCTCTTTTGTTAGGGGCCGAGTGACGTGGGATGAGTCAAACTTGCATGAAATCGAAGCAAATAAGCCAGTGAGGCAGAAAATTACTGAGCCTAAGACACCGTACCACCCTATGGTTGATGATGATGGTGTGTCTCATGTCTCTAATCCTCGGGGCAGTTCTCGAGAAGAATATTTTAAAAAATTTGAAATATTTGATTTGAAAATTTTGAAAGCCAAACCTAATGAATTCTAATTTGGTTATGTTCAGTTTTAACATTATGTTTAAGCATCCCTTTTAAAAGTCAGAATTTCTTTAGTAGATTTATCATAACCGTTCTTTCTGTGAGAAATGGATGGCTAAGATCTGCCATTATGTTATACCGATCATATAACCAAATCATATAATCATTATTTTTATAGTGCTTCAATTTTTTTGTTTAAAACATAACCTATAATATATTACAAGGACACTGTATACATCACATAGACATAGGAAAGTTTTATGTAGGTATGCTTTCATGCGGGCGTCGGTTCGGTTTGGTTTGGTTGAGAAAATCTCCTCACCAAAACCGAACCTGAAAACTGAAAATTAGAAAATTTAAGAGACAAACCCTACGTAAAACTGGATAAATGATACGGAATTGTATAATTTGGTTTGGTTTACTTTGGAGTTAAATACCGAATTCCCCTAGAAGTACTACAATTGTTTCCATACTTTTGTGTTGTGTACCTGCTAATAATTTCTGATGATTTTCTTCCCTTTTTTTTTTTTTGATTGATTCTTATTATAGGGTCTGTCTCACCTAGACGTGCCTTTGATGAATGTCTGGATGATTCTGCTCGTGCCGAAGCTCTTATAACTGCTTTAAACATTGTAGCTTCTTCAAGTAGCCACGATTCGTCGAATGGCGATTGGACATCCTCTGAAGATGAATCCGATCCCATGGAACAAGATGATGGTAACTAACTCTTACTTATGGTCGCTAGTTGTCGTAATTAATGGTCGATTTTTTCATTTACGACCTTTTATCAACCAAAATTTGAAAATAACCAGCTTCTAGTTTTATTGCTTTTTTTCCCCCTAGACATTAGTTTCCTGCCTCAGCAAAAGCATCAGACTATTTATAAGCGGAATGGCACCAGAATGTATTAGTTGTCACGGTAAAAATCTCAAGATTTTGAATGCCAAGAACAGTAAGTTCCAATTTGCAGTTTTGGCTTTTAGTTCGAAGGAAAGCTGTTGACGGGCATGTTGATAAAAAAAGTTGTTAGTGCTTTTTTGAACAGCTTTATTCCGCAGAACTTTTGCAGAAACTCCAGTCAGGCCAAGGCGGCCCTCATATACTCATGATAGCTTTAGTTGTTATCGATCAACTTTCGAAATCAATAAGAGTGTCAAAAGTTGTGTTCTTTCTTTTTTTTAAAAAAAAAAACGTTATTTTACGTAAGAACATCCAATTCATGGGCGAAGTAGTTTTTATTAGTAAAGGTACTTCAAAGAGAATCACTTTAATGGCATATTTTGATATTCAAAATTTGTAGGATTATACATGCTGATAAATAGACAATATTCTGGGTACATATGCAAGTTTATTTAAATAATCTGCTTCGTGTCTTCGTGCGCTAGATTCCGACTCTGATCGACCGAGACTAAGTTTCGAGGAACACCGCCGAGCCCACTACGGCGAGTTCCGGAAGGTGAAGGAATTATTGCAATCCGGTTCTGCAGTAGACGACGAGGCCGATGAAGAAGACGACGGCGTCGACGAAAATGGCGATTCGACTTCTCCTATGGATGTGGTGAGCGAAACCGGCCTCGACGGTGTCCCAAATGCTATCCTGAGCCAAAAGCAGCAGCAAGAAGTGCTTCCTCCAACTGATGAAGTTGATAAATGATATATCAGCATCTGAATCCACAATCTTAAGAGTAAGTTTCTGACTATTGTAGTAGTTCTTTATTAGAGCTTAATTACTGAATAATTATTGAAGTTTGTTGCACAACACATCCAAATCCAAACATTTTCATTAATTTACAAACGAAGGTACAAGGATTGATTGCACAATTGGTCCCCAACCTGTACCCCATTTTTGACTTCAATCCCAACCTTTCAAAATTTTGCAATTAGGTCCCTAGCTTTTATTATTTGTTTCAATTAATTTTTGTAATTAGGTCCCTAGTGTTGGCTATTTATTATTGGGCTAAAATAGGTCCAATTTTCTGCCCCGTGACAATAGGCTCAGGAGACTAATAAGTTGAGTTGGGTGAACTTAATAAGTTGAGTGGGGGTGTGGTCCACAAGAGACCTAACGGCAAGAGGTCCAACAATAGACCCAACGTCCAGGTGGATTGAGTCAGGTCGAAACCCGTGAGCGCTATGGCTGAGCCCTTAAGTGCGATGGGTGCGCCCTTCCTATCAGCACGTGCTGTTGGGATAGTTGGTTAGCATTTACGATCCACACCTAGCATAATTGTGACAAATTACTAAGGTTAGGGACCGTATTGTAAATAACGACAGGTTGGGGACCGAAGAGAAAAATTGGGTAGAGGTTGGGAAGCAAATGGTGGAATAAACTCGAAGAAAATGACATGATAAAGATGACACATTATCACCATAATTAGGATTTGTTGACACATTAGTCCTTTTTTTTTAAAATTTCTTGGTTTCTCATTTAATGATGATGCTGATGTGATTTGTTTCTGTCCAGGGGAGACTAATGAAAGGACCTAGGGCTATATTTGAAATACCATGTGTCATCGAACAAAATATATACACACGCACCTACTGAGGCCTCCATGTTATCAAGTTATTTTAATTATGGGATATCCGAATCAACGATCGATTTTGTTAAATATGATCTACGCTATTGGAATTATTTAGACATCAAATTACATATTCTTATTCGACATCATTTGATTAGTGATTAAAAAGTTTCAAAATTAATAATTTTGATGGCAGATGTGATGTATTGTTAAGTTTAACGGTACAGAAGAATTTAAATTCAGTCAATTTGATAGCTTTTTTTTCACTATTGTGCAAGATCTGTATCTTTAATTTGAAATTTAAATAGTTTATTCTGAGACTATTATTTTAAAGATAAATATGTTAAAGAATCATAAAAATTAATTTCTAAATATTTTCAACAGTGTATATTATGTCTAATGAAGTCGATCGTCGATTTGAATGTCTCATTATTAAAAACAGCTCGCTAGTATAGTGTCCTTCGTGCTACTTTCTCTCTCTCTCTCTATGTATATATTAGATTGTTTTAAGATTATTTGAAAAGTCAAGGATCTTTGTGAAAATTATTCGGAGAACACTTTCTTCCAGCGAGATCTTAGTTTGGAATCTTTATCCGATTTTTCATTCTTTGTTTCTAATCTTTTGCTACAATATTTGTAATTAGGCTCTTAACTTTTTTTTATTTGTATTAATTAGGTTTGTGCTGTGAATATCTTTATTACCTCTAATGAATATTTTCATGTCAACAACATTAAACAATATTTGCCGCATCAGCACTAAATTTTGTCATGCGGTAATTTTCGTCCAATTTGATTGTATTTTTAAATGGTAGAGGCATTTAAGACAAAATTAAAATTAATTTTTTTTTTTTTTAAATTAGAGACTAAAATACAAAATTATAAAATGTTAGGGACCATATTGTAATTAGCCCCCTGTGGGTAGGGGTGTCAACGAGCCGAACACGAGCAAGCCGGGGCCGGCTCGTGTTTGGCTCGTTTATGAAACGAGCCGAACACGAGCTGACTCGTTTAAGTATCGAGCCGAAAAATTTAGCTCGTGTTCGGCTCGTTTATTAACGAGTCGAACACGAGCTGGCTCACGAACAACAAGTTAAAATAATTAGAAAAGATATATATATATATATATATATATATATATATATATATATATATATATATATATATATATAAAAAATAAATTTATAAGATCTTACCCATTAAATTTTGATCTAACGGTTAAAATTTTACATATAAATTGACTTTTTATAATTGAGTTGGGCTTTATATTTAGGTTGGACTAAAAATCAAATAATAAAAATATATATTTATATATATAATTATTTATTTATATAAATATAAATTATATAAATAATATAAATATTAAATATATGTATTCTAGCTATTATCGAGTCGAACACGAGCGAGCTGACCCCAGCTCATGTTCGGCTCGTTTATTAAACGAGCTGAAAAATTTAGCTCGTGTTCGGCTCGTTTACTAAACGAGCTATTCGATTTCGAGCTCATTTCGATCCGAACACGAACCGGCTCGCGAACAGCGAGTTGGATTGCCACCCCTACCTGTGGGGGCAACCCTTACCTCGACAAAAGCATCAGACAAATAATAAGCCCATTAAAATATTATTGAGACCTACCAACCACGTGCACTAAAGTACTTGGTCTTATTTACTTATTTTTATTTATTTATGGAGTACTAATTGTTCTTATTCCAAAAAAAATCTTTTCTCTCCCACGTGCCAATATTTTAAAAATTGGATTGAGCAGAGATCTAAAAATATTACTAGATAAAGGATTATTGATTTGAACCAGTAAAACTAGCATGATATCATAAATATTTAATTATTATTTTAATTTTATTATATATTATTATTATTATTTTATGTCATATTTAATTATAAAATATTAATTTTAGACTAAATTAAGTGGATTTAAGTTATTAAGTTTTATTTTTTATAAGACTAATCTGTACTAATAGAAAATAAAATCAGTTAAGTTGATTTTAAATTGTTGAATTTTTAATGTGATTAGATTAAAAAAATTCGGCTGGTTTGGTTAAAACTAGACCGGTTTGATGGTTATACCATCAGTTCGAACGGTTCAAAGCGGGTTCAAAGGATTGAACCAAATTATTTTATAGACTAGGTCACGGCTCGGTCCGGTTTATTAATCACTGGTTTTGATTGAAATAATGTATGTCACTGATCTAAACTATTACTTACTATAAAATGACCATCTAAATATTTACGCATCTTAGTTGTGATATTTAATGCTTTAAATTTAATTCGAACTATTCAAAATTTTTTTTTTGTTCTAAACTTTGAATATATTATTTATGTTAGTCGACTTAATTAGGATATTTTATATTTTGTATTTAAATTAATAACAGGAAAACTCTCAAGCAATTTAAATAAAAAAGAAGAATTGTGAGATTAATCGAATTAAAATAGGTTATAAATTAGATAAGTTTTATATTTTTATCATTAAATATTTACGTTTCAAATGCTTTTTATTTAATAAACCCGTTTTCGAGTTTGGACCGCAGTGTGGACTTGTGAGGTAGTTGTAAACATATCGAATAATAAATATGTCCCTATAAAGTTTAATTTTTTATTTTTATCTCTTCAAAAATTCAGTAATATTTATATTTGTTCCTCTAGTTTGTTACCGTTAGAGCACGTTTATTTTTTAGACAGTAGATAAGTAAAATAACATTTTTATCATTACAAATATGTCCCTTCAAAAATTTCAACCGTTAGAATCATGCAAAAAATTTCTCCCAAAAATCTCTAAGGATCATCTTTTTTATTTATAAATGAATAGGATATGATATAAGAGAGGTAAGAAGATCAATTTATCTCATTTACTGATCAAGGTTAAATATTTTATTTATAATTAACTATATTTTTTTAACTGATCCTAACAGTAGGGGTGTATTTAAAAATATTAAAATTTTTACAGGAATAAAAAGTTTTATTTAAAAATTATGTTTATAGAGAGCTAGCTGTATGCAATTAATTAAAAAAAAAAAAAAGCATGTGCGCATTGATCCCATCATATCATCTCACCCACGTGGGCGAATCATATCATCTCACCCACGTGGGCCCCATCATATAAATTTCGTCCTTAAAAAACAAAATTAAGTTTTGTTTGAGATTTGTGCCATTTCTTTAAATACAAAAGGTATAAGACTTACATCTGTACATAAATATATAGATGGAATTTTTTTTGAATAAGTTACACTTTGGGTTCTCCAAGGCGCATAACACTTTGATTCCCAAATTTTAATTTATTATAATTTTTTATTTAAATTTTTTAAATTATTATAATTAAGTTTCGTAATTTAATTTAGTTGGTTAAATATTGACAAACTATTAATGTAGAAGTATTGTGATTGATAATGCGATAAAAATTATGATGTTATATCCCTCGACCCAATTTATTTTTTTTAAGAAAAATATACATCGAGTGTACCCAATAAAACTCCCAGCCAAAAAAAACATTATACTAAACATTTGGCACTTGAATAAAAAGAATGTAAAATGTACCAGTAGCATTGCTAATAAGGTTTTGGGATAACTTCAAATATCATCTCTGTAGTTTCGTATTTTCTCACTTTAGTGCCCTGTGATTTAAAACGTATCACTTTAGTACCCTGTGGTTTGGTTATTCTTTTTTTGTTATCTTTTCGTTAATTTTTTCGTTAAATTAATGAAAAAGTTAAAACTACAGGATAGTAAAGTGAATATTCGATAAACCATAAGTGAGATATTTAAAATTTTTCTGTATAATTTAATAAAAAAATTAACGAAAAGATAACAAAAAAAGAGAATAACCAAACCACAGGGTACTAAAGTGATACGTTTTAAACCACATGATACTAAAGTGAGAAAATACGAAATCATAGGAATGATATTTGAAGTTATACCTAAAATTTTTGGACGTGACAGTTTCAGAACCAAAAGTGTAATTTATCCGAGGAGTAATGGTACACTTACAAATACTTCACAAACTTGCATAGGTGGCATTATTATTTAAGGTTGAAGTTGAGAGCGTATTAAGTTGTAGAGTTTGTGAAATATTATTATTAGAAAAATTATTTGTGATAGAAACATTTTCCTTATCCAAAAAGAGTACAGATGAAAAGTAGCCATGTTCAACTCGTGCTCCACTGAATAATCCCCAGTGTATCCCATGTGCACAGTACATGTCTATTTTCCTATTACTATATACCAACCAACTCCCACCTTCTCCCTCTTAGATTACATTCATTCTAGAGAGAGAAAGCTAGAGAGAGAGAGAGATCTCACACTCGTGACTCACACCACCTTGTTCCTAAACCCCTTCTCTCTCTCTCTCTCTCTCTCTCTCTCTCTCTATCTATCTCTCTATCATCTTCTCCTTCATCATCTGCTTCTTCTTTCTAGAGAGAGAAACTAGAGAGAGGAGAGAGAGAAAAATAGTATAGAAAGAGAGGGAGAGACCTCACATGCACTCACTGCCTCTCTCTTTCTCTCTCTCTCTGATCTTCTTCTCCTTCATCATAACTTCTATTTATGATCTGATTTATTAGAAGCTTCTTTAGATCTTCTAGAAGCTTCCTCTCTCTCTCTCTCTCTCTCCCCACTTCTTCTCCTTCTATGATCTGATCTCTCTCTCTCTCTCAAAGCTTCTTCTCGAGATCTTCTAGAAGCTTCTCCCTCTCTCCACCCCCCCCGTTGACTCCCCCCCTCCCCCAAAACCATGCTCTCCAAGTCAACCCTCCACCATCGCCTCCCACCAACCCCAACCCCATCCGCCGCCGCCGTCCTCTCCGGCGCCGGCGCCGCCTCCGCCCGCCTCCCGCGGCGGCGGCAGCGCCGCCTCCCGATCGCCACCGTGCGCGCGGTGATCAGCAGCGACGACAGGAGCTCCGCCGCCGCCCCGGCGGGGCAGCGGCGGCGGCCTCCGGCGGCGGCGCCGGGGGAGGAGGGGATCGCGGTGAGGGCGGTGGTGACGGTGCGGAAGAAGGCGAAGGAGCGGCTGGCGGAGAAGGCGGAGGGGCGGTGGGAGCACTTCATCACTGCGATCGGCCAGGGTATCGTGCTCCAGCTCGTCGGCGACGAGCTCGATCCCGGTGAGCTAGGGTTTAACTCCCATCTCTTGTATAATCATATCAATTAGTGCTTAGAAATTGTCCCTCGCAGATTCATCGAGTACGACCAAATATATGAATCTATCTGTCAATATCAGTTAGTAAACTTATTAGAAGCTACACTTTTGAAGCTCATTTCAAGTTCTTGCCGTAGACGAAATCTCCACACTTTTTTGTTTCCTAAGCTTGTGGTCTTTTGCTTCTCTAAGTTGAGAAACTGTTCAAACGTTACAGCAAATTAAGTCCAGCTCAGATGAAAGACACACTAACAAGTTACAGATTGAAGGCTTAATCTTAATTGCTGATCACTTACTTTGATCGTAAGGTGAATAGTGCACTAACAAATTATTTCTTTAAAAGTTCTATGTAACCGTACATCTCACTTTAAGTAAAATCTCTAATTGATCCGATCGTAAGTTTAGGTTAGTTATAGGGATAGTAATGGAAGGAAAAAAATGAGATGCAAGGTGGCAGTGAGCTTTCACCGAGTAGTTTGTTAGTGCGCCGTTCAGCTTAGCCTAACTCCTTCATTAGCATTCATGCCACAATTTACTACTCTTTTCATCGAAGGAATGATGAACGGTCGAGATTGAACCTTCAACCTTTAATTTGTTAGTGCGCCCTTCACATGAGCATGAGTCTGACCCCGGCGAATATTCTAGATTTTTAAAATCCCTCTAGTTTTGCTCTATTTACCTCCCTTGCCATTAATCCCTGTTGAAATGATGTGGTTCTTCTATGGTTTTGTTGCTTAATTAGCATTCTGAGACTAGGCAAAAAGTTGTTTCATATGAATTTACTACAAATTTGTCCTTGAGATTTGGAGTTCCACTTACTTTTTCGACAACTATTATATCAAATTATGCATAATCTGTTCATTGACATGATCTACTCTTTGCAGATACCAAATCAGGAAAGCGGAGTGCAGAGGCTGCTGTGAGAGGTTGGTTGCCGAAGCCGTCGAACCATCCTTCTATCGTCGAATACGCCGCCAACTTCACCGTGCCGTCGAATTTCGGCCGTCCCGGTGCTGCTATAATTACGAATCTTCATAGCAAGGAGTTCTACCTGGTGGAGATCGTTGTTCACGGTTTTAATGACGGCCCGGTCCGTTTTCCCGCAAATTCGTGGATCCATTCTCGGAACGATAACCCGCAGAGCAGAGTTATATTCAGCAATCAGGTATTGATTGTGAAAATAGAAAATTCTTGAGGAAAACTCAAATGCGAAATGCGAAATGCGAAAACTTCATAAGGCGCATGTTCAATTGTTAGGATTGCCTTATGATCACCATTTTTCACTCACGAACGTATGTCAGTGGCTGAACCACGTGAATAAAATGCGTGTTCATTTTCTCCGCGCTCTACTTTCTGTTGTTTATCTTTATTCTATGAATATTATTGCTACCAAATCCCTGGAAACTACTGAATAAATTCATGTTGCTTCTTATTATGCTCATCTAAGGGTCCAAATTGTCAGCAACATTAGTGTTCTCTTTTATGATTAACTGTTTTGCTTGAATAAGCAGGCATATTTACCTTCACAAACTCCAGCTGGTCTTAAGGACCTGCGAGAAGATGTTTTACTTCGGCACCGTGGCAATGGAAGGGGCGAGCGAAAGAAGTTCGAGATGGTCTACGACTACGCGCTTTATAATGACTTGGGCAATCCCGATAAGGATGACGATGTTGCGAGACCAGCTTTAGGTGGACCCGAGAGGCCATATCCTCGACGATGCCGTACTGGTCGACCACCAAGCAAATCAGGTAACTATCTGTAACACCCCAATAGTCTCACATCGAACGGAAAAGAAGTTCTGATTGGAAATATAAGAGATTGCGCACCCTAGTAATAATAACTCGGTTTAAACATTTTGGGCCGGTGGTTTGTGCCCAACGAGTTATTATTACTAGCAGGCCGGGCCGTTATACTATCTATGCCGTATTGGTAGACCGGTTTTACAACTCTTGTCGAATTCGATCTTATGCTAGTAGTAATCTGTAAGTTTTTCTGTTTTTTTCCTTTTTTTGCTGCCTCTTTTTGTTTAATGCAAAGCAGATCCAAGTGCGGAGAGCAGGGTTGATAAGCCCCATACAGTTTACGTCCCGCGAGACGAAGCTTTTGACGAAGTCAAGCAAAACACATTTTCTGCTGGGGCCATGAAAGCACTTCTTCACAACCTCATACCCGCGCTGGTGGCAGCCCTTTCGAAGTCGGACGCCCAATTCCAATGCTTTTCTGACATCGACAGACTCTACAGAGATGGGGTTCTCATTAAGAACGAAGAACACGGAGCCGCTCGTAAGCTGATCCTTCCTTCGATGTTTCAAGGCATTATGAGCATGAGCGAGAGGCTCATGAAGTACGACATCCCGTCAATTATATCGAGTAAGTTCGATGACCCGTCTTATAAAATCTGATACTGATAACTCTGCTGCAGTGATGCTTGCGAAGGTTTATCGATCTTTTACTTCATTTCTTTATAATATTGTCACTAATCATCTTTAGAGAGTTACATCTAATTACATTCAAAGACATAGATGTTCTCCAAAACTTAATTCTTGTTATACGCCATGGATTAGAGAATTAAGAAAAATATATTTCTAACGCAGACCAACTCATAGTTTGTACATTGTTTATCATTTTCAGAGGATAGGTTTTCGTGGTTGCGCGACAATGAGTTTGCTCGCCAGGCGCTAGCTGGTGTTAATCCAGTTGATATTGAGAGATTGAGGGTACCTAAAACATCTTTTGCTTCCATTAAATTGTCGTATTCGACCGTATAATTCTGAAACATTCTTTTTCAATGACATTTTTTTTTTTTGAAGGAGTTTCCTATTCTCAGCAAGTTGGATCCTGCAACATACGGCCCCCCGGAATCTGCAATAACAAAGGAATGCTTGGAGCATGAACTAAACGGAATGAGCCTCGAAGAGGTTGGCGTGATTTCCATCGAAAGTGACTTACGAATTGAGTTGATTGCTTGTTTTCTTATTCTCGTCGGCTTCCGATTTGCAGGCGATCGAGAATAATAGACTGTTTATACTCGATTACCACGATCTTCTTTTGCCCTTTGTGAAAAGAATCAACTCGCTGAAGGGAAGAAAAACCTACGCTTCGAGAACGATTTTGTTCCGCACCCGAAATGGTTTACTGAGACCGATCGCTATTGAGCACAGCTTGCCGCCTACCCCTTCGTCTCCGTCGCGCAAAAGAGTGTACACGCATGGGCACGATGCGACGACCAACTGGATTTGGAAATTGGCCAAAGCTCACGTCTTCGCAAATGATGCTGGTGTCCATCAACTCGTAAACCATTGGTGAGTGTCCTGCTCGTAACTTCACGCACAACCCTCATCAGCTTCCTCTTTCTGTCGTACTATAAATTCAACGTAAAAAGGATGAAAGAAGCATTACCGTATACGCATTTTTTTCATCAGTATCATATCTTATCCATCTCGATGCTTAAAATAGAGGTTAATTGACTCGATCTAGTAAAACTTTTGTTCTCTAGCTTTTTCGTTTTGATCCAAAGTTGTTGGCTTAAAGAGGCCAGCATCCTTCCCTATGGAGGGAGACCAGGTAGGACCGAATCACGTTCGAAATGGAGTGAAGCTAATCGGGCCGAGTCACAATCGAGACTCGTGAGTGCTGTGTCTGTACGCTTTAAGTGAATTGGTAGCGTATTTCTAACAGCTCGAGCTTTTGGGATTAATGGTTCGCGCCAACGATCCGACAAAAATGTCTCAAGGAAGTCGACCTTTATGACTCAAATGACAAATGGCTGACAGCCGGCAGATCAGTTGATTTCTAGTTTTCTACAAAGTCTTTTATTTGGTGTTGGATTGTGAAGAAGCCATTGCTTATACATTATGAAAATGAGAGCATTTTGTCTATGTTATAAATCGACAAAATAGCGATATAACATGTCGCGGTTTTGCTACTAAAAGGTGATATTCAGCATTTATTTAGTATTGCTTTTTCATACTTTAAAATCTTTATCATATTGTTCATGTTTTTGTGATATATTACATGTAATTTGCATTTCTTAGGTTGAGAACTCATGCTTGTATGGAACCATACATCATCGCGACTCACCGACAGCTTAGCTCGATGCACCCGATATTCAAGCTGCTCCATCCGCACATGCGATACACCATGGAGATAAATGCGTTGGCGCGCCAGAGTTTGATCAACGGAGGCGGTATCATCGAGAACTGCTTCACTCCTGAAAAGTACTCGATGGAGCTGAGCGCAGCTGCGTACAAGAGTATGTGGAGATTCGATACGGAGGCTCTACCCGCTGATCTTCTTCGCAGGTAATAAGGTTTTGTTAATTTCGGCAAATTTTTAGTTAGTTTTCGTTTGTTTCGATGGATTACTATACCAGAAACTATTGTCGGCTTTCGCACAAATGTAAGAATCAATGGAAAAACTGTCTCACATTTCAGAGGCATGGCTGTTGAAGATCCTTCGATGCCCTGCGGAGTGAAGCTCGTCCTCGAAGACTATCCGTACGCCGCCGACGGTCTCCTCATCTGGTCCGCAATCCAAGAGTGGGTGCGAGATTACGTCTCTCACTTCTATCCCGACCCGAATTCGGTATCCTCCGACGTAGAGCTCCAATCTTGGTGGGAGGAAATAAAGAACGAGGGCCACGCCGACAAAAAGAACGAACCGTGGTGGCCGACGCTTAAAACCGACGAAGATTTGGTCCAGATACTGACGACGGTGATTTGGATCTCGTCGGGACAACACGCGGCAATAAACTTTGGACAGTACCCGTTTGGCGGGTACATGCCCAACCGCCCGACGCTGATGAAGAGGCTCATTCCGCAGGAAGACGAGCCCGAGTACGAGAAATTCTTACTGAATCCTCAGCAAGTTTTCCTTTCTTCTGTGCCTTCTCAACTGCAGGCGACGCAAATAATGGCGGTGCAGGACACGCTGTCGACGCACTCGCCGGACGAAGAGTATCTCGGTCGGGTGAGCGAGTCGAACCCGAGCTGGATCAGCGATCGGCGCGTGTTGGAATTGTATGATAGGTTCTCTTCGAGGCTCGACGAGGTAGAGGACATTATCAATAAGAGGAACAAGGATTTCCATCTGAAGAATAGGGCCGGCGCGGGGATTCCGCCTTATGAGCTTCTCCTTCCGTCGTCGGGGCCGGGAGTGACGGGCCGCGGGATTCCGAACAGCATTTCCATATGATGATTGAAACCGCGTGGATCGATTCTGCGGTTTTCACGATTTGCTCTACCACAGAATGTGAGAACTTATATGGTATCTATTCCTCTTAAGGATTTTGCTATGTTGAACTCAGAGCTGGTTATTTATAGTTGTTGATGATGTATTTTCCTCCTTTTTTTTTCTTTTTTTTCTTTTTCTCTCTTTTTTTTAATGTTATGAGAATTAATTAAGGTGCAATGCCATAAATAAAGGTGTTTCCTTGTTGATTTCTTTTGAGGATTCATGCGTCTGATTTCATTTTAAGCAGGACTATAATTTGAGGGAGCACTTAAAACTCATTATTTCTGTGCTAATTCATGTACAATTGTAATTATATTTATGTTTCTAAATCATTAACTACATGGTTCTTCTGTTATACACTTAGGTTTTGATCTACTTCCCATGATCACATGAGGGAATTTCACCAACTACAGTTTCAATGTTTCGGTACAGATACCACCGCTGCTTAGAACAATTAGTTTTGTTGCTACCAACCGTGGCTTCAAAACTCGCTTTAAGCAGCATGGGTTAGCGGCAGATGAGTACTAGACAAATTTTCCTACGGTCTCATGCCCTAAAAGACATTCTGTGCAGTGTGCACATGACAATTCCGCCGCTTAAAATTACCACTGCTAGCCTACACAGACCAAACCCTATTTTCCTACAATTTCGTATGCAGAAAATTACTGTACACAGAACAATATCACTACTGATGAGCAACAGAATCACCTCATGGATAAAATTATCCGGCGCAGGGGATTGCACCCAATAAACTTCCACAAGCATCTTCGGAAAAAAAAGACCAAGAAAAAAAAAAAAACCCACACTAGTTTGGCCCCCAACCTTTTAAATGGTATAATTAGTTTCATTATATTTGCATCGCAATGCGTTCTCATACCCTTTTGATTAAATCCCTCAATCAAAGTTAGGCAACATATCCTCATAACTGTTATCTAACTTCCAGGTAAGTGGTTATTGGCCTTCTCATATATATACTAACAATTATTATGTAGCATTTTTATCCAACTACGCCGAAAAAAGTTACTTAAAAATTGTCACAAGTATAATAAAAGTCAAAGATTGGGGACCAAAATGTAAGAATTTAAAGGTTAAAATTAGACATCAAACATACTAATTTTACATGAGAAAGAAATTGATTGCTTATTTTCAATGAAACACAATTTTAATAGCCATAAATTGAATTTAACATATCATACAATCTTAAGTTGTTTCAAAGTCACAGATCATAGTATCTAAATTTGCAAAGTAAGCCTCAAGGGTTCTAAACATTTACATGCATGATTTTTCCAATTCGCTCGGCAAAAATTAAACGTATCCAGAAGCTAGAAAGAATGAACATAAATCTTAAACTGTCTCTACAAACACAACAATGCAGATGAGAACTCTACAGACACGAGACAAACAGAATCGCAGAAGCTCGTTTTAAAGCTTTAAAAAGATGAAAAAGAAAGCTTTCGGTTCGGAGCAAACAAAAAGCGTCGGTCTTTTTCCTACCTCATGTATGCACGCTTCCGCCTTCCGAAATAAATTTACGAATCTGACATGATGCTGCTGATCCTAGATGCTATTTTCGCAGTCTTGTAATCATCCCTCAGTTGAATGAATCTGCATTTTAATGCAAAATTTTCAGTTTAATCCGAGCGGAGAATATAAATCCCAATGAAGTTAATTAAAAAAAAAAATGCTTTGCGTAATACAGGGACAAAAAGTGTACCTTAATGCATCTTTTCGGATATTTGGGGTTCCTTCGAACAAGGACGCAAGGCTTTCGGGAGCCACAATAAAGACATTAGCCATTCTGTAAACGAAGTATCATATTAGCCCCTTAGTCTAAGAAATAAGGAAATAATAAATAGATGAACCTTCAAACAATTCTCTGAAAATCATCCATTTACACATATTCCCTTGAAAAATCTCATTTTTAAAATATATGCCTTGAAATGTAATTTTTATTCCTTTTAAGAAAAAAAATCTCATAAATCAGAAAATCATCTAATATTATGTGGGAACGTTGGTTTCCAGTTAGAAAAGGTTCTCAAGAACGGGTACTTTCAAAAGTACAATGGTATATAATAAAATTATTTTAAGTTTTTATAGGGAAAATGCAGAGATTCAGAGTTTGCCTAAGCATATATGGAAAAACATAAATTTCCATCGAGATAATGTAAATATCTGCTTCGTAATTGGTAAAAGTATACACATACATGCCCAGCAATTCAAACTTCTCATCAATGGAAGGAGCATTAAAGCTGCGAACAAACTCCCCGTACTCCGTAATGTCACGCTTCAGCCGAAGCCCACCACTGCAAGTAAGAAACGGTACAATAAAATAAATACCTAGTTTAAACTGGTCCAAATAGCAATGCAAGTCAATTAGAAAATACACGATTCTAATTGTGCATCAGTTTCATACTGTTTCTATATTTAGTTCGAGAATTCCCACACTCTAGATTAGAAAAGTCGGAAGAAAAACTATTGAGAAATTGTGTTTCTGTTATCTGGATATATTCTTTTCTAAATTTCATAGCGAGGTGCATAAAAAGTTACCAAGGGCTTCAAGAGTTACTCACGAGACTAATCACCTGACAAAGGTGTGAAAAACCTCGACACTACAAAAAGAAGAGCTACACATGATGATTTCTTCATATTGCACTGGTATTTAGTTCCGAGAAATACTCGAATACGTTACGTGTAGTCATGAAACACTCATATTGTGAGATTGTAGTATCTTTTGTAAATTCATAACACAGGAAAGCATTAAAGTGAATATGATCTCCAGGACAAAGTAAAGCTAGAAAGGATCAAATTAATAATTGATAAGCTATGGCTTAAACAACAAAACCGAAGCTACAATAAAAGTAAATATATATTTATATAGGTAAGAATAAATAGATTTTTCTATGTTATAAATTTAGAAGTGAATTAATAAGATTTGAATGGTATTCTGTGCTATTTGCCTACTTCACAAGATAGTTACTGTGTTACGTGAAAACATACGATTTTTGATATAGATAGTAAACACACTTTTACATCAAACTTTGTTCTTAAAGAAAAAGTTTCAATGTGTTCTTTAAGATTTTATTGCGCATAAGAATATGCATGTTTGGCCTAACTTCTCGAACAGCTATAGTTAAGAAAGTAGAAGCTTCTAGAAAGCAGGGAGTCGGGTAATAAAGGGTCCGGGGCGAAGTTAAAATGAGCTATGCAAGAAGGGAAGTTAAAATGAGCCTCTGGCTGCAGGAATTTAAACCCAAAATCTAAAAAAAAATATATATATATGCTATTAGTACTTCTCAAACAGTACTTCTGCATAAGCTCCAGCTGGGCCAAATTACAAAGAGCGTATAAAACATTGTATTCTCGAGTAGAAACAAAATTCCATGAAATGCATGATAGGATGACATGTCATGGTCATGGAAGATAGCAAGTTATATTACGTAGTATTCGAGCAACTAAAATATATAGAGGATAAGACAAGATGACATCCAAGTAGAGCCGCCAAGAAAAAAAGGAAACATCTTTTATTCTCCTTGCTATCATCTTCACCAGTGTGCCAGACATAAACTTCAGCAAAATTATAGAACCACCAACAGAAACCTTTGAATGCTAGCTAAAACTCATAAGACAAAGTTCCGATTCACCGTTTCATTTAAAATTTAGCTAGCGACAGAACCAATAGAACTGTTATAAATGCACAGAAAGGAGGGGGGTTACCTGGGGCTAAATGTAAACTTCTGCCAATGATTAAGCAGCCCCTTGTGTAAGCGATTGCCCTAAAATTGCAAACCCCAGTTTGTCACACATCATGAAAGAATAATGAGTACAATAAGTTAGGAGCATAGTAAGATGCAAAGCTATACCAATTCAGTCAAAAATGATTGTTTGTTGAGGCCTTCAAGGGCACTGAACGCAACCTCCAGAACACGAGATAAGTATGCAACAACTCTGAAATGACCGATGAAAAAGCACATTACTAGTCATACTCATCTGCATATGCTAAAAACTAAAAGTAAAGATAAAAAATAAATGTGAAAGTAAAGAAGTAAACGATATACCTTATACAAGAATTTGTTGGTCGGTGATCAGGAGCAGCGCCATCATCAGGTGAACGATAATCAGTAGCCTTCTGTTCTGTAGACAGCAGCCGCTCAACCTGCATGATTTTTTGGAAAGTCTTTAGAATATTATATTGAATAATACATAAATAAGCGTTTCATGTGAACAAGGATGGACCACAACTATTCGCCTCTTTGATAACTTCACATATTTAGTAGCTCATTTTGAACAATATTGTTCACCGATGCAAACAAATGATCTCATATTATATGAAGGCAATGATTGTATTCAAAGAATTTCCTAGAAAAATAAAGTGTGACAAATGTGATATAGTGAGGGTATTTATCACTTATGAGTCGCCAGACATCCATGATATCTTTGGTGGTTGCATAGTTTCTGAGTTGGATACTAGCAAGAAATGAAAAATAAGACAAACTGACGTCACACTGTTACTGAGCATTCTACAAGCCAATGCTGTTTGAAAGCATCATAAAATTATTTCTCGGAGAGCATGCATGAAGAGAAATGCCATGCTTAAAAGTAGGAGTATGAGAATAAAATTTGGAAGGAGCATGCAGCAACGCTTCTCTTTCTAGTCCGCAGTAACCGCAGTAAGCAAAAAGAGCATTCTATAAGTAGTAGTTAATGCTTTGCTTTAGTTAAACCGTTATAGAAGATTGAGCATTTAACACATGCATTATTCCAAAATTAATAAGCATTTTTCTATAAAATCATATCAAACAAGTGAGAGTAAATGAAAAGGCACTTCTACAGACCTCAGCCATTACAGTGTCAATGCACTGTAGAAGGCCCTTATGAGCAGCACCCTCGACACTGGAAACTGCAGTGCCCATCTCTTCACAGGAAGCAGCATGGGCACCTTCTACAGGGAGCAGAAGCCGAGAAATAGTATTGGAGAAGTACTGAAGGGAGAAAAAGCAATCCATAGTTAGTAGTAATCTTGCAGCCAATTTAAAGGTAATCAAGTCAATGTCTATTTTTGAATGGATTACTTGTTGTAGTATGGCCACACTACTAGCACATCGTTGAACAGCAATCATGAAAAATCTGAAGCTGGTCTCACCAGCAGCAGCAGCCGCCTCTGCCTGCATAATTTTCACAATCAAATGGTCATATATTCATATGAGCGCTTTCACATACATCCCTGCAAAATCACCTACTTACAGATATATTGCTTGAAAATCGGAATTTTCACATATACCCAACAAACCTATAAGGGGTAACTTGGTTCCAAATATTAAAAAGTTTTCCAGAGGGGCATCTCAGCATGTACATGGGCATATACGTAAGAATCTAGTTTTTAAAGGACACATGAAAACTAAGATCTTGCAAGAATATGCATAAAAGGAACTCTTGTAGGGGCGTTATATGTATTTATCTCAATCATATCAATGTTTTGTAAGACATAGCATAAACTGTTCAGGAGAAGAATCATACTGCAGTAGCAGCAGCTTGAGCTGCTCTTCTATTAACAATATTCCCAATGGCAAATCTATCCCTGTATGCTGCCGCCTCGTTCAAACTCTCTCTGGCACGCTCTAGTCCTTCGGTTAGATATTGGCTTACCTATCAAATGAATGAGAGTATTTATAACAAAGATAAATTTGTGCAGCCCAATATGCCCATTTATGATGCCCTATAACTTACTTGATCGAGTAAGCAAGTGAACACCGACCTCACATTAGCTGCAAGCGTTGCAGGCTGTAGGAAAACAACAATGTAAGTTAGATTCTAGACAAAGACAAGGAGATGCTATGAAAATATCAATTTTTCATGATAGTATCTGAGCAAGCACCGGCATACTACTATACAGAAGAGATTAAAAGAATAGTTGTGGCGAAGAAACACATTAGAACAGGAACAAGTGGCAATAAGCTAATATAAACCTGAGAAGATAATAAAGTGCATCTAGATATTGCTTCCTCATTCCAGCGGACAAATTCTGTTACCACAGTAACAGATATCTGTTGGTGGGTAGATGGATTTAATGCTGCTTTCGAACGTGAGAGCGTCCCGGTGGACTCAGGTTGTTGTTGAGCCTCAGCACGCAGCTCTTCCATCTAAAGAAAAGAGGGGAAAAAAAACAAGCACAAGAATGATTCATCAAGCAAATATTTATAATGGCATATTAAACATTTCAAATACTTCGAGGAAACCAAAAGAGTTGTGAAGGAAAAAAAACCTTTGCATCATATAGCTGCTTGAGGGATGCCTGCTCATGTTCAGCATACTCATCTTTGTGGGCAAGAAACAATGACTCAGTGAGACCTGAAGTGCCAATAATTTAGAGGACGTCAAATGAATTTGATTTTAAATAGGATCATTGCTAAAGATAAGAAAGCTTCATATGGAAAATGAAATTACATTTGCCTCGTGGTGAAGGCCTTATATAGGATGGCAGAAGAAAAACACTAGAAGACATTAGACCATCAGTGTCCAGGCAAATTTGTAGCAATATTTCACAGAACTTCTCTTTTAGAAGTTCAAATAGCTAACATTATGTCCTCTTGAACGAAATTGAAGGAAGTTCTGAAACTTTTACAGTTTTCAGGAACCATAAAGCTCCCTATTCAATGCAAAGAACGCTTACACAGGAAAAAGTTTCAGCACACCTGTTCCTTGTTGAGGTTAAAAGGAACATCTCTTTTACCCCAGGAACTTTAAAGCCTTTTTTTTCCTACTGTCTTTCTGGAATGCATCTTTTGGTTCCTTGATTCCTACTATCAACAGTTCAAGGGCACTAAGTTCCTTTTAAGTTTCTGATATTCTCAGTATATACCTATTTCATTAAAATCCTGTGAGGAGGTTGCAAGTATCAATCATCAAATTTAATATTCTAACTGACAGTAGATTTATTCACATCTTACATTTCATCAGAATTTCAAATGACGATGATAGTTTATCAAGCACATAGTGTGTCATCCCTTGTTTGATTCTATCTGGAATCTAAAGTTCCACTCACTTTTGATTTGGTTGGCTCAAGTTTTACAGTTTTAATTTTTACTATCATCCCAGTTATGCATAAGACATCACAGTTGCAAACTGTTGCAAGCAGAAACAAAATCAAATGGATATGCATTCAAGACAGATTAAACAAAAATAATAATACTCAATAGTAAAGTCATATTTAAAAACAAAAAAATTGAAAAACCGAAGATAGCAAGATGCAAATGAACGATGTTAACAAGCTGCACACCAATACAGAAGTCCGCAAATATGTGATAACTAATAAGACCATATACCTTCAATATCCAAGTCTCCACAGCCCACAGATCGCAACTCTTTAGCAAGTTCTTGTGTCTTACCATATGCCACAGCGAAAATTCTTAGATACTGCAGCGTCAGTGCAACGAAAACAAACATTAGCATCCAAGAGTCCCAATTACTAGTATAAGTAATAAAGTGAAAAACGAAAGGGCTTTACATGTGCTTATCCCTGCAAAATCATCTATTACAAATAATACCTCTGAAAAATTTTAATTTTTGCATATACCGTTGAAGTACAGTTTCTTACAAAAATAGCCTTATGTTAAGTGGCAGAGTCATCCAATATATGGGTCATGTCGGTTTTGTATTAGCAAATTTTCTAAAGAGAACTTTTTCTAGTATAGGGTATCTATGTATCTTAAAAATTAGATTTTCCCAGGGCATATATATAAATAAATATATAAAAGATTTTGAAAGGATACTTGTGTGAATAGATAAACTTGCAGGGTAGATATGCAAATATTTCAAAAGAAATTCTCACTGCAAGACTTACCAGTAAAAGGCCGCCTTCTTCAATAGGAGGTAAGTTCACCAGGGATGGTTTTATCAAAAGCTTGTCGAGTATCGAGGTCACCCTTTGCTCTAGCACTCGCTGAAATGCAAATAACCAAAATTTTAAATTAATGTTTTATTTTGTAGTTTCCAACATGCATGACGAATTCCAAAGGCATACCTGCACGAGAATAGCCATGACATCATTTGGAGATGGGAAGACAGCCATAATTGTAGCTGCCTCTTTCCGCACAGTCTCTGCAAGGAGAATCCAAAGTTATGATACCGTGAAGTGATGGCAAACCAACCTTTTTGTTATCAGCCATTTGCATACGTACCCTAACATAATTATCTATATATCAAAAAATGATAGTTGTGTGTCCCTGAAGAATTTAAATTTTCATATGTTTCCTTCAAAAACTTAATTTCTTCAGTATATATTGTTACTTGCAAAAATTCCCCTCTTTGCAAAACATTTTCTAATCGACTCCTCTCGATGATTCCCAAACTCAAGGCAAGGGTATATTTGTAAAAAACTGCACCACCAACGGGTACATTTAAAATTTCAGATTTTACTGGACAATACCTCTGTCAATAGATGATTTTGCAGGGATATCTATGTAAAATCCTCTTCTAAAATTCAAGAAACAGAAACTATGAGAACCTGTTATTTCCTTGTACAACGTAGAAAGACCCCGTGCAATATTGTTAGTGCCAGCTTGCAAACCCTGATCACCAAGGACAACCTGGGTATCCGTGTTCATAACTTCCACGTCAATGAACATTGGTCTTGATGCAACATAATGTTGCATTGCACTAGTCCCCCTGTTGAACTGCAATTTGAAAACCAAGGTTATAAGACCGAAATACACAAAAGGGTCTTATAGGGTAAGGAGAATTTAAACTTATGTCCAGCACTTTTAGATTTACTAAATACAGCATGCTGTTATTTGCTTTTTGCAACTTAAGCTCAAAGTCTCTTTTCACGGACTGGGATGCTCCTAGGTAACATTGTAATAGAACTTATGCTCTAAAGATTTTAGTCAAGGGCATTGTGGTCCATCAAAAGATATTTTGCCTCAAAGTTGCAAAATTGAACAACGTAGATTAGAGCTGCAAAAGCAATTTCCTGTTGCAAAAAAGGCCAAGCGGTAATAATATTGATATGCTCGAATATGTCTGAGGTACAAAAACAAAAATCAGTGCCAGAAATCTTGACTTTTCAACCTGACAAGGATCGCAAGGATCGACTCAGAATATTACCACTCCCCTCCCCCCCTCCCCCAAGGGCAGCGCAAAAAAAAAAAAAAATAAAATAAAATAAAATCATAAATTAATTCATATAATAGATGAACTACTCAGCATTCTTAATTCTTTGATATTTGCCAAAGATGAATTGAACAATAAAAGATAAAAAGATAACTACGGGAATTCCATCGAGATTGGCAATGAGGACCAGACTGAGCCACCTCAAGACCGCATGTCAAATAAGTATCAATCTCTTTAATATAAACATGTGTCAAGTTATGGATATCCATGAAAAAAAAAAAAAAAAGTAAGAAAATTCTAACCTGAGCCAAAATTTTAGCACATTCCGCCATAGTGGATAATTCTCGTCTCTGTGACGCTGCATCAAACCGAGCCAACAATCTGTTCTCCAATTCTGGAAAAGGTAGGCAACATGAGATATGAACAACAAAAAAGGAAGCAACCAAAAGCACAGAAATATGCCATGTCCATCCTAATTTACCATTGCAGTAGTCTTGGAGGTTTGCAACAGCAACTTCTAGGCCCCTGCTTGCATTTGCAGCACCCACTGCCGTTGGCACACCATGTCTTCCAACATCCTCCTCAGCAAATGACCCTATTACAAAGAAAGAAAACCTCTCAAGTAGTTAAGAGACATAAAGCCATCTACAATGAAATTGTTCATCAGCAATGAGCATAGATTGGGCTTTCATCCAGGCTAAGCGATCTAAGCCCAAAACCAACCAACTCAATAACTCAAGCCCTAAAGTGAGGCCGATTTCCAATATAAAAAACAAGACCAATGGCAAATTCATCAAAATATTTTTGGTCAATCCATTAGAATGAAAAAGGTAGAGAGGCCTTTCTGTTTTCTAATCTAATATTGCAGTCTTCTAAAATGTCCTCGTGTGGTAAAACCATATAGTCACATGATGTCACTTCAAGGAGGACGAGGATTTTTTTCTTTTCAAACTCAAAAGGACGGCTAAATCCATGTAAACCAACTTGAAGCACATCTAATAGAAATAAATTGAAGAAATGGGAAAAACTAATTTGACTAGATGTACAAAATTAGGAAAAAAACTGCAAGTAGATGAAAAAGGCAAAAGAAAAATGGAGAAAGAGCTTACGTAATTTCTGTGCAACTGAAGCAGCCTCCGCAACACGACTATCATCAGAAAACAGAGGTGAAAGTTCCATAAGGTCACCGGGGCTACTATTGAACTCCATCAAGTACTGCAAGATAATTTACCAAAATTTACCGGAACCATACAGCATGGATGCCTTAACAGAAGAACAAAACCTAAATTATCATCAGAGTTCAATATTTACATACTCACCTTGATTAGCTCTATTGTTTGACTAGCAGTTTCTCTCTGGGAATCTGCACTCTGACAAGCAAAAATAAATAAAATTATAAACCATAAACCAGGTTCAACAGGGATCGGTTGAGAAAGAACCACTTATATTATGATGTAAAGAATCAAAGCACTGTACCTGTAAATGATCTCCAATTTTTGCAGCAGTCTGACCGACACTTGAAATACGAGAGTCCAGCCTGGCGAAGCTATCAAATAGGCCGTCTACACCTTTTTCCAACTAAGAACAATTAAAGAACAAGAACAAGCAAACAGACATTCAGCAATACATCTCTGAACACTGATTGCAAGAAATGGAAGTCACATACCTTAGATTGAGTTAGTTTTCCTTTTACAGAGTTTAATTCCAAAACAAGTTTCACTATCCTAAATTTATCAGCTCTTGCATACATATACAAACTATGAAGATAAATACAAGTATGCAGCTAAAGATGGCAGTGGGTGCCATGCAATATACATTAAGAAAAAAGGTTCTAATGATCAAACTGTACCTATAGACTTAACAAGAACAGAACACATCTCTCATCCAAATCACCAAACCGTTCAACTCACTAGAAATCCTAGTAATACAGGCGCCAGCAAGTTGCAATAAGAAACAGAAAAAACTGGACTAGTGTTAACATGAAGAACATTGAAAAAGCTTGCATGGTTGCTTTCCACTCTCTCTACTTATCAATATTTTAACCTAATCAAAGATATAGAAATGCTACATTCTTCAACATAGCAATTTTATGAAATGCCTCACTATTGGCTAGCAAATATAACAGTACTTTAACTATATGATAAAAAACAAATAATAATCTTCCTTTCTTTAGCCCTTTATGGTCATTAGACATGCAATAATGGCACCATAGGCAATCACCACTAAGAACCTTGACCTAGATACAAGGCTATGAAGAGGCAAAACCTAGGAATACATCATATCAGTCCGACCAAACCTTGTCACAGATCAACCAAGTAACCTGTCAAGAAAAACCCAAAGGCCTTAGGTACCTTTCTACAAGCAATTTCCAAAAATCACCAGTTAACTAGACTCACCAGCTGATTGCCGGGTACTACTTTAAGGCAAGCTACAATCCTATAGTTCAAAAGTTTGTTTATCACAGAATTGTGTTATCTTATGTGTTAAGAAAACTTAAGTAAATTTGGATTAATATTTAGTAAGAAGTTCAGAAGTTTTTTTTTTTTTTCTTTCTTAAATTATGATGTTTCGTCACATTAGGAGTCCAATAACCGAGTAGCTGTACAAACACATATACTGCGAATAAAATGCTTCTGTCAACTGATCAGCAACCCATGCAGAACTTCCATCCTCAAAAGTTCATTTTCCCTTTACAATTAATTTGCAAATAAATACCAAGTACCACAAATTGGCATTTCTCTTCAAATTTCAATCAAACTCTTTAGTTTTGTAATGATTCATCAATATTAACTATGCAAACATCAAGGCAACAGGTCGTTAAACTTTCCTGTATGATATGAAGAATATTAAAAGCGAACCAATCCTCAACGGTAAGTTGCAGATTTTGATGATCGGTCAAGAACAATGTTCGTAGCACTGTTAGCCTGGAGATTAAACCCTCAACCAAATTTCTAAGAAACTTCAATTAGAAATCCTACACATGCACAAGACTAATTAAGGATGAATGAGGACTATTTCATGCAGTTTGACGTCCTGGACTGACAAGAAAAGGCAATTTATCAAGGCAAATCTTGATCTGTTGAATCTACACTAATTCTTCAGTTTTTCCAGAATTACTTTTGGCTAAGAGTTCATAACCTTTAGAAGCCTTTTCTCCAACTTTAGAAATCCTTAAAATTAGGAGTTTTGATTATATTAGGTTGAATAAATGTTTTATAAGAAGAGTTAGCACTCTGATGCTTCTAGTTCAAATCATGTGAAAAAATTCTAAAATGTTAATAGATTGATTAAGGGCAATTTAATTTAACATTCCACTATGGAGAGATCTGAACTAATATGTGCTGATTTGTTCTGAGAATATAGTAATGATCTTCAAAAAGACTTCTTTTATTCAAATTGTGCAAGTTTTGAAAGGCACGATCAATAACGAAACAATAACGCAGTTAAAGTCCTTTTTCTCACATCAGATCCAACCAAAATAAGATCAAAATTTTCTCTTTTGCTGATACTCAATCAAAAGACCAGATCTAAACTAAAACAACCCTACAGTATCCAGTTTACTAAAACTTGACAGTAGCTACAAGTCAATGAGTTTACAAACAAAACACATATAACTATCCAAAAATCAAGCAATTGAGTGCCAAACTTCGTACAAAGTCCCAAATTTCAATAATTCGAACATTTCTAAAGGATAATCATTTCACCATGTATGGCATGGTACCACACACCTACTAACCTCAGCAAGTGTCTTCCGGTGCTTCGCATCTTGAACCGCCACCTCCTTCTTCACATTCTGAAGCCTAACATCAATCTTTAACAAAAAAAATACAAAAAAATGAACAAATATACAATTCAGAATATTCAGAAACAACAAATTAAGCTCAAAATTCTCTCTTGTAAACTACAAAGCTGAAACCTGTTGCCGTAGATCAACAAGCTCCTTGCACGACTCCTTGAACAGGGTGAGGAGCTCATCCACCGCGGGGAACATCGGCGGCCCCGCCCCGGCCCGTAAGTTCCCATTCGGCAGCGCGTCGCCGCCGCCGCCAAAACCGCCAAAACCGCCAAAACCGCCATCGGGCGCGTCTCCATCCTCTTCCTGGAACTCCGGGAGGCGCTCGTTCACCAGGCTCCCGAACAGGGCGTCAAAGGAGAAGTCCCCCTACAAAGATCTCTCTTACACCATAGAAACCCACTTCGATGGAGATCAACAAGAGCGAGAATGATAAGAAAGGGATCGTACCTTGAAGTCGTCCAATTCTAGGGCGAAGGGGAGAGCGGCGGAGGCGGAGGAGGCGGAGGAGCGCTTCGGCGACGCCGGCATGGCTTGCGATCATCGATCGACTCCACTCCTCGATCTGAATCGAGAGGAATTAGGGAGAATCTAGAGGTATTAATGCTAGGGTTAGGGTTAGGGTTTTGGATCGCGGAGGAGGAGGAGGAAGAGGACGAGGGTGACGAAGAGGGGAAATGGTTTGGTTGATCCAACGATGTAAAGGGTTAGAGAGAGAGAGAGAGAGAGGAGAGAGAGAGAGTTGAATATTTTAAGATGGTAAGGTTGTTGCTTTGAGTACACTGTGAATGTACCCAGAATTTTTACTCCCATTGAGGGGTAATGTTTGGTTTGCTGCATTATAAATTGCATGAAAAAAAATTTAGGCTAAAATACAGGAAAAATTTTTATAAATACTTATTTTTTTTACTTTTCTTTTTTAATTTTTAAAAATTTATATTTTGCCCCCTTAAAATTTTAGAAAATATTAATGGAGAGAGTAAAATGACCAAATTATCCTTACTTCTTATATAAGAAAAATTAATTTTTTAATATATTTTTGTCATTTTGAAGAATATTTTCGGTATAAATTATAAGAAACGGACTGAATAGTGATGAAATCCTAACAGAGTGGGGCTAAATGCAACAACTTGAAATATTAATGGAATAAAATGTAGGTTTTTGAAAGTTAGGAAAGAAAAGTTAAAAAAATATTTATAAGAAAGTTTTCTGTAATTTAGCCAAAAATTTATTTGGTTTTCTATAATTGCATTTGGACGTTACGATTCGACCTGTAGTTAAAAGACCCAACTGTCACATTTTAAAATGTGCACAAATTAAACGTAGTTGAAAGTGCATCAGCTGAAACGCATTTGCTACCAAATCTAAACGATTTGCTCGGTTTCTGTAGTTGCATTTGCATGTTACTATTAGATCTATAGTTAAAAGTACCAACTATTATATTTCGAACCACGCACAAATCAAACGTAGTTGAAAATGCAACAGCTGAAACACAATTGCTATCAAATCTAAAAAATTTTGTTTCATTTGCTGCAATTGAATCTATATGCTACAATTAGAGTTGCAACTAAAGGCCCAGCTACTGTATTTCGAATTATGCCTAAATCAAACGTAGTTAGAAATAAATCAAGTGAAGAGACTAATTCTATACAAGAGTTAATCTTACCCATTTACTGGCATCTTAGATATAAAATAAAAAATTTTAATATTTGTGATAATTTCGATGTACTATAAATAAGGTAATAAAATTTGTAAAGCTTTTAATTTCATATAGTTTTTTTTTGTCTTAAAGAGCATCATAAAAAAAATATCATCTATTATTCTATATAAATTTTTATAAAAATACTATATATAGTATGACAAAGTAAGCTTATTTAAAAATAAATAAATAAATAAATTGTGGATCTATGTATCAATTGAAATAAATTGAAATTTAGCAATCTAACTAAAACTTTTCAACCTAATTTTAGTGACAAAATTGGTCTAAATAAGTAAACACAACACTGCAATGCCTCTAGAGCTTGCGGGGACACTTTGGGGTACATTATGGGGTCCGCCGAGCATCTGCGGACTGCACGAGAACGTTGCGGCAGCGGCGTCTTTGCTGTTTGCTTGCTTATGCAGGTTTATTATTGCGTCCGCTCGCACGTGCAGCGCACGTGCACATTGTTTTGTAAATATTGGGAGAAATTTTGCTTATGATGATCATGATCTTGATCTTGATCTTGATCATGATCATGGACGGCTGTGATTAGACGTAAATTTTGGGTTGGGCCGGCCCACTAAGCAAGGCCATTTTTATGCCCACGCACAATTACATGCTAAAATCGTATCATTCGTGCGATTTAAGGGGCTGTCGTGAGATTCATGCATATAAAAATGAATGGTGTGGATCGCACATTATTTTAGCCAGTAAAAAACTTTTCAATTTTATGTACACGTACGATTCGAGAGGCGTAGTGTTTTTCACATGCGCAATAAATTTGACTTTGTTTGGATTGCAGATAGAGAGTGTGATTAAAGAAAATATGTTTAATTTGTTTTCATACGTGATAACAACTGTATCGTGGGCTGCACTACATTGATTAAGATATGATTTTCTACGGCCCGACTGGAAAATGAAGAAGTATATCTCTCTACGTGCTTTTACTCGGACTTCTGTTGACCCAACAGTGTTTAGTAGTTCTCGAGACAGAACGAGCGCTTAAGGATTCGAAATAAAATCAACACGACTAACTGTTTAGTAGTCCTCTAGACAGAACAAGCGCTTAAGGATTCGAAATAAAATCGACACGGCTAAGAACTTGTTTGAATGTAAGAAAAAGTTATCCGGTAATAACATGTATGATAGTAGATTTTCTTTTATGATTATATAACTGAAGAAGTTTGTTTTAGTCCATTGTAACATTCCTATAATTATGATTTTATCGCATAATGTATTTTACCTACGTAGTGATTTACCTTGTTTCACGAAAAAATAACTTACAAAATCACAAAAACTATACAATTGTAGACTCTTTTACTAATCTGCATCCTATGATCACTACAAGTAAAGAAACAAAAGATTGAAGTCACTCCTAAGCTTTCTGTTGTCTCGAAAAGTATAAGCTTTAATTTGAAATTTTTTTATTTCTGCTGTAAAAAAAGTCGTTAACAAGATTTTAATATAAAACTTTTCCTAATAAGATTACTAAAACATCACTTAATCGAACAGCAGCAAAACTTTATGAACCATCTGTTACGACAAGCGCACAAACAGAAACGACAACGACGAACATAAAGTAGAGAAACCACAAATAAAAAATAAAATAAACACACAAATTTATATAAAAATCTTTTGCAGGAAAAAAACCACGGGCGAAGAAAAAAAAAGCTTCACTATGAAAAAAAGAGTACAACGTTCTGGAGATTTCAAACGCTGCATCATGTCTAGGAAAAAAGAGGAGAAGAAAATTTCTTAACGGATTCTTCATTATCGGATCAGATCCGTACTGCGGGGGGCTCCGGCCCCCGCACCACCCTCCACTACCCACCACAGACATCCATTTTTCCTTCACAATTTATTTTTCTAAAAAATCTGTCGCACAGCGAAACTGTCGATGAATCGAATTTCGAGGCACTTTTAACACCATCCATGATTTCTGCATTATCAGATCTTAAGACAAATGATCACAAATAATGACAGCAAAGAAGCTGAAAACATAACTGAAGCCCTGGCCATCATCCAAATTTTTCGGCAACCAGCTTCTGAAAACCTAATTAGCTTGCTTTTTTTCTAAAAACTCAAGCTGTCAGAGAACGATACGATGATGCTTCATAAATTTATATTCAACAATGTTCAAATCACTATCATCCACAAACCTAATAAATAGCTGAGACATAGGAATGTAAGATCTAAAAGAGAATATAATGCAATATCTCTCAAGCAACAAGCAAAATACATATGACTAAATAGTTATTATTAGCTCATTTGACAAAGTATGATGAGTTCCAATGCAAGTTTAAGTTCTCAACCACATAAAGAGGGCAACTTGAAGGAGAAAAAGGATGAGGGCAAGTGCCCGGTCCTCCGAATGTAATCCGCCCTCTCCGACGTCCTCGCCGCGCGCTCGTTCAGCTTCGCTTCTGCGCTCGTGCGCTTCTCCTCTGCAATCCTCCGCGTCGACGCAAACTTGTTCGCCAGCTTCTCTTGAGCCCGCGACTTCATTCTCTCGGCCTTCACCTGGTAGGAGTAACAAATTCATCCATATAACTTTTCAAGCAACCGACCGTCCCTAGCGCAAGTGGCAAAGGGCTTGGTGGTTGGTACCCGAGGTCCCGAGTTCGAATCCTAATTGATTCACATTTCAAGCTAAGTTTATTTCTAAAAAAGAAATAAACGAAGCAGGTAGCGTGCTATCTTTCTCTAAAAAAAAAACTTTTCAAGCATCTAATAAGATAGCTTAAACATAACATTGGAATTTGAATTGTAATCAAAACAACAAGAACATAATCTAGTACCTCGATTTTCTTCATTTCCATCTCGGCTTTTCGCTTCTCGTGATTCTCCCAAGCTTGTATCTTCACCTCTTCGCGCTTGTATCTGAGAACATCATAGATTCAGATACAAAATTCGGGCGAGTTCGCGGTTATAAATTGTTTATCAGTTAAATTCTCTACACCGAAAGTGACTGCAAATCTCGGACAAACTTTCATTGTAAGAACTCGAGATTCAAATTTTGAAGATGTTCTTTTTGTGTTTTTTGGGAATTTTTAACATGAAATCAATCCAAATGGTACCAAATTTAGCCATAACATCACATAATTAATCCAATTTGCAATTCTAAAAGAATCAAACACAATTCGAGATCGAAGGATCGAATGTAAACACCTTGCCATGTACTTAGCCCTTTCGGCCTCGTCCCACGCGATCGCGCGGGACTCCAAAGAGTTCGAACTCGCCTCCGTCACCGACGACACCGAATTCTCCAATTTCACGACGCAATCCGCCTCCCCTCCCCCTCGACCAACCCAACCATTCCCATTCGCCCTCCCGTAATTCGCGGCCGCCGCCGCCGCCGCCGCCGCCTCACCGCTCCTCTCACTCACCGGAGCTCCCCCCTGGCGAACCCGCCCCGGCGTCGACGACCTCGAAGAGATCGGAGTAGAAGCCCTCATCGGCGTGCCCGTTCTCGACGGCTCCTTACTCGCGATCGGAGTCATCTCCGTGCCCATGTCCCTCAAAAAGATGGATCTAACTCCGACCGCCGATTCCTCCACCGGATTCGGATTCGCATTCGCATTCTGCGCCTTCAAGAACAGCTCATTGCAGTCAATCTTCTTAGTCTCCCCTTCTTCTTGCGAAGCCGCGACCGCGTGATCGTAATCCAACGCGCCCTCGATGCTGCTGCAAGAATCCCTCGCCCTCTGCGAGTGCGAGGGGAGCAGCCGCCGGTCGTCGGCGTTCGAATTCCGCGGCTTGCACTTCTGCTGCGCACCGCCGCCGCCCCCGCCGCCGCCGCCGCCCGAAAATCCGGTGAGCCATTTCTGGGCATCGTCCCATTTCGAAGGCGGCGGCTTCGCGCGGGAGGAGCCCAAGATCTTGCGGTGGCTCTGGTGGCGCGAAGAGCCCTTCGCCGAATCGCCGTTCGGGAATTCAATAGTATAAGAATTGGTCATGGATTTGTCATGGGTTGATCCATTGTTGTAGCTCATGGTAACAATATCAACAACTCCCCCTAATCACAAATCACTCAGTTCTTGATCTACAACAACTGCTGTAAATCTCTCTGATCCTCTTTAAGTTTTGCACTCTTGTAGCTCAAAGATTCCAATCTCAATGTATAATAATAACATAACATCAACAAAAAGTTCACTTCAAAAGCCCAAAAACTCCCCTAATCAATTTACTTGCTTCTTGATCTACAACAACTGCTAAAAATCTCTCTAATCCTCTTTAAGTTTTGCACTATTGTAGCTCAAAGATTCCAATCTCAATGTATAATAATAACATCAACAAAAAGTGCACTTCAAAAGCCCAAAACCTCCCCTAATCAATTTACTTGGTTCTTGATCTACAACAACTGCTCTTAACTTTTGCATCAACTAGGAGAAAAAAAAAAAAAAAAGAGAGAGAAAAAAGAAGAAGAAGCATTAGAGAGGTGGTAAATGCAGATCTACCAAATTGAAACAAACCAATTTCTCTATATGTATGGGTTGATTCATGACCTTTTTTCTCAGAAAAAACAGAGGAAAAGAGATCTTCTGAAGCAACACTCACCTGCAGGTTTTTGAGAGCAAATCTAATAAGGTTTCAATCTCTCCCCCAATGACCAAAAAGAAGAACCCATGAGAGCTGCTTCTTCTTCTTCTTCTAAGATTTTTTTTTTTTTTTTTTTTTTGTGGGTCTTTTTTTTCACAAGCAAAAGCTTCTGAGCAGCTTCAGCAAAAAGCCCACATGGGTGCAGCAGCAACAGCAGCAGAAGCTCATTTATACAATAATAAGTAAACAAGCATCAATGACTCATCATGCCCATTGGATTCTTTAACATGCAAAGAGCCAAATGGGGGTGCAAAAGAGAGTGTGTGTATGTGTTAACATATGAACAAGTCTAAAATGCATCAGTTATATTACTGATGTGATGTTTCTAATTAATAAAATTATTTATTCTAGATTTATCTGTCCCATCATAATTATGAAAAAAATATTTTTATTATATTTTTCTCTTAAATAAAAAAATATGATTGGCTGGTTATTAATAAAATGCATCACTTATATCGCTGATGTGGCGTCTCCAATCAATAAGATTATTCTTTTTGGATTCATCCGTCCCACCATAATTATTAAAAAAATATTTTTATTATATTTTTTTAAATAAAAAAATATTATTGACTGGTTATTAATAATGTGGTATAAGTGTTACATAATAGACTTCTAGTTAAGATATTGAGGTGAGAGAAAGGAAATTTGGTTTTTTCCTTTTTTTTTTTATGGGGGGGGGGTGCATTGGTTTTAGTGAGAGAAAGGGGCCAAAGGGAATAGAAATGGAGAGTTGCTCCAATGGAGGGGGGGAGGTGAAAAGGTGGAATAATCACACCTTGGGAATGGTAACTCCTCTCAACCAATGAAGAACATGTTGACTAGACCAGGTCTAAATAATATATAGTATATTGCTTTATACATCCCACACTATAATATTACTCCTCAATAATTTAAAATTATTTAAATATAATTTTGAATAAATTACACACTTCTGATCTTCAGATTTTAATTTATTATAATTTTTATTTAAACTTTTTAAATTATTACGATCACATTTCGCAACTCAATTTACTTAATTAAAAATTAACTTATCGTTGATGTGATAATGACGTGACATCTTATTTATTACTGTGTCATCAATCTCACCACCACTATATTACTGTCATATTAGTGACACATTAATATTTAGTTAACTAAATTGAGTTGTTGGACTTGATTGCTATAATTAAAGTTCGGACAAAAAATTATAATAAATTAAAATTTGAGAATCAAAACGTCACCCACCTCATGATAATTTTATAGATTTGATTTATGGTATTTAAATTATCTATACTATTTAAATTATAAGATAAATAATGTTGACATATCTATATCTACTATGCATTAATTGCATACCTTCAATTTATGTACCAAACATTAATACTTCAAAGCTGGTAATGTATAAATATTATTTAAAGAACCTACATCATATAACATCAAACTATTATACAAGTTAATAGTGTGAAAAATAATATGGTTTAATCTATAAGATATAAATGTTCAAAATTTATATTTTTTAACATACACATACTTCAAATGTTATAGAATTTATTTAGTTATGATCTATGTTATAAAATTTTGGGGCAATTACTTATATCACCTAAAAAGTTCCATACTTTTTGATTTACCCTTCTTAGAAGGCTAATATTAAAAATATCTTTTTTACGTTCCAACCTATTTCAAATATACATCTAGAGTTAAACTCTGTTAGTGAACTGAACTGTTAGCAATAACTGTTATCTCTGCGAAATTATTATTTTACCCTTTCAAATATACCCTTCTACCATCACCGATTTTTTTTATTTGCCCTTAAGTTAAGGGCACAAGAAGTATTTTAATTTTGGTCTTTTTAAATATACCCTTCTATTATTATTAATATTTCTTATTTGCCCTTAAGTTAAGGGTAAAAGAGGTATTTTAATTTTTTTAACTCTTATAGATATTTAACTCACGTTTAACCAAAATTATCTTAATGAGTGATAACTGCAGAGGTATTTTTAAATAACGGCGAAATATATGATGGGTATATTGGAAAAAAAATAGTAAAAATAAATGAGATATTTCTGAAGTTTTGAGAGGTATATAAGTAATTATGCCTAAATTTTTTGGTCCCAGTGCAAGTAATGATTTTATTGCACTTTCTCTCTCCTAGACATAGCTATTATAGTATAGGTGTAGGTGAAGCTGAGAGAGAGAGAGAGAGAGAGAGAGAGAGAGAATCTATGGATAAGTGAGCTAAAAATGTACAGAGGTAAAAAAAGAAAAAAAATGTTACTATGTGATGATGCATCTGTCTCTACTGCTTCCAATTAATTTCTGGAGAATTAATTATTAGAGAGAAAGAGAGGGGGGTTAATTGCATACAGTTTTTTATAAAAATATCAAAAAATAAATATATTTTTATAAAATTTACTTTTTTTATTTTTATTCCTGAAAAGTTCAGTGACATTCATATTTATCCTTCTAGTTTGTTATCTTTAGAGTACTGTTTATTTTTTAACAGCAGATAACTGAAATGGTATTTTTGCCCTTACAAATATATTCCTCTAAAAGTTACGACTGTTAAAATTATCCAGAAATATCCTTCCAAAAAATTATTTTATTCAATAATATAAGAGGAATAAAAAGGTCAATTTAACTCAATCACTAACCAGAGTTAAAGTATTTTACTCATGGTTAATTACTTTTTTCTAACGGATCCTAACAGTAGGGATATATTTGAAAATATTAGAACTTTTGCAGGAATAAAAATAAAAAGTTAAACTTTGTACGGATACATCTGCTATTTGATATATTTATAGGGAGATGTATGCAATTAACCCTAGTTTTATAACTAATTCATCTAAGAACTAATTTTTTCTTCACTGGTTATATCAATTTTTTTAATACTAAAATTTATTTTAAAATTTTTAAACCCGAAGGAAAGGATTACAACCTTGGATGAGGATTATAATCTTTGCAATTTTTGTTTGGTTATAGACTTAGCATTTCTGATATAGATTTATAAAGACACCTCAAGAATTCGCTATTCTACAATAGCCTCCTCAACTTTTAAATTTTTTTTTTTTGATTTAAATCGTCTCAACTTCTAACTTGTTGAAATTAAGTAATTTTAGTAAAAAAATTATAGATTTTATCGAATTTATTAGTGATTTTTTAGGCTTCATGAATACGAATACGAGACATGAAATACGGCACGACTAGTATCATATAATTATCAACAGTAAAACAAGTTTCTATAACTTCAATAATTATCAAAATTCAAAATATATATTATTATTCTTCGCATTGTATTTTTGAAAGTGATTTTCCGCATTTTAAGCTGAAAAAAGAAAAAAAAATCTAATAATCAGTGGTTATTGTATGCTTAATTTCACCGGAAGGTAAATGCATTCCCAAAAACATTTTTAAAACCACGTTGTTTTTTTAAATCTAACGGCTAGTAGTACTATATAAGATAAGATGATCAAGCAGGATTTCGATGTGGTCCAAAATAATTTTGTACACACCTTATTATATAGGAATAATTGCCTATATGTCCCTCAAAATTTTGAAAATATTTTATTTACCTTTACTTTTTTATTTCTTTCCAATATACCCCTCATATCTTTCTCCGTTATTCAAAAATACCCCTACAGTTATCATCCGTTAAATTAACTTGAGTTAAACTGAGTCAAATATCTACCAGAGTTTTAAAAAAATCAAAATACCTCTTTTACCCTTAACTTAATAGCAAATAAGAAATATTGGTGATGGTATAAGGGTATATTTGAAAAGATCAAAAATTATAATACTTCTTGCGCCCCTAACTTGTAATATTTGCAGGGATAAAAATTACAAGTTAAACTTTGTAGGGAAATATATCTGCTATTCGATATGTTTACAGGGAGCTGTATGTAATTAACCGTAAAAATTATTATTACAGTTACGATGAGCGCACAAATAGAAACGAAAAATGGTGATTGTAGAGTAAACAAACCACAAAATAATAAAAAGGAATATAAGAATTTACGTGAAAATTTTTTTGCAGAAAAAATCACGAACGAAGGAGAAGAAAACTTCACTATGCGGAAAGAGAGTATAATTTCTGAAGATTACGACATGTTGTCACGCCTCTAGGGCAAAAGAATAGAAAATGACCCATTTGCTTCTTATCGGGTTTCTTCAACATCACGGACATTCATTATTTTTTCACAATTTTTTTTTTCAAAATTTATCGCACCACAAAACTGTCGGCGAATTAGGAACACCAAATCAAAAATTGATAGCCGAATTTCAAGGCACATCTAACAATTACTATGGACCTACTCTTGTCAGAAAAAAATTGAGAAAAAATATTTTAGCAAGCAAACTAGCTAGAAAAGTTACTAACATTTTTTCTTACAATATCTTAAATACTATTTATTTTATAGAACTGTCATAAACTTAGAATAGAAACTTGATATAATCTATACATTTGAAAGATAATAATTAAGAAAAGTTCCTAAGATATTTAATTTTAAAGCATTAATATACTTATTTTTATCGATCATAAATATTTATTTTTATTGTTTTATTTATCATAATTAAAAAAAGTAAAAAATAATAAAATATTAACAATATGGAACTCTAATTTTTTATTCCATTCACTTCTCATAAGAAAAGTAGCAAAACTGGATAACTTCAGTTCTAAAGCTATAAAAACTGTTGGCAATTAATTATTGGGCTAAAATAGATCTAACTTTCTGTCCCATGACAATAGGTCCAGAAGACTAATAAGTTGAGTTGGATGAGCCTAATAAATTGAGTGCGACTGCGGTCCACAAGAGACCTAACGGTAAGAGGCCCAACAATAAATCTAACGTCCAGGTGTGTTGAGTCAGGACGAAACCCGTGAGCGGTAGGGGTGTCAACGAGTCGAACACGAGCGAGTTGGGACCGGCTCGTGTTCGGCTCCTTTCATAAACGAGCAGATCTCGAGCTGGCTCATTAATATCGAGCCGAAAATTTCAGAATAAAAATTTATATTATATATATAATTATTTATTTATATATATATATATAAATTATATAAATATAAAATATATGTATTCGAGCTACTATCGAGCCGAACATGAGCGAGCTGACCCCATGTCCGGCTCGTTTATTTAACGAGCTGAAAAATTCAGCTTGTGTTCGGCTCGTTTACTAAGCAAGCGATTCGATCTCGAACTCATTTCGAGCCGAACATGAGCTGGCTCGCGAACAGTGAGCTGGATTGCCTCCCCTAGAACTGAGCGCTGTGGTTGAGCCCTTAAGTGCAATAAGTGCTCCCTTCCTATCACCACGTGCTTTTGAGATAGTTGGTTAGCGCTTACGATCCACAAAAATAAACAGCGAAAGAGGATTAATATTTTCCTGGACTCTGATTTACCCGAAAGTCTACTTCCGTCCGAACTTCACCTTCGGTAAAACAAGCCAGCAGTTAATACCTAAAGCATGGTTCATGATATGTACGGATACACCGGGTGCAGGCAATATTTCCCCTCCATGTTGGACCGGCAGAAAGTAGCCGTTTTGAGGGGCAAAAGGCTGAGGCAGACAGCAGCCTCAGCGCGTCACGTGGGGAGGGAAGTCTGCGCGACTGCACTGTCTGTACTGCACTTCCGTGAGATACGAAAATGCCGTCAGCAAATCCCATGCATCACTCACTAAACTATCTTTTCCAAAGTAATGCCTAGAAAGAATACTATCCCATGCACTCATGACGATGATCCGTAAAGTTTCACAATATATAAAATTTTGAAAACTTTTTATTTATTTTTATTTAAATTATTTAGAATTAATTTCATACAGATTCCTGCAAACATGATAAAAGACAAATATATTTCTATAAAATTTAATTTTTATAAGTTATTTATGTAAAAGTCCTAATGTTTTCAGATATGTCCCTCTGGTTTGTTACCGTTAGAGAACCGTTAGAACACTGTTTATATTTTCAATTTTGTCCTCACAAACATGTTCCTCCAAAAGTCATAACAGTATAATATAAGAGGGATAAAAATGTCAAAAATTAATCAGGGTTAAGTATTTAACCTATGGTTAACTAAAATTTTCTAACAGATTCTAACGACAGTGATATATTTGAAAACATCAGGACTTTTGAAGGGACAACATATAAAAATTAAATTTTGTAGAGATATATTTATTATTTACTATGTTTGTAGGGACCTGTATGAAATTAACTCAATTATTTATTATTGTAGAAGTTAAAGTAAAATGAGTTGATGAAATCGTGAAATTATTATAAAATTTTGATTAGTGGAAATATTACATTACCGTGGATCAGGAGGTTATTCTCCCTGTTTTATACTTTATAAAAAATTATAAATAGTTTTATTTATAGAACTAAATAAAATTATAATAGTCTCCTAATCAAAATGGTGTAATCAGTTCGTAACAAATCTACCACTTTAAATATAAAATATGTAATGGTTCCTGAAATATTATAAATTGGTAAAAGGAACGATCCCTTAGAAGTAATTAAATAGGATCATTTATTCTCGCGTCATTTATGGCTATGCACGGAATATATAAATTAATTATCGACACTATTAAATATAATCTATCAGTTTAAGCTGAATTTTATGATTTTATAATATCACTTATCTAGTAATTAAGTTTTATTAAAATTTAGTAATTTTGAGCCACTTGAATAATATACAAATAATGTTGAAAAGTTACGAGATTTAATTTTCTAAAAAACTTAAATAGTGTGGATTATATTTGTACGTGTCAAGCATCGACTTAGATGCTCTGTCAATAAGTACAAGGTGAAAATAAATAGTTTTATTTACTTCTAGAAGTATGTTTTAATTTTACTCAGCGAAATACTTTTAAAAATAAATGGAATTGCTTACTTTCGTGTTATTTCCAACAGTTGGGCATTCAAATTAACAATCGCGGTAATTAAGTGATTTCAAAATTGGTAATTTTTAATGACTAATATAAAGTACATTTGAGATTACTAAATTAATTAGTAAATAATATTATAAAATTATGGAATTCAGCTTTTATAAAGTACAAATAGTTCAAATCATATTTGTTGTTAATGGTTATCATTTTGAATGTCCCATCGTCAGGAACAACGCAGAAGTAAATGAATCTATTTATTTCTGAAATTATTCAAGCTTAGCTTTTTTTTCAAACGCAATAAAGCACATCCAATAAATAAAATTTTTATATTGAGTTTCTCTACTAGTTAAGTTAAAAAATTTATTCAATATATTGCCTCTATTAGCTATTAATTTCTAATAGTTCTAACTTTATTTACTAAATAGAAATTAAAACTACTAAATTTTATAGAATTATTGATGAATTTAATGAAATTTTCTAATATAATTGGCTACATTCATTCAATTCAAATTCAAATCAAAAGTTAAAGGAGATATTAATGAAAAAAAAAAGAAAAAAAAGTTGAAGGAGATATTTAAGAATGGGCAAAGTATTATTGTAGATGTGTCCATACATTTATAGCTACAAATTAAAGAGAGTACTATCACCTTTCTATTGTTAAAGCTATATATCATGATGAATAGTACTAGAGCTTTTTTTGCATTTGGCCTCCTCAAAAAAAATATTTTTATAAATAGTCCCGTCAAATTTATAATTACAATTTTGACCCTATTCCTGCCACGCAGGCGCCACATCAGCGTAAGTTGAACATGGTGAACCATTCACCGTATTCAAACACGGTGAATGGTTCACCGTGTCTAATTTATTTTTTAATATTCAATTTAAGAAAAATAAAAAAATATGGTACGCCGATTCTCTTTCTCCTTCTCTCTGTCGGAAGCGGACTTTCCCGCCGCCGCCGCTGCCGCACCTCTCTCAGTCGCTCTCTCAACTCCCCACTCTCTCTCTCTACCCCCCTCTCCCCTCCCTTCCCTCTCTCTCTCTCTCTGTCCCTCCCACAGAGAGGTGCGGGGACGGCAGCGACGACGGTGGCGGTGGCCGCGGGAAGTCCGACTGGGACAAAGAAAGAGAATGAGATTTAAACGTCCGTTGTTTTTTTACTTAAATATTTTTAAAAAAAAATAGATGCGCCGTGTTCAACTTAATACTCCATCCTAACTGCTCACGTGGCGCTTACGTGGCGGTAATAAGGCTAGTTTTACAATTATAATTTTTGTGAGCCTATTTGTAAAAAAAAAAATTATGAAGGGCTAAATGCAAAAAAAACCCATAGTACTAGAAAGTATGGATTCACCTTTCTAATAATAATAAATGGCTAAATTATAAAAAATTCTTACATAAATATTTACTCTTTCATTCTTTCTTTTGACTTTCAAAATCTACATTTTATCCTCTTAAAATTTTAAAATTAAAAATATTTTCAGGAGGGTATGGTATTAATAGAGATGGCAAAATGACCAAATTACCCTTACATTTTCTATAAGAAAAAAATATTAATATATTTTTGTCATTTTTGAAGGGCATTTTCGGTATACATTATAATAAATAGACGGAATAGTGATGAAACCCTGACGGAAGGGGGCTAAATACAGCAACTTAAAATGCTGAGGGGGTAAAACGTAGATTTTTGAAAGTTAGAAAGAAAAAATAAATAAAAAAAAAAATTCTGTAATTTAGTCATAATAAATAGAGTGAAAATGTAGTAGAATCAAAAGTAAACTTGTAACATAATATAAGTTTCTTGTGTTTTTTTTTTTTTTTTTTTTTTGAGAGAGAAAGGTAGCACGCTACCCGCTTCGTTTATTTCTTTTAGAAATAAATTTAGCTGAAAATGTAAATCAACTAGGATTCGAACTCAGGACCTCGGGTACCAACCACCAAGCCCTTTGCCACTTGCGCTAGGAACGGTCGGTAAATATCTTGTGTTAAATGGTCGATTTTTTTGTTTCTACAATTTTGACAAGGAATGTAGACTCAAAATTACTTATAAAAATATCTAATTATTTTGACAAGGAATAAGCTCTTAAGTCTTGTAAACAAAAGTTTCTGATTTTAAGCTGCTACATCTATAAATTTTCATACAAAAATTACTTATAAAAATAAATGAGAAAATATCTAATTATTTTAATAGTTTTATTATAAATTTTGACCATTTATTTTTCTTAATAGTTGGTTAAGATGTAATATGACCAGGTACCATTCACCCGATATCTATTTACAGGAATTTTGATCTTTGTTTTTGGTCCACAATACTGGTTTTATCCAGCTAAGAATACTATGACCTTTTCAAATACGTACCTACAACAATAGGTGGAATTCAAATTATAACCAAACTATAAATTTAAATTCAAAACAATATAAAAAACTTAATTATAAATCAAATTCAATTTTTTCAAATATAAAACACAAATTTGAAATAAAACTTTCAGTTCAAATTCAAACTTTCAATTTAAATCAAAAATTAAAATTTGGCTTTAAGATTAAAGTACAATTTAGATTCAAAATTTAAAAGTTTAATATAAACTTCTAAATTAAAATTTTACATTACAATACAAACTTCAAAAATTAAATTTAACTTCAATATTTTTTTTGAGTTTGATACTTAACAAATTGGCTATTATTAATTTGGTAAGTAACAAAAGTAAATAAGATATTTAATATTTATAGGACGCTAATAAATTTGGTATATACTACTAATTTTTTTTCGATATTGTCATATTAACTAATTCAAATTTGTAACATGTTCAACATATTACTTTATGTAAAACTTAACTATATCGTTTACTAGCTAAGAGTTAGATTTTAATATTTATGGTGTATTGAAATATTTTTTTTATTTAAATAATACTTTTGTAGTGTATATATGCTATAATTTCTCTTGTCCTTGAGCTCTAACTATCAAAGTGTACTCAATCCATATATATATATATGCTGCTGTAATATAATGCAAGCAATACATATTGCATGACAAAAATGTCAGAGTAATCACATGGGGCTTATGTTATTAGTGGGATTCACATGTTTCACCATGTGCTAGAGTTATGATGAGGGATCAAATTGTTAAAAAAATATTTTTTTTTTAACTTTTAGAATAAAAAATTAATTTATTGTGATCAAATTTAGTTACATTTAATTACTAAATTTAATATATATATATATATTATTTATCAATAATAAAAATAGTTCTGTTAATAGTATCTAGATGGAGTAAATGTTCAACAAATAGTAATCAATTTATTCTATACTTATAATTTATGAATGGTAGGGTTTGAAAGATAAATGCAAATATGGTATTTTTATTTTACGCACTCCTTCGACACCGTATAGAATTTAAAATAATTCTTTTATATAAATCATCAAATAAATGTAAATAAATATTTAGTGCAATGACAAATATTTATAATAATTCCTTTATATACGTACGAGTCCAGCTATTATACTCTTATGAGCACGATCTCTTTCCGATTACAAATCGTTTTCGACGATAGAGCTTTCAAATCGACGATTCATATCATTAAACATAATTTAGAACACAAAAACATTCTAGAAACCGAATTTTGTAATTCTTTAACATCAAATATCTTAGAACCCTTGGATGGAGAGATGTAAATCACCAACTCCCTTCTGGAGTATACAAGTAGTATTTTTCTAAATTGTGAGGTGGTAGTTATTACAACCCAAGAAGCCAAAATACAAAACTGGGCTGGAATGCTTCTAATAGCAGCAAGTCATTTATGCTTGTTGGTTTTTAGCTTCTGGATTATGGAGTTGCGGGATTATAATGATAGTGATCTACATGAATTTAGTGGTGGTTGGTGGATTAGTATGATCTGAGAGGCAGAAATAGTCAAATTAGATATTCCTTCTCCGAGATTATAGGCCCAGGACACTAATAAGTTGAGTTGGGTGAGCCTAATAAGTTGAGTGGGGCTGCGGTCCATAAGAGACCTAACGGTAAGAGGCCCAACAATAGACCTAACGTCCAGATGGGTTGAGTCAGGTCGAAATCAGTAAGCGCTATGGTTGAGCCCTTTAAGTACTATGGGTGCGTCCTTCCTATCAGCACGTGCTTTTGAAATAGTTAGTTAGTACTTACGATTCACAAATATATTATTGCACCACTAACTACATAAAATTATAAAATTTTCTTAGTGGGCAAAATGCTCTCCTTTTAATCATGAAAATAACAATAATAAAGGTTGGGCCTATCTCCTGCTGCCTTAACCAATAATGGAGTAATAAGTGTATAAATTGCTGACCCACAATTAAATAGCCCAAGAAAATTTGCTCCCCAAAAGGCTAGCAAAGAACTTCATGTTCTTGGTGGTTGTTAGGGGATTAGAGAGAAGGAAACAACATCATCTACACAATCCAGCAATGCATGTTTTTTTATTTTTTTTAATTCTTCTTTTTGGTGAGATGTGACATCCAAGGAAAACCATTTAAAAAAAACATAAAACTCTCTTAAATATATATATAAAAAATACTGTTTAGGGTATATGTCTTACATCTACATATTAAGAGTTTAAAAATATTTTTTAGGCTTTTAGTATTACAAAAAAAAATTATTGATAAGACAGTGAATAAGTATTAGCTTTTGAATGGTTAGAGCGTAAGATTTACACCTTATAAATATGTGCATATGTAGGATCACTCTAAATATGTCGATATTTGTATCTAATCCCTGGCAGTGAAAAAGTATGTACAAAATTCTCCTTTATCTCATGTTGTTATTACCTAACCTCTTTTTTATTTTATCATTAATCAATTAGTTTTAAAAAATCTTAAAATATTATTCAAACAATACCTTTTATAGGTGAAAATATTTTATCTTGTTGTTTTAGCCATTTTATAATCATTTTTTGACGATTTTATAAATCATAAATTGGCAACGAAAAGAAAAATAAGAAAAGTATAAGTTGAATCGAAATGATATGTAAGGATTTTGTAACAATTTATGAACAATAAAACTATAAAAGGAGATTAAGATGGCATAAATTAAGATTTACTGGAATTTTTTTTTTGTTAATTTTCACTAGCAAGTGAAATAATTAAAGTGTAAAAGGCAATATATTTACTTAAAAAAATATATTCTCCAATTTAGCTTCTTATTTTGTTTTCAAGAGGTATCTTAAAAGTGGATAGAATTTATAATTGTCTTTTCTTTACGTTTGGACATTTTCATGGCATGCTTTAAAAACTACAAAAAGTCACATTTAATAGTGGTCCTAAATAATTGTGTAGTACTTAAATGGAATTATATTGTAGGGGGTGGAGATTCTATGGACCACTCATGTGATTAGGGCATGTAAATGGTCCCTTCTAACCTTTTAATAATCCAATCTAAATCTAGTCAAAGTTTCACTCTAATTTGGACTTGTAAATTGGAATGTTTAGTTTATTGGATTCGGATTCAGATCTGGATCTTGGTTTGGAATCCTACATATTTATTTGGAAGCCAATACGGTGTTTTAGATATGGATCGAATTCGATTTCGAAACATACATGAATCAAAAGTAAGTTGAGCCCAATTAGACAACCTTTATAGAGGAAAATTTTCTAATCATATTCTTTAGTGAATGGAAGGAACAACGAAAATGTATCTCCAAGTTGTTCTTAACGTGGTACATGTTACGGTCTGACTGATTCGCTACGTCTAAAACGATAAGTAATCAAAAAGATTTTGTCTGATTTGTCGCAGCTATAGTTGAATCCTGCAACTCAACTACTGAATATCGACCTGCGCCCAAATCAGATGTAGTTGAAAATGCAACGGTTAGAGATCTAGGAATTCTCCACCTAAAATGAGAACTTATCTTTCCATTCATCTCTTATACAAATAAAAAAGAGAAATTTCTCATCTTTGAGGGCTATCTCACCATCCTCTATATATGCTACGACCAATTAAAAAAATTATAATTATAGCATCCTCAGCTGCTAGTGTAACTGTCGTATTTTCAACTACATACATATCCAATACACCATATTTATGACTACATCCAAGAAAGTAGTTCCTCAATTATAGTTATCTTAAATTGAAGGATTGCACCAACACCACCACATAAACACACCAAATTTAGTTAAAGTGGGAATGAAAATGCTTATTGTTCATACTAAGTATAATATCTCTAACAATTTATTTAATTTGAGTCAGTTAATAACTCTTTAATCTTAAAATTTGAATACATTATTTATCTTTACATGTTTAATTAGTATATATTATGTAATTCATACAACTATAAATTTATTAAAATAAATAATTAGCTCAAATTTTATAGTAGAGGAGCCACCGAATGATTTAAATCAAATAAGTTTAAAAATTGCGTATTAAAATCAAAAGTTTAAAAAATGTAAATAGTAGAATCAGAAGGTAAGTTCTTAACATTTTCACCTATTTTTCAATGGCTAAATTACACAAACCTCCCTGTCAAAATTTGATTTTTCACTTTCCCCCCTTGTCATTCAAAAACCTATACTTTACCCCCTCGAAAAACGAAAAATGTTCACAAGGGGGTACGGTGTGACAAAATGACCAAATTACCCTCTTCTTCTTCGTCTTCTCCCCCAACCTACTAATCCCGCGCCTTCGCCGGCATCTTTCTCGACGCTGCAGCACTATTTCCTCACCTGCTCCCTGCTCCTTCAGCATGCTCGCGGCCCCTTTATTTTGGCGACTCCAGGGAGGAGATCGTGGTGGGTATGGGCGGAGAGGTGGGCGAGGGCGAGGGTGAGGCGGCAGAGGAGGCCAAGGACGTGCATCTGGGCACGGATAGCGCGAAGGCGAGGGCGAGAGCGAGGCGGTGGAGTCGGGCGAGGCGGCGCGGCCGAGGATGTCAGTGAGGAAGGAGGAGGAAGATGAGGGTTTTCAGGAATATTTTGGGTATAAAAAATATAATATAAACGGAACCCTAACGGAACGCTGACGGCGGGGGCCGAAGTGAATATTTTTTACTTTTTGAGAGGGCAAAGTGTAGGTTTTTGAATGACATGGGAGGAAAGTAAAAAAATAGGTATTGACAGGGGGTTTTCTGTAATTTAGCCTTTTTCAATAGTAGATATAGTACAATACAGCATGTAACTTTTTGTAACCCACTAAAAAAAACCCTAATCACATGTTTGTTTTGTATTGTAGTGAATATATAAGGTACATATCAAAATAATTGCTTACACGTGTGCACGTGGGAGCTACCTAGAACATAGCATGAGATCTAGGGTTTTTGCATGTGAATGAATACCTTTTCCTTTTGCTACCATATTAATCAGTACAATATTTATCAATATTAATATATATATATAATGCAAGGCATTAATTTTTAGTAATTATTTTTGGTACCATTACCAATAATTGGAGATGAATTAATAGATAAGAAATAACCACTTTGCTTCGAGATGATAAAACCTTTGACACTTAAAAATGTGTTTCAATTAATGTACTAATCTTTAATTTTTGTTTTAATTATGTAGATATTTCAGTAACGAACGAATTCATAGCTAATGATTCAGTTGTCGTGTCATATCGCGGAGAAAGTATGACTATTTATTCAGAAACCACATCATTCACTTAATATGATGTGACAATAAAATTATGTTCAGATAATGGATCGACCAAATCAATTGATCCCTATCTCATTGTCTGCGAAAAACTTTTCAGAGTGATGCGAATGAAACAAAATATTAAAATTTTGGGCATCAATAGTGTAATTTACCATTAATGGTGCTTGAAGCTCCAATTTTTATATAGGCTTAAAGCAATCAAAATTATACTAATAAGTCTAGAGCAAAACAATAAAAAGCAAAGGCTAAATTACAGAAAATCCCCTTAATTATAAGTATCTGCTTTTCACCATCCCTTCCTAACTTTCAAAAATTTATATTTTACCTCCTCAACATTTCAAGTTGTTGCATTTAGCTCTCTTCCGTTAGGATTCTATCACTATTCCGTCTATTTCTTATAATTTATACCAGAAATATCCTTCAAAATGACAGAAAAATATTAAAAAAATATTTTTTTGTGTGCAAGAAGTAAGAGTAATTTGGTCATTTTGCCCTCTCCATTAATACCGTACCCTCCTGAAAATATTTCTGAAATTTTAAGAAGGGCAAAATTTAGATTTTTGAAAGTCAGGAAGGAAAAGTAAAAAAACGAATATTTACAAAAAAGTTTTCTGTATTTTAGCCTAAAAGAAAATAACTGAGTCCTCACACTGTAATTAAACAACAATCAACAAATAGTCTCCATTACTTTCAAGTTTTAAAGAACATCTTAGTTTCCATTAAACACTTTCACAATACACTAACCAATGCCAAAAAAAATTTATCTACTGTCTCAAAAAACACTCAGAAAAACACAATCCTTCCATTTCAACCAAATTGAATAAGATTAAGGCTGAGTTGAGCTGAGTAAGTAGAAACATTGCCGATCCCGATCCGCCTTAAAATAAGATTAAGGCTGAGTTGAGCTCAGTAAGCTTTATGATTCGAGCTTAACGATCGAAACTAAATCCAGCTTCATTGTTTGAACTCGGAAGTCGAGTCTATTTGGTCGACCAGAGGTTGACGAGCGGTTTTCCTCGTCGGCACGTCTTTACACAATTCGTCGCGAGCTCTCTCAGCTGTTCCTGCACAGCCTCCATCGGGAGGCAGCCGTCGACAACCTGAAATGAAGCGTGGAATAGGAGGAAAAAGATTTACATCAACCGCGTAATTTGGGGGTTCCGATGTAAGAAAAATGAAGATGCAAATAAAAAGGGGAGATTAATATGCCTCATATTTCGAAGATAATAATAAAATTCAAATAAATATACGTAAAATGAAATGGTCCCTTAGAACTGTAGAGAAGTCGACGAACTTGGCTCGTGCTAGTTCAAACAATAAAAGAAAATCCTATTTTTATCTGAATTACATAGTATAAAAAGTAATGAATCGAGGTATCTTCAGAACAATCACCGAGTCCTTAACGAAAATATATCATCGTATAACCGACAGCGGAAACTTACTCGAATAATACATTTTTCAAAAGTATGAAGGGGTAGGATCACAACAAAATGCAAAGGCAAATTCGTGCAATCACACAATACAAACTCAAAACAATTGTCGAAATGAATCGCAAGAACACAAATAAGTAACTCGAAGCTAGTTCCCAAACATCAGAATGAATTAAGGAAACAACCAAAGAACGTAAAGGGCATCCGAGTTACTGTATTCTTGAGGCTGGAAATTGTTAAATATAAAAATATTTAAATACCGTTCTCTATCAGCTTAAGTTTTTAGAATACAACGATTGTTCACATGGTATCAGAGCAGGAGGTCCTGAGTTCGAATCATGCCAGGCTCCTTGTATTATTAATTTTCTTCCATTTAATTCAAGTTCACGTCATGAGCCTACAAAAAGTCTCGAGCCCAGACGTGAGGTGTTAAATATAAAAATATTTAAACACCGTTCTCTATCAGCTTAAGCTTTTAGAGTACAACGGTTGTTCACAGAAATTACCTTCCAAGAATCATCACGGAGTGTTTTGTAGTGCTCTGCGACCCTTTTTTGGAACTCAAGTTGCTCGTACCGCTCAGTGCCGTAACCTCCCCTTTCAGCTGCTTTCTGAAATGGCACAAATGCATTGAGAATTTATTATACAAAAAACAAGCCCAAAGTTTGATATTTCAAGGATCCGCGGCAAAGAAATAAGCCATTCAAAATGATCATATATTCACTCTGGTTGCAAGTTTCAACCAGTCTAAAATGATCATATATTCATCTTTTTTAATTAGCTTCAGTCCATAAGAACACACATAAATCATATACAACAATAAGATGTTATCCGAGCAATCCTCGTATGATCATGCTATTGGAAGTTGGTTCCAGTTCTTTTTCCTTCAATACTTTAGTCCACAAAACTTTTTTATATATTGCAACTACTTGATCGTAAAAGGAAAAATCTTAATTTTCTAATAAAATGATCATCATACCCCTACTCCCATATAATGATAATGATTTAGCAATTACAGTTCAATTGAAATTACAGTTCAATTGAAATAACGCTAAAAAGGTCATTTTACAGCAAAATTAAACGAATGCCAGATTTTTTTTCATTTAATGGTCAGGGATGAAATTGCAAAATAAACCAAAATTCGAAAACTAGAGAGTCTAAGAAGAATTACTACAAGGACTACTATTCTTACATTTTACCCTTCGGAAAAGTATGAGTGTTGCCTCAAAAAAGAAAAGCATGGGCGTAAAGATCCAAGATTATCCCTAATTGGCTCTAACCTTGTGGCAAAGTAACAAACAGTTTTATTCAGAAGCACTGAGAGAGCCCATGGATCGATCATACTCTAGGATTTTGAAAAGATTATCAATAAATAGAATTTCAGTTGCCTACCTCTGGCGGTACATCTAGATATATCACAAGATCTGGAGCTATTAAACCAGCTTCTGGCGCCTGCAGGAAATGGCATAGTTCATTTTATGTTACATATATATACAGATACGCAGCCTTCTTTAATCAAAAAATAATCTGGGTTCTGACGTAACTCACCTTACACCACTCGATATCGAGTCCTTTAGCAGCCGAAAAAGCGACACCAGAATAAGAATAACGGTCAACAATGAGTGTGATTCCACTCTGTAGCTTGTTTTCCATCAGAGTTCTGTAAATGGGGAATTAGTCAAATAGTTTTTGCCGATATGCTTTCAACGAATACAAATAGTTTACTAAGGAAAGAACGGAACCTTTTCTCCCATCGATTTGCACTAAAAAGCAAATGGATTGCTCTATCGTCTAAGTTCGACTGATTCGCAAGATAAGAAGAAATCATTTGCCCGACGCCAGTGCTTCTGTCCGGGAATCGCCAAGCTTCAACTGATAAACCTTCGCCTTTTAAGTGCGAGAGCAGCTCACTACATTGCGATGTTTTCCCACTTCGGTCTAATCCTTCGAGGACTATAAGAGAACCGCGCGAACTAGAGTATTGCCCATTTTCCATTTGTACAGCCTTAAATGATCTCCTAAAGGGCTGATGAAACGATGTTAGATGCCTTTGAGTCCCTCGTGCTCTGAAATTCCTACAACGAGATCCAATTAATAATAAAAAGTTGCTTACAATAACCTATTAAAAGTTACTGTTCATTCTCCTCTCGTACTCTTCTTTTTAGTGTTTATGAAAATTTGATGGAGAGTTAATCACAAGGATTGAAAATGGTAGACGTACATGGTGCGTGTAATTTGCTTGTGTGAACAAATGAATGCATGCGGAAGCAAGTCTTGGAAAAATATTTGCAATGGTGAAACAGCAGCCATCATTGTATATGATCCTAATAACACACCCAGAAAACAAAGTATTAATATTTGTGTATTATTTGTTCTTCGTTTACATCGTGCCCCCAAATTAGTTGTTGAAAGCATCAAGACTAAGATAATCAGGCAATCTAAGTTTGCCATTGTCAGGAAATAAGACAGAAAATTTCCTGGGCATTTCTGATTAATGAATAGGAAAACCTTCAAACCTGCACATCTATATCAAAAAGTGCAGCAATTAAAGAAGAAGAAAACTCAAATAAGTGAATGAAATTACAGTCCTCTTCCTCGACTACCAGAGATAAGCATTGCAATTAGAATCTTAAGGCCTAAAAAGTTGAAATAAGCCGTTTAGGGGGTGTTAGGTTTCCCAGAAAATAGTTTTCTGGCTGAAAAAGTATTTTTCATCCATTTGGTTCCTTGGAAAAGTAGTTTTCCTGATTTCATGGAAAAATAGTGTTTTCGTTCTCCAAATTTTTTTTAGCTGGAGATAAGCATTGCAAATTAAAAGCTTAAGGCTTAAAAAGTTGAAATAAGCCATTTGCGGGTGTTAAGTTTCCGAGAAAATATTTTTCTGGCTGAAAAAGTATCTTCCCTCCATTTGGTTCCTTGGAAAAGTAGTTTTCCTGAAACAGTTTTTTTTCCAGATTTCATGGGAAAGTAGTGTTTTCGTTTTCCGAATTTTTTAGCCGGAAAACAAGAACTGTGAGAAAATGTGTTTTCCATCGAAAACATTTTTCCCGAAAAATAGTTTTTCACACTTTTCCGAGGAACCAAATACGCCCTTACAGAACAAAGAACTAAAAGAAAGGATTAGTGCGCAGCGCACTCCAATAAATGATCTTAACATCACAACCAGCATAAGGTGTTTGTAATATTAACAGTTTAAAAATTAAAAAACTAAAATTAGCTATAGTTTGTTTGTAAATTATGGCATTTTCTAGAAAAGATTAGCGGAATTAATTTTCAATTAAATTTCCAAATGCTTTGAATTAAATATAAATATAAATGCCAAACACTCCGGCCCAAATGCTTTCGAAATTATTCGAGCTCAATTAGGGATATGAGCCTTTATTTAAATTGAATTCATCCAAAAAAATTGAAAATTGAAAAAAGAAAAAAGAAAAAAAAGAACTGCATTTGCTCACACACAACATGCTGAACACTGTAAAGCTTCAAAAAAGAAGCACTTTTTCTCCTTGTCTCTCTAATAATCACCGCATAATATATCACTAATTCTTGTATCACTTCACACTAAATCAAAGTAATTTTATGTAAAAGATTTTAAAAAAAATATGCTGCAAAAAGAAGCACTTTCCCCCCTTGTATTTGAACTAATCACTGCACTCAAATGCATCACTTATTCGATTTTAATGCATATATCACTTCAAAATCAGATCAAAATTTTTTTATTTGCAAAAAAAACTAAATTTCCATGACAATAACACTTCGAATCATGAAATATGATGAAAAAAAAAAAAAAAACAGATCTGAAGGGTTTTGAGGTATTAAAATTGATACTACACATGTTAATTTTTTTGCACAAATTTGCTAAAATTAGTAAAATTAAGAAGGATTCGCCTTACCAACTCCCTTCGATTTGTATTATTTTTTTTCCTTTTTTTTCGATTTGTTGCTAGGGTTTGATCGATCGACTCCTCCCCCTGTATCGATCCACGCCATGGGAGGGAAAAGTGGGAGCTTCTTCATTCGTGTTCTTGTTTGGGTAAAATTTATGGATAGTCCCTGAACTATTCTAATATTTCTGTTTAGTGCCCAACATTTTCATTTACCTTAGGGTGTGTTTGGTTTGATGTAAAAGTGAGTGGAAAAAAAAATTTCAGTGGAAAAATAGTGGACCTCCCTCTCATTATATATATATATATATATATATATATATATATATATATATATATATATTATTTATATATATATATATATTTTATTTTTATATATAGAGATATTATTATATAATATTTTTTATGTATCAATTTGTAATTATTTATTAATATCTCTAAATATATAACTCTTATATATTATGTAATATATTTATTATAATTTTAAATATATTTAATCTATATATAGAAATTATAATAATAATATATATAGTATATTAATTGTTATATATTAATAATATATATAATAAAATAAATATTAAATAATTTTTTTTTTCTTTTTCTTTCAACCAAACAACTGTCATGAAAAATTATTTTTCTTTTCCTACAAACCACACACTAAACGACGTAAAAATATTTTTCCACCGAAATTTTTTTTCCACCGAAATTTTTTTTTCGACAGTTTTACGTGAAACCAAACACACCCTTTGCTTTTCAATGCTGGCACATTCTCAATTTTTGAGAGCTTTTACTTTTAAATAAAATTAATCACAAAATCTTTTTTTTTTTTAAACTTTCCTGCTTTGAATGACCCAGTTGAGAATATATTACTTAACCTGGCCCAAGCCGTCGGCTCAAAAATAAAAATATTCTTTTATGGTCGGGCAGAACCTCGATCGGCGGAATTTGATCCTCCCGTGCGAAATCAAGCCCGACTAGAACAAAACCCGGCCATGCCAGTGGAATTCGAACTCGAAACTTTCAGCTCTGATACCATATGAAAATAATGTGAAACAACCGATTATCTCTCAAAAAACTTTTAAGCTGTCAGAGAATCGATGTATTATCTTAGATTACAATTACGTAATAAAATCCCCGCACTGCACTAGTGATAATCTCACTGGATAACTTATTCAGACATCGAAACACGAGCAAAGTAGATAACACCAAGCACATGGGAGGATAATCTACAAACTATTATCAGCCACCATATACAACATATGCAGCTTCATTGTGTCAAAACATACCACACATATACAAGAAAATACCAAAAAAGCACTAGTTGAAGAAATAATGGACATGTTAGAGTATCTACTAGTAAAGTTCATGATTCATAAACCTCTTCCAACTGGTGCATCATGCCGCAGAGAGAACCGACGGCTCAAACTTGCGGTTCGAGCCTTGCGCCCCAAACGAGAAATACTTGTTCATCAGCTTACCGCTTTTAGCTGGCGAATTCGAGCAAGAGGCGATAGTACCATTTTTCTCGTCGTCAAAACATTCGCCTTTTTGTTTGTCAAAATGCGGCGACGACATTGGCGATCTCGAAAAGGAACTAGATGGTGAGTGAGAAGTGCGAGCCAAATGCGGCGTGGGCTGAATCACTCCGTGGCTCAAACTGGCGGCGAATCTCTTCATTGTGTCTGGACTTGGCATGGAAGTATTGATAGCGTAAGTTCGTTTGTTGTTGAGAAGCGAAGTCGACTTACAGAACTGTTGTCGTAGAGGAGTCGGGATTTCGACACACGGACTCCATTTCTGGAACGAATCCAACGACTCGTCTTCTTCAAGTTTCTTTAGTTTCTCCGACTTTTTGCCCTTTCGACGACGCCACTTCAAAAGAACCTTGTAGAATGAGTTCTTCTTCTTCTTCAAGGACTCGTACTTTTCGCCGTTTGGGCTAAATTGTGAAATTTCGCTCCGCGAAGCGCTCGAGCACGAGCTAAGCCGTCCACTGTCCTCCGGTGCTTCAATATCCGCGTACAAGAATATCTCAGCGTCCGAGATTCTAAAAGAAGTACCGGGACTATTACCTAAACCATGCATCTTAAAATGAGAAGCAATGGCCGATTTTGCGATGTAGTTCTTTGAATTCGAGATCCCCCCAAAAGAAACTAATCGCTTAATCAAAATCTCAGACGATACAGATCGCTGGTTTTTTCTGAGAAGATCCAATGGGGTCATACCATCGACGTCCCGAATGTTGAGATTGATCGATCGAGCGGCCATTAAGAGCTCGACAAGATCAGAGTGCACAGTACCAATCAAAGCCATGTGAAGGGCGGTCCGGCCTTCGTTGTTTTGAATATTGATAATGTTCTGAATCTCTACAAGTTTTCCCGATATTAATTCCTTCATAAGATCCATTTGGCGGTCGAGCCTTCGGAAACCGGGAGCCCTGAAACCTTCCACCGCCATATGAAGGAAAGTATACCCAGCATTGTTGGTTAGCGATGATAAGGATGACGCCGAGGAAGAAATTAAGGCCTCTACAACCGCTAAGTGCCCGCGAAATGCTGCAACATGCAATGCAGTGTTGCCTTGGTTATCTCTCGTGTCGACTATGTCGTAAGAAGCCAGTAAATACTTCACAACCTGCAAAAATGAACTTGAATGGCTTAACGATGGAATATGGTTATTTTCTTATGTGTAGAAGGCACCGAGGATTCTCGACCTTTTAGTATAGTTTCAATTTCGTTCGTTACCGTTTTAGCATAAAATTGAACAGCAATATCCACGTAATTGTCATGTAAGTACCATATGAACTTTTTACATGGAGATTAAATAGGCATTTCCGTTGACGAATAGCGCTAGCTTGTAATGGAAAGCAAAATTACGAGCACATTCGCAAAACTAATTTACCCCTTCTTAATCTGTACCATGCTGCTGGGTCTTCGATTAGTAAACTTCGAGATGAGAAAAAAGATAAAGAAATTTCAGAAGTGATGATTCAAAAAATAAGTGAGTGGTAAAAGTAAGACATTGTATGTAATATGCTAAATGTAACGACATTCTACCCCTGTTTAAATCCCGACATCTTCGTCAGATCCAATTCCCTAGCCCAAGATCACCAAACAATGTGAGACCACCAGTTTAGATCCCGTTCCCTAGCCCGTTTAGATCCCAACATTCTCGTCAGATCCCGTTCCCTAGCCCAAGCCCAAGATCATCAAACGCAGTTTAGTTCTCTAGCCCAAGATCACCAAATGATGTGAGACCACCTGTTTAGATCCCAACATTCTCGTCAGAGACGATTCCCTAGTAGCCCAAGATCACCAAGCGATGTGAGACCACCCTCACACTGCCAGCAAGCAAACCGGCTTTGATAGAAAATATAATGACCCGACCCGATGGCACTAATAACTTGTTGAACTCAAACCACCGGCCCAAAATACTTAACCCTAATTATTAGTATTAGTGTCCATAGTCCTCATATTCCCGACCATAATCCCTTTTCTATTCAATATGGGACAATTGGGGCGTCACTCTGCCATCCACATCTTAATGGAGACTTTTCTTAGCCAAATATTTGTCACCTTTTCATTTGATGCATTTGCTAATTTCATTTCTCGGCATAAAACTTCTCCGAAATGGAGCAACTAAGGAACTCATACAATCTTCGAGATAAAACTAAAGAAGAAATGTATGTGCCTCTCCTGTACTAATTCTCGTAGTGTGATTTAGTCCCTGAACTTTTCATTTAAGCACTTTAGTCCTTCGTCGCTATCTTAGATCGGCATCCATCCATAAACATCACAAAGAAACCTATGCTTTTATCTAACAAGATTACCATTTCTTTTCTTTTCTTTTTTCCAATATATGGGAAAGTTCAAGGACTAAGTTCCAATGCCAGGATAGTGCATAATTATCTTTACATATTCGAATCGAAGTATTGTTATAGCAAGAATGAGTAGCAATAGAAGCACACAATCTCACCTCAACCCGCCCCCTCGCGGCCGCGGAATGCAACGCTGTCGATCCCTGAACATCCCTACAATCCAACACATCACCGCCGCCCTCGCAATTCTCGAGAAGCTCCCTCAAAATCTCCACACTCCCGCCCCTCGCGGCCGCGTGCACCGCCCTGTTCGCAATCTCCCGCCGAAACTCCTCCGGCCGATTCGCCAGCTCCGGTTCTCCGGGGCCCGAGCTGGACAACCTCGGCGACATAGCGGAATCGAGCAGAAGCCGAAAGACCTCCGAATCCCCGCTCCGCGCCGCCGCGCACAGCATGTCGGTCACGCCGTACTCTCCCTCCCCGAACACCAGCAGCGGCATTTTATCGAGCAGGTGGCGGGCAAAGCCCGCGTCCCCCGCGGCGGCCGCGGCGTAGAGCAGCCACCCGCCGTACCCGGCGCGGACGAGCGCGTTCATTGTTATGCCCTTCAATTCGCATTCGAGGAACAGGCCGCGGGCCACGGATGCGCGGCGATCTGCGGGGCCGGGGCCGGGGCCGGGGCCATTGTCGTCGTCCCAGAGGGATTCGAGGCGGCGGGTGCGGCGGAGGGAGGTGAGCTTGATGAGGAGGTTGGGGTCGAGGCGGAGGAGCTCGCGGACGACGTCGCGGTAGCCGTTGGATGCGGCGACGTCGATCGGGGAGGCGTACCACCACTGGTCTCCGGTGCTCTCCCACCGCAGAGGAAATTGGTAGTAATTCTCTGTGTCACCTTCTTTTATCTCTAATTCTGATTCTTCTTCTTTCAGCATTCTTGTGAGATTGAAGCAAAAAGAGAGAGAGAGTTAGAAGTGGTAATGAAAAGAAAACCAAATTAAGATCTGGGGCAAAAGAGAGAGAGAGAGAGAGTAGTAGCAGCTCAGGAATTGCTTCCAGAAAGGTACAAGGAAAAGTTGAGGAGAAAAAGGAAGGAAGAAGGAGGGAGGGATCAGACAAAACTGGAAAAAGAGAGAGAGAGAGAGAGAGAGAGAGAGAGAGCAGAATCAGCAGCTGCAAGAGTGGAAAAGAGCAAAAAGATCACTGCTCAGTAGAGAGAGAGAGAGAGAGTAAACATGGCCTATGCATGTGAGTTTACAGAGCAATAAAAGAGCCCTTTTAATGACAACAAGATTCAGCCTTAGCCCACTGGATGACAGTTTGCCCAATGAACAATGAACAGAGAGAATTACTAGTACAGAAGGAGGGAAAAAAAAATAAAAAAATAGAGTACACTTTTGATTCTAGAAAAAAAAAAAAAAATCTATAATGTGTTGGCTTAAATGGGCCAGCATCTTGCCATGTGGCGGGAGGCTATGTTGGGCCGAGTCATGTTCGAAATGGCGTGAGGTTGGTGGGGCCGAATCACAATCGAGACCACTGAGCACTGTATCTGTACGCTTTAAGTGAATTGGTTGCGTATTTCTAACAGCTCGAGCTTTTGGGATTAATGATTAGCGGCAACGATCCGACAGAATGCACCAGTTATATTACTAACGTGGCTTCCCCAACCAATGGAATTGTCTTTCTTGGATTGATACGTCCCATCATGATTAATAAAAAAATAATTTTATTGTACTTTTCTCTCAGGAAGAGAGATATGATTGGCTTGTTACTGATGATGTGGTACAAGTGTGACGCAGTGGACTTCCTCTGATTCTAGGGGCATGATACTTTGGTTCTTAATTTTTGATTTATTATAATTTATAATCAAGGTCCATAGTCTTATTTTATTGATTAAATATTAATGTGTCACCGATACGAAAAAGATGTGGCGTATTAATCGCTGTCGCGACATCTATTATAACACTTTGATATTACTTTCACATTAGCGGTACACTAATATTTAGTCAACTAATTTAGGTTTAAGTCAGAAATTAGAACAAATTAAAGTTTATGAACTAAGGACCAAAGTATCACAGTCTCAATAGCTTGAAAACTAAGTGTAATTTGGCCAGAAAAAAAGAGAATGGTTAAAATAAAAAAAAAACACAAGAGGGAAACTACAGGAGAGTATGGTTTTGCACATGTGGTAATGCATGTGAGCACTGTGGAGGAGAGAAGAGAAGCACATGGGACACTCAAAAAGTAGAAGTGATTTTTTTTTTTTTTTTTTAAGCTGGATAATGGAGCACTTTCCTTTGCTCCTTATGATAGAAGTTTTGAAACAGTAAAAGCAAAATGGCTTTTGGCCCTGCCAAAGCAAAATCTTTTATTGAAGCTTCTAAAGTAATTAAAAACAAAAAAAAAAAGGCTACAGAAAGCCTCTTTGATTATAACATAATTTGTATTCTACCTTTTTATTAGAACATAAAAAAAAAAAATCTATATTTAATATGCTAATATTTAAGCTATTAAACACTTAATTGCCTTAGCACTATATCTTTTGTTTGGGAGAGTGTGGATTCATGAGTACCTGATGTGCATATATACAATACACCAGCTACAGAATTTTTTTTTCTTTTTCTTTTCCTACTAGTATATGAGAGAGGTATTAAAGTAAAGTATTTTGAATGACCAACCTAAAAGTTTGAGAAATAAAATAAAACTTAGTTAAAAGTTAAAAAAATATATTTTTGGTGCTTCTTCGAATAATTCTACACTGACCAAATCCAAATGATTGCAATTTGCATGGTTTATACATTGCCATGAAGAGTTAAAAACTTGTGTACATGAAGTTTCCATCTACATGATCCTTTTAGCCATTTTATGAAGTTGTGATATGATAAGGATTTTTGAGAATGGGGGAGAGGCAAAAAAAAAAAAAAAAAGAGGATATCACTTGGGATACAAACAAGTTGGATTTATCCACACAATACATGTGGAGAAGATCACAAAGAGGTGCTCAAACCTCACAATACAAATCTCTACAAGAAGAGACAAACTTTGAAATTTATGGGTTGTTTTGTCCTATATTGTGTTCATATTCATTTGTATTTTGGGTTATTTTGTTTGGTTTTATCTTTTAGATTATTTGCATATATAGGAGAAGGGTTTTGTTTTGTTATTAACATAGATTATTAGGGTTAACTTTGTAAACTCCGCTCCATTTATTGTTGCTTCATTCATGTACTTGGTCATCTTCTTAGATAGAATATTAAATGAATCTTAAAAGAGGTGTGGAATGGGAACAAAGGGTACTGAAACCCAAAAGATCGATATCGCAAGATACATCTCAGAGTTAGTTTTAACATTTTTTGCTCATGTGCAAAGTGTAAGTTAGATGCATGTAGCTGATTCCTATTTATGTGCATAGTGGATGTCTGGAAAGGACTTAATATTAGCTCTGATACACATTATCCAAAATTTTAATTTGATATGATACAACTCAATTTATTTTAGAAGTTTTTTTCCTAAAAATAGTATGGTTGAGACCAGTCTCTTTCTCTCTATTTATTTTTATATAGATGATAGTAGATGAGCCTCCACCGTCCACACTAGGGCTATCAACGAGTCGAACACGAGTGAGCTGGCTCGTTAAAATACTGAGTTGAAAAATTTAGCTCACGTTCGGTTCGTTAATAAACGAGCCAAACACGAGTTGGCTTGCGAACCACCACGTACTAGTGTCTTAAAACTCAACCATAATTTACTAAATATTTCACTAAAGATGATTGTAGATAAAGATAAAATTAAGGCTAAATTATATAATCCTTACTGTAATTTAGCGAGGAATCTTAATTACCTCTTTGCATTAAAACTTACATATACCTTGCGCTTTGCCACTATGTCACAAAGGCTTAGGAAAACGGAATAATTATTGAATTCCGTTACAGATCTTCACTAAAATACCGTTTTTCGCCAGCACTATTGGGAAAAACGGATTTGGGACTGAAGTACATCGGGATGTGCTTTTTCCTCTTTCGGTGTGACTGCAGAAAATATTTTGTAATCGATTCAGTACACCGTGATATTACGTATGGAAACAAAAATATCTTTTCATTAGACTTTTTCACTTTTTCACCATATATAAATATAATTTCTCTGCAATACCAAACTAAGGCTTACTCTCTGTAATTAAGCTCTACCTTCAATGAACATCTACGGCCTTTTCGTAATCGATTCATACAACGTGATATTACATACGGAAACAAAAATATTTTTATATCAGACTTTTTTACTGTACATAAATACAATCTCTCTGCAATACCAAACTAAGCCTTACTCTCTGTAATTAAGCTCTACCTCCGATGAACACCTATATATAGTCACAAATAAAAAGGGTAAATTGCACATTTGGTGCTCAAACTATGAGCCGGTGACATTCAGTCCTCAAACTTTAATTTATTGTAATTTTTGAGTCAAGCTTTTTAAATTATTACAATCAAGTCCCACAAGCTAATTTAGTTGGTTAAATATTGATAAATTATTGATGTAAAAGTGATGTATAAGTATTGTAATTAATGATACGACAATCATTAAAATGCTATATCACTTTTACATCAACGATGCATCAACATTTAAACAACTAAATTGGGTTGTGGAACTTGATTGTAAAAATTTTAAAAACTCAAGTAAAAAATTATAATAAATTAAAATTTGCGGATCAAAGTGTCAAAGAACTAAATGTGCAATTTACCCCCCAAAAAAAAAGAAAAATTAAGGCCCAATAATTTTTGGGCCAAGTATGGCCCAATACATATACACGAATTTGGACCAAGATTTGTAGAATCTAACTTTATGATCTAATCAACGTCGATTTATGATCCAACGGTTCCAAAAGAATCAGCGCTCAAACGGAACGGATATTATTTAAACCAAGTAATGGGGAATCTATTTGATCATCTAATCAACGTTGATTGATGATCCAACGGCTCAAAAGGACTCAGTGTGCTCTAACGGAAAAAGATTGTACGCGAAACGATACGACGAAGCCCCTCGCGTGCTTTACACGTGTCGTTGCCACCGCACCCTAATTTTTCTTGACCCCTCATTTATAAAATGTTTTGAAGTAGGTCCTCTAACTTTCCCTTTAGGGCTTTTTTTGCAATTGGCTCCCTAAAAAAATTTATTTTAAAAATAGCCCCGACAAATTTATAATTGCAAAAATGGCCCTACCCTTGCCACGCAGGCGCCACGTCAGCGCCACGCGGGCGGGTGGGCACCGGGCTGGCAAGTTGAACACGGTGAACCATTCACCGTGTTCAGTTACTTATACTGCCCCGAAAATATAGTATAAATCAATCCGCGCGAATAATAAAAGAAACACGGTGAACCATTCACCGTGTTTGAACACGGTGAATGGTTCACCGTGTTCAACTTGCCACCCCACCTCCCAGTCCGCCTGCGTGGCGCCTGCGTGGCGCCTACGTGGCAGGAGTAGGGCCATTTTTGTAATTATAAATTTTTTGAGGCTATTTTTAAAATAAATTTTTTTCAGGAGGCCATTTGCAAAAAAAGCCCTTCCCTTTAACGTTTTATTATAAACAATTTAAATTATATTCTTTGGAATAAATTAAAATTTGTTAAAATTAATGACGATATTAACTCTCAGCTGTTCAGTTTAATCAACTAAAGCATTCAAAATAGTTACTAATAAAAAATTTACACCAATATTTATAAATAGAGTAGTCAAATTTGATAAAATTGTTACTAATTTGATGGGCAAAGTTAATTTTTAAAAAAACAAAAAGATAGAAAGGCTTCAATCAAAGGAAACAAATTGGACCCATTTGTAAATAACCAATTAGTGGAGGGTCTCTAGACATTTTTACTCCTTCTCTTCCTAATTTTAGTAAAATAAAAAATATTTTGGAAAAAATAAAATAAAATCTCTCTCCTCCTCTCTCTCTCTCTAAGACGAGATCTTCGCGGGCTCCTCTCCATCCTCTCCCCCTATTTTTAGGGTTTGGGAGCTCCTCCCCTCCAATCAAACCCTAATATATCGCTCGATTTCAATCCAAGTTTCGTAATTATCTAACAAATCCTCACTTGTTCTACTTTTTCTGCTGTTTTAGATCGATTCCGGAGTTGTTTATTTGTTAGTTTGATGAGATTTTAGGAGCTTGATGGTATTGAGGGAGCATCGCTAGGGTTTGTTTGAGTTTCTTATGTTCTTTGATTTAGATTCTTATGCTATTGATGTAATTTAATCTGATGTGGTAATGTTCGAGAGATCCTGTGAGATTTTCGGTGCTGGGTAATTTTTTTTTCGATCGCAATCGGAAATCGAGGGTTTGTAGGAGAGAAAGAGTAAGAAACAAGTAGTTTGTGGTGGGTTGAAAAAGGAAAATTTTAGGTTAAGATTTTAGGGTTTTTGGAGGGGTAGAGATGATGCCCCTGAATTCGTCGTTGTCGATGTCGTTCGGAGGGGCGGATGATTTCGTCGATTTTGTCGACCTTTTGCCGTCCGATCCTTTCGAGATGAATCCGGAAAACGCTTTCGATCCCGCCGTTAATTATCGGGTCGGCGATGCTGTAGTTAAAGAGAATTCCTTGGATGGCTTCGGTTGCTATTGCAATGCGGCATTCGAACCCCAGATCGGTTACGGAGGTGGCCGTGAAGCCGAAAATGCGGCTACGAGTGCGGAAGTGGGTGTTCCCAATGAGGGTCTGTTTTATGCTCTTGGTAAGCTGGGAGTTAAGGATCTCCTTTCGGTCGAGAGGGTCTGCAAATCTCTTTACTATGCCGTTCGAAATGATCCCCTTCTTTGGAGGTGCATTCATGTAGATCTCGATTTCAATCGTAAGATCACGGACGACGCTCTCTTTGCGCTGACACAGAGGGCCCAAGGCAGTTTGCGGTGCTTGAACATGCCTGGATGTGTAGGGATCACCGACGACGGTCTCAAGCGCGTGCTTGAGGCTAATCCGAGGCTGAGCAAGGTATTTTTGAAATGCCTTTTCTTGTTATTCTGCGCTAACGAGAATTGTTGCTTTATTGTTTGGTTATAATGCTTCTTCTGTATCTTGCATTGCTATGCTTTTGAATCACATAGAACGCCTGTCTTATTGCCATAATTCGTTGCTATCTTTAGGTTTGGATTGTTCGTGAAATTGTTTCTCTTATTTTGAGGTGTAATCTACCGTAATAGTTGTTAAGAATATCTTTCCCCCTTCCTTTCTTACGGGTCGGACATGATTAAAATTTGAGCCTAACAGCACAAACTATACCACTTGTCCATGATGAAACTCATGCTGTTTACAAATTTTATAGCCCTCTTAGGCATCTTAATTATTTATTGATTGATTGTGATCTTAGTCGGTTCATTTGGAGATATCGCCATTCATTTTACTGCTTGGTAAGTTAATGCCGTGCATAGAAGTCATCACTAATTATGAAGCACGAGTAAACTACAAGCGCAAAGTGAGTTTTATGAGGGTATATATTGCTCAAACATTTAGATTGTAGTTTTTTTCCCAAGGTGGTAGTTTTGCTTTTTAATTAGCATGTATTTACGATCTCTAAATATGCTGTTCATGTATCCACATATGCACCAGCCTATGCGGGTGCAGTCGCTTTATTGCTCTGCAATTTGCATTGACGGCTCAGCATGTGGCATAGATGTGATATAGTACGCACATGAGCAAGCCGCCTACTATCATTAATTTTAAGCATATAAAAGTAGGTTTAGCATGGTACTTCTGTGATGAGCTACTTGGAAACTTGACCATCATATATGGTTATTCGTCTCTTTCATTCTTAGTACATGTTCTTGAAAAAGTTACTTGGGAATTCGATGTGTTACATACTATATGTATTTAGGTATGTAGTTTTATGTTTTCTTATTCTTGTTGTTTATTGTATGTGTTTCTCTTTATTTATTGCTTATTTTTAAATTTCTTTCATTATGTTTTAAAACATTGTTTAATTTACTTTGAAGCCCATGTGCACCTGGATATCTATAGACTACTTTCTCTCAAAAACATTGGATGTTTTACCCGTAATTTATGCTAATTAATGCACTGATTGATGCAGAGTAGGTATGAACTCAAGTTCTATGAGTAAATTTTAAATTGAAGTTTGTTAATGAAATCTTACAGGAATATCATGTAGAATGCAAGGCTTACTGTGCAACATCATTTACCTTGGACTATCCAACTTTCTGTAGCAATTAGCTGATGCTTCCAACTACTATCATCTTTATTATATAACAATTAAATGATCTAATAACTTATTCTTATATTTTTCTTGCGAAAGAGAAGTATATTTCATACCACATATTCAAAAATTATGTTATTTGAGGCAAGAAGCAACTGAGAAAACAACAAGAGTAAGAAGGAAAAAAGGACAATATGCATTGGTTTTGATTGGTATCAATGGTAGGCTTTGTTCTATGACAGATACAATGCAAGTATTGCTAAATAATATCGCTGAGCTCTGAATGTGCATGGTTGCCTTGATATTGCTTATTCGATTAGACCAAAATGTAGTTTTTTGGAGTCTATTTATTCAAGCGTTGCATTTGCATATCTGCACCAAACTTTTCTTTTCGAATACTCTGTTTCACCCATCGTATTACTAAACGAGCCACCAGTAAATTGGTGGTCCAACACACTGGGGAAATGTACATCAGTTTAGTACGCTAAATTGAGTGTAATTTGGTGGATCAAGTCTAGCATCGATTATAATTGGCTCAAGTAATTTACTTTTGCGTAGAGTTGGTTTTGTGTTAAGTTTCCTATTTTCTATGGATTCTCAGTCAAATTTTTGTGATGCCAAAGATCTTTATTTTGGTAGCGGACATTTTAAGGACGACCTTTAATTTTCTTAAACTCCCCTTTGAGGCGAATCCATCATCTTTTGCTTCAATATATTAGTTAACAGTTTACTCCAGTGATTGGGAAACATAGTGAGCTTTTATTGTTAGGATGGTTTTGGGTATTAATATTATGCTTTTATACAGCTTACAAACTATTTTTCTCTATATAATTGTCGAGTAGAGTGGGTACCAATTCTCAGTTGTGTATATCGATATTACTATTGTATTTCTTTCTCTTTTCATTATTGCTCGTCATAAAAAAAATGGCATCTTATTTTGTCATGCAGTTGAATCTCCTGGAATGTACGGGTCTGACAACACCCGGTCTCATCAGCAACCTGACAGCTTTTAAATCGTCAGGTTTTTCCGGGATAAAACACCTCAAACTTGGCCGGCTCTTCCGCATATCAAAGGAACATTTTGAAGAGATCAAGTTATTACTAGGCATAAACCAACTTCAGAAACCAAATGCTAATAAAAAGCTGTGGTTCTTTCACGTCGATCGCTTTTCTTTAGATTGTGGCGATGAGCGCCCGCTCGATGTCGAGATGTGCCCCAAGTGCTATAGATGCCGGCTTGTCTACGATTGCCCTAGGGAAAGCTGTAGAAGAGGGTCGGATCTTTGCAGGGCTTGTGAATCTTGCATTAAAAGGTGTGTTAAGTGCGGGAAGTGCATTAAGGACGGGGAGTACTGGGACGAAACCTTTTTCTTCGATTACATTTGTTGCGACTGCGCTGACCTTCCGCACAATGCAGAAGAAGTTGTCAAGGAGGAATAGAAATTATTCGACTTATTGCTCTTCTTTTTTTTTCCTTTTTATTTTGATTTTATCTGGCTCTGCAGCTGTTTGAAATCTAGCTAGTCGGCGTTTTTCTATTTTTTGCGTCCGCTGTGGCCGATGAGCTTCAACAAGCCAGAGTTCAGATTATTTAATGGAAATCACAAAAAAAAGGAGGAATATATCAGAAAAAAAATCTACAAAAAAAAGAAGAAAAGGAGAAAAAGATAAAAAAAAGAAGAATGAAGAACGAGCTCGAGAAGTTACCTTCGCTGTCGGTGATTGGCTTTCAATTGGCTTCGAAAATCTACAAGAGTGAGAGAAGGCAATAATTCATATTAAACTGTAGCTTTCGGTTCCTGTATCCTTGAAACAGTTGAGGTTAGTAATTACTACTTAATTCAATCCTTAAATTTGATATTTAACTGTGATTATCCGCACTGAGCTTCGTTTACTTCTCTTTTTCGGCAGGAAAAAAAATATCGCGCCTTCTTTCGTACTTTCGCATTCTTGTTCGGTGGCACGATTGCTACTGCAATTGAATAATGCTGGTTATTTTTCTCTCCTTTGGGATTGTTTATTTCAAGTTAAAAAATAGGAAAGGCTCAAAGTTAAAACATGATGGTAATGCTTTAATTCTACTGTTTTTTTTAATTTTTATTTTTAATAATCGACGAATGTGGTTCGGATGCTGTGTTTAAGATGGAGTGTTGGATTGAATGCTCTTAGTCGTTTCTGTTTTTTCATTGTTTCGTCCCAACGGGAAGGATTTATTTAGATTCTTTTTTTTAGGGTTCATTGTAGTTCCTTTTTGCACTTTAAATTTGACATAAATATTTAGATGGTTTATAGGTTAAACACGATATATGTTTGGATTCAATGCCGTTTGTGTAGTGCTTTAGTAGGTTTCTATTTAACGACAGAATTATAGTTTCAAATTAGAGCTCTTGCTTTTGTGCTTTACAATCTCATTTCTGCTTTTCATCGCAGCAGAAATTTTGAAACTTTTTGTTTGTCAAATGCTTTACGCATCCTAGTGCTGTCGGAAGTGGAAGCAGAAGCAGGATCAAAGAGGCCGTCTGCTTGCATGCTGGGTAAGTTGTGCAGAACAAAATTACTTCTGTCAAACATTTGCTTTTGCAGGAAAATTCATGTGCCAGTCTGACACGTAAAGCAGTTACAGAGATACTTTTGCTGGGACAAAAATTGTATGGACATCGTCCCCAAACTACAGGGACGATGCGGATGGGCACCGCGTGGCCCATCTGACGAGCAGGAACAAAAAAAAAAAAGAAAAAAAAATCGTGCGCCCTGAGTTTTAAGAGAGAGAGAGAGAGAAAGAAGCAGAGGGAGAGAAAGGGTCTGTTTCCGCTCGTCCGATGGGCCACGTGGCACCCATTTGCATCGTCCTAAAACTTGTTTATACAATATTTGTTCGTTTTGCTGTGCTATTTTTTGAGTCTTTTCTGTTGGATTGTCGATGCTAACCACAATTTAAAAAATCTCAAGCTTTTTATAGATACAGTGTCTGCGGATCTCGATTGTGAGTTCGCCTTATGCCATGTAGGCATAATATTGGCTTATCCCCCAATATTTTTACATAATGGGTGACCTTTCAATGTTCCAAGAATTTTGTCTACTTTTAATTATCTTATGTTGAGTAAGCATGACATTAATAAAAGCAACAAAAAAAAATGTTTATTTTTTATTTTAGTAAATAAATTTTTTGTATATTAAAAAGTGTAAGAGTGGACAACGAATTGCTTATGAATTTTTTCATCCATAATTTTCACCTAACAACAATAATTAAAACTTAAAAACAATTTGTTTCCACTTCCAAAAAATTGCTTAAAATAATGTCATCTATCATTTAGCGGAATGCATTGTGAGCTAACTAATTATAAAAAATGAAAAAAGGGTGTTTTCTTGACACATTAAATTCTTATTTGTATTTTTAAGTTTTATGTAATCATCAGTTAAAGATGCTACGAATACGAAATTTTTTTTTTTTTTTCAATACGTCAAATTATATAGAATTAGTGCTTAAAGAAGTAAAAAAGTGACAACGATACCAAGATGCTACCAACATGATCTTTCTTCTAATGCATCAAATTATATAGAATTAATGCTTAAAATAGTTAAGAAGTGGCAACGATACTAAACGAGGCATAGGTTTTTTATTTGTATTTTTAAGTTTTGTGTGATCATCAGTAAACGATATTACTGCCAGCACGATCTTTCTTCCAAGACGTTAAATTATATAGAATTAGTGCTTAAAAGAGTTAAAAATAGCAACGATACCAAACGAGGCTTAGACTTCTTATTTGTGTTTTTAAGTTTTGCGTGATTACCAGTAAAAGATGCTACCAATACGTGCTTAACAAAATTAAAAAGTGGCAACGATACTAAACAAGACATATTTTTAAGTTTTGCCTGATCATTAGTAAAAAATACTACCAACACGATCTTTCCTCCAATACATCGAATTATATAGAATTATTGCTTAAAATGTTAAAAAATAGCAACGATACCAGACGAGGCCTAGATTTCTTATTTGTATTTTTAAGTTTTACGTGATCATCAGTAAAAGATGCTACCAACACGACTACTAAAGTGACGGGATCTGTTTACCTCACCTAGAAAATGTGAAGTTAACGGACTTCAAATTTAAAATTTCAGATATTAACTATTAAGTTTGGTATGATCAAGTGGATCTGTTTAACAAAAATTAAAAGTTTAGAGGATCATTTGACAAATGTCTAAAGTTTAGGGGGTGGTTATGCATTTATCCCATCAAAAAAGCGCTCACTCATAGCCGCTCATTTTCAGTCTCACACAATCGCCCATCGCACACGCCAAATTCCTTTTTTTTTTTTTTTTAACCACAAATTTACAAATTGGTCCTTCTTTCGCCCTAATTTCCTCATCGCCACTAGTTTTTTTTTCCCCTTTTTTTTTGTTATTTTCGAAAATGTTCAATACAACGATCACGTTGATGAGATATGGGAGTAATTTCCCACCTAATCAATCGCTCTTCTCCTCATCACAAGGTTAGGTATTTGATTCATACCCTTCAAAGTTTTTTTTTTTTTTTTTGCCTTTTATTATCATTATTTTTTATGGATTGAGAGATTTGAACTTAATTTTGGGGCTTTAATTGTCTCATGTTCGTGTTTTAGATTTTTTTTCTAATTTTTTCATAGGTTAAAATTTGCATTTTTGGTTGGATGAACACTCAATTGTTTCCTGGGATTTAACTAAAAAAAATAATAGAAAAAACCCATAAAGTTGTATTGTGTTGATTCTTTAGTTCATGGTTAATATAGCTAAATCACTTAGCTATTTGAATCTGATGCGATTTAAGATTGTTAACACACACAGAGGAATTTGAAATAATTAGAATATTTTTTTTTTTTTTTTTTTTGAGAGGGAAAGGTCGCATCCTACCTGTTTCGTTCATTTTTTGTAGAAATAAATTTGGCTGAAAATGTGAAGCAATTAGGCTTCGAATTTCGGACCTCGGATACCAACCATTGAGCTGATTGCCACTTGCGCTAGGGACAGTCAGTAAATAATTAGAAAGTTGATGTAGTTTATTTTGGCTTTTTTGAGTTTCGGGTGGCAATGTGCTATTGCGCGAAGACGAGGTGATTTATCATATCCCGAGAATACTTATTTAGAGAACTATGTATACTATGGGGTTATAGACGTCTTTTCACAGTCTTTACCGACCAAATTACCACGTGCCACTGAATAAATAAAAGAGATTTGCTGAACAAGATATTCATACAACCCAATAGGCCCTAAGGCCCTGATTGGATGTCGGAATAAGGTATTTAATGATCACTTACTCGGTATGAAGATTTTTTTTTTTTTTTTTGTGTGATTGGAAGTTAGGAGTTTGACTTGGTAGAATAATACGCGATGATTTATTTTATTTCAAAAAATAATTTGAAGACTGGATATGGTATTTATTCCAGACATTTGATCACACTCCTTATCTACCAAATATTACATGCTTCTTGAGTAAATCAGAGTGATATGCCGAGTAAAATGTTCATGCACCCAGACAGAGCCTTGGCAATATACCTTTTCGTACTCTCTACCAACCAAATTACATCGTAGCACTGAGTAAACAAAAGAGATATGCTGAACAAGATATTCATGCAATTAAATAGACCCTAAAGTAAATTGTTGGGTGATTAGATGCAAGACAAATAGTGATTTCAAATTTTATTTTGAGTTTAAAGCCTTTGCTTCCAAATAAAAAAGCATCACCTTAGTGTCATACTTTCTCGGCTCTTGAACTGAAACAATAACTTCGAATAGTCGAATATGTTACTGTGTTTTCAAGAGTCGAGTTGAAGCATGTTCTTCAGAATAACATTAGCTAGTTAAATAGGAGCTATCAGCATGATCCTGGCGGGGAAAGTTGATTAATAGTTTGATATTCAAGTAGATTTGCACATGTATCATCTCCTGCTCGAAAAAGTTTTTGATCCACTTTTTTCATCATTGAATTGCTTAATGCAGATCTTCTTTAGTCGATTGTGACGTAATTCTGCTTCCTTACATTTGACAGACCGTATTTGATCAGGTAGAAAGTATAGCGGCCCCTTTACCACAAGAAAACGCCTTCTCATTTATCCATGCAGTGTAAGTGCTAGGTTACATTTTTCTTATTTAGATCTAGCTAATCAATGTATCGACGTATTCAGCGTAAACGAACCATAATTGTGTCCATGTTTTGAAATATTCAGTACCGTAGGATTCTTCGTGCCTGTTTTGCGTAGTCTTTAGAATGACTTCTCTACTTCGGAAAGCACAAGCTTCTAGAAATCAAGCGTTTGTCTGAGAACTCAAGCGTTTTGAACTTTTGATGTGGCGATAAGCTAGAATGAGCTTTCGTTCCATGATAGCATAACAACCACCGCGAAGTTTCTGCTTCTGCTGCAATGAGAAGCTGTAGAGGATATTTTAATGATGAAGCCCAGCAGGCCTTATGTCTCTGACATGTCAAAATCCTTTGTCATTTGCGACTGATTCAAAATTTTCTTTTAGAGTGGAATCAGGTACAATTCAAAGCATTTGCATCACGAAAATCTGAGAGGAAAAGAAGGAATGATCGAAAAGCAACCAAAGAAGAAACGCTGACAAGTAAAATACTTTACGCAGATGGCTACAAGGAGTCGGCTGATAAAGATTCTAATGATGGTAACAGTGGTCGTTCCGCCAGTGTCGAACTGCTCAATGAGAATGCAGATGCCGCTGTTCAAGTTGCAGGCTCAAGTAGAGCTGCAGTGCTTCAGGCTTGTACTATCACATCCGTCTTATTGGTTGCTTTAGGTGTAGCAATTCGGCAGGTTAGGTTTCTAAGTTCTGTGCCAATTTGTACATTTTCTCTCTCGGCCAGAGGAAAAAAGTGAGAGCAAAAATACTAGAGTAGTATGTGTCATACAAGGCATATTTTGGTATTTTATCCTAAAATAACATTCTTCAGGTAACATTGCGTACAAACGTAAACACCAACCACTAAATTGAAAACTACTAGCTAAATCTTTCGTATCCATGATATTACAATCATGTTTATTCCTTATACTTGAAATTTTATTGTTTCGATTTGTAGGCTTCCCATCTTGCATATGCAAAAGGGTGGGCAAATTTCGACTCTACAGAAGTAGCATGTAAGTTTTCGTCGTCATTGTTACGGAGGAACAGATGGCCTTGTACTAAAAATGTTGTTACAAGACTCACAGAGAAGAGGCTTCGACTCTTTATTTTACTTGTGTCGCCCCGTTAATTTATTTTGTATATTTTCTACTTAGCTGTTGATCTCTATGGAAAAGAATATCCTGACACTCTGGGTAAACATTTGCATTATAGTTTGTAGAGTCGATACATTTTCTGGATATATATATATATATATATATATATATATAACAAATGTACAAGCATCTACGCAACTATTCATCCACTTTATATTAGAGGATATTAAAGCTCTTCCTTTTGTTTGCTTTTGTATTGGGAAGCGAATTCGCCCTTACTCCATTAGGATGTAGATCTTGGTAGTCGTTAACAATATGGATTGCCGTCGTATATATATTTTTTCACATTTGGATTGTAGTTAATATATTGTAGTCCATTTCTCGCACTTGTTTCTTAACTTTCTGATCGGTGAAGGCGGCCGTTAATAAGTATTTCTCATCTCCCACAAATGCCATATGATCGGAAAAACCGTGGTTTTGAAATTTCGTGATAGTATTTTCATCGTCTTGATTTCACATATTATTTTCTTTTTTCTTTTCATCGCTATATTGCTCGTATGCATTGTTCATTGTTTTGCAGTTATACCGTATGTTTTTTCTTCGATTGACCGTTTATTGGTCGCTTTTGCAGTTGGTTTTGAAATGTGGCATGTCGAACTGATCGTGGGACTAGTTATATTGATCTCAACTAGTCGATTTATTCTACTGAAGATATGGCCAGATTTTGCAGAGTCTAGCGAAGCAGCTAACCAACAAGTATGTTCGGTATCTGCGACACACTTGTTTAGCTTAAAATGCGTTATTTACTTCTTTTCTTATCTTTTCTTAAGCATTTTTTTTTTATAGTTATGTTTGATTTGTGTTAATAAATGTGAAAATCTGATGTTACCATTGTTTTCAGTTAACTAAGAAAAATAGTGCTTCTTTTTGTTATATGAGGAATCTCATCTAATCCTTTCTAAATTGATCCTTCTTTTTTTTTTCAAATCAGATTCTTAGTTCACTGCAACCGTTGGATTATGTCGTGGTTGCATTTCTCCCTGGGATTAGTGAGGTAAAGATATTATCCATCCATATCTCTCTGTCTTTGTTCAACAAAGAAAGCTATTACTGCTTCTTCAAACAGTTCTTAAGCGCCTCTCCGGCAAGAATTTAAGTACCATGGCACAGGGTCGTGCCAGAAACTTGGCGGCACGGTACGGCACGGTGCGTGACGGGCCGTGCCGATGCGCGCCGGTCACAAAAATACATGTGTACCGACACATAATGGCATGAAATATTTATCTTCTTTAGTAACAAAATATTCTAACCGTTTATTATGTATCTTTATCAAATCTTTTGAACTTTATTGAGAAAATTACTTACTAATTTAAAAAATAGAGGGTTTTGAGTTGTGCCATCGGCACGGGGGCTGTATCTTGCCGATATCTTGTTGGCACGATACAGCATGGTGGATACGGCCCGTGCCGATGGACACTTAAATCCTTGCTCTCTGGTCTTTTGCTTATGGAGCAGCTTCTTTACTCCAAAAAGCACCACCAGAGTTTTATAAATAAAACTCTTGGATTTTTTATTGTAGCAAGAAGCCAAAATAAGCTTCTGAGCACCGAAAGTAGAAGCTTCAATCTAAAACTTCTAATCTCGCAGCAAAAAGCTATAGGGATGACTTTTTGATAGAGAAAAGCTGTTCGTGTTTCCTCTAACAATTCTACTCACCCAGCACTTCGAAAGCTCCAGCTAGGCCAAACAGGCACTTAACGTTACTTTATTATCTAAATTGCTATAATTCTCGTCAATTATCATCAGTTTACAGAGAACATGATTGCTAGATCTTAGCATCTGCTATGACAGGAATTGCTCTTTCGCGGGGGTCTAATGCCGCTTTTCGGACTTAATTGGATAAGCGCCCTCGGAGTCGGCGCTCTTTTCGGAGTTCTTCACTTGGGTGGCGGCCGGAAATTTTCGTACGCCGTTTGGTACGCGATTTATATACACTACTACAACTACGTACAAATTACGAAAGAAGTAGAAAGCGCGAGAATAGATACGCGTTTCTTAAAGCTGATATATTTGTCGAAAACTTAGAGGCTCGAATAGGCTTTAGTTGAGTTTCATCAATGTATGAACTCAAAAAGCATAGGGTAGTGATTGTTTATTTTCTTGGTTTTACGTTGTGTTTGATGATGGTTCCAGGGCAACATTTGTCGGCTTCGTCTACGGCGCGGCGACTGTAACTTCCGCGAGCCTCGTCGTTCCGATGGCGTCGCATTCGCTGAACAATCTCGTCGGAGGCCTCTTATGGCGCTTCGCCGCTTCGAATCCGCGGGAGAAGCAAATGTGAACTTCCTATGTAAATTTGTTGTTCTTGAAGATCTTGTGTTTTGTATATGCTATGAAGTTGTTTTGCACATGGCCTTATGTTGAATTGAACAATATATTTTAAGGCTAAATTACAGAAAACCGTCATGTAAATATTCGTTTTTTCACTTTTTTTTTCCGATCTTCAAAAAACTTACATTTCGCCCTCTTAAAATTTCAAAAATATTTTTAGGAGAGTACGGCGTTAATGGAGTGGGCAAAATAATCAATTTGCCCTTACTTCTTTTATAAGAAAAAAATAATTTTTTAATATATTTCTATTATTTTGAAAGGTATTTTCGGTATAAATTATAAGAAATTGATGGAATAGTGATGGAACTCTGACGGATGGGGGTTAAATGCAACAATTTGAAATGTTGAGGGGGTAAAATGTAGGTTTTTAAAAGTTAGGGAAAGAAAATAAAAAAATAGGTATTTATAAAGGGGTTTTCTATAATTTAGTCTATTTTAGAAAAAGCTAAATTAGACTATGAGGGTCGTGACAGTTTGATCCTCAAGCTTTAATTTATTATAATTTTTAGCTCAAAATTTATAAATCATTATAATAAAATCTTTAAATTTAATTTTTGTGACTAAATATTGATATATCACTGATGTAGAAGTGATGTAACATCTTAATTATTACTGCGTTATCAATCATAATACTATTGTATTATTTTCTCGTTAGGAAAAATAAGTTCTAACGTGTTTTGGAGCACCGATCGAGGTGTCTAGTTGCCAAAATTGAAACTTTAGGGGCTAAAAAAATATAAACTTTTCGGCTAGCTTGCTACATTTCTCTCTCTAAAAAAAAGCTAAATTACAGTCCGCAAATACTCGTTTTTTCACTTTTTCTCTCTGACTTTCAAAAATCTATATTTTGCCTTCTTAAAATTTTTAAAATATTTTCAGGAGTGTACGACGTTAATGGAGAGGACAAAACAGTCAAATTATCCTTACTTGTTCTATAACAAAAAATAATATTTTAATATATTTCTGTCATTTTGAAGGGTATTTTTGGTATAAATTATAAGAAATGAACGGAATAGTAATTAAATTCTGACAGAGGGGGACTAAATGTAACAACTTAAAATATTAAGGGGGTATAATATAGATTTTTAAAAATTAGGAAAAAAAAGTATTTATAAGAAAGTTTTATGTAATTTAGCCAAAAAAAAAATATCTAGTTGTCAAAATTGAAACTTCAGGGGATCTATTTGCAAAAAGATCAAAAGTTCAGGGGCCTCCATGCATATTTCACCTTCAGATTATCTCCTCCCTCCTCACTCCCCTCGCCTTTCTCTTTTGCTCCTCTCCCATGGCGCTCAAACTCCTCAACCCCTTCTCCTTCCCCTTCCCCTCTCCCCACCTCCCCAAGCTCTCCTCCTCTCTCCTCAAACCCCCCAAAACCCTAATCCCCATCTCCTCCTCCTCCTCCTCCTCGACCCCTCCCTCCCCCATCTTCCTCCCCCACCTCGATCCCCCACACCCAAAACCCTCCCCAATCGAGGAAGAAGACGAATTGGTCGGAGAATTCGCCGAACTAGATGTAGAAGAGGAAGAGGAAGAGGAAGAGGAAGAGGAATCAGACCCATTTCTCAGCTTCTTCAACCGCCGCCGCGGCGCCCCCGTCGACGACCCGAAGCGCGAGGGTCGCCCCTCGCTTCAGCGCAACCGCCGCAGCTCGTGGCACCTCGCCGATCCCGGCGAGGTGGAAGATGCTGCTTCTGCTGCTGCTGCAACCCTAGTTCTCGAATCGGCGGCGGAGGCGGCTCCCGAAGACGGGGTCGTCGGGGAGATCATGCGGCTCGCGAGGAGCCTCCCGGAGAATTCGACGCTGGGGGAGTGCTTGGGGAGCTACGAGGGGAGGGTCGGGAAAGGGGAGTGTGTGGAGTTGATGCAGAGGTTGGGGGAGGAGGGGTTGGTGTGGGAGTGCTTGTACTTGTTTGAGTGGATGGGGCTGCAGGAGCCGCCGCTCGTCACGCCCAGAACGTGTTCGATCATATTCCCGGCGCTCGGCCGCGCCGGAATGGGGGAGAAGTTGAGGGTGCTTTTCGAGAATTTGCCGAGGGGGAGGCAGTTCAGGGATGTGAGGGTGTACAACGCGGCCATCTCCGGCCTCGCGTGCTGTGGGAGGTGTGTTCCTCTTCAATCATTTCATTGATGTATTTGGTCCATGAGCTTCAAGTTAAATAGGTTAATTGCTAATTGTACTCAACTCGAAAACTTATCACAGTGTCGCCATTGTTGTTTGTGCATTGCGCACGACTATTGCCATGTTCGATGAAATTTGTTTTTAGGCCCCCTGTTTGCTGGAAACTGGATTGCATAGTAAATGATGTGTAAAATGATCATTGTAGTTATACGGAGAAAACGCCGCTGACATTGGATATTTTGATAGGGAAAAACAGAGGTAATATCATAGATTAATCCGTTAAAGTAAGCATTTAGGATCCAGTGTGGATAAGCCCAAATTTAGGGACTAAATATATGATGGGCACTGATATTAATGCAACGATTCGGTATGAATAGTCAAAGAGATCCGTTTTCTATCTTCATGGCACGCCGATATGTCACTAGTATGACCAATCTTGTAGGTTTTGTGAATTTTGTAATAATGTTTAAATCTGTGTTAGCATTGCCTTATTAATATTTTTCTTGTTGTGCTATGAAAAGCACAAGTAGTCATAGTGGAAATTGCGGGGTTTTAATCAAATTTTAAACGTAGAAAACATTCTGTTTCGACATTGGTGGTTTGATGGTTCTCTTTTTTGTTTGTAGTCCACATATGTCTTCTCTATTCTAACATTTTTCCGCGCCATTTCAGTTATGATGATGCCTGGAAAGTGTTCGAGCTTCTAGAAGCAAATAATATCCGGCCAGACCATGTCACATGTTCTATTCTAATAACTGCGATGAGAAAAAGCGGGAAATGTGCAAAAGATGCATGGGAGTTCTTTGAAAAAATGAACAAGAAAGGTGTCAAATGGAGCTTAGAGGTCGTCGGTGCTCTTATTAAGTCCTTTTGTGACGAGGGGCTTAAAAAAGAAGCCCTTATCATTCAGTCTGAAATGGAAAAGAAAGGAGTCGCATCAAATGCCATCATATATAACACGCTGATGGATGCATACGTAAAATCGGACCAGGTTGAAGAAGCAGAAGCCCTTTTCAAAGAGATGAAAGAGAAGGGCTTAAATCCAACAACCGCTACTTACAATATTTTAATGGATGCATACAGTAAAAGGATGCAACCAGAGATTGGCGAAGCTTTACTCTCGGAGATGCAAAATTTAGGGCTAAACCCAAACGTCAGGTCGTATACTTGCCTTATAAGTGCTTATGGTCGGCAGAGAAAAATGAGCGAAATGGCAGCCGATTGCTTTTTAAGGATGAAAAAGGCCGGCATAAAGCCCACATCGCATTCCTATACTGCCCTAATACATGCGTATTCAGTTGGTGGGTGGCATGAAAAAGCTTATATGGCGTACGAAAATATGAAACGAGAACGAATAAAGCCTTCTATAGAGACTTACACTGCTCTCCTCGATGCATTTAGGCGAGCGGGTGACACCGACAAACTAAAGGAGATTTGGAAATCGATGATTGCTAATAAAGTAGAAGGTACAAGAGTCACGTATAACATTATTTTAGATGGGTTTGCGAAACATGGGCTTTACATCCAAGCAAGAGATGTTATGTTTGAATTTGGGAAAATTGGTTTGGCGCCCAATGTAATGACTTACAATATATTGATGAACGCATATGCGCGAGGAGGACAGCATTACAAATTGCCGCAGCTGTTGAAGGAGATGGCGACTCTTAATTTATGGCCTGATTCGGTTACTTATTCTACAATGATATATGCATTTGTCCGTGTGCGAGATTTTACTAAGGCGTTTTTTTATCATAAGCAAATGGTTAGAAGTGGTCAGGTGCCTGACGCCGGAGCATACGGGAAATTGCGGGCTATTTTAGATGTGAAAGCGAAAACAAAGAATAGAAGGGATAGGAGTGCTATTCTCGGAATAGTCAACAGCAAGTTTGGTATAAAACCAAAGAAGGGTAAGAAAGATGAGTTTTGGAAGAATAAAAAGAAGCGCGCAATGAATGCTCCTAGGGTTAATAGCGAGAGCAAATAACAAGAACTGCTCATCCATTTGTTTTCTGTTGGATGAGTCATTTCCATTCTATACTCGTAAATGAAGAGGACTAATTGGCTCTAATCAACAAGAAGGCGCAGATAGAAAATTGGGTGGTCAGAGTCGTTGAAACATCTCATTTGATTCTTGTTTCGATGGAAAGATTGTTTTTGGCGTATTGGATCACTTCATGTGGTTCCGGACAAAATTTCAGGTAATTACTGTTTCTCTTCAGTATACTTGTTCCAGAATATAAGTAATGTTGGCATTTTATATGTATAGCAGTAATCTAACTGTTGCTTGCATTTTTTGTGAATTAATTGCTGTTACAATTAAATATCTGATGTAGGATCTCTCTCTTTTAATTGCATTTCCTCTCTTTACAGAGATCTAACATGCAAGAGAAAAGAGAGAAGTGTATCAAAGTGATATGTCATCGCTGCTTAAATGTTCTTGGTTTTGGTAGGATGAACACTAATGAAAGAAATAGAAAGCGAAGTTTGACTATCGGCAATGATACTGGTAGAAGTTCTCAAATCACGGCAAATCAGATCTTCGATTTCTTGTCTGATTTCCCGAAATTTAAAGTGTTTTCTTTTATGCAATACGCAAACTTGTATTCACTGTGTTAGTGGATTTGCAACCTATTTATCATGTCAAAATAACTTCTTTTTCGCGTAGTTCCTTATGACCATTTGGCATTACTTAACAATTTTTCGCTTTTGCAAACTCAAATTTTTGTTATAGGTCGTTAGCATGAATGGAGTGAAAAGGTTTAATAGTCGAGCGAGTTGTAAAGCACGAGCATGTTCGGCTTCTCTCGGCGTGCAAAGCAATTGTGGTTCGAAATTACTCTGTTCACTTCTATTTACATGCAAGTAAACAGCATGTGACACTAGATTCGTCAATTTGGACGGCGTGTGGGGCCCACTTGTCAGGTAAATCGTACGAATTCCCTTCATACATTTTGTTCGATGCATGTAAACGGCAGGGGGTATTGCAAATTTGCAATACTCATTAGGTTTCAGGGCATAGGAGTCGAGTCCTCCGCCGAATGCGGTAATCAAAGACATAGTTGTTCAAGCGCTTCTACTCGCAGCTCTTCTTCCTCTTCAAAAGCCCCAACTTATTGTTCTGCTCTTTACAATGCCTCTCAAATGAAGTCAATGAGGCTACAGATAAAGGTCAAAGCTTTGAAGTAGCATCCTATACAGGTACTTTTTATTTGAATTTTTTCCTTTGTTACCTATGTAGGCTTTAATTTAAATTTTCTACGATGTTTGGCAAAGAGAAAAATTCGAGATTTGTAGCCTCAAAAACAAAAAAAGTTTAGCTGTGGTGCTTCTAATTCGGGCATGTTTGTTTCAGCTTATGTCACCATCATTTATGGCTTCTTTTAAGAGGCAATTGCTTATATATTCCTGAAAAATTCCCGACTTTCTGATTTACCCTTCTTACGAGGCTAATATTGAAAATATCTTTTTTACGTTCCAACCTATTTCCAATATACCCTAGAGTTAAATTATGTTAGTGAACTGTTAGCAATAGCTATTATCTTTATAAAATTACTATTTTATCCTTTCGAATATACCCTCCTACCATAACCAATTTTTCTTATTTGCCCTCAAATCAGGGGCAAAAAGAAGTATTTTGATTTTTGGTCTTTTCAAATATATCTTTCTATCATTACCAACTTTTCTTATTTGTCCTTAAGTTAAGGGCAAAAGAGGTATTTTGATTTTTTTAAACTCCGGTAGATATTTAACTCACGTTTAACCCAAGTTAACTTAACCGGTGGTAACTGCAGGAGTATTTTTGAATAACGGAGGAATATATGAGAGGTATATTAAAAAGAAGAAAAAAATAGGAATAAATAAGATGTTTTTTAAGTTTTGAGGGCTATATAGGCAATTTTCTCTTCTTTTAACTACCTGAGTGGCCAAAATAGTTACAATCAAATAGACAAAAAGAAGGGGTTTAATAATTAAATTCATAAAACTATATAAAAAATATAAATATATAAATATAAATTTATTATTAAAATATTTTTATATCCGCAGCAACGCGGGGGCGGGGTCTTTCACTAGTGAACCATGAATGGAGGGAAGAGGCTTAAAAGGGTCAAGTTAATTGTTAATCACAAACATGCTTTTAGCTTCTCTAGGCATTCAAAGCTATTAATTAAGGCACTAGGAAGCATATATATAGTGGGAAGAAGCAAAAAGTCCATATTGTTGTTGAGCTCAAGGACCCTCAAATCTCTCCACAAAATGTGGCAACACAAACTAAAAAAAAAAAAAAAAAAAAAAAAAAATTCTTATGGGACTATTTTTTAATTTATTTCTACCTTTTTATTAGGTGATTGAAACAGAAAAAAGTTGGCTAGTGATAGGCATCTACAGCACCCATATTTTCACACTTAGGTATCCTCATATAACATAATTGTGAGAACACATATGTTGGTGAGAGAGTTACAGTTTAAATTAAAAGAATTACCACTTTAGGGTGGTAGAGAATAGTTAGCTCTTTGATTGGACTTATTTTGGTGGGAGTTAAGGCATCACTCTCCTACTCTTGCCAATAGAGAGTAGGCCAAAAATCAAGTCCTTTCTAAGGGAAGGTCGCGAACTGTAACCTCTGATACCATGTTGAAAGATTCTGATCCCAGTAGCCCAACTAGCCTCTCGCCACTTTGAACATGATTCGGCCTCGCCCAAATTAACATCCGCCGTTTTGAACGTGACTCGATCTAATTTTGCCTCCCGCTACATAATAGGATACTGACCCCTTTAATATAACAGTTCTCGTCACAATAGAATTACCAGACTTTGTAAATGCTAGATGACTGCTAGTGAAAGCGGAAGAAAAAGCTTAGGTACACCAGGTGCATGAGACATCTTTGGTACACCAGGTGCAGGGACGGTCTTAAAAGCGAGAGAATTTGGAAGGATGAGGAGGATACGGTCTGAATTTAAAGAGGAGTCGTGCGAGAAACCTAATTGAATGTGATGACGTGGCAGTCCTAGAATCGTGGGGCCCGCAATTTTTTTTCCTTCCCCCGCACGTTATTAGTGCTGTTTTGGGTGGTCCCCACATGTATATCTTTTTAGTTGTTTTTTTTTTACTTTAAATTTATTTTAACTAATTATAACTTTTTTTTAGATTAATTGAATTACTGGTTCATTAATAGACTGCACTTTACTGTCAGTATTATTGAATCTTATAAAATGAACCAAACATAGTAATCGTATATATATAATGTAATTCAGTATTATATTACTGTATGAAACCAAACGCGATAATACAGCATCAGTAGTAATCTGATTTAGAAATCTTAGATATCCAGTTATGTCGAAATAGTAATCTGATTTAGAAATCTTAGATATCCAGTTATGTCGAAATAACTTGTGATGCTATATAACGCGAACCAAGCATCGCCTTATCTATTTCTGCAGTCAAGCTGCTTGTTTGCAACCATCTCGACCTCACACACGACAATAACTGGTTTTTCTAAAGCAGTTGGAGTATTTTACATTTTTGTGTAGAGTCTTATATGCTATCAATAAGTTGTTTCTGAAAGGATTACAGTCTAATGAAAATAACTAAAACGCCACTTTCCCAAATTTCTTTTCGCTCTCTTTGCTTTTCTTTTCCTGCAAATCAAATAAAAAAGCTTGAGAAACCTGGAACTTTTTATCATTTTATTATGTCAAAACAAACAACAATAAATATAAATTAATTCTATATAATTTTCCAAGGGGACCAAACATCACAATAATACAGATAATTATTAATAATTAGACTCTTAACTTCTAATGTGGAAGCAAGAAACTGAGCTAAATATGCATACAAATCCGAAAAACAGTGTATTGCCACAGAGAAAGCAACTGAAATTTTCCAAATTATCAGAATAAATATATCACTTTTTTTTAAATTGGCTAAATTATAGAAAACCTTCATGTCAAAACTCGATTTTTCACTTTTCCTCTCTGTCATTTAAAAATCTACATTTTGCCCTCCTAAAAAATGAAAAATATATATAGAGGGATACGGTGTTAACTTTGATGGTAAAATGATCAAAATACTCCTCGCCCCTATTCATCTTCTTTCCAATTCTGCACGCCAACAGCCTTTTTCCTTCATTATTCGCGCCTCCCTCGACCCCAAATCCGACTCCGTTTTTTCCGGCTGCTTCCTCGCTCCTCCTGTACCTTTGTCGCCTATCCATTTTAACGACGGTAGGCAGTAGTTTGGGCGGGTGTGGAGGGAGAGGTGGGTAAGGACTAGCGCGAGGCGGCGGAGAAGAGCGAGGGCGTGCGTGGGATCGATGGGGGGTGGGTGACGGCGAGGCGGCAGAGGGGGGCGAAGCAACGTGGCGGGCGGCGTCAGCGAGAAGGGGCATCTGGGAGAGAAGAGGATTTTCAAAAGTATTTTGGGTATTAAAAAAAATATAATAATAAAATGTAAACGGATCCCTAACGGAACACTGACGGCGGGAGCAAAGTGCATATTTTTTATTTTTTAGGAGGGCAAAATGTAGGTTTTTAAATGACAGAAGGGAAAAGTGAAAAATCGGATTTTAACAGGAAGATTTTCTGTAATTTAGCCTTTTAAATTTGAAAATTGCTACAATGTCAAAGACCCAGTGCTTCATCCTTCTAAAAGAATAACATAAATCAAATATATGCATGTTATATTAGCCTTAGATCATGAAGCAATATTGGGCATTCCTTCAATTCTAGGCTTGCTGTAACCTAAACTCCTCAACTTCTCCATTAGCTTCCTCTCTGCAGTTGCCTGAAACAACATTTTTTGCCAAAAAAAAGGCACGAGAAATTTAATCAGTATGCAAAATTTGGAATTGATATATGATCAAACTCGCGATTTTCGGGGAAAAAAGGGGTACCTCGAGCATCGGGCTATCTTTAGGAATATTGCACGCGAGAACAATATTTAGACCTGTTTTTAGCACTGCAAAAATGTAAAACATTGTGAGCTCAAGCGCGAGAGGGGAGCTTAAGACAGGATAGTACGTAGGAGAAGTAATACCTAATCGACGAGCAATGCCCGGCCCTGAGTTATCGGCAGCGCCTCCTAATATGGAAGTAACACTCACCATATTGTTCTGCGAAAAGGGTTTGGTTTGTCGAGGAAGTAAAAAAAATGAACAAAAAAGAAGAAGAAAAAGTATTGAACAGTTAAGGTGTCAGTAATATGGAATTTGTCGATGATTGGATACCGGTCGAGTAGTCGCAGCTGCGTATAGATGGCCAAATTTCGCTGCGTTACACCCAATCCAAACAAAGATCTGTGCAAGTTAAAGGCAATTAGAAGATCATAAATCGGCTTTAAAAAACATATCATCATCGTTATCATTTGACCATTTTCCAGCAATAGAGGGTCAGTTGAGCAAAATATCAAAAACACGAATTAAAGCATTTTAAATAAGGTTTCTACAAGCGCCAGTATGCTGTAAAGGAAGTGATTTTGTGTGTAGTGTCTCTGAACAGCATAAAGTTTCTATTCATAAAGTTGAATTTCATGAAGTACACCTTAGAAAGTGGAACCAATATAAGCTATGTACTCGAAATATAGCATTAGCTTTAATCTTGTATAAATATTCCGTTTATGAGAAATAAATACAAGGACAAAATCACGAGATTGTCACCTGCTTTGTAAGCCTTATGATCTGAAAATGTAATGTGACATCGTGCAAATCCTCGGTGAAACATGTGATCTGTACATTCCCATCTGTTGATCGATTCTCCGACAGCACGCTTTTCCCATTGGATTGAGGCTCCGTGTTAACTGATAGTTTGGACAAATTTCCATTGATCTCTTCTGAAGCCATCCTCCAAAAGCAACCAACTTCTCCAACTAATTCCGCACAAAATATGAGTTGGAGTGCAAGATCAAGGAATCAAACGTTAAAACTAGTTCAATACTTGCCTAAGATAATTAGCAAAAGTTATTCTGAAAGCTTACAGGCACAGAGGCTACCGCTTGTAACAAAAAATATATGATGTATATGAAAATGCCGACTATATAGATGGTTAAGAAGGGGCCAGTTCATTGCCGTAATAGGTGATTGTCGTACAATTCTTTCTTACAGATATGCGACATCAGCATAAATATTCGACAGTAGCAGTACCGACCAACTCATTTATAACATAATCAACATAAGAAAATCATTTTTTAACAATTTGTGCCTATTGAAATTTAAACACATCTGATAAAGTGGAGTGGAAGAACAATCCTTGAACACCCTTCGACTAAGCGAACTGCTATATGGAAATTAGCAAATGTGATTACTACTTCACCGTATATTTCTCCTCCTTTAAACTATAAACAGTGAGGGATAAAGAGAGATACTAGGCTACACTTAAGAGGATTCAGAAACTGCACTAAAGCACCGCACATGGCACAAATTGATCATCACTACCCCAAAAGAGATTAGATGTTAAAACCTAAATTTTTTCACATGGCACAACCTACTGATATCAAGCACTTGATTCTTATGGAAAAAGTTCAATATTTTAACACATCACTCTACTTATAACAACAGATACTTTCGAGAAACAACAATAGGAACAACAACAACAAGTAAGAAATTAACCTGGAAGCTAAAATAGGGCATCTTTAGCAACTATAAATCATTCAAATTCCTGATGCTATCACCTTCTAAAGTTCGAATCAATTCCTAAAACTCAGCAGATCCTTGATGATTTCTCCGACATGTAAACACAAAATTGGTGCAATTAAGCATCCGATTAAAGGATTAAGGTGGTCGATAACTCTCACCTAGCACGTGGAGTTACGGATTAGAATCGCCCTGTCCCTTTTGCTTAACACTAGAGAGAGAGAGAGGGGGAGAGAGAGATGGGCCTAGGGTTTTGCTTGAGAAAGGGGAAAAAATGAAAGGGCGATAAATATAATTTTAAACTAAAAATATTTTATTTAATGAATTAATATCAAAATATTAATTACAAATAATTTAATAAATTAATAAATTTATTAGCTATAAATATTGTATAAGATAAGAAAAAATATATTAATTAATTAATTTATAATTAATTATGAAATATAATTTAATTTTTTAATTAATTAGTATATTATTTAATTAGATAGATGATTAGTTAAGAAATTAATGTAATTAATCAAAATATTAGTTAGTTGATTAATATAACTATTAGTTCTCAGATAAACACATTAAATAATTAATTTTTAATCAGCTAATTAATTATGAATATTAAATTAATTAATTACTTAACTATTTAAGGTATAGATAATGATTTAAATATATTAATTAGATTAATTAATAAATTAATATAATCATTAAAATTAGATTTAAATGTTAATTAACCATATTCCCACCTAAAACAAGTTTGATCCAATAAAAGTGTTAAATAATTATTCCACCCTTATTCCCCTACTCAAAAATAACGTTTAGATATGAGAAGGAGAATAAAAGTTTATTCCTCTCCTTATATCCAAACCAAACACAACCTAATTTTTTTACGGATTCACTTAAAAATATTTGTTTGTGGCAATACATAATTCGACATCAAGAGTTCAACTCGTCACCAACTTTACTCATACGGTCAGAGTAAGAAGGTAAACTCTTCAACAGTATTCGGAACTCGGAGGCCATCTCGAAAATTGTCTATAATTAATATTTAGTTTTCCCCAATATCACAGAATGTTTGACAATTTAATAATAAATAAAGAAAGCAATAGTAATTTTTTTCTTTATTCACTCTTCAGATTTTAACTCTCCCCTCATCTTCTGTTACATAGCTAGCTTTATAGCTCATATTTTAAGGTGAAATCATTTCTAATACATGAGTGGGAACAAAAATAGTATGCACGTTAGGATCCACATGAATGAGTGAACTAAAAACATCATGTAAAAAGGGTGTGTTTTGTCTTCAAATTAGGAGTGCTTAAATTTTAATTTATTTATAATTTTTGGCTCAAATTTTTAAAATTATTATAATTAAATCCTATAACACTGCAAAGAAGTAATGTAGTGGTGCTGTAATTGGTGATGCCTCAAAAAAAGTAAGATGTCATATTACTTATACATTAACTAGACTGTAAAATTTGATTAATAATCTAAAAGTTCGAGCCAAAAATTAGAATAATTTAAAGTTTGGATATCAAAACTATAGCTCTGGGTCTGAGCCGGATTTAAAAGTTTAGCCTCTAAAATTTTAGGGCCTATTTAGACATGTCCAAGCCCGGCCCAGGCCCGACCCGAAAGCCCGATACATTAATTACCAAATAAGATATTTAATTATATATAAAGTATATTTATCCATATAAGAAACGAATGACAAAATATATTATATATAGTATAGTATTATTAAGAATTTATATATATATATATATATAGAGAGAGAGAGAGAGAGAGAGTTGAGCTAGAATACTATCGATAGCAAACGGGTACTTTTGCCATCCATTTGTTTTCGATGATGGAGCTTTCAAATCGACGATCGGCACCGTTGAACATGACCTAGAGCATTTAAAGTATTTAGAAACTAAATTTCATGCTTTTTCGACATCATTGGCCTAATGATCAAAGGGTTTCAAATTTTATAATTTTAATGGTCGATATGAGACGTTTTCTTATTTAATGGTGTAAAGATATCCAAATCAATTGAATTTTTGTTAGAAAATTCTTTAAACTATTTAAAACAAGATCTATATTCTTGATCTTGATTACAAAACTCCTATCATCACTTTTTAAAGGATATTTATTTTCAACCATTCATTTTTGGGTCCACTTGATGGACAAGAAAACAATATCGAAAAAGCATGAAGTTTGGTTTCTAGATACTTTAAAAGCTCTAGATCATGTTCAACGGTACCGATCGTCGATTTGGAAGCTCGATCATCGAAAACAAACGGGTGACAAAGTGCCCGTTTGGGTTATGTAAATATATTATACATATAATTAAATATCTAGTTCTCATATTTTTATTTCAATTTAATACAAAATAAAAATATATTTGGGCTATGTGACAAATGCATAAAGTGGGTCTCAACAAAGCCCGACGAGTATTGAACTTTGAGCTTGGGCCTGCGTTGGATTTTAATTTTTTTTTAAAATTATGTAGAAGCCCGACTCAAAGCCCCAATTCTTTTTGGGCCAGGTTTGGGCATAGTATGACCCAACCCGAACCCGGGCCCGGCCCAGTTTCAACCCTATTTTCAACTAGATTTTATTTATTTATTTTTATGTATTTTATTATTTTTTTGGTTAAAATATATGTATATGGGCTGTCACTTTCAGCCAGTACTTTTTAACAGCTTTTATCCAAAATAATAACTTTACTGCTTATAGACTAGGAATTAAAAAAAAGGATAGTTTAGCAGCAGTGTCTTTTAAAAAAAATATTAGTACAGAATAGAACGTGAAGAAATTTGTAGAGTAGAGCATAGTATCGTGTAATTTATTAAGCCTTAGCATATCTTCTATTTCTTTCTACTACATTAAAGGAGGGTTGGAGGGACCGCATGATGACACATGTCCCGCCACCCTCATTTTGGAGGTCCCTCCGATCCCTCTCCCACATCGGGCGCCGCTGTTACGAGTGCGTCTTCTCCCTCCACGTCCACTCCATCGAGGGCCTCCCGCCTACCTCGTCGTCCATTGGCGCCGCGCCGCCGACCCCGCCGACCCCGCCGCCGCCACCCACCCCGCCCAGCCCTTCCACAGCGTCGAGGCCCATCTTCATGAGGAGTCGGCGCTGTCGCTCCTCGACGAGTGCGGGCGCGGCGATCCACACGTCGAGGGACGCCACCACGGGGGGGAAGCGGGGGCACCGCCGGCCGCCGCTGCCTTCTTCTTCTTCTTCTTTTTGGAGGGACATATCTGTAAGGGCAAAAATATCATTTCACTCATCTGCTGTTAAAATTTTAACAGAGTTCTAATAGAAACAGACCAGAGGGATATATCTGCATAACTTAGGACTTTTGCAGGGGTATTTTTGAAAAGTTAAACTTTGCAAGAATATATTTGCTATTTACTATATTTGTGGGGACCTGTATGCAATTAACCCTATTTATTTATACAACCGGTGCACGAAATATATCTCTCCCACCATACTATCTTTCTTTTCTCAACTATGAAAAATTATTGTTTGCATCTGGTAAATTAGTGTTCTGTATGCATGCATCGAATTTTTTTTAATATCAATGTTGTAAAATTAAAATATAATCTAATATATATGATCTGCACCATATACAAAATCTACGTATAAAAAATTACAAAGTTCGATTTTTATAATAAAATTTTAAAAAAATTTTGGATAAGATTTATTCATACACACGGTGTATGAAATAATTTCTTCCTACTATTTGATTTCTCTTTTATTTATTGATTTATTTTTAAATAATTACTTCATAAATTTCTCCCCAACTGATCTTTTTCACATAATTAAGTCTTTTTTAAAATAATTTAATTACTAATAAGATGTCATATAATTTAGGTCGCACATATACCAATTTAAATTATTTTTATTTAAATGGATTTAATTGTTAAATTATTTTTATATAATTTTGTTTAATTAATAATTAGTCTAATAAAATTATATAAAAATATAAAAATATGAACTAAAATTTATTATTAAAATATTTTTATATCTGCAGTATTGCGCGGATCTTTCACTAATTTATATTAAAGGCACGCATGCAAAAGCCCCTCCTATAGATATATATAATCATATATAAATATTTTTCATAGGGACACTCATGCATGTTAGTGTAAATGCTTGCATGTGAGCCCCAGTTGCTCTTTAATGAGAAAAACTGGGTCCAATTATTTAGATGATCACATACAATTCATGCACCCCCTAGCTAGATCCCTAACCCAACCACAATAATTAAACCAACACACACACTCTCTCTCTCTCTCTAGGGGTGTCAACGAGCCGAACACGAGCGAGCTGGGGTCGGCTCGTTTCATAAACGAGCCGAACACGAGCTGGCTCGTTTAAGTATCCAGCCAAAAAACTCGGCTCGTGTTCGGCTCGTTTATTAACGAGCCGAACACGAGCTGGCTTAGAAACAATAAGTTAAAATAATTAGAAATAATATATATATATAGAAAATAAATTTATGAGATCTTATCTATTAGATTTTAATTTAATAGTTGAAACTTTACATATAAATTGGCTTTTTATAATTGAGTTGAGCTTTAATTTAGGTTGAGCTAAAAATCAAATAATAAAAAATTATATTTATATATAATTATTTATTTATATATATATATAATTATATAAATAATATAAATATTAAATATATATATTCGAGCTGTTATCGAGCCGAACACGAGCGAGCTAACCCGAGTTCGTGTTTGGCTCGTTTACTAAACGAGCGAGTCGATCTCGAGCTCATTTCGAGCCGAACACGAGCTGACTCGCGAACAGCGAGCTGGATTGCCACCCTACTCTCTCTCTCTCTCTCTCCCCCCTCCACCAAAGTGCTAATTGAGTAGTACATTTAGAAGAAGCATTATCGCAAAAAAAATTTAACAGATTCTCTTCAGTATATATAGAACTAAAGTTAGAAGTATCAAACTAAAACTTTCGTTTAATTCTGGGCTTGGTCGCAAGCCGATCGAAACACCAAACTTGTGAATGCTCTACTAGAAATCCTTGTTAGCGGAAGTAGGAGAGAAAATAGGTATAGCGAGACGGAGAGATACATATGCACCAAATGATTCTTGCTACAATAGAAAGTATTGGACTTGTAAACTCTCAAGCAAATATAGTCGAACATAAAAAAAAAAGAAAAAGAATTGCATCAAATCGTTCTTGTTGGACCGTTGGCGCTAACTATTAATCTCAAAAGTTCTTCGAGCTGTTAGAAATATGCAATACATTCACTTAAAAGCGTGCAGACATAGCGCTCACGAGTCTCAATTGTGATTTAGTGCAACCAATCTCTTGCCATTTCGAACATGATTAGGTCCATCCAATCCAACCTTCTGCTATCTACAACGTGACTTGATCTAACTTGACTTTCCGCTGCATAATAGGATGCTGACCCTTTTAAGACAACAGTTCTCATCGCAATAGAATTGTCAGAGTTTGTAAATCCTATATTATAGATGACTGCTTCTAAAAGCTGAAGAAAAAGCTAGTATACTTAGACAAAAATAAAAAAAAAAAGATTCTCGCTGCAGCAGAAGTACTAGACATACTTTATATGCTTAACTGCTACTGAAAACAGAAAAAAAAAGAAAGAAGATAAAATATATATTTGGACAAAGGTATGTATGCAACTATTAATTAAAGCTGCTTCCTTTTTCCTCTAAAAGAAGAAACCACAACGGTGGATTGGAAAGCCCAAACACCGACAAGTGATCATTCAATGCTTCCCCATCTTGTTTTTTTTTTTTTTTTTTTTTTTTCAAGTTTTGAAATCAATTTCTAGGGTTTTTCAACACAACACTGACACTGCCCATGTGAGAACTATTCAAGCCCACAATGTGGCTATAAATCTCATGGATGTGGAAAAAGTGTACCATGTTCAAATTAAAGTGATTGTACTGTTCATGCCAAATTTTGAAGATCAAATTGGTTTATAACTTTAGTTTAAACAACATTTTATTTTTATAAATGATACAGTAATTGCGTTCAAAATCGATAACTTTTGTGAAATGATCGACTAAGTGCAGATTGCATATTTTTTTTTTAATATTATTTTGTAGGTTATGTGCCAAATATAGGATAAATTAAGTGCATTTTAACTAACTCATAACTTTATATTGCAATTACTACAATATAATGTACTTAGTGGACAATTTTGTTATAAACCAAACATAATCCTTATCATATCAAAATGCAACGTGCGATATATTGTTATCCTTTATTATTACAATAATAAAGAGCACTCAGTACACACAAAAAAAAAATATTCTGCCGTCTACTAAAAGAAAAAGAAAATCAATAAAATAACTGTTCTATACTTGGAAAATAATCGACATTTAAATCAACAATACCGCTTCTGGTAGAAGAGCCTCGAGAACAAGAACTCTGCAATCCTTCTCGATCCGTCAAAGATCCTCGACCATCAGCAGACACTGCAGACTTCGACTCGACACTCTAGGGCTTGCAGATCTCTCATAAAAGTTACTTCGCATGTCCTTCGACTTATAAGAGCAGCGAAAATTAGAGCTACATGAATATTTTGGGTTATCTTATTTTGGTTTTTTTACTACTACATGATTTTAACTTCAATAATCAAACTAATCAAAAACTCACCACTATTCATGATCAATTAGTTGCATTGCATCAATATATTGGAGAAGATACATATAAATTAAGCTCGATTAATAAACACCACTATTTATATATATAATATTAATTTTTTCTTTTTTTCTTTTTTTTTATAACTAAACCGTACACAATCATTCTATGTTACTGTTAATAAGATCACCAAATCCCAAAAAAGAATATAAGACAATACAAAACACATTCCTTGATTCCATGCTTTTTTTTAAACCTTATTATTTATGCTAATTTTTTTCATTTTTTTATTATTATGTTTTTTTTTTTTTGGTTTTTGGTTGTAATAATGGTAGGTCAGTAGTCCTATCCATGTCATAAATATGTCGAGAAATTTAAAAAAAAAAAAAAAGACAGGAAAGGGTAAAAATGCATAGAGATCCCTCAACTACTAGCTATTTTGAAACACGTGGCCAAAATTTTATTCTTTTAAACACAGCAGTGTTATGATTGATGAGACGAAAATAATTGATATGTTCTATCACTTTTATATCAGTGACACATAGTAGTATTGTAACTGATGCGATAAAAATAGTTAATATATTTTATCATTTTTATATTAGTGACGCGTTAATATATAACTGTTAGATATAATTACAAGAAAAGATAAAATTTGAGGATTAAAATGTCACGCGCCGCATCATTTGAGGACCAAAATGTAATTTAGCCTACATCTTCTCATTTATATTTAACTACCTAAACTAACCTAAACTACCAAAATGGTATCTCCATAAATAACTCCACAATTTACGTTACTTTTTAGTGGGCCCCATCCTCATACTTTTTGTAGTTTGATCACACTCTCTCCCCCTCTTTTCCCTCCCAATTTGTTTACCCCTTTTTTATAATAAATAAATAAATAAATAAATAAGTACCTTAATTTCTCCCTCTATAAATTGCACCCAACTCCCCCTCTACCATTCACCCACTTTCTCTCTCTACACTTATTATATAGAGAGAGGTTAGAGAGAGAGAGAGAGAAATTAAAGGAAAAAAAAATGACTCTTCCTCTTCAATATTTCATTCTCTTCTTGCTATTCTCATTTATCTCGCTCTCTCTTTCTCTCTCTTCTCCTTCGTTGACGACCGTTTCAGACTCAGAACTCGTAGTACGAGAAGTCGAAAGGTATATATATATATATATGTAAAATTATTTTTATTAAAAACAATTAGATATTATTGTATAATTTATTTAAGTTTTAAATTTTTTTGTACATTTGTAACGTATGCGTGTTGTAATGTGATTATTAGGAGTTTATACAATGCTTCCCGTAGGGGGTTGGGATATTTGTCCTGCGGGACGGGAAACCCCATCGACGACTGCTGGCGGTGCGACCCGCATTGGGACCGGCACCGCCAGCGGCTGGCGGACTGCGCGATCGGGTTCGGGCGCAACGCCGTCGGCGGCCGCGACGGCGACGTCTACGTCGTCACCGACGGCTCCGACAACGACCCCGTGAACCCCCGGCCCGGCACGCTCCGCTACGCCGTCATCCGCGACGAGCCCCTCTGGATCGTGTTCGCGCGCGACATGACGGTCAGGTTGAAGGAGGAGCTGATCATGAACTCGTACAAGACGATTGACGGCCGCGGCGCGAGCGTGCACATCGCCGGCGGGCCCTGCATCACAATTCAATACGTCACGAATATTATCATTCACGGTATTTACTTAAAGTGTACAGACACAGCGCCTACGGATCTCGATTATGACGTGTTATTTATACCCGGCAGGTATAAACATACACGATTGTCGCCCAGGGGGGAACGCGTACGTGCGGGACTCGCCCGGGCACTACGGGTGGAGGACGCGGTCGGACGGGGACGGCATTTCGATATTCGGGGGGTCGCACGTGTGGATCGACCACTGCAGCCTCTCGGCGTGCACCGACGGGCTCATCGACGCGATACACGGGTCGACGGCGATCACGGTGTCGAACAACTACATGTCGCGGCACGACAAGGTGATGCTGCTCGGGCACAGCGACGAGCTCGTCGCCGACAAGCACATGCAGGTCACCATCGCCTTCAACCACTTCGGCGAAGGGCTCGTGCAGCGGATGCCCCGGTGAGCCGCCGGTGGCTTTTTTGCACTTTACTCACTTCTTTTATAAGAATTTGCAATTTGGTCCTTTGGGTGGTTAATTAAGTTGGTGGTACGTAGTAGTAATAATTATAATAATAATATATTTTTTAAAAACTTTGAATTAATTTTCTAGTTGATATATATTTTTTCATAAAATGCGATTTGTTGTTGGAAATTAATTTCCTTAGTAATGTCTTGTTTCCCAAAAAAAAAAAAAAACAGTGGGCCCCACATTTCTTAGAACTATGCAAAAGCTTAATCTCAAATTCAAATTAGAATTAATTATAATTGCACTGTAATTGTAACTATATATTGATTCAAAATTCAGTGTTTGGTTTAATATATTTGAATTCAACTACTACAGTTGGAACTGCATGAGAATTAGAACTACGTCCAAATTAGCCGCAGCTTTTAAGTGTAGCAGTTGGAGAGAGTAATTTTAAATGAAAATAAACTTACTTCCCTAATCACTTTTTAAATAGAAAATATTATTCTTTTCAACATTAGATGTTAATTATCTCGTTGCAGTATAAATAAAGTGATACAATTCTAAAATTATATTTCTAAACTGCATGCGACGAAATAAATTATTTATCCAATCAAATTTGATATATGTAGTTTAAACTACTACGTTTCCAACTACCTTATGTGTACCTTATCACAGCATGTTTCAAAACTAACTGTTTTACAAATGTACATGTCGTGACGTACAAATTAAAGATGTTGTATGTCAAACACTTAACTTTTATGCAATGGTGCGAATTAGGTGTCGGCACGGGTACTTCCACGTGGTGAACAACGACTACACGCACTGGGAGATGTATGCGATCGGCGGCAGCGCCGCCCCCACCATCAACAGCCAAGGCAACCGCTTCGCGGCCCCCGACAACGAACGAGCCAAGGAGGTAACAAAACTAGAAACTCAACACTCTACTCTCCTGCGCCTTTTCCAGTTTCTTATCATAATCGTCGCTTTCGGACACTAAACTTAGAGCCTGTTTGGATGCATGAGATTTTTGTTCTCTATAGTTCTGTTAGGATGTTAGATTAAAGCTCGAACTATTTGGGATTTTAGAAAAACTGTTTTACGTACGGTGAGAAAATACGATAAAAAAAATACTATGTTTGTTTCAGTAAGTAATTTCTAAAAATTTAAGCTAATAGAGAACGGTATTTTTGATATTTTATATTTAATTCTTCATTTTTTTTCTCAAGTCTAATTTCAAGGCTTTTTATTAAGCTCGTGACGTGGACTTAAATTAAATTTAAAAAAATCAATAATGTTAAAAGCCTAACGTGACTTAAATTCAGAATCTTCTGCTTTGATACTATATTATATAATGCGAAACAATCGATCATTATTCTCCAAAAACTTTAGTCGGCAAAGAATGATATTTTTTACATATTATATTTAACAATATATCTGTACATGCTTTCGTCACAATTCTGTTTTGCCTAATAGCGTCAAATAACCTTCAATACCGGATGAGTCCTAAGTTATCTAGCAATAGTTTATTTGCTACGAGAAATATTTTTAAAATTAGAAGCTAGAAGTTTGATCTTTTCTCTCTGTGAAGTTTTGGAACTGTAATACTATACTTTATCTACAAAATAATTTATCTTATTCTGAAAAAAATTATTTTTTACTTTTGTATTATTTTAGTCTTTTTTTTAATTTCTAATAGTTGTATAAAGATATTTACATTTAAGCCCTCAAGGTTTTCTAAATGGATTGCCCATCCCCATTGATTGATATGTTCTCTCTTTCACTTTTTACTTTTACTTTAGTGGTCAAAAGGCTCTGCATTTGTTCTTTCTTTTTAGTTTTATTTATTTCACCATGCCTTTAATAATAATACACTGTTATTAGTGGAATTTTTTGGTACTTGTGATAATTGGTTCCATAGTAAAACTATTTGCTAGGCCTTTTGTAGTAAAACAATGTAGACCAACCCAATAGAGAAAAAACATATATTTATATATTGGCTAATTTATAAAAACTCTTTTGTGTACTTTAATTTACCAATGCCTTAATTATCCCTTGTATAAAAATTATATCAATTTGAGATAATGCTATTTATTACTGTATATCAATTTGAGATAATGCTATTTATTACTGTCTCGATCACGTCTAAAAATTTGAGGACGACCGTTGGATTCAGCTTAAAATTTTACTGAAATAATTTGGCATATCATATCTATCGTATATCTAAACACTCATTTGAAATATTTTAACTAAAGTTAACAAAATTAGTATTTTTTTTGTTTACGAGTATTAATATCGCCGTCTGCCAACTTATTTTTAAAAAAATTTACTTCAAAGCTCAATAATTATTTTAAAATTATAGATCTATCTGAAATAGCGGTAAAATATACGGTAAAAATTAACATGGCGAACTAAATTTAAGAAAACTTTTTTTTTTGGGGGAGTATACTAATTGTGTACCCAGTATGGTGGACAAAGAAACTGGTTCTAGATATTTGTCCTCGAGGAAAATCTTTCTCGTAATACGTGCCAAAAGTTATAACAAAATATCGTATATTTACACACTTACCGAACGAGCGAGGAAGAGAGCACGAATTTTCTACGGTCTCCAAATATTTCTAAATATAAAAAATAAATACGTACTTTATCGTGCGATATCAATACCATCGTTTTCTCTATGATGTGATTACTCCCATGTATAGAAAAAAAAATTTCTTCGTGGGATTGCAAAAAATTTGCACCTTTTTTAGATATTTTCACACGTATATAAAGCATAGTTTATATGGACTCTGAAAGATTAAATTGTTATCAAACTGTTACATATATAAAGCTAAATCAATCAATAACTGTATTTTAAAGCACATTCTGAGATAATCATATAAGAGATTTAGGATTAACTCTGATATCATATTATTTGATAAATCAATCTGATAGGATACTTGTGCTTGCAGGTGACTAAGCGTGAGGACGCGTCGGAGAGCGAATGGAAGGACTGGAACTGGCGATCGGAGGGCGACCTGCTGCTGAACGGCGCCTTCTTCACGCCCTCGGGCGCGGGCGCCTCGTCGAGCTACGCGAGGGCGTCGAGCCTCGGTGCCCAGCCGTCGTCCCTCGTCGGCACGATCACCGTGTCGGCGGGCGCGCTCTCGTGCAAGAAGGGGTCGCGGTGCTGAAAAAAGAAAATACGAAAATAATATTGATCATATAATTAAGAAGAGAAGATTTGGATTTGATAGTGATTAATGGGCACTTAATTGGGCTTTTATTATTATTTTTTATTTTTATTTTTAGTTTTTTTAAAAAATTTTAAATGGTCCAACCTCGCCTGTTGTTCTTTCTCTTCCTGATTTGGATTGGGTGAAGTGTGAAATCCTTTTGGGGTCAGAAGAGGAGCAGGTCCTGATGTGTTGATATATTTGGTACTAAATATTTTAAAAATTACTTTCAGTTGAACTGAAGTTCATATAATTTTTTTTATTGCTATTTATTTGATAGGAAGCCAATGAGTTTACAAACTTTTTTTAATTTTTTTTCACTAAAAATATTTTATATTAGCACATAAGAGGATGAAAAAAAAAAGTTGCAGCAACCAATATTTTATTAATTTTCTATCTTTTTCTCTTCTGTAATTGACTTCGGCATTACAAGGCAAAATTAATTACGATATTTTGAAAAAGATAGAGTTATGTGTGAATCTAATTTACGATGAGCCAAATAACATAAGTGGATATTTGTGGCTGAAAACGACTCCACACATCTTCTACTTATGAAGAAACAAACATATCCAATAGTGTTTCTCTCTGTCTCTCTCTCTCTCTCCCTGTGTGAAATGGCTCAAGGAAATGCTTTTGGTCACCGACAAAGGGTATTCTACAAATAATTCATGTGTTGACAAACTTGTTTTTGCAACAGTTATACCATATAAAATATATCTAAGACTAATTCCATTTTGTCATGTTTATATCCAAGGGTCAAATTAAGGACAATATAATAAATTTATTCTCAAATGATGCTTTAAAAAATTGTTCTTATGCTTGTTTGCAATGTGCATATTTGGATTACTTATTATTATTATTCTTATATGGCTAAAATACAGAAAATTTTTCTGCAAATATCTGTTTTGTCACTTTCCTCTCTTCGACTTTTCAAAACATACATTTCATTTCCTCAAAATTTCAAGTTGATGCATTTAGTCTTCCTCCGTCAGAATTTCATCATTATTCTGTCTATTTCTTATAATTTATACCGAAAATACCCTTAAAAATAACAAAAATATTTTAAACATAATTTTTTTTCTTATAAAATAAGTGAGCACAATTTGAGCATTTCACCCTCTTTATTAACGTCGCAACCTTCTGAAAATATTTCTGAAATTTTATAGAGGCAAAATGTAGATTATTGAAAGTCAGAGAAAAAAATAAAAAGACTGATATTTACTGAAGTATTTTTATATTTTAACCATTTTATATAAAATTACTGTGACAGAAAAATTTTTTCTCAATAGCACATGATAATATATCCTATTTGCATGTGGGATGCTTTTGAAGAGCTTAGACTTTTGTGTACAAATTACAACTCCAACCTCAATATTTGGGAAGCTCAATTTCCACAAAAAAATGGTCCAAGCACTTCCCTATTTATAATACCCTCTTTGTCTTGCCTTGTTACCCTCCTCTTGCATGTTGGTTATTTATTATTGGTTCAAATAAGTTTAATTATTTGTCATGTAATAATATGTTTTGGAGATTAATAAGTTAAGTTGAATGAGCCCAATAAATTTAGTAGGGTTGCGGTCCACAACAGATCTAACGCAACAATAGACCTAACGTCCAGATTGATTAAGATAAGTTAAAACCTGTGAGCATTGTAGCTGAGCCCTTAAGTGCTGAGGTCTATTTTTTCTATGAGAACGTACTTTTGAGATAGTTCGTTAGCACTTATGATCATTATTGCAAATGATATTATACCTTACAATAGAGTCAAATTATTTTAAAAAAAAATATTTTTTTATACACGAGTGCTTGATGTATAAAGTAAAGATGCATGGATGGCAGATCACGAGGCAATTCAAGGCCGACAAGTGATGTACCAGCCAAGAAATTAGGGATTGGTATTCAGCTTTACAAATAGAGTTTTCTGTATTATCTATAGGAAAAAAAAATTAAAAAATTTTTAAAAAATAAAAGAAAAACAAATGAAATGTGGAGATTGACATTGATGGGTCATTGGGAAGAAGGTGGGCCATGGTTGCATGTGGCTTAACATTTAAAGAGCTTGGACTTTTGTGCACAATTAGTACTACCACCTCATGTTTAGAATGCCCAAAATTTTCAAAATGATGGTCTGAGGCACATGCTCTATACAGAGAAAAAAAAAATTGAGTGGTTAGCTCACCAATAATGGCTCCTTTTAAGAGAGTCCCAGTCCATCGCTACATGTCACTTTTATCTCTATTCGAAAATTATAACTTGTATTTCTATAATTTAAAAGTTTTTTTTTTAAGTTTTAGTATTATAAGATACCTAACAAATTATTAGATGCAAGTAAAATTAATACGTAAAGGTGGATGGAAAGCTTTTCAACGAGACGTCCTTACACTACAAAAAAAGAAGATCTAGGGACACTTTTTTTAATATTTAACGATGCTTAAAAGTGTCCCAATATAATCAAGCGTCACATTTAAAAGCGTGGCAAATAAAAAATCGTCACGTATACCGATACTTATGCCAAGCGTCGGTAAAATATATTCTGACGCTTTAAAACGTCAGTTTTTTTTGAAATCCTGATACTTTAAAGCATCGAAAAATTTTAAAAAATAGTAAAATTTATTATTTAATAAATTAGTTTGGTAAAATAGAGGGTTCATATGATGATACTTTTTAAAGCGTCGGTATTTGCTACATTGTAAGGACGCTTTGGGAAGCTTCCCCCAAGTGTCGTCTAAAAAACGTTCTTATATTAAAATTTTCTTGTAGCGTTGGGGAGCTCACCGCTGAAATTTCATCCCTTATAAATCCCCTTGGCTTTCCTTGCCCTTCTGCAAATGCTGATGTTCACCCTTCAACATCCCCCTCCTTTGGCAAACTAGATAATTGCACCTTCACTTGCATTCAATTAATATCTTTCCCACATTGCATGCTAACACTTAAATCTCACCACCGACCGTCCCTAGCGCAAGTGGCAAAGGGCTTAATGGTTGGTACCTGAGGTCCCGAGTTCGAATCCTAGTTGATTCACATTTCCAGCTAAGTTTATTTTTAAAAAAAATAAACGAAGCGGGTAGCGTGCTACCTTTCTCTCAAAAAAAAAAAAAAAAAAAAAAAAAAAAAACACTTAAATCTCACCAATTCATTATGTTCTTTTCAATACATACATATATATAATTAGAGTCCGTCTACTATACTATCGACAGTACCAAGCATTGGTGCTATCGAGTTTTCTACCGTTAGATCTACTCTTTTGATCATTTTCATCCGTTAGATCATACTATTCAACCAACCACCCACTCAACCCTAGGGGACCACTATCATCCTAACCGCACATCCCTTCATCCAAGGGCCGAAAACTTAATAACACCAATGACTTGGTGCTATTAATAGTATTCTAGCCTAGTTCTATATAATTATATAAATACATGTATACTAGCTGCATATGTATATACATATATATAAAGTTGAACTAGGGTGCTTTTAGAAGCACACGCTTTTAACTTTTGAGCCCTTGTATTGGTATAATTACCATCACCACATAATGAACTCTTTAAGTATTCGAGGGCTCAAAAAGTTAGAAGTTTTGTACTTTTAAAAGCATTTCAGCCTGTTTCATATAAACATATATTTGATGTTCGCTTACATAAATCAAAATTAAGAGGACTTAAGATTGTCTCACAAATGAAAAGATAATAAATAAATAAATAGAGAGTGAAAGAAAATGAGAGAGAATTTGTAATCATTTAAAGCCTATTTAGATCTTGGATGCAAGTGATCATAGATCAAACATACAATTCAAATATTTGGTCTCTTGTAAAGCAATTTTCATAGTCGATATGGATAAATAAATAACAACAATATTAGATTCTTCTTTAGAGAAAAAGAAGGGGAAAAAAAAAAGTTGAAACCTAAGCTACAACTATAATTTGTCTCCTCTAACAACTAGATCTTACTTGTTCTATAAATTTGTTTTTATTATATTTCTACCATTTTCAAGAATATTTTTAGTAAAAATTATAAGAAATAAATAAAATAGTGATGGAACCTTGACGGAGGAGACTAAATGTATCAGCTTAAAATTTTGAGACAGTAAAATATAGATCTTTAAAAGTTAGAAAAAAAAAAATAAAAAAACGAGTATTTACAGAAGATTTTTCTGTATTTTAGTTATATAATTTTTATATTTCAATTTCAATTCTAGCAAAACCTATGCTCCGTCTTTCGCTTGTAGACGTGGGCAAGTGGCCGAGCCGCGTAAGTTCATCAATGTTTTACATTTCTCTCTTTCTTTCTTCTTTTCGGGCCACGGCCCAGCACAGCACGGCCTATGCCATAGGGGACGACATGCGGCCCGGCACGGCCCGAGCCATTTGGGCCATACCTATAGGGTGAGAATAACTTGCTTGTTTATTTTTTATTTTCAATTTTCTTAATTATTATTTTAAATATTAGGCTAAATTACAAAAAACTATCCTGTCAATACCCGTTTTTTCACTTTTTTCCTTGTCATTCAAAAACCTACATTTTGCCTCCTTAAAAAATAAAAAAATGTTCACTTCGCCCCCCGCCGTCAGTGTTCCGTTAGGGTTCCGTTTATATCTTATTTTTTATACCCAAAATACCCCTGAAATAGTCATCCATGCCCACACATATGCCCTCTGCCGCTGCCTCGCCCTCCGCCGCCTAGCCCTTGCGAAGTCGGAGTTGGGGTCAAGGGAGGCGCGGGCGAGATTGCGGGATGAGCAAGATTGGGGAGGTCGATGAAGAAGATGAAGACATTTTGATCATTTTGTCATACCGTACCCCTCTGTGAACATTTTTTATTTTTTAAAAGGGCAAAATGTAGGATTTTGAATGACATAGGAGGAAAATGAAAAAACGAATATTGACAGAAAAGTTTTATATAATTTAGCCTAAATATTAATTTAAACTAGTCATATTTTAAATAAGTTTCTTAAAAAGTCATTTAAAACTTACTTATTTAATAAACATTTTAAAAGTAAAATTTTGAAAATAAAAAAAATAGAATTATAGGAAAATATGGGTCGTCTCGTCGCCCGACACAGACATGTCCAAACTTGTTCGGAGTAGGTGCAGTGCCGAGCCAGGAACCAAAAAAAGAAGATCCAGCCCGACATGGCATGAACTAAGGATTTGAGTAATAAACGAAGCGGGTAGCATGCCATCTTTCTCTCTAAAAAAAAATCGGAGGTTCCTGCCAAAGGATGCTATCTTTCTCTCTCAAAATAAAAGAAAGATAGCATGCTACCCAACAAGTTTACGCTCACAAAAATTGTAAATTTCATTGAAAAGGTCGGAGGTTCAAATCTTGTTAAAGCTCACGATAACGATTAATTATGATTTTAGAGGTCGCAGATTCGAATCCTATTTATCTATTTATAAAATAAAAATATTACGGCAAAATCCTCTTTTCCCGCAAAGTCATAGTAAAACTATGGCTAAACTATATTTTTAGTCATCAAATTATGAAGTGCGAAATATTTCGATCATCAAATTTTAATTTATTATAATTTTTAACTAAAACATTCTAAATTATCTCCAATCAAGCATGAAAATACAATACAATTTAGTCGACTGAAGAGTGACTTGTCGTTAATGTGAAAGTAATTTAGCAATACTATAATTAATGGCATCGCAATTACTAAGATGCCACATCATCAACACATAATCATTTAATCAAATTAAATTGATCTATGAGACTTAGGAGCTGTTTGGCTTGATAAAATTACGATTCGACTGTAAATCAAGTTTATTACGAGCATTCATAATAATCTTACCGTCCATTATAAAAATACAAAAATATCTAATAGAAAACTGTAGGCTTAAATTGTCGAAAATATTTTTTTTTAAATGATGTGAAGTACTCTAATCTAAAATCTAACCTATGACTAGATGTTGAATCTTTTTGACATTATACTAATTGATAACGAGATCAAATATTTTCACTCTCATCAAATTTAATTTACGAACGAAATATAATTACGTTAATTCAAACACCCCCTAATCGATTGCAACTCAAAATTTTGAGTCAGAAATATTATTAATAGTATTCCAGTATTTCAGCTCAACTTCTTATAATTGTGAGAATTACATGAAATATGCTAACTAAATCTGTAAAGATAAACGACACATTCAAGTTTTAAAATTAAAATACCGTCGACCAATTGAAATCAAACAAATCGAAAAATTAGACAATAAAATTAAAATTTTGAAAAAACAGACAATCAATTCAAAATGGTTCATAATAGTTCATAGTTCAAATAAATTCTGTATATTTTTAAATATTATCGTTTAAGAATCAAAAGTATAAATTCTTATATAAAATTTAAAGAATATACCCTATAGTAGGGGTATCAACGAGCCGAACACGAACGGGCTTGTTTAAGTATCGAGCCAAAAAATTTGGCTTGTGTTCGGCTCGTTTATTAACGAGCCGAACACGAGCCGAATACGAGCTAGCTCATGAATAAGAATTTAAAAAGATTAAAAAATATATATATAAAAAAAAATATTTATAAGATCTTATCTATTACACTTTGATCTAATGGTTGAAATTTTACATATAAATGAACTATTAATGGTTGAAATTTTACATATAAATGAACTATTTTATTTGAGCTTTATATTTAGGTTAGACGAAAAATTAAATAATAAAAATTTATATTATATAATATATAATTATTTATTTATATATATATATAAATATAAAATATATATATATTCGAGCTGCTATCGAGCCGAACAATAGCGAGCTGCAGCTCGTGTTCGGCTCGTTTATTAAACGAGCTGAAGATTTCAGCTCGTGTTCGGCTCGTTTACTAAACGAGCGATTCAATTTCGAGCTCATTTCGAGCCGAACACGAGCTGGCTCGCGAACAGCGAGCTGGATTACCACCCTACCCTGTAGTAAATATCATTCCAAATTTTAAATGTAAGAACTAAAATATAAACCTTCTCATAGTTTCATGACCAAAAAAAAATATCTCCAAATTTTCTTTTCTCCAACAAAAAAAAAAACAAAAAAAAAAAAGAGAAAAAAAGAAAAAAAGAAAAAGGAGAAGAGGAGAAGAAACCCTACCTACCTTATCTAGCAACAAACATAGACTACTACAAGGGGGCATCATCGTCTCCGGCGCCGGCGGGGGGGCGGCGGAGGAGGAGGGCGAGGAAGGCGACGGCGGCGGAGAGGGCGGCGACGGCGTTGCCCTCGCGGAGGAGGACCTTGAGGGCGAGGGCGGCGATGTCGGCGGTGGCGCGGCGGCCCTCCTCCACCAGCGCCCGCCGCGGCCGCCCCGCGAACGCCAGCAGCACCAGCACCGTTATCCACGCCACCGCCGCCGCCGGCACCGCCGCCGCCGCCGCCGCCGCCATCGCCGCCGCCCCGAACACCCCCCCGCACATCACCGCCGCGTACAGCGCCCTCCACGCCCTCCCCGCCACCGCCGCCGACGCCGACGCCGACGACGCCGACGGAGCTTCCGCCTCGGCGTACCAGGCGCGGATGGAGAGGAGGAGGCGCCACGAGCAGGAGAGCACGAGCGCGTACGCCACGAGGAACAGCACCACCCACGTGCGCCGCATGCTCAGCGCCCGGAACAGCACCGAGCTCTCCAGATCCCGCGCCATGGGAGGAGGACACCTTAAGCTTCCGATTCCTCTACTTTGAGTTTCTAGGGTTTTTATGAGATTGGGGGAGAGATTGAAGAAGAAGAAGAAGAAGAAGAAGAAGGGGCCGGCCTTAGAGGGGAGGAGGAGAAGTAAACTTTACTCTTCTTCCCCTCTTTTTCCCTTTTTTTTTTTTTTTTTTTCTTTTGTTTATTTTTATTAATTATTAATTATTATTATTATTCTTTAATATTATCATTAGTTGATATGATTATAGAATCTTAGAAGGAGACTAGAAGATGGACAAGTGGGGCTCTTCGTTGCATGTAACGGAGGAGGGGGTCCCCACTTTTTAATGGAAAAAAAGGTATTTATTTTCATAATTTATATACTATTAATTAATATATGTATATATATGTCCGGCTATAGTGCTTGTAAAAGTATTAAGCACTTGATAGTTGGTGCTTGCCGTTAGATCTATCTCTTTGACCATTTTTACTCGTTAGATTATATTATCCAACCAACCACCCACTCAATCATAAGGGATCACTATCATCCTAACCGCGCATCCATTAATCGAAGAACCGAAAATTTGCAAGCATCAATAACTTGGTGCTTTTAAAAATATAGAAGCACCAATGACTTGGTAGATCTAACGGCGAAAAATTCGATAGCACTAAGCACTCGATACTATCGATAGTATAGTATAGAGTCCGGCTACTATACTATCGATAGTATCTGAGTGCTTAGTGCTATCGAGTTTTCCGCCGTTAAATTTATCTCTTTGATCATTTTCACCCGTTAGATCATACTATTCAGCCAACCACCTACCCAACCTTAGGGGACCACTATCATCCTAACCGGGGACCACTATCATCCTAACCGCACATCCATTCATCCAATGATCGGAAACCTAATAGCACCAATGACTTGGTGCTATTAATAGTATAGTAACCGGTAGGCTAAAAACTCGATAGCAAAATAGCCCAAATACTATTGATAGTATTCCAGCCCAATTTTATATATATATATATATATATAGAGTTGAGCTAGAATACTATTAATAGTATTTAGCCCATTTTGCTATCAAGTTTTTAGCCTTAGGATAAGTCCCTTTGATCATTCTAGCCATTGGATTAAATACTATAACCCAGTGGGGACCACTCAACCCTAGGGGGACCACTCAATCCTAACAAACAACTATTATCTCAACCCTACGATTTTTTATCCAAGGGCTAAAAAGTTGGTGGCAAAAAAGGGCTGGTGCTATCGATAGCATTCCAGCCCAACTCTATATATATATATATATATATATATATATTAGGACTTGTGTGCTATTTCCTAAGCCATTTTCGATGATGGGGATTTCGAATCAAAGATCGGCTCCGTTAGATTTGATCTAGCGTATTTAAAGTGTCTAGAAAATATTTTTTGCGAATTTTTGATATCATTTACCTAGTGATCGAAAGGATTCAAAATCAACGGCTGAAAATAAAAATCTCACAAAGAGTTATGAACGGCTGAAAATTCAAATTTTGTAATTTTAATGGTTGATATGAGACGTTTTCTTGTTTAACGGTGTAAAGATATCCAAATCAATTGAATTTTTATTAGAAAATTCTTTAAACTATTTAAAACAAGATCTATACTCTCGATCTTGATTACATGATTCATATCATCACTTTTTAATGAATATTCATTCTCAGCCGTTCATTTTTGTGTCCACTTGATTGACAAGAGAATAATATCGAAAAAGCATAAAATTTGGTTTCTAGATACTTTAAATGCTTTAGATCATGTTCAACGGTGCCAATCGTCGATTTGGAAGCTCCATCATCGAAAACAAATGGGTGACAAAAGTGCCCGTTTGCTATCGATAGTATTTTAACTCAACTATATATATATATATATATATAATAAAACTAGGCGGGAATACTATCAATAGCACCAAGCTATTGGTGCTATTGATTTTACAACCCTTGGATTGAGGAATGTGCGGTTAGGTTGATGTGGGCCCCCTAGGGTTGAGTGAGTGGTTGGTTGAATAGTATAATCTAACGGGTGAAAATAGTCAAAGGGTTAAATCCAACGGTAGAAAACTCGGTAGCACCAAGTCCTTGTTGCTATCGATAGTATCCCAGCCGGACTCTATATATATATATAGAGTCCGGCTATGGTGCTTGTAAAAGTACGAAACACTTGGTGCTTGTAAATTTTTTACCGTTAGATCTACCTCTTGGACCATTTTCATCCGTTAGATCATATTATTCAACCAACCACCCACTCAACCCTAAGGGGCCCATATCGTCCTAACTGCATATCCCTTAATCCAATGGCTAAAAATCTACAAGCACCAATATCTTGGTACTTTTAAAAGCATAGGAGCTCAATTTTATATATATATATATATATATATATATAAATATATATATATATATATATATATATATATATATATATATATAGCTTGACTGGGCTACTATCGGTAGTAAACCGCTCCGTTTACTACCGATTTATTTTCGATGCTGGAGCTTCCAAATTGACGATCGGCACCGTTGAACATGATCTAGACCATTTAAACTATCTAGAAATCAAATTTCATGCTTTTTTGATATCATTAACCGAACGATCAAAGGGTTACAAAATCTGTAATTTTAATGGCCGATATGGTGTGTTTGCTCGTTTAACGGTATAGAAGAATCCAAATCAACTAAATTTTTGTTAGAAAATTCTTTGAACTATTTAAAATAAGATCTGTATTCTTGATCTTGATTACAAGACTTCTATCATCACTTTTTATAGGATATTCATTTTCAGCCATTCATTTTCTGTTCACTTGATGGACAAGAGAACAATATCGAAAAATCGTGAAATTTGATTTCCAGATAGTTTGAATGGTCTAGATCATGTTCAACGGTGCCGATCGTCGATTTGGAAGCTCCAGCATCGAAAACAAATCGGTAGTATTTGGAAGCTCCAGCATTTGGAAGCTCCAGCTCGGTTTACTACCGATAGTATTCTAGCAACACTCTATATATATATATATATATATATATATATATATATATATATAACTTGACTAGGCTACTATTGGTAGTAAACGGCTCGGTTTACTACCGATTTATTTTCGATGATAGAACTTTCAAATCGACGATCAGTATCGTTGAACATGATTTAGACCATTTAAATTATCTAGAAATCAAATTTCATATTTTTTTGACATCACTAACCGAACAATCAAAGGGTCATAAAATTTGTAATTTTAATGGTCGATATGGTACGTTTGCTCGTTTAACGGTATAAAAGAGTTCAAATCAACTAAATTTTAATGGTCGATATGCTTTTTTGATTTACATACATACATAGAGTAGGGCTACTATACTCTTATGAGTATAGACCCCTTTGTACTCATAAGTTTTCTGCCGTTGGATAAAGGAATGTGCGGTTAGGATGATAGTGATCCCGGGTTAGGATGATAGTCCGGCTACTATACTCTTATGAGTATAGGCCCCTTTGTACTCATAAGTTTTCTGCCGTTAGATCTACCCCTTTGAACATTTTCATTCGTTAGATCGTACTGGTCAACCAACTACCCACTTAACCCTAGGGGACCACTATATATATATATATATATATAGTCCGGCTACTATACTCTTATGAGTATAGGCCCCTTTGTACTCATAAATTTTCTGCCGTTAGATCTACCCCTTTGAACATTTTCATCCGTTAGATCGTACTGGTCAACCAACTACCCACTTAACCCTAGGGGACCACTATCATCCTAACCGCACATCCCTTCATCCAACGATCGAAAGCTTATGAGTACAAAAGGGTCTATACTCATAAGAGTATAGTAGCCCTAGCCTATATATATATATATATATAAAATTCTATATGAGTCCGGCTACTATACTATCGATAGTACCAAGCTTTTGGTACTATCGATAGTACCAAGTTTTTGGTACTATCGAGTTTTCTGCCGTTAGATCTACCCTTTGATCATTTTCACCTGTTAGATTATACTATTCAACCAACCACTCACTCAACCCTAGGGGACCACTATCATTCTAACTGTACATCTTTTCATCCAACGGTCGAAAACTCGATAGCACCAAAAGCTCAAGTACTATCGATAGTATAATAGCCTAATTAATTATATTTATATATATATATATATATATATATATATATATATATATATATATATATATATATATATATATATATATATATATATATATGAGTTTTGCTAGAATACTATCGGTAGTAAACCGAGCGGTTTACTACCGATTTGTTTTCGATGCTGGAGCTTCCAAATTGACGATCGGCACCGTTGAACATGATCTAGACCATTCAAACTATCTGGAAATCAAATTTCACGCTTTTTCGATATTGTTCTCTTGTCCATCAAGTTAACAGAAAATGAATGGCTGAAAATGAATATCCTATAAAAAGTTATGATATAAGTCTTGTAATCAAGATCAAGAGTACAGATCTTATTTTAAATAGTTCAAAGAATTTTCTAACAAAAATTTAGTTGATTTGGATTCTTCTATACCGTTAAACGAGCAAACACACCATATCGGCCATTAAAATTACAGATTTTGTAACCCTTTGATCGTTCGGTTAATGATATCAAAAAAGCATGAAATTTGATTTCTAGATAGTTTAAATGGTCTAGATCATGTTCAACGGTGCCGATCGTCAATTTAGAAGCTCCAGCATCGAAAACAAATCGGTAGTAAACGGGGCGGTTTACTACCGATAGTAGCCCAGTCAAGCTCTATATATATAGTAGAATACTATTAATAGCACAAGTCATTAGTGTGTATATATATTTTTCTATCATCTATGTTCTGGTTGCTGACGTTGCAGAACGTTGGTCGGTGCTGGGCCACCTAGCTTGCGTGACAAAGTTTTTTTTTTCTTTTTTCCCACAATAATTTTATTAAAATTTTTATAAACAAATTTTAATTAAGAGAGAAAAACTGGTTACCTAATTATACAAGATCAAATACTAAAAATATCCTCTAGCTGTCGTTAAATTCAACTTCCACGCCAAAAATAATAAGTAAGCACGACTAGAACAAGAAGCCGAACGGTTTACCAGCATCGGACGCTCAACGACAACGGCCACGACCACGACCACGACCACGACCACGAACGAGATACGGACTCCAAGCACGATGCCAATAGCAGTGGGCCGCGTCCGAGTGGGGAGAAACTCTTCTGTGTAGCAGCCACACTACGTACGTCAGCTATGTTCAGCCAATTATATACTCTCTTTTTTTGAAAAATAAGTATGACAAAATATAAACTTTTATAAATTATAACGAGTTGAATAAAATTTTAAAAGAAATTATGATTGATTCGGAGACGCCACATATTATATGTGACTGGTATAATTTTAGTTTTTCGACCGTGGGGGCCGGTGCGTCCGCTAGAACATTCATTCTTAGGCGTAGCCGTGACTCCCACGCCAAAACGGAAGCTGCTGCTCAGAACTTTTGCTATTATTATTATTACTAGTTTATGTACCTGCGCTGCACGTGTTAATTAGTGTATTAAATAAAAAATATATTAAATTATTTTTAACATTAATTTAAAATTTTGTGTATATAACTATATATATCGCATAATATTAAAATTTATATAATAATCAAATAAACATAGGTTTTTTCACAACTAGAGTAATCGTATTTTTAGATTAAAAGTCCTTGTGACTAATTAAAAGTTAATAATTATATTAAGGTACTAACTTTGATAAATTTTTAATATAAGTAAATGTAAAATTTAAATTTAAAAAAATGATAGAAGTTGAGGATCTCAATAAAATAAAATAAAAAAATTGAGGTGCCTATTTAGAAACAGCCTATAGTGAAAGATCTTTCATATATTTTTACTAAAAAAGTAAAATAAAAACATTTGAAGAGGCTATTTTTTAATTACCTATAGTTGAAGGGGTATCTATACATTTTCACCTTTTAAAGGTGAAAAAAAACAAAAGCCTGTAGCTGGTGGGTATTTTTATTTATTTATTTATTTATTTTTTTACTTCTACGAAATAGAGGGTGGATCCTCATCCCCTCCCCTCAGTGGGGAAGGCGGAGGCCGCAGCAGCTTCGGAATTCACGATCTCAATCAATCTAATATCGTAGATAATTATACGCTACAGATATTTTTTGAATAAAATAAAATAAATATTAAAAATTAGAAGTCACGGAAGAAAAATAAATTGAATTTCATAAAAACAAAATACAAAAAGAAATATTATATTACTAAACTCTTAACAGATCTAATAATATTCTAATCTAACTTAAAAAATTATAAGAAAACGTTTAGGGGGCAAAAATGTAAGATTCAATTTTAATTTTTTGCAAATCATTTATTTATTTCTATTTCTATTTTTAATTATATATGTTGGGTAAAAAAAAATGTAAGATAATTTATCCTTTTTTTAATTTAATTAAAATCGTAAATAACTTAAAAAAGCTATCAGCAATAGGCTAGTGAATATATATATATATATATATATATATAGCTGGATTATATATATATATATATATATATGCGGATTCAAAATAAAGATTAATACAAAAAATAAAAGATCAACTAATTTTTTATGTGAAACAAAAATTTTAGACAGTGAATTTATTCACAAATCACAAAAATAAATACGGTAATTACCTCTCTCTAATAGTTATATATTCAACAATATAATCTTATTGTATATATTTTTAAAATTATATTTTCATACAATCAACCTCCTAAGCATCCCGTAGGCATACACAAAGAGAGCACTGTGATCTTAAAAATAGATACCGGCAGATATTATTATTATTATCATCTTCATAAGAAAATTATTATACATAGATATCAAATAAACATTCGTAAAAAAGAAGATGTAAAACACAAAATGACTTATTAAATTCACACAATAAAAACGGAAAGTAAGAAATCGGTCGAACATCTTATTGTGGCATGAGATTAAAAATTTTCAAATGTGTTCTAAGCCTCCATAAAAAACCATATAGTTTAATATCATAATTCATATTCATATATAACAATTAATAAACAATAAAAAAAATAAAGGAGAAAGGAAAAACTTATAACTCAAACCTATAATATCTCCTGCTATAATCACTTTTCCTTTCAATTTCAAGGTCCAGTTGATGCAATAGCCCAAAGCAATCTAAAATTTTAGCAAAACTTAATTGCCCTTTATTTATATTATTTGTGGTGGAAACCAATAGGCGAGGAAAACATATAAAACGTATTCTTAGAATATGAAGAGACAATAATAAAATAGTTTTCACATCTTTATTATTTGGAAGATGAAAATATTAGTTGTAAGAAACCTTAATAACTTTCCATTTACAAGAGAAGGTAGACTCTTACACTTCCCTTCTTTCGTTACTCGAAGGTCTTTGAATTCAAAAATTGTTTAAATTCACAATTTGGATATAATATGTCAAATTAGAATATGAAATAAGATTTAAAATAGCAACAAATATAAATAAATAAAATTTGAATTTGAATTTGAATTAAAAACTTCAAATAATAAAAATATAATATTATGTTTATATAATTAATAGAAATACATACGTTTATTAAGAGAGTATGTGAAAGGTCATAAAAATTTAATTTTTATGCATAATTAATTTAATATTAATTGTTATATTTATGAATAGAGTATGTGAAAAGTTTTAGAGATATTTATTAATAGGTAAATTTAACTTACTAAAGTACCCTTTATACAAAAGGTTGAGAAAAATTTATTAAAAATAATTAAGTATAATAATTTTAAATTTGAACTATAAGTTTATCCTTGAATTAAAATTTGAATTTCTATTCTACATTTCAATTGTGCATCAAAATGTAAAACTTAAGTTTTTTTTTAATTCAAATTTTAGAATATGAAATAAGATTTAAAATAGCAACAAATGTAAATAAATAAAATTTGAATTTGAATTTGAATTAAAAATTGCAAATAATAAAAATCTAATATTATATTTATATAATTAATAGAAATACATACGTTTATTAAGAGAGTATGTGAAAGGTCATAAAAATTTAATTTTTATGCATATTTAATTTAATATTAAATGTTATATTTATGAATAGGGTATGTGAAAAGTTTTAGAAATATTTATTAATAGATAAATTTAACTTACTAAAGTACCCTTTATACAAAAGGTTGAGAAAAATTTATTAAAAATAATTAAGTATAATAATTTTAAATTTGAACTATAAGTTTATCCTTGAATTAAAATTTGAATTTCTATTCTACATTTCAATTGTGCATCAAAATGTAAAACTTAAGTTTTTTTTTAATTCAAATTTTAGAATATGAAATAAGATTTAAAATAGCAACAAATGTAAATAAATAAAATTTGAATTTGAATTTGAATTAAAAATTGCAAATAATAAAAATCTAATATTATATTTATATAATTAATAGAAATACATACGTTTATTAAGAGAGTATGTGAAAAGGTCATAAAAATTTAATTTTTATGCATATTTAATTTAATATTAAATGTTATATTTATGAATAGGGTATGTGAAAAGTTTTAGAAATATTTATTAATAGATAAATTTAACTTACTAAAGTACCCTTTATACAAAAGGTTGAGAAAACTTTATTAAAAATAATTAAGTATAATAATTTTAAAATTTGAACTATAAGTTTAATCTTGAATTAAAGTTTGAATTTCTATTCTACATTTCAATTGTGCATCAAAATGTAAAACTTAAGTTTTTTTTTTAATTCAAATTTTAGAATATGAAATAAGATTTAAAATAGCAACAAATATAAATAAATAAAATTTGAATTTGAATTTGAATTAAAAATTGCAAATAATAAAAATCTAATATTATGTTTATATAATTAATAGAAATACATACATTTATTAAGAGAGTATGTGAAGGTCATAAAAATTTAATTTTATGTGTATTTAATTTAATATTAAATGTTATATTTATGAATAGGGTATGTGAAAAGTTTTAGAGATATTTATTAATAGGTAAATTTAACTTACTAACGTACCCTTTATACAAAAGGTTGAGAAAAATTTATTAAAAATAATTAAGTATAATAATTTTAAATTTGAATTATAAGTTTAATCTTGAATTGAAATTTGAATTTCTATTCTATATTTCAATTGTACATCAAAATGTAAAATTAAATTTAAGTTTATTTTTTAATTCGAATTTTATTTACATTGAATTGAACCACGTAAAGCTCTTTGAATTCAAAAATTAAACCCATATTTATATTTACAATTTGGTATACTGTGTCAAATTAGAATATTAAAATTTAAGATTTAAAAACACATTTTGATTATTCAATATAAATTTATTAGATATGTTCTTAAAGAGAAGATCTTATTTATAAGACCGTTTGTGAAATGTTTATTGTCTATAAAATTTATAATATAATTAAATTTTTTTTTATATTCAAATTGTGAATTTATAACTTTGAACTTAGTTTCTTAATTGTAAATTTAAAGAGCTTAATTTTTTAATTCAAAGTACTTTCAGCTGTTTATTCAACCAAAATAAAATTTGAATTCAAAAAATAATTCAAATTTAATTTAAGTAAACAATTTGAATATAAAGCTTTATTTTACAATATATATTTAAAATAGTAAACTAAAATTCAAATTGTAAATTCGCACTTTGATTTAACCTTCAATTATAATTATAAATTTATAATTTATTAAGTTCAAAATAATTTTAATTGAACAATTTAAATTTAAATTTATCACAAATATTAATTGAATAAATACTATAATTAGTAAGTGGAGGGTATTTTCGTAATCATACATGTACCGACAAAAAAAGGGTGAGACGAAACCAATAAGTATATTTGCTTATAATATAAAGTTAGATAGATTAGATAGATTAGATTAGTTGGATTAGAATACTATCGGTAACAAACAGATTTCGTTGCTACCGATTTATTTTTAATAATGAAAATTTTGAATCGACGATCGGCATCATTAAACATGATCTAAACCATTTAAAGTATTTAGAAATAAAATATTATGCATTTTCAACACTATCTACCTAATACTCAAAGGGTCGTAAAATTTATAATTTTAATGATCAATACGGAGCGTTTGCTCGTTCAATGGTGTGAAAGAATCCAAATCAATTGAATTTTTGTAAAATTTTTTTTAAAACTATTTAAAATAAGATTTACAACCTTGATCTTGAATACAAATATTCTACCATTAGTTTTTGAAAGATATTCATTTTTAGTCGTTCATTTTTTGCATTCACTTGATGAAGGAATAATATCAAAAAATATGAAATTTGATTTATGAATATTTTAAATGGCGTAAATTATGTTCAACGATGCCGATTGTTGATTTTAAAGTTTTATCATCGAAAACAAATCGGTAGCAAAAGAGCTCATTTGCTACCAATAATATTCTGATCCAACTCTTATTATTATTATTATTACTATTATTATTATTATTATTATTATTATTATAAGAACTAGAGTAAAAAGTCTAGAATGTGCCGGTCATATTACTGACATTATATCTCCAGCCAATCAAAGTGCATTTTTAAATTATTATTTATTCTCAAATATAGAGCTTAATTTTTGTCATGAGATCTAATAGTCGGCGTGTTAGTGAAATGCAGTGGTTATATGTCACGGTTGCATGGAGCGGACTATAGTAAAGGTAAATTCAACACACTTTTACTTTATTTATTTATGAAACTTAAAAGTAATAATTTTTTAAAGCTTATAACATACTTGCTAAATTAACTTTTAATTTTAAAATAGTAATTATGGAATCTCCATGGGATGTACCGGAACATCACGTGCATGCAATAATTTTCTACAAGTAAAAAATTTAAAAAAAATGTGCTCCATTCCTTTCCAAAAAGATTTTGGCATTCAAAATTGCTTGCTTAGAAGTTTATGCGAATCTAGAAGCATTACTAAAAATACTAATTAATGATCAAAAAGAATATTTTGTCTATGTTAAGTTTTTTTTTGTCACATTTATTCTATGCAACAATTACTATATATATATATAGAGAGAGAGAGAGAGTTTTGCTGGAATACTATCGGTAGTAAATGTCCCAGTTTACTACTGATTTATCTTCGATGATAGAACTTCCAAATTGACGATTAGCACCGTTAAACATGATCTAAACCATTTAAATTATCTGGAAATCAAATTTTACGTTTTTCAATATTATTCTCTTATCCATCAAGTGAACAAAAAATGAATAGCTGAAAATGAATATCCTTCAAAAAGTGATGATATAATTTTTGTATTTAAGATCTATGACCTAAATTTATTTTAAATAGTTTATAAAAAAAATTTAATTAAAATTTAGTTGATTTGGACTCTTTTATATTATTAAACGAGCAAACGCACCATATCGATCATTAATTTTATGACCTTTTGATTGTTCGGTTAGTGATGTCAAAAAATATAAAATTTAATTTCTAGATAATTTAAATAGTCTAAATTATGTTTAATGGTGCTGATCGTCGATTTAAAAGTTTTATCATCGAAAACAAATCGGTAGTAAACCAAGCCATTTGCTACCGATAGTACCCCAGTCAAGTTCTCTCTCTCTATATATATATATATATATATATATATATATATATATATATATATATATATATATTTATATATATACACATTTTGAGCCAAACATGAACTAGCTCATGGAGAGCGAGCTCGATTGCCAGCCCTACTATCTGTGCATTGTTAGGCTCAGTTTACATCTTATAATAATTCATCCATTATTGTTTAGCCCTTTTTTTTGCTAAAATTTATTCAGTTTTGTGAATTCTAAAATAAAGTCATAAGATTTATACCTTGCATCAAAAAATTTAAAAAATATGACAAAAATTTGAGTAAAACTAAACCATTGTGAGTAGACTTGAACTCTAAATGAAGCCTAAACTGAAAAGTTACTTATAATATTACTTGATTAAACTCTTTTAGAATCTGTTTCGGTCTAAACTGAAAAGTTACTTATAATATTACCTGATTAAACTCTTAGGTATCGTTTGGTTCGGGGATAAGCAAAAAGTGATTATTCCAGGGATAAGTATAAATTGAGGTATAAGCGGGGATTAAATCAATTTTGCGTTTGGATGAAAAGTAGATTTTTCTCGGGAATAAGAAAAATAGTGTTTGGATGGTTTGATTGGAATTGCGAGGATAAGAATAATTATAATTTTAAACAATAATATTTTATCTAATTAATTAAGACGAAATATTAATTAAGTAATAATTTAACTTATTTAATCTACTAAATAATTATGAATATTGCTAAAAACCCTTAATATTAATAAATAAATTAATTGGTAATTAATAATTTAATTAATTACAAATAATTTAATAAAATAATAAATTAATAAATAAATTAGTTAATAATAGTCAGATGATTAATTAAGAAAATAATTAAATTACTCAAAATATTAATTAATTAAACAATATAATTAATTATTTAATTAGTAAATTAATTAAAATAATGAATTAATTACTCGAAAAATTAATTAAATATTTATTAAAGTAATAAATTAAATAGTTAATTAATTATCTAGTTAATTAGTAAATAAATTAATAAATTAATATATAAATTATTAATTAAATAATATTTATTATAAATCTAGCTTGGATATTTTATTCTTTTATTATTAATTAAATATATTATGTTTATATAATTTATGTTTAAATAAATTTATAATCTTAATTAAATTTAGAATTAAGCTTGGAATAGCGCTATTCCGTCAAAACGATGGAATAATTTATCCCAGCTATTCCGGAATAACCGAGAATAACGAAGTTTGACCGGAATAAAATATCCCGGCCAAACTTCGCTTCGTTTGGCGGAATAGCGGGGATAACTTCGTTATCCCCGCTTTAACCCCCGAACCAAACGGGGCCTTAGATAGTGTTTGATTGGGGGTTAAAGGGGGGATAATCTCTTATCCCTCCTTTTATCCTCAAACAAGAAAAAAAATGAGATGTGTTAGCAAACCCACCCCTCCTCTTGGAATAAAGGATGGGATTAGCTAACACCATCTCTTTTTTAATTTTAAAATTTAAATTTAAAATTTAAAATTTAAAATTTGTAATTTTAAATTTAAAAATTGTAATTTTAAATTGTAATTTAAAAAAGTTCTAAATTTTAAATATATATTTTAATTTTTTTAATTTAAAATTTGATATTTAATATTTTTAAATTTAAAATTGATCTTAAAATCAAATTTTAAATTTTAAAAGTATTAATTTTCGAATTTAAAATTTAAATTTAAATTTTATAAATTTAAAATTTAAAAATTATACATTTAAATTTAAATTTTTAAATATAAAAATTAAATCGTCTAATCCCTATTCCTGGAATAGACAAACGAAGTCTTAAAATCTGTTTCCGGATTTCTAATATCTCAATAATTTTTCATATTTTTTATTTAAAATATTTAAATTATTATAATTCAACTCAAGAACACTAAAAATACTAAATTATTATAAATTAGAAAATATTTATATTTCTATACTTGATGAAAATTATTAATAACTTATTAATAAAAATATATTACTAATGCTTAACAACCTTCCAACCCAAGTGCAATAACACGCAAGGGATTACGATAATATATTGTAGCTTTATTTTACAAAAAGCTGAAGAAAAGCAACCACAGCAAACGTCTTGAGTTTAGCAGTAGCACCGCAAGAAGCAGATGCTCAAAAGCAAACCCACAGCAAAACTAAGAGAGACCCCCGACGACTCAACCAAACCTATGTCCATATATTTATTTGAATACATATAAGATCCTAATTTATTTATATCATCATATACCTTATATATTTATAGATAGATGATAACTAGTTGGGGTTCTTCTCCTCGGCGACGAGATCCATCACGGCGCGCTTGATGCTCCCGCCGTTCTTCTCCAGCAGCTTCTTGTTCCTCTCCTTGTCGTCGAAACCCTGCAAAAACCGACACAAAACCATATTTAATCCTGCGTACCGCTGCCGTCGATCTATCTTATTATCCCCAGCGGCAAATTAATCATGTAAAACAAAATCTTACCATCTCCTCCAGCTCAATGAGAAGGGGGTCCCACTCCGAGAACCCGCAGAGGTCGCCCACCGACTGGTCCAGGTCGTACTTGTTCTGCCTGAGGATCTCCTTGTTCAAGCTGATCTGCTTAAAGCCCATCTCCTCCAATTCCTTCAGCATCACCTCCTCCATGGAGTTGTCGTAGTTAAACGCCTGCGGCGGTGACGGCGGGGGCTGCAGCGGTGCGGACGTCGGGAAATCGACGGCAGGATAATGCACTGGAGAGAACGCCGCAAGCGCCGGCTCCGCAGGATCATCAGTTTTCGCTGGGGCATCATCGACCAAAGGCTTGATTATTTCCTCGGAAGTGTTGGTTACATAGGGTTGAGCATAGGGTTGAGGGGGAGCATCGTCCTTGGTCTTGGCGTTCATGTCTATTATTTCTATAACAGAACTGCAGTTGCCTGCGGGAGGCAGGTTTAAGTTCAAACTCAGTTTACTCGGTATGCCGCCGCCGGTTGAAGGATCGGAGCTCTCCACCTGCTCTTCCATTGGAAGAAAAGAGGAAACGGATCATAAACAGAGGAGAAACCAATAGATAGTTACATATATGCCACCACAAAAGCAGCGCTTAAAACTTGCATATTCCTGTAGAATCTGAATTTTCATATAAATACATCTTAAAAACTTTCTCATCTCCATAACCTTGTAACTCAAAAGTTATAAAAGTCGTCCTCTTTCAACAACACAGCACAAAAAAAAGAGAGGAAAAAACTACTTTGTCAAATACAGGACAAACTCCCCAACCGAAGATACGGGTACATACACATCAAACTTCACTACCGAGGCGTAAACAAATGATATTGCAAGGATCACAACTAGAAATAAAGTGACAGTTCGTGCATATAAAAACCCTGTAAAACTTATCTTTTTACATATATATATCCTTACGACATCTACTTCCCAACTATGGACAAAAGTGAATTTGTCATCTACCATTTGGAGAGCATATATGGAAATCCAGAAGTGTGGGTAAAATAATGTAAATTGCTCATCGGTGGGGATTTACAAGTAAAGCCCCGTAGATTACTAATTAGCATATAACATGGGAAGAGTATGAGGTAGAAAAGAAGGACCTGGATAAGAACCCAAACTCGCTGACCAAACTTCTGCCCCAAAGGCGTAGCCAACCTCCAGTAAGAAATGTACCTCCCAGGGAGGGGTGGAGCGATAAAATCAACAGCAATATCAACTTCTGTGTCCACCGCAAATCCATTCACCGGAATCTGCGCAAGCCAAAACAAACTGGCTAAAAGATCCAACCAACTAACAGAACTCGCAACCCTTTAAGTATGTAAGGAGATAAGTCTTCAAACTAAGGGCATGTTGAGAATAGCTGTTGGAGTAATAAGCACAAATAGCTTCTTTTAAAATTATATTCTATAGCTCAGAAGCTTCGAAATGGAAATTCTTTGGGCCCGACAGCTCATTTCTGTCATGCCACGTCCGAGAACTTAGCTAACATGTCTTCTCAAAGACTCTACTTCCTCACGAAACAGATGCCAACTTCAAGCAACTGAAGGAAATAAAAGTAACTTATCAAAGTAGGCATAAGATGAATTACAACTACCTACCTCTAGCTGAACCTTATCTTGGGAAACTATGTGATCTCCACCGACCCACATAATCCGAGTACCATAGGGCCAAGGAGTGGTCCCATTGTTACGCATCCGCCAAATCTTTGTAAATTTAGTGGAAGGGGCCATCACAGTTCCATCATGGACAGCCACATCCTTAATGAAGCGGGCTTCAAGTTTTTCTCGAGTTTGCCTCATCACGAAACCTTGTGAAACACAGCGGGACTTTGGGTGCTGCATTTAAGAAAGCACGCAAATTTGTAAGTATTTTCAGATTTTACATAATACACTAGACAAATGAGAAAAATTTAGCATCATACATGATTAAACATTTTGTGAGGAAAGGGAGAAGGCTTGTCCATTCTTGTATAATCATCTTTGTTGCCCATCCTAGAGAAACAAATACTGCACAAATCATAGTTGTCTTTCCTGCAAAGAGTAAAATCAACGTTAGAATAAATCATGCCTCACAAATTTGACTGGGTACACTTTAACAACCTGGACTATAAATGAACCAATCAGTAAGTCCCTCTAATATTATACGATGTCAATAAGGTTGCTGAACTTTTTCTTTTTTCAATCGATTAAATCGCCAAAGTCGTAAGAAGTTTCCATATCCATCCCTTTCAGCCTAATAACATCCTTCTATAAAATTTTATTCCACAATCTTAATAAATTAATCATCTAGATGTTCGCTAACTTCTTGCTTACAATAATAATCAGCTTTTAACGAAAAGAAGATACTCACACGTAAGATCACACCATAAGCAGATCATTTAACAGAATGGGATAAAATTGGTAATGTGGTGAACTATGGTGATATAGTTGGAAAACAAAACAGTTCAGAGATTGCATATGATATCTATACAATATAGCAACTGGCTAAAAATTCAGCTCAAATAAAGCGAAGCAGATGCATCATGGGCACTTACACCTTAGACTTGTATCGTGGGCCAGAGATGGGATTCATCCCACAACCATCACATTGGACTCCCCTATGGAAAGTATGGAGCATACTTTCAGGATAGGCATCACCTATGTAAGGCCTGTAAGGGCACTCAAAAGGGGGAAAGCCAAAGCCAAAACCTGGACGAGGAACTGGATTCGAAGGTGCACTAAGGGGCCACCCCTTAAAGGGAGGGACATCGTGGCGAACGAAACCATCACCGAAGGTCGAAGACGATGTGCCTACTGCTTTCTGTTTATTTTTCTCATTGTTCGCAGTATGCATTCCATTTGTATAATTAGGGAAAGTTGGCATCTTTGGTACCTCATGACATCCTAAAGCCTCATCAATGAATGAATCAGAACGAGAAGTGTGATGAGCTTTGCTAGCATTCTTGTTCTCATCGTTGCTCTTTGTCAAGACGTAAGACAACACATCATAACCAGACAACACATCATAACCAGTGGTAAATCGAGCTGCCCCGGGATTTTGAGGAGCTTCAGTCCTGACTTCAAGAGGAGTATGATCTGTTTTGGGCTGCTTATCTGAGCGTTCTGGAACTGGGTTATCTTTCTGCTCATTACTTGCATTCACATTAACTGATGATTGGCCCATTGAGCCATTCGAAGGCTGAGTGTCGTTTAAAATCTCCAACTTTGACAAGAACTGCAGAGTTTCAGCTAGTGGCGGTGCAGAAGCTACAGCTTTTGAAAAGATGTCCTGAGAGAACTTTGAAAATTTAGTCCGAATGTGCTCTGGGAGCGACTTCAGTGCTTCTTCAACAGCTGAGCTTATCTGAGCAGGATCGAAGTTGGCAGTCGGAGACCTTGGGGTGGGATTTGCAGAGTGAGGTCTCAGTTCGGCATCAGCAGAAACATTGCATTTCATTTGAGCAGTGATCCTGAGAGGGTTCAATTGCTGCTTAACGGCAGCATGCAGATCATCGTCATCGTCCAACGTGACGATGTCATCATCTTCGTCGGTGTAGGTAAGAGTGAGCTCACCATCTGGGCTGAGCTTGAAGGCATTGATGATCTTCGTCCTGAGTCTTGTTATGTCGTAATCCAAGTACTGCCCATAAACATGAGCATTAAACCGCTTGAGATTATCGCCATACTTTACCTGGAAACAAAGAAAACAGGGAATAATGAAATTTTTTTACTTTATATGAGAAGTTAAACCAAGAGTCAGTGAAGTACAATAAATTATTGCATGTAAAATGTATTGCTGTACACAGGAGAATCATTAACCAACAAGCACTAAAATAAAGTTGGAAAATAAAACTATCTCAACATAGTCAAAACTGAGAGTTATCTGATCAACTAAGAATTGACACTACATTTCAAAACATAGAGGGGAAAATAAACTATAAGTTAAACATTCTCAATACAAAGGAAATTAGAAAAAATTAAAACCATAATTTAGCTGCAAAACCAAAAGAGCAAAGTTAGCCACAAGCATCTCAAGTTTCTATAGAAGTATAGCCTGAAATATAACCAAATTATGAATAACAGATAACAGGAGACATATCAGCAGGATGATCGACTCATCTCTACTAATACCACATACAACATTGAAAACAACCCCATACCTCCACTAATACCACAAAATAAGAACCTTTTACCTATAATACCATCACTCTCCGTATATTTCTTAAGGAACAACAAGAAAAACACCACAAACAATAAGCAGTACCAAAAACAATATGGCAACAGTCACAAGAGAAATAGATTCACATATATAAAAGAAAACTCAAACAAAATTAAAAACCCCATTTAGGTGCAACCCAGATCGACTAAAACTAGTCATGATCATCTCAAGTTCCTACCACTAAATCGCCTAAAATGCCCAAAAGGCGGCAGATAATAGATTAATCTCCTCTATAAATACCACAAACATCATAGAATTAAACAATGGTCAGCACAAAAACAACAAGGACGATCAGGGGCAAGAAAACATTTTAAACAGGATTTTTTTTTTCCTTAAATCTAAAATAAATCAAAACCCTCATTTAGGTGCAATCCAAAATAAGTACAAACAGCGTCGCCTCAAGTTTCTAGCACTATATTGCCTAAAACATCCAAATACCACACATCAACATGCGTATATAGATCAATCATTGAAAAAAAACCTCCTAATAACACCAAAACATGACAAAAGAAACAACTTAATTCACTATCTACGCAAAACAGGAACCGTCGGCAGGAAAAATGATGAAGAAATCATAAGAATCGTATCTTAATCATATCAACATGCAGAGATAGATCGATCATAGAAAAAACCGTCCTGATCGCACCAAAACCAATCAAAACAACCAAATTAACCCAAAATTCGCAAAAACAAAACGATCAGCGGAAAGAAAATTTTCGGCAAAATTTAAACCCTCATTTACTTGCAATCCCGACTGAGTGAAATTAACCACGATCATATCAATTTCCCACCACCAAAATCTCCCAAATCGTGGAAAAACCCCTCCAAATCATACAAAAGCAAACATAACAACCAAACTAATCCACAATCTACACAAAACAAGAACGATCGGAAGGAAAAATGATCATAAGAACCCTGTCTCAATCATTAGAAACCTCTCCAAATTATATCAAAAACGAAAAAAAATACCCAAAGTAACCTAAAATTGGCACAAACAGGAACGATCGCGGCCGAAAATAATCAGAAAACACGTCATCATGCGGGTACAGATCGATCATAGAAAAAAAAAAAAAAACTCCAAATCATACCAAAACAACAAAATCTACACGAAACAAGAACAATCAGCGGCGAAGACCGAGAGGATCAAGAGACGATTACCTTGATCACGACCTCGCGGTCGAAGCCCTGGGGGTTGATCGCCGGGTAGTCCATGGGGGAGGAGGATTTGGAGGAGGAGGAGAAGAAGCGCGGATCGATCGGACGAGCCAGCGTTCGTTCGTTCGTGCGTACCCGTGAGCCGCAACCCTAAACCCTAACCCTAGGAGGAGGAGGAGGAGATCGCCCACGGTGCGTAACCGTAAGCCGCAGTGGGGATGGGAGAGGAAGAAGAAGAAGAGGAGGAGGAGAGAGAACGCGATGAGAGGGGTGAGAACATTCGCTCAGGGGAGGGGGTATTTATAGAGGGGGAGAGGGGAACAACAGATTTGGTGGGACACGCTCGATCCACCGTTCGCTCCGCTTTAAGATTCGCGCTGCGTATTTACGGACGGTGGAGAGCGTGTGTGCGGTGGGAGTGTTACTTAGGTGACAAGGAAGCAGAGAGAGAGAGAGAGAGATATATGTATACATGCTTGGGAAAGAATTATAGTTAAGATTTTTTTTTATTTTATGAGAAAAAAAAATATGTTCGACTTTATCCTTTTCTTTTTTCTTGTTTTTTTTTTTTGTGATTTTCGAGATTCGTGGTATTTTAATTTTTGAATTTTAATTCGTTGTAATTTTTATGGAATACTTAACTAAGGGGCAGACTCCAATAATTTCGATATGTATATAGCCAAAATTATAAAAAGTATCTTTATAAATAGCTCTTTTAATTTTTTAACTTTTAAAAAAAAAATTTATAAAATAACTGTGTAAAATTTTATAATTTACGAAATAATCATGTCAATTTTTTATTTGGCAAACTAATTTTTTAAACGCGGTGAATCATTCACCGCATTCAAAAAAAATTTAACCCTTCTAAAAACGGTGAACGATTCACCGCCTTTAGAAGAAGTCATAAATGAGGGGAGGGAAAGAAAAAGTGATTAGTGAATGGATATGTATAGATAAGACGGTGAATGATTCACCGCCTTTAATAACCGTACGAGATATTCTGAATGCGGTGAATGATTCACCGCCTTTAGAGGATTAGTTTATTTGATAGAGTTATTTCGCAAATTATAAAATTTTGAAATGTTATTTTATAAAAAAGTCATTTTAAAGTCTATATTTTACACTATCAATATTTCAAAATATTGCATTTAGCCCCGTCCGTCAAAATTTCATTATTATTTCATCTATTTCTTATAATTTATATCGAAAATACCTTTCAAAACGATAAAAATGTATTAAAAATTATTTTTTCTTATAGAAGTAAGAGTAATTTGATCATTTTGACCTCTCTATTATCGTCGTACCTTCCTAAAAATATTTTTGAAAGATGACAAAATATAGATTTTTAAAAGTCAGTGATGGAAAGTGAAAAAGTGGATATTTATAAGCGAGTTTTCTTTAATTCAGCCTTTAATATATTCAACTAAATTTATTTCTAAAATTATAAACGAAGCACGTCTCGTGCCACTGTTCTCTTAAAACCAAAAAAAGGAAAAACATTACACTTTTGGTCCTCAAATTATGAGGCTTGTGATATTTTAGTCTTTAAACTTTAATACGTGGCAATTTTTTGTTCAAATTATCAGGCGCATAATACTTTAGTCCTTAAACTTTAATTAGTTATAATTTTTGATTCAAAATATGAAGTGTGTAATATTTTAGTTATTAAACTTTATGAATTATAACAATATTCTAAAAATTAGATATAAAAATTAGATTGTGAAACTTAATTGCAATAGTCAAAAAAGTTTGAGAGCTAAAATTTGAGGACTTCATATGCCTCATTGTTTGAGGTCCACAAAGTGTAATTTATTTATTTATTTATTTGTTTTAGGAGAATGGTAGCGCGATATGTGCTCCATTTATATTTTTTTAGAAATAAACTTAACTGAATATATATAGTAACCGACTTCGAACTTAGAACATCAGAATAATTGAAGTTGCCACTTTGTTAAGGCTCCAGTAAGGATTGTGAAAAAAATTAAAAAAGTACGATAAAAACAACTTATTAACTTTTACAAACATATCACGTTATGTAAACTGTAATAATGCTGTAATAAAATAATTCTATATCGAAAAATATAAAAATATATCTTAACGCGCTTTCTCCTAAGTTATTTTTTAGTTCAATAGCGTTAGATAGCAATCGATACCAGACAAGCCTAAGATGCATCACTAATTGCAAACACTTCTACATCACTTCCACGTTAGCGATTTATTAATATTAAATATTTTTAAAAATTTAAAATTTTAAATTAGAAATTATAAGAAACTAATTTTGAGAATTAAAATCTCACCTGACACCTGCACCTAGGGATGTCAATGGGACGAATTCCGACGAATTTTCAAAAATCCAAACCCGAACCCGACTACCTAACCTGAAATCCGAACCCGAATCCAATGAATTTTAAAAATTCATATCCAAACCTGAACCCGATAAAAAATTCGATACCCGAACCCGAGCCCGAAATTTCGAACCCCAAACAATTATTTCTCTTTACAATATTTCAAACTAAATTACATTAAATCTAAATTTTTAAAATACAAATATAAATATAACATCAAATATTTATATATATAGTATATATAATGTAAAATAATTCAGGTTCGAATTCGGATTCGGATTAGTTACAATCAAAATTCATAATCGAATTCAAATTCGTCGAATTTATATTTTTGATATTTATATTCGAAACTATATTGATTTAGCATCAGATAAATTTTAGATATTCGTATGAATTGAAAAGTTACAATTTGTATTTTAAAATACGAATTAGAACTATCTTTTGATTAGACGGATACTAACTTTAAAAATACATACAAATCATTTTAAGATCTCAAAAAATCTTTTGAGACGAAATGTCTTGTCAAAATCTAAACCAGTATCGGCATGTAATCTTCTCGTCAATGCATTTAATATCAGATGATATAACGCACCAATTTAATAATAGTAATAATAATAATAATATTATTATTATTATTATAAACGCTTGAGGAAACATTCAATTCACTTCTAAATTTAATGGACACTAAATTAAAATTTTGGGAGTAGCTCGAAAAATACGAGTGCTTTGTAACTGAAAACTGTTTTAGTAATCAAATCAAACAAGCGTTAAATATCTACCTTATGCTTCCCGAGCAAAAAATTAAATTCAAAATTGAACCAGAATGAATGGTAAAATAATTTTTTTTTAAAATATTTAATTTGAATTAGTTTATGTTTTTAGAGCAGTACTATTTATACATCTAAAAGTAAATATATATATTTTACACCTTATATGTCCAATAAATAGGAGACACTTTATGCGACTTATAAAAATATCTCATCCACAATATTGATAGTAACAATTAATAACAAAAAATTATATAACATTAGAAAAATATGAAAATTATATTACAATAGTGTTGAACCCGCGCTTCACTGCGAACAGTTTTGACACTAATATTTTAATATAAATTTTAATATGTAATAATTACGAAAAAAAAAGAACAGAATTAAAATATCAACACATATGTATTTAAAAGGAGGCAAAAGAATAGTAGCCAAGAATAATTTGCCATGCAAAAATAAGTTGGAATGACAACAAAATATGTAATTATGAATATGCAAAATATATATTTAGCTTGAATGATTACTAAAACACTGTCTTAGAAACGAGATTGACTTTCCACGTGCGAGGCTCCGGCAATCACTCATAGCGATACAACGACCACCTTCCACCCCGTCGGCACGTCTTCAGGGTGGTGCAACAAGAACCTAAATACCTCTTAGAGATCTAGCAAAAATACAAAAAAAAATATAAAACTCAGTGTAAAGAGAGGTGAAATTCAGTGCATGAGGGAGAGAGGAGGAAGAAGCAATTAGAAAAAAAATTTAAGATTCCAACCTCATGAGTACACGTTCTCCTATATACATATAGGAGTCACCTTAGGTAGAATTTCAATGGCTTTTTTTCGGATTTGGCCACCCGAATCAATGTGAGAATTTTGTCCCTTTCCGAGATAAGGAAATGAGAATTTTGTCTTTTACTGAGATAAGAAAAATATTTGAATATTCTAGGTTCCAAGTACCGAATCAAGGTGAGAATTTTGTCGCTTTCCGATGTAAGGAAATGAGTATTTTGTCTCTTACCGAGGTAAGAAAAAGATTTGGATAGATTTAGTACCTTCCCAAGCTGGATTTGTGGATTTGAAAAGATTTGATACCTTTCCGAGGTGGATTTGGAAAGATTTGATTTAGTGGTTATGAGAGAGAGAGAAGCCAAGAGTGGGGGAGAGGGGTGAAAAAGCTCTAAAAAATCATCAAATTATATATTTGTATGGATTAGAAAAATGGGCAATTGCTTATATACCCCTGAAAAGTTTTCGACTTTCTGATTTACCCCTCTTAGAAAGCTAATATTGAAAATACCTTTTTACGTTTTAACCAATTTCAAATATACCCCTAGAGTTAAATTCTGTTAGGGCATGTTTGTTTCGTCGAAACTGGACTTTGGGTTGAAATTGACTTTGGGTTGAAGTAGAGTTCGGTGAAAACTACTTTTTTCCGCTGTTTGTTTCGTAGTTATGGAAGTTAAGTTTCATTAGTTCTGCTGTTTGTTTGGTAGGAAGTGTATGATGTAAAACTATAATTTATGTATAAATAAAAATAATTTTAATAAATAAAAATAATATAATTATATTTTTATATAATTAAAATTTAATTATATAATATTTTTATATAATAAATAATTATATAATTTTTTTTATATAATTAAAATTTAATTATATAACTGACCGTCCCTAGCGCAAGTGGCAAAGCGCTTGGTGGTTGGTACCCGAGGTCCCGAGTTCGAATCCTAGTTGATTCACATTTCTAGCTAAGTTTATTTCTAAACGAAATAAAACGAAGCGGGTAGCGTGCTACTTTTCTCTCAAAAAAAAAAAATTTAATTATATAATATTTTTAATTATATAATTAAAATTTAATTATATAAAATTTAATATTTAATTACAATTTAATTATATAATATTTTAAATATATAGTTAAAAATAATATATTATATAATTATATTTGTATATAATTAAAAATAATATTTTTTATTCGCCTCTTTCACCGTAATTGACTTCGACCCACGGTGGGCCGAAGTCAATTACGCCGTTTCGGATTAACTCGAGTTTCGACCGTAACTTTTTTACGGCGAACCAAACGACGAAAGTGGTCGTTTTTTATGAAAACGACTTCCCCCCTCTCCACTTCCACCCAAACAAACATGCCCTTAGTGAACTGTTAGCAATAGCTGTTATCTGTATGAAATTACTATTTTACCCTTTCAAATATACCCCTCTACCATCACCGACTTTTCTTATTTGTCCTTAAGTTAGGGGTACGAAAGTATTTTGATTTTTGATCTTTTCAAATATATATCCTTCTACCATTACCAACATTTCTTATTTGCCCTTAAGTTAAAGGCAAAAGATGCATTTTTTTTAACTCTAGTAGATACTTAACTCACGTTTAATCCAAGTTAACTTAACGGATGGTAACTGCGGGAGTATTTTTTAAAAAACGGAGGAATATATGAGGGGTATATTGGAAAGAAAAAAAAATAGAAGTAAATGAGATATTTTCGAAGTTTTGAGGGGTATATAGGTAATTATCCCTTAGAAAAATATGTTCTTGTGCTGGAAACAATAAAGACATTGGTTTCTTAAGGTATCGTTTGGTTCGGAAATAAGCAATTTTAGGTTATTTCTGGGATAGATATAATTATTAGGATAAGTAGGAATAAAATTAATTTTGCGTTTGGATGAAAATTAAGTTTTTTTCGGGAATAAAAAAAATAATGTTTAAATAATTTGATTGGAATAGCAAGAATAAAAATAATCATATTTTTAAAATAATAATATTTTATCTAATTAATTAGTACAAAATATTAATTAAGTAATAATTCAACCGATAAAACTGCGAATTTCGTTAGTTAATGTTTAGTTTTCAACATACAAATCTCTACCATTTGCTTGATAGTGGTGGTGAAATTGCAAAACTAGACAAGCAATTTTGCAAAAATCCAAAGCTTAGTGAGCTGGGCTGAAACATGGCTAGGCCCAAAGTTGAATTTTATTTTATTTTTTAAGAAAAAGAGGTTAAATTACACTTTTTAGTCTTCAAACTATGATGATTGTGTTTGGTCTTCGAATTTTAATCTATGATAAAATTTTGCTCGAATTTTTCTGAATTATCGTGATTAAATCTCACTGTCGAATTTAGTTGATTAAATGCTAATATGTTAGTGATGTAGCAGTATTATGATTGATGATATGTCAATAATTAAAATATAGCTTTATTACTAGGGGTGGCAATCCAGCTCGCTGTTCGCGAGCCAGCTCGTGTTCGGCTCGACTCGTTTAGTAAACGAGCCGAACACGAGCTCAATTTTTCAGCTCGCTCGTGTTCGGCTCGATAACAGCTCGAATATATATATATATATATATATATATATATATATATATATATATATATATATATATATATATATATATATATATATATATATATATATATATATATATATATATATATATATATATATATATATATATATTTATATTATTTATATATAATATATAAAATAATATATATATAAATATAATTTTTTTTTATTATTTGATTTTTAGCCCAACTCAATTTTAAAAAGCTAATATGTAAAGTTTCAACCATTAGATCAAAGTGTAATGGATAAGATCTCATAAATTTATTTTATATATATATATATATATATATATATATATATATATATATATATATATATATATATATATATATATATATATATATATATATATATATATATATATATATATATATATATCCTTTCTAATCATTTTAATTTATTGTTTCTGAGCCAGCTCGTGTTCGGCTCGTTTATGAAACGAGCCGAACACGAGCCGACCCCGGCTCGCTCGTGTTCGGCTCAGTGACACCCCTAATTATTACCACACTAGCGATTTATCAGTATCTAGTTAAGCGAATTAGGTTATGAAATTTACTTGCAACAATTTTAGAAGTTCGAGTGGGAAATTGCAACAGGTATGGACAACCCTTAACTACAAGCCATTTTAAAATAAGGAAATCAACTTTTTTTTTTTTTTTTTTCTTTTTCTGTTTGCTTGATACTACTCCTCACTATTGAATTGATTTTATTTTCGTTCTAAATCGAATTAGAAATTTGTTAAAATCAACAGCACCAGTTCGAAGTGTTCGGTCCACGACAATCCTGACCAGTGGTTATACAAAAACTTCGTATAGGAATACACAAGGAAACGATACAATTGGTCAAAGCACACAATGAATATCATCTCCATATCATTTTGCATTTCTCGACAAATATAATCTCTTTCGCTATTCTAAGTGGTTATTTTATTTTGGGTAATGAGGAACTTGTCATTCTTAATTCTTGGGTTCAGGAATTCCTCTATAACTTAAGTGACACAATAAAAGCTTTTTTGATTCTTTTAGTTACTGATTTATGGATTGGATTTCACTCGACTCATGGTTGGGAACTAATAATTGGTTCGTTCTACAACGATTTTGGATTGGCTCATAACGATCAGTGAACACACACATGGTGAATGCTCTCCTATTCCGACTACCCTCTACTATTGTTCGGTAGGCGGTAGCACAATCGAGACACCGAGGGGTTCACTGTGTAGTTCTACTCTGCGAAAACTCTAAATCACTCTTTTAAAAATTATCTTCTGTATGACAAATTTTCTACTCGCAAAATAGGGCACAATCATCTGTAAGGCTCAGAAAGGATAGTAGTTTCTCAATGAGTTTTGTGCAATGTGGTATGTCCTTTTCTCCTTCTTATCGGATTCGGGCTTTGTTTGAGCCTTGTTTTCGAGGTGACTTTTTTGGGATTTGGGCTTGATGATTTGGGCCTATTGGGCCAGATTATGGGGCTTTATTTATTCATGGTAAAAATTGTATGGAACTTATCTGAACTATGAATTATTTGAATTTGGCTGCTCAATCTTTCAAAATTTTGATTTTATTATCTAACTTTTCAATTTATTTAATTTGAGTCAATCAACAGCACTTAGACTTCAAAATTTAATTGCATTGTTTATCTTTTCTAGTATATTTTATACAATTCTCACAACTATAAATTCATTAGAGTAAGTAATTAGCTTAAATTTTAGAGTCAAAGTGCTGTTAATTGACTCAAATCAAACAAATTGACAGATTCGATAGTAAAATCAAAATTGAAAGACTGGAAAGCCAAATTAAAATAGTTCATAGTTCAGATAAGTTTTATACATTTTTATCTTTATTTTTCCACTAGTATGTTGGGATGTGCTTTGCATCTTACTTCTCCGGCGGCAGTTCTCATAAAAGTTTTGACTTTTTCTCGGATTGCATGGGAAAATGCGATTGAAAAATATCCTATTTGAAGATGACACGTTATGTAGATCACAAATATTCAATTAAAATATAATTTTTACAGTCCTACTAAAAAGTAAAAAAACATATCTTTTTATGATTTATTCCCCCTAACTCCTTTCCGCTCAAAAGCGTTAGCACGAAAAAGACTCCCTACAATATTAAAGGAGAAAAAATTCAAGGCGCTTTTAAATATTTTTTTAATTATTTTAAAATATAAAGGAAAAAGCTCTTGATACCGCAGCCATTTTTTCGAAATGGGATAAATTATTTCATAGTCTATATTCATTATCCTAACAAATCATGATTATCATATTCTCGCGACCAACAAAACAAAAGTAGAGTTTACTCACAGAAGAAAAACTTCGTGCCGAATAAGATATCACTGAATAACTCATCCTGAGATCCAAACACGCCCTTTAATGAATCAATGAGCTTATCAACTTTTTGTTGGCTTAAATAGACCAGCATCTGTCCTGTGACGGGAGGTCATGTTGGACCGAGTCATGTTCGAAATGGCGTGAGGCTGGATGAGCCGAGTCATGTTCGGAATGGCGTGAGACTGGATAGGCCGAGTCATGTTCGAAGTGACGTGAAACTGGTTGGACCGAGTCACAATCGAAACCTATGGGCGCTGTATCTGTACGCTTTAAATGAATTGGTTGCATATTTCTAACAGCTCGAACTTTTAAGATTAATGATTAGCGCCAACGATCCGACACTTTTTTCTAAATATATATATTTTTTGAAAAAAAGAATAGGGCTTGTTTTTTTCCAAACCATGCATTCTTTGATAGCAAACCACCCAAAATCTAGCAGAGTATTTATCCCACATCAATATCTAAAAAATAGGTTTCTGTAAACCAAAATTACAACTCCATTGAGAAACTGCTACTGCAAAAAATTCAGAATCAAGCAAATAAACCAATGTGCCTGCAACTAAATGAGTTACTGAAACTAAAATACAGAGTAAATTTTTTTTTGCAAATCAATGAACAAACAAGTATAATGAGTATTCTGATACCTGTTCAGGTTTCTGATAAGTTCATTCAATTAAAACATATTAGAATAAATCTATTTAATTTCTAATTAGTTGCTTCAGTGTGCTGTAACAAAGAAGCAGCATCTTAATTTACAGAATACAACTAAATTGAACAAGTCAAAAAGAAGATTCAAAGTTGAGAATTGACCTTCTCTTTCTCTTTCGTCGCAATCATAAGAAAACCAATTTTACAATCAATTAATTGGACAAGATCAAACGACAACATTGGTCAACTAATTTTTATCTAACAAGCGTTCCATCTATCAATTTTGATTCAGTCCTTCAATTGTTCAAAAAAAATCAATGAAATTGATAGCTGAAAGATATTCGAATTCTGAAATACGTATGAAATTGGTACCCGAGCTTCGAAGGTTTTGATTTGGTTATCTAACCTAACAATATCTGTAAGATTCTCGAAAGAATATACTGTCAAAAAATAGTTTTCTGGCTGGAAATGTATTTTCTCTCCGTTTGGTTTCTAGAAAAAGTAGTTTTTCTATTTTATTTTTTTTCAGATTTTGTGGAAAGGTAAAGTTTTGGTTTCACGGTTTTTTATCCGCGACAAATGGCGTTTTTCATGAAAAACTTCTTGCTCGGAAAACAGTTTTCAATACTTTTCAGAGGAAGCAAACACCCCCAATTAAGTTCTAAAATAATAACTTGCAAGGTTCAGATACCTATTTCTCAGAAACCCACATATCATCTGAGTAATAAATTAGCAACATAATCAAAGCATCATTTTGACCTATGGTTTTAAGAACCCAAAACAGGCTCATAGTTTGATTCCACCTGCTATATGAAATAAAAAATTCGAATTGTTCTCAACCCAGTTGGTAGTTGACAATTTCCTATTTCAACAGTTTATTTTCTCATGTATTAAATCTCTAATGCCACATAACTAAGTACATGATCATGTGCACCACAATGTTGTTGAGTCGTAATTAGTAAACTATCTAATACTTTAAGCAACTTGAAATGAAAAATAAGGGCCTAATGAACCTGCGCAAACTATGGAAACATCTGACCTGAAAAAGAACAATTTACATGTACTACAATGTATGATCAACTAATACAGAGGAAAATTCGCCGTTTCGGTTGCTGAAACAGAAGACCTTTTTGTCACTCGTAGCTTATTACATTTCAGGTGTAAGTAAGTACACGGTAAAATTGACGAGTTTTCGATATTAGAGTCATACTTCGCACAAGCTTCTGCATGATACTAAAACATAAACACGAGCACTTCCTGGAATGGTACGACACGGTGCGCAGATGGTCGTATCACAATTTAAATGACACTCCATGCTCATACAAAAGCATTTACTTTTGTTGATAGAGTCAACCATTTCATTATTATATCAAATCTGTTTAAGGTTGAAATTATCGTGCACTAAGAATTCCTGGGATTCATTGGATAAATATCCAAAAACTAAAGAGCCTAAATTTTGATCTAGGAGTTCAATTTAGTTCTCAATGTCTTAATCATAACAATTTAGTATCATATAAAGTCCTTGTAATCTGAAAAAGCTGCTAAAGTTAGCATTGTAGTTAGATTTTGTGTTGTTAAGTATGAAACTCCGAGGACAACACTCCAAATTCGAGGGACTAAATGTTTAAAACATTGAAGTTTTGGAGACAAAATGAAAATCAAATCAAACTTCAATAAAAACTCTACGGGCGCCAGACAAACTCATAGGGACTAAATCTGTAACCAACCCAAAACCATTTGATTCATACGGACCGTATCTCGTTTTTTTCTTTTTCTTTTTGTAGCTGTATCTTTAGGTATAACTCGATCCTCGCGAGCAAAACTACCACAAACAAGCGTGTTTAAGTCGGTGCCGATTCAAACTAGATCCAAAAATAGGGTCTGAAAACTAATTCAAAACCGAAACATCCAAGTTTCAGTTGACAGTTCTAAAGAAGGGTTAGCTATCAAATTTGTTCAAATTTTGCTAAAACTAGCTATAGCTGCCGAGTTTTGATTCGTCACCCGATTCTTTTCCTGTTTCTCTAATCATACTTCAATCTCTTTGATAACGACAACATAAAAGTTAGCTACGCATTTATAACAACAGGAAAATGATACATAACCTTACTATATGAAACCGCGCCAGAATTGAGACCAAAACCACAATTTGGAACCTTTCGATGACGAGTTTCAAACATTTTTCCTGATAACTACAAATACCCATCATCTTAACTCTCTTATCTACCTTTAGTTTCGAGCATAAAAAAAAAAAAAAGAGATGAACAACAGAAGCAGAAGTAGCATGACAACAACAAGATGCGAAGATATCACAATAACTTGAATTAGAATTTTCTCCAGAGGAGAGGCATAAACAAATCAAATGGTACAAATACCTACTACTAGTCAGTAAAACATTCTGCGACGACAAAGTTCAAAAAGATAAACAGATGAATAAATTAGTTTCAAGGGGAAAAAGAACCAATTTCCATAACATAAAAACTTGCACCAGGTTTGAATTCTACAACAGTGTGATATCACATACCGATAAGACGGTAGAATAATGAACTCGAATCCCTCGTAAGTATACTCCCTCTGAGCTCCTGCGGCAAATAAATACGCCCTCTTCAATGTAACATTAGAGATATAATCATCTCCACAACTCGTCCACGCTCATCGACACCCAAAAATAACAAATCATTCAGCTTAGTAGCGTCAGTTTCCCAAGGAGACCCTTTATAGCTTTTGTAAGAAATAACTCATACAAGTTTCGGCAACTTAGCCACTTTCTCTTCTACAATTTCCCGGGAGGAGGTATCTAAACCTCTCGACATTTTGCAATAGGTGGCCGGGGAGTCGGACCGCGGAGAAAGTGCGGGGAATCGGCCCCAACTTCGCGATGATTTCCTGGAAAGTGTATTCTTCGGGGAGCATGTCGAAAAGATCTGCCCCTCGACAAATGACATCTTGGATTCTCGACGGGTTCAAGAAGTAGGCGAACCGCACCCTGTCCACGTGGCTATAAGCCTTCATTTTGAATACGAAGTCGCTTATGCGGCGGAAGCAGAAGCTGCAATGCCACCCGGAATCCGCTAGCAAGTCGTCGGTCTGGCGGAAGTGCGCATATCTCGTCTTCCCGGCACGGTATTTATGCACGGAGGCCCTCCAACTCCGGTCGTCGAGGTAGAACTCGAAGGAGTACAAGTAATTCCGTAGTTGGAGGTGAATTTTATCGGGAATATCATCGCACCATCGCAAGAGATCGATCGTGTGGCCGCTCGGGATCTCGTCGACGTCGGACATGATCAACAAATCGTCGTCGGTAATGCCCGCGATCCTGATAAGCTGATCCAGCGCCACTCTTTGGTAAGACTCCTCGACGAAGGGGTTCTCCCCTTTCACGAACCGCCCCCCGATCGTCCCGTAGGTCAACCTAGACTCCGCGAACTCGAATTGGCGCCGGTTCTTCGCGAAGTAGAGGGGCTTGACCAGGCTGGTGAACGTCGAATTCGACTCGAGGAGCACGAACTCCGAGACATAGGGGCTCAGCTCGTTCCACCGGATCTCGAGGATGTCGAGCTCATTGCTGAAGAGCACGGCGTCGAAGACACGCCGGGGGTTCTCGCGAATCCCCCATCCGTGGAGCCGGCATAGGTTTTCCATGGACACATTCTCATGATAATAGTGGGGGATCACCGTGAATGGCTTCGGAGGGGATTCCCACAGGGGGCGGAGAAAGTAGGTGATCTTTTGGCCATGAACATAGATGAATAGAATAAGGAGCGGAACGCCGATGAGGAGAATCAACAAGGCCCTGAAGTCGAACCCGCGGAGCGCGCACCGGAGCCTCGACATGCTCAGAGCCGCCTTCGAAGCCTGCTGAAAATTTAGAGAAGTTGAACTATATAGAGAAATTAATTGTCTACGTAACAAGTAACAACAACATATCAAATTGCGGTGAATTTATAGGGAAATTTGAATCATACATAGAACTAACAGATTAGATTGATGAACATCTTAGCACCTTATTTGTTACATTTTGGATTGGGCAAAAACACAAACAGGTGTCAGACACTACAAATGCTACAGAAACAAAAACCCAATTCCTAAAATCAACAATCAGATCCAAAAATTGTGCTAAATTAACAACTATATCCATCAATGCTGAAATGTTAATAACAATTATTTTGCATTGTAAGCATAAAACTTAATGGCATAAGGAGATTCAGATCATACTAAGTGCTACAGAAATGAAATTTTTTAAAAAAACCCAAATCTGGAAAGAAATAATAAGATTCAGAAATCGAATCTTTGCAAAGTAAATTTGAATCAGATGAAAAAAAAGGGGGCAAAAAGAGTACCAATCCATGAGAAAGAGCAAAGGGGATTGATTATTCTGAACACTAAATCCAATTTGAACACATAAAATACTTTACAAAAATCCAAACTTTACCATCCCAACATGCACAGTGAATCCCCAAACGAACAGATCTACACAAACCATTCGGAAAAAGAGGAGAAAAATAGCAATAAAAACAGGAAAAATAGGAGGAGAATAAGAGAGAGATTCGGATTAAATAAAAAATTTAAAATTTAAATCTGATTTAATCACCTCTCCGCAAACATCCTCGCATATATCATCGGTCTTCTTCGAATTATAATACCCAGCCTCGGGCATCGCGAAAACCCAGCAAACAAACAAAAAAAAAATCCCCAAAAAAATCCCACCTTTTTTCTCCCCCAAAATTAAACCAAAATTTTTCTTTCTAAAAAGAAAAAGAAAAAGTGGGAGATCGAATCCCCCGCCGAGGAAGCTCCTCCTCGCCGGAGCACGATCGATCTCCTCGGCGGCGATCTCTCTCTCTCTCTCTCTCTCTCTCTCTATCCCTTTCTCTTTTTCTCTCTTTTTATTTTTTTCTCTCTCTCTCTTATTTCTCTCTCTCTCTCTCTCTTCACAAACCGCCTAATTATAGCCGTTTGGGTGGTGGGGTGGCTCTCTCTCTCTCTCTCTCTCTCTCTCTCTCTCTCTTGTTCTTATTATTATCACATCCCAAGCCCAAATATAAATAAATAATTTTTTTAAAAAAAATTTCAAATTTAATTTAAAATAAACATATTAAAATACAACCTAAATTACACTTTTCGGTCGTCAAATTTTAATTTATAGCGATTTCTAATTCGGACGGCTCAGATTGCTGTGATCAAATCATACAGTGATATGATTGTGTGTTACGCGTCTTATTGGTTAGTTTAAATAATATAATAGTAATTATCAATGTAATATAATATTAGTTCCTAAGCTAATGGATCCCTTTTTAAACTTCATTTTTAGTATAAAAAAAAAGAGAAATGTGAGTAGGTATTTTTTAAATATCTTGTATAATTAATAGAGATAACTTCAAATACCACCCCTGTGGTTTCGTGCTTTCTCACTTTAGTATCTTGTGGTTTAAAACGTATCACTTTAGTACCATGTGGTTTGGTTATTCTCTTTTTTTGTTATATTTTTGTTAATTTTTTCGCTAAATTATACAGAAAAAATTTCAAATATTCCACCTATGGTTTATCGAATATTCACTTTATTATTCTATAGTTTTAACTTTCTCATTAATTTAACAAAAAAATTAACGAAAATATAACAAAAAGAGAATAACCAAACCACAGAGTACTAAAGTAATACGTGTTAAACCACAGGGCACTAAAATGAGAAAGCACGAAACCACATGGGTGGTATTTAAAATTATCCCTAATTAATATTATATTGTAGTAGTAGTGGTGGTGAAATATGAAAATAAATAACTATCTATATTATTTTTTTATTGGATTCTTCTTTTAATATTATCTATATTATTTTTTTTATTTTACTTTGCATAAATTTTAAGGCATTATACAGTAAAAATCTTCTGAGTTCTGACATGCCTTTTATTTCGTTAGATTTTATTTTGCACGAATTTTAAAGTACCATAAATTAGAATCTAGCGGTGGAAAAAGAAGCGCCGCTCAAATCGTTTTTGGTATATTCTTTTTTTATTGATATATTTCGCTCTGGAAGCTAATATGTTACAGAATAAAACATAAGGATAAAACTTTTTTGCTGTATATTATTTTTTCCATCGTTGGATATCCACTTCTCACAACTATTAAAATAATTTAAAATAAAATATAGTGGTAACATTTTATTTTGCACGAACTTTAAAGCATAATGGAATGAAACCTAACAGTACAAAAGATATACCGACCGTCTTAGCTCAAGTGGCAAAAGACTTGATAGTTGGTACCCGAGGTCCCGAGTTCGAATCCTAGTTGATTCATATTTTCAGCTAAGTAAATCTAAAAGAAATAAACGAAGCGGGTAGCGTGCTACCTTTCTCTCAAAAAAACAGTACAATAGATATATAAGTTATTTTTAGAGAGAGAGAGAGAGAGAGAGAGAGAGAGAGAGAGAGAGAAATGTATGAGTTTTTTTTTTTTTTTTAAGAAAGAGGGATTTTGTTTACATAGTGTGGGGTGGAGGGGTAAGCACATGGAGAGGGGTCTTGGAAAGGGCCAAAGGGATGTGTGTGACATGATAATTACAATGGAGAGGGGTTATGCAAAAGCCAAAAAAAATAATAAATAAATAAAATAATAAAATTGTATTATTTTAAGTGGTATAAGATAATACAAGGTGTTAGGATATTCCTTGGAGAAATGCCATCAAAATCATTATTATTATTATTATTATTATGAAGAGTTAAATAAAAAATGGCCCTTTTTATGTAAGCATAAATAAATTTATCTACTTAGAGATATGCTTTGGTGAACATGGTGTACCACATTGCATGTGGACCAACCAATAATAATGTAATATTGATTTTTTGGGATGAATAAATCAAACTCTGTGAATATCAGCCTGTGTTTATAGATCATTACTTAAAATTTTAAAAATTATAACAGATTATGTGAAACAGCAAAATATTATATAATTGTATATTAATAACTATTCCTCCGTTGACAGAGGAAGGTCGTAGAATTTAAATGAAAATTTGAATAGAAAAACTTAAAAGCGTCAAATAATAAAGATAATAAATATAATTATAGTAATTGAAAGATTGAGAATTAAAATAAAGGAAAATGTTGAGGATACCTAAGTTTAAATTGCCCATAAATTTAGGGGAATTTGACTTTATTTGATTTAATGTGACTAATAACTGCCAAGAAAAATTCTTGGAAATGATGACTTGGGTGGTTGGTTACTGATTTATTCTTTATTTATTTATTATTTATTTATTTATTTAGTGATAATGTTATTATATATATATATATTTTTATCTACAATTTGGTGGACAATGCTACATGCTCATTGGAGTCCACAATTTATTATTATTATTATTATTATTATTATTTTTAGTTCATTACTTATTGTGTTTGTATTGTAATTTTGAATCTAATAGATATTTATGTCATTATTGTGAGACCCCATTTAGTCCTATATATAAGATATAGTTGGGCTAAACTCTTAACCCGGCTTAAGCATTTTGGGCGGTGGCTAGGCCCAAGAGGTTAAGAGAGTTAAGCGTGCTAGGACGGGAGTAGTCCTAGGATGGGTGACCCCCTGGGAAGTTGGGGCGTCACAGTTGGTATCAGAGCCAATTACCAACCGGAAGTGTGCGATGAGTCTCGGCTGAGCTAGGGTCGGAATGACAAGGCTAGCGAGACGAGTCTCACATCGCTTGGTACTTGTGAGTCTGAGCCTGACGAGGACGTCAGGGCTTAAAGGGGGGGAGATTGTGAGACCCCATTTAGTCCTATATATAAGATATAGTAGGGCTAAACTCTTAACCCGGCTTAAGCATTTTGGGCGGTGGCTAGGCCCAAGAGGTTAAGAGAGTTAAGCGTGCTAGGACGGGAGTAGTCCTAGGATGGGTGACCTCCTGGAAAGTTGGGGCGTCACAATTATTCAATACTTTTTTAAAAAAATTTGAATATTGCACATATATTGTTTGTAATCTATATATTTTCAAATTTTATTTGGCAACAAAAATAAAAAAGTATACTAGTAATTTTATTTTTTTTTAAATTTGGGAATCGAGGTGTCTCCACAAACAGTCGCAGTTCTACGATGAAATAAAATAAATAATTAGAAGTTTTTAAGGTTCACCTATTTATTTCTACATATGCAGATCACATGATACTAATGTGATTGAACGCGACATAAAGCTATCCGAAACTGAACGAGACAAATGCCGAATGCAAATACGCGTCGTGAATCCTAATTCTAAGTCCTTTTTGTAGTTTTTTTTGCTCTTTTGACATAAACTTTTATCGTATTATCTTAACTGAATTCTCCATTTTGCACGAAACTAAACATCGTAAAAAATAACAAGACTCTAATCACATTCTCCATATTCTAAGGCTTCGTTTGGGATTGCGGGGAGATAGCGTTACGTACGGTGAGAAAGTACGATGGAAAAATATCCCGTTTATTTCCGTACGTAATATTGCGTTCCGCATATCGCGATGAGTCGGTTACGATATATTTTCTGCAGTCCCACCGGAGAACGCAGAAGCATATCCCTATATGCTTTTATCCTAACTCTATTTTATCTAATAGCGTTAGATGAGCCTCAATACCAAACTAAGCCTAAGTAGATAGCGTTACGAACGGTGAGAAAGTACGATGGAAAAAATATCCCGTTTGTTTCCGTACGTAATATTGCGTTCCGCATATCGCGATGAGTCGGTTACGATATATTTTCTGCAGTCCCACCGGAGAACGCAGAAGCATATCCCTATATGCTTTTATCCTAACTCTATTTTATCTAATAGCATTAGATGAGCCTCAATACCAAACTAAGCCTAAGTATATTGTTATTCCGATAGAGCGGCCGAGGGTATTTTGGTCATTTTACATCTTTCGGGTGGCACCTGGCCCGGTTCAACCCACTGGACCAGTTGACTGAGTCCACCAAGTCAATTAGTAAACCCACACTCTTACTCTAAACCATTTCACCCTCTCTCTCTCTCCATACATTTCTCACTTTCACTCACCCAATTCTATTTCTCTCTCTACATACTTTAATTCTCATATAAAGAAAGTGCTTATGGGTACCCAAGTTTACCAAAACCAGTATATTTTTCCATATTAATGTCGGATCGTTGGCACAAATCATTAATCTCAAAAGCTCGAGCTATTAGAAATACGTAACTAATTTACTTAAAGCGTACACAGACATAGCGCCTACAGATCTTAATTGTGACTTGGCCCAACCAGCCTCACGCCATTTCGAACGTGACTCTGCCCAATCTAACCTCCCGCCACAGGACAGGATGCTGGTCCTTTTAAGTCAACAATTAATAGTGTGTTTGGCTCTGCTTCTATTTACGCTTTCAGCTACAGTCATCTTTCGCAGCGATGCAACTTTGTCTTTTAAAATATTTAAATCAATTTTTTTTTTGGAAAAAATATGTGTATAGAATTGTTTGAAAAAAAATGCTTTGACCTCTTCATTTATAATACCCGATGTTGTTTCCGGAGGAAAAAAAATAAAAATAAAGATAAAAATCAAATTGATGCTTTGGTCATTGGGTAGTTTAAAAAACTTCATTAGGTAAAACTTATTTATTTCCTAATTAGCCAAAATTAAAGGATGTACATTAACTTAATTAGGTACCTACCATTCATATGTGGAATTTATCCTAATACTCCATGTTACATTTGAGTACCTTCATATACATTTATACCAACCATTTCCTAAGATAAAAAAAAAAGGACAAGGTATCTTTAGAGGAATATATTGAAGTATATCCATTAAGGCACCTCATCATTAATGTAACACAAGCAAAAACTTAGTTGTTGCATTATAATTGGGTTGTGAATCTTTTCATGTGGTTTCACCCAAACTTAAAATAAAATTAAAAAAGTCTTTCACTTTGTTGGGTACTCCAGTTGAATTGACCCTTTAGTACATGAGACATGCAATTTTTTTAATTAAATCATATAAAAATTTACTATTCTCCCAAAGCTTAAGTTCCCAAAAATAATATTTAATATTTATATTCAATTTTTTTAAAAAAACTTCTATTAATGGATGTCGTATTTATGTTTTTTTGATAGATTTATCAAATACGATCGACGAATCAAATTACTTTTTCTGTAGTTGTTTGAGATGGATATTCAGTCTGAAACAAGCTAACTATCATCTTTTAAAAGCTAATCTTCAATTGCAATATCTGAAGTACATAAAGAAGCACTTAACTTAAGATATAATTCTTTTGAAATTTGCGATGTGCTCATAGTATGGGTCCATGCACGAAAAGTCTATGAAGATCTTAATAACTTAACTGTTCGGCGGTCAGAATTTATCTGATAATTAAGAGAATTTACATGAATCACATAACATAAGTTGGGTTCCACACATATTTGATCAATTATTATAGTTCATAAAAGCTTTTTGTAGAACTCATTAATAAGAGTATATTCTTTTCCAAGACAAAAGGAAGCTTATAATATCAATCTATCACATTTGTACTTTGCTTGTATCACATGAAGCACACAACATTGGAATATCCACAATGTGTTGTAATCTACTTTACTTCTAAGGGAGAAACATGAAATGGTCACGCAAATTATGAGAGCTACATTTTTATACATTGAGTTGTAGAAAAAAAAAAGGGGGGGAATATATATATACATAAAGGGAAAAAATCCATATATTTATATGAATGGATAGCTTAAATAAAAAGTTAAGAAAAATTTACATGGGCATCTATGTGTTCTCTCAATTTCTTATCCATATTAGTGCAATATATGCAGCAAATTATTCAGGAATTTTGTCCATACTCGACCCGAACCCCCGAACTTGAATAGACTTTGCGTTACGATAATATATATGAATATTTGCTATTATATTTAAATTTATATTTTAAAATTTTAAATTTTAATATTATATGTTTTGAAATATGGTAAAGAGAAATAATTATTTCGAATTCGTGTTTGAATTTGGATTTCTAATGAGAGAAAAAACTTGAATAAGGAGGAGTCCAACATTCTAGCAATCTCATTTTTTGTTGTCCTACTAAATCCATCTCTAATACGATCATAAGGTTTGGACAACATACTTTTAGGGGCTATTTAACTGCATGTAGTTGTAACTGTAGTATTGCACTGCAGTTGTAACTACATATAAAATTCAAATCCAGCGTTTGGTTTGATACATTTAAATCCAAACTGCTACAGTTGGAACTGCATAAGGGGATCCAACTATAGTAACTGGAATTACACCCAAATTGACTGCAGTTTCAACTGCAGCAATTAGAGAAAGTGACTTTAAAAAAGAGGTAAACTTATCTTCCTAATTACTTCTTAGAAATAATTTTTTTTTTTCTTTTTACATTGTAGATAATCTTGCACCTGATAAACTTTTGCAAGCGCACTTCTCACTACATGCAATCAAATAAATTATTTATAATTACAACGCTTTCGCATCGATCTCTAACTACATCACATTTCTAATTACATCAAATCAAATGACCCTTTATTTAGATTGGACAAGAACGATAAGATACAGATACAAAATACACCAGATAAGAGCGCTCCTCAACGAAGTTTCGCTGGAGTTTCTTTTTTGGTAATGTAAATGCAGAATAAATTACCTACACATTTTCTTTATCCACTTGAACTTATCCTTATATTTATGTGCCACTTTAAATGGTTCATATTTATTTGACCACAACCATATAAAGAACAAATTAAGGAACATTCATTGAATGCTCATCATTGGTACAATATTACCCTACTATCATTTTCAAAAGAAATTTTTTTTTTTTTTCAAATTTAATGAAAACCAACAACAAAAATTATGAAAATAAAATAAAATAAGAATCTATGGTCATGTTGGATTGCGAAGTTTCCAAGTGGCTCTCTCAAAATCCAAATTAGATATTTGGTCAAAAAAAAAAGAAAAAAAAAATCTAAGTTGCTCTATTCAAATGGCCATGGTCAAAAGAGTTTGACTTTTTTTTTTTGGTACATAACATGTAGCCATGGGAGCCTGGTCAAAATACACCACACATATAAAGAAATTAACTTATTGTGTGGGCCTGGTCCACCATGAAATGTTCTTTTAAAGCTCTTTTTTTTTTTAAACACGAACAGATATTAGCAGATCTATTTTTAATAGTAAATTTACAAATTTATTGAATCTAGTTAAATTCAGTAAGTAAACAGTGACCAAAATTTACTGAATTGATCTGTCAATATCAAAACCAGTTCTCTTAACTCTAATATACGAAGCGTTATGTATTAGAAATTATTATTTTGTGAATACTTTTTTCTGATGTAGTAGATGAACATATGTTTTAACATCGTCGGCTTTTGAGATTGCTCGATGATTAGGTAGTATGCTTTCGGGTTTGTAATGTCGGATCGTTGGCGCTAAACATAAATACACAATTAATTCACTTAAAGCGTACAGATACAGTGCCCACGGGTCTCGATTGTGACTCGGCCCAACCGGCCTCACACCACTTTGAACATGACTCGGCGCAGCCCGGCCTTCCGCCATTTCGAACATGACTAGACCCAACTTGACTTCCTGCCATATGACAGAATACTGACCCCTTTAAGCTAACACGTAAAACTTAGACTTACACAGAGTCTTTAAAATGTAGTACATCAGATGTAACAGTTTACATGATGTACATGATGGACTTGGTCTTAGCAATGATTACTTGTACTAATAAATTACACATACAAATGCTTCTTGGAGAAGTACTTTGGTTCATTGATTTAGTCAAGTTAGGCCTCCAAATTGTACACTTTTAATAAATTTGGGTGAGTCAAACAAGCTAGCTAAGGGTTGTGTACAATTGGCGCCTAATCAAGATTTGTGGCTTGGTTTAGTCAAATCTTAGGAGTCTATCTAAGACATGATCTTCACGCGTTATTTTACTAGAAAAATTTTCTTTTGGCTAAGAATAGTAAAATGTCTAACGAATAAATTAACATAAGATTCTGAGGAATTTTCTATACAGAGAAAACTGTTGGGATACGTGATTGTATTGTTTGAATGCACTATTCAAAAAATAGTTTATCGAAAAACATCATGTTCTATAGCAACACTAAAATGAGCCTTATACAACTGCATTAGTGTAGATTAAGCATTGTGACGCGCAATCACAAAATAATTAGTCTTCATACAGAAACTCATCATCGAAGCTTCTGTGGTGAAATAGTGTACTGCAATAAACAATGAACAGCGCAACAAGCCAGGCCAAGTATAACCTAAATGTATATGACGCTCTCTTGGAATAGCTCTCGAAACAGTTTCACTTCAATCTTTATGCATTATCAACCATTTATTCTATATTATATTTCAGCCTTACTACTTATTGAATTATCCGATGTATGAGATGGATGAAAGACAAATAGATTCATGACGCATGGACATACGAATAAACCAAGTGCGAGCAATAATTTGTACTTTATGAATATGGCTGAAATAAAATATTGTTAAAAGGTCAGAGACTACAATAAAACATCGTTGAAATTAAGCTTAGAATCTCGAATGTCGAGTTCGCAAGTTCGAGCACCAAAATTAAACTTGAACTAGAGTTTAAGAATTGGCATTGCAATTCACTCATTAGGATATTAACATGTGAAAATTATGTTTTAACTTGTTTAAGTTGAATGAGTTCTAATGTGGAGCATTAAATCCATGGTTTTATGTAGGCCTTGATCTATACCTTTCTTTTCTTCCTAACAACACAATATATCTTAGATAACTTTAAATTTGAGACAATTTAAACTCATATAATAATATAGATAAACTAGTCCTCTTAAATGGTACAATCAAAAGTACATATGATACCGACCGTCCCTAGCGCAAGTGGCAAAGGACTTGGTGGTTGGTACCCGAGGTCCCGAGTTCGAATCCTAGTTGATTCACATTTCTAGCTAAGTTTATTTCTAAAAATAAATAAACGAAGAGAATAGCGTGCTATCTCTTTCTCAAAAAAAAAGAAGAAGTACATATGACCCACATGCTCTCTCAAAAGTTAAGAGATTGATGATAAACAATTTGTGGAGCATGAGAAAGAAAGAGAAAAAAAAAAGAAAAATGGAGGGAATATATAAGAAATAAAAATATCAAAAGGACTAGGCATTTTATGTAATGATTTACCATCTTATTTGTGATGGACCACATGTGTGTGTGTGTATATATATATATATATATATATATATATATATATATATATATATATAAAATTGGTAGATCAAAAGAATTTACTAGGTCAAAAATTATGTGCACCTCAAAATGTGCATCAATGTGACAACCCAATGATGACATTTTAATGGTTTACAACAAAGACAAGTTGATTGCTACATTAACACAAGCCATCAATTAAAAAAAAAAAAATTCAGATATACCATAATTTTATTCCATGATTATTATTAGTTGTTTGAAAATTTCTCAAACAAATGAATATTAATAGGGATGCATTTGGTTCGGTTTAGTAAATTTTTAAGCTAAATTTTAAAAAGAAAATTGTTCTGATAAAAATTACTATTCATGACCAAATTCAGTACCGAAATTTAGCTACTTTTACAATCAATCAAATTGAACAAAAAAGAAAAATCAAATAAATCGAACCGATGTTACTTTAAACTTATATTTGTTCAATTCGAATCATAGTTACGAATAGGATCTCGAATTTTAGTCTTAGCTACGAATATAGGAGGCCAGGTTCTCGATTCTTAAAACCAATATACTTGGATTAATGCTTTGACCAAACAAAATGTCAAAATTAGATCATGCCATATGAAACTAATAGAAGTCATTAAAACTACATAGTAGAAAATAAAAAAAGATATATTTGTTAGGCTTACAAAGTTTGAATATGTTACTCTTTTTAGGAATTAATTAGAATGTTCCTGTTCTTAGTAGATAAAGTCCACATATATAGACTACCACATGTAACTACTAAAACTTATATTTATTGCGGATATTTTTGTCGATCATAAGCGCTAACTAATAATTTCAAAAGCTCAGACTACTGATAAAATACAACTTATTCACTTAAAACATATAGAGATAACGCCTACGAGTCTCGATAGTGACTTGACGTAACATGGTCTCTCGTTAGTTCGAACTTAACTGGTCCAACTCGGCTCCTGCCATTACAAACGTGATTCGCCCCAACCCGACTTCCCGCCATGAAGGAGGATGCTGATCCTTTTAAGTCAATAGTTGTTACGTACAACTAAGCTACTATACTATACATAGTAAATGATTAATAATGATTACTACAATTTGGTGGTTATAGTAGTATGAATCCAAAAGCTCAAAAATTTATAGTAAAAACCATTTAACTACTATTAATAGTATAGTAGCTGCTCAATTCTTTTACTTATATGCCCCCACAAATTAATCTATCTATTCATATAAATAGTTTTAAAAGTTTTAAAAGCATAAAAAATAGACTAATATATTTTGATAGGAGGGGAGAAAACTCTAGAAAAAAATTGAAATCCATTAACAAAGAATAATATATCCTCCATGGAGAATTGGTTATGTGGTTTTATTCCACAACCAAAAATAACATGAGGTTGTGGACACCACAAGCCCCTCTCAATGGAGGGAATCATCCTACATTTCACCCATGTCACTTTCTAAGTAGAATTGTTGTTCCATGCCTATTAGCTTGATCAATTTCAACACCACAATTATAAAGCTACATTGAATGGGACTTTGATTTGTGTTTGGGTCAAACCTCTACTATAAAAGATATGTGAGCCGGATTCGAGTCCAATCCTAGCCAATTTGTTGGTCATGCGGTAGACCAAGTTTTCAAATTCACTAATATTACGATTCGATAAGTTCTTCAGGTAGTCGAGTCAGATCAGATCAGATTCTGCAGCTACATGCATGTAACATTGCATGAACTAGACTCAATTTATTTGTGGCTAGATTAAATGCTTACAATTAAGTGGGAGAGAGAGAGTTGGGAAAAAGAAACTTCACAAAATAGGAGAAAGAAAAAATGAAAAAAAAGAAGAAACTACAGTAATAGTATGACCACAACTAATGATTGAAAAGGATCACAAAAACTTTGGAGTCTATGTATAGTCTTCGGAAGTAATATAATTATAGCCATCTTTACTGGGAACAGAACAAATTTATTGAATCTGATCGATCTCGATTAATTTTACATATCAAATTTAATAAAACTATTAACTAGTATTAAAATCAGTTCTGTTAATAACACCGTGATATACTTCATATCTATCTCACTCCATGTCAAGTTAAAATTGTAACCAAGTCAAGTTATTTATACACATATAGCTTTTACTAGAGTCTTCTTTTACATGCTCTCAATGCATCCTCCAAAAATTTAATAATCTTTATAATAAAATTGGAAACAGATGACACCTGTCTAGGTAAGAATGGGAAAAAAAAAAAAAAAATCCAGCTAATTACACAATACAGTAAGTCAACACCCATGAGCTGGCACAGATATTCTCTAAAGTAAAGCAATTTTTTTTTTTTTAAAAAAAAGGGGGGAGTAAACAATAAAATGGCCATTGAAGCATATTCTCCTGTGAGAATAACTAGGATTATTAGCCCATTTTATGTGATATTATGTTTGTAACTCCTCTTGTTATATAGTCCAGGGCCAACATGTTACCACAAGGAGCCCAAAGCCGCATGCTATTGCTAGAGAATTTTACAGAATAGTTTGTTGGTGTAAGTACACAAAAATAAAGATCAGATAGACTATAAAAGAATGAAAATCCCGCTCTCTTCAAAGAGATTCAAATCTTCTGCAGTTGGCAAGGCTTTCGAACCGATGGAACAGAATACTGATTTGTCCCCTCCAGAATACAACGACTAAATTCTTATTGTGTGGATTTACCAACTCTGTACTAGTAGACGAGCCCAATGCTCCTCCAAAAAATACCTTTTATTGGCCTCTCTCAAGTATGTAGAATAAAGAAATAGAAGAAATAGTATGTGAATTGTGTGGGCATGTGTCTAAAGGTTAAAAAGAAGCTCTTTAATTTATAAGCATTATAGGCCTTGGAGCTACAAGAATCAAAAGGTCACAAGTTACACAACATGCTTTTAATCATTAAAAGCATTTATCAACCTTGGCAATGGCATCAGGCAGTCTGTTAATCATTAGTGGCATGAGGCAATCTCTACTTTCCTCTCATCTGCATCAATACCCCCACCATTTTTATGCCCACATGTTTGCCAAAACTATGGCTACTACTCTTGCTAATTTTAAGCTACTAAAGTTAAACAATCTCGCGTTTCGACGAAAGTGAAGTTTATGTTGAAATAGTTTTTCGAGTACGCTATAGTTCAGGCAAAAATTATTTTCCATCCTCTTTTTATTTGTATAGTTATAAAACTGAAGGTTTTCTAGTTTTTCTATTTATTTGGCAGAAAGTGATGGCATGAAAACTGCAGGAGTGAGAGATGAGTCTAGGGTGGGCCGAAATCAATTGCACTGTTTTGAAAAATGAGTTTTGGCTGAATGTGAAGTTACAGTGAATCAAATAATGAAAATAAACATTTACGGCCGAGAAAAATTGAAGAGAGTATAATTACTTGATAGTTGTGACTAAAATTTCTCCTTAATACAAAGAAAATTATTTTTTGTTTAACTTTGTAAAGTTATCTAAAGAATAAATACCCAAATTTCAAAAAGCCCTGTGTTTATACCTTAAACTCTATCTCCCTTTGGCCAAGTTTGTCCTAGACTATTGCAAGACAAGCACATGATGCCCTAAAAAGCATCTTTTAGATTCTACTTATATTCTTTTATTTTTGTGGTTGTTGTAGTGCAAGAAGAATATATAAATAAGTGACCACACAAACAAGGAATCACAAAGTACTTTTTATATTATATACTTTGCTCCTCTTAGTTATTGTCTTTATTCTTAAATTGTATGATTACATGACTTTATTATGAAGGGAAACTCCAATGTAGATGTAATCTTAGTAATGAAATGTTCCTAAGCATTGATTTTTTATTATTAGCTTGCTCAATTTTGTCTTTTATTATCATGAAAAATATATAGTCCCCCATAGTTAGGGAAAAGGTTTTCTTTTTTCTTTCTTTCTTTCCCTATTTCCCTATTTTCTTTTTTAAGGCTCTTCATAGGCTCTTATCCCAAAATATCCCTCCTAAATTAACCAATTATATGGGTCATTTGGTTGGATATAAATATAAATACAGTATAGTTGGATATCCATGCAGTTAGATATGTAACAGTTACAAGATTAAAGATTTGGTTCAATGCAGTTGAGGTTACAAAATTTTATTACTCTATATATGAATGGTGAGATTATCCCCAATAACTTACACTATGTTTAAAATTATTTTCTCCAACTATTGTAGTCAGAACTATGGTCAATCTGGGCGTAATTCCAACTGCTGCAGCTGAACCTCCTCGTGTAGTTCCAACCGCTACAATAGATTTAAATGCGTCAAACTAAATACCAGATTTCGATCTGTATTTAGTTATAAATGCAGTGCAGTTACAACTACATGCAATCAAACAGCCCTACAATAGCAAATGGATTGGCAGGAAAAAGTTTTGATGATGATGGTGATGATCATGAAACAACTTCATTGTCCCTACCAAGTATAAGTGCTCTTTGAATGATATGAAAAATTTCACTAAAGTTACAAGTCAAATGGATTAAAAAAAAACCTTGCAATTAGGGTTTGGATCAAACCCAACCCAATCAATTAGCTGATTAATTAAAGAATAATACCCATCAATAAAATGTAACCACCTAAGGAATTTTGTATACACTTGATTTAAATATTAGATATAGTGTGGGGTTGGGAAATCATAAACAAAGCCCTATTAAGGTGAACTAATGTTGAAAGCAAACTAAAGCTAGAGTACAATGAGATAAGTATGTAGTAGTTTGGAATTTATGAAACACATAGTTTAATTTAAGATGCACATTAACTTTGGAGTTCACTAGTAGGTGAAGTTTTCATAGCCCAAAGGCCACTTGAACTTGCCAACTCCTTAGTTGTTGGGATAAAGCCCAAATGAGAGCCAAACTTTTTGCTTTTAAAGCCACTATATATTAAGGTTAAGTTCGTGCCTGTTTGATCTGACTTCTGATCTGACTTCTGATTAGCCTTTTCTATTCGAAGAAATAAAAGTCAAGCACTTGAAACTGAGAAAATGAAACGGAGAGCTCGAGTGCGTAAAATTTGCGAAAAATATCCACCAAAATTTAGATGCGGGATTTCCTAAAACATTAAACTTTTCACAGAAACAAAATGAACTTCTATGCTCCAAGATTAGATACTCCATTTAATACTCATGCTTTTGCTATAGTAGGAAGTCATTAGAGCTTCTGCTTTTAAACTTTTAAATTTTATTCCTAATTGTCGCCACATAAAAGCTCTAAACTTTTTTAATTGTCGAGCGCTCTGTTATAGATTATTGCAGCTAAAAGTAGCGGCGAATGGGTCACAAATGAAAGCTTTTTCAAGGCTTAGGCCCTTAATCAATGATTTATGTGCTAAGATACATATTAGTTACCAAAAGACTACAACCTATTAATACTTCCCTTTCAACACCTAAAAAGAGTTGGTAGATCAGTTAAATTGTTGTTGACCATACTAAGAAAGAACTCAAAAGTGCTTCTTTTTTAATTTTTTGCTTGTGCTCCCAAGTGCTTACACTTCAATCATAGTCATTATAACAACCACTAACTACACAATAAACCAAATTATGTGACCATCTCATGATGCCACAAGGAATTTGCTTGGACCTAGTCCGCCAAATTGGTCGTGCGCCACTAAACGACCTACAATTTATCTCATATCTGTTCGCAGTTCTCAATATCCAAAACAAAAAATAGAGTAAAATAAAGTCTGAAAACGACTTGCGACTAACCGATAAAGATGGAATAGATGACAGATTCACTGGGCGAGCCATGCTGACATGGTAGACAGGGCTTAGGAGATAACTTCCCTCATGCTAATAGGTCTTTGATTGTTGACCAACCCAAGAAACATGGAGGGAAAAAAAAAAGAAAAGGAAAAGGATAAAAGGATTTTTTTTTTTTTTTTAATAAAAGAGAGATAGGTAGCGATTTGTTTATTATTTTTTTTAAAAAAATTCAGCGAGAAATATGAAGCAATTACACTTCGAACTTGAAAGCTCAGGTGCCAACCATCAAATCCTTAGCCAACTGTACTAGATACGGTCGGTTAAAAAAGATTGAACCATGTCCCAAATTTAAAGTCTAGTTGCGTCACATTTTCAGTGATGTTCATTTCAAGAAAAAGAATAAAACGGATATCATGCTATCTTTTTCTCTCTCTCAAAAGAAAAAAAAAAAAAGAAAAAAAAAAAGCAAATTACTATCATTTGAAAGGAACTTTTGTTAGATATTTGATAGATGGACTAGTGACCTAACATTTGTTTTTTATAGAAAGTTGTGGAAAGGCAGAATAAATGCCAATTGACAAGCATAAGATGCTTTGTACTAAGTTTGGCCAAGAAAGCAACATATGTTAAGAAACCAATATTACAAAAATGATATTTTTTTATCGTACTTTCTCACCGCACGTAACGCAGTCTCTCCGTAATCCCAAACGAAGCCTAAATTAAAAATTAGGGTACATTTGATCTAATCTACGGTACAACACTTACAGCACTACGTTAATAGAAATTATCGATTATAATTATTTTCAGCTTTTGCCAAATAGATTGTTGTGGCGCACAATCGCCACCACAATATCCAAAGCTAAGCCAAACAGAAACTAAATCTTGAACTGGAATTGTGGTACACAAATCCAAACCTATATCTAAGTTAGAAAATAATAAAAAGTATAATTATTTTCAAGTTTTTTTGGGTGGGGTGGGGTGGGGTGGTGGGAAAAAAGACAAAATCATCACTAAATGACAAATATAACATGCCTTGCATTGAGTTTGGCCATAAAGCAATAAAGAGAGTTTTTTAAAAAAATTAGGGTTTTGTTTAGCAAGTGTACTAGTAAACAAAATGCTAATTTTCACATATATATAATCCTTGAGAAGTGAATATACACCAATGCCCTTGTTATCTTTTACTATTACTATTTTTAGAAGTTAAGAGTGAGTCATATAATTTTTCCAGGTAAAATACATTGCTAGGTTTAAGTGACTAGTTACTTTCTTAGAGAAAAAAATTTAAAAAAAAATTAGTGTGGTTTAGAAATTGAGATTCAATTTGAAATGTATATGGATTTTATATTCAAAATTATAAAAAGTACTACATCTATTACACACACTCAGAACTTGTAGAAACTAAAACTGATGAAATACTCAAATAAATATCTTTGATTTATCTTTTATTTGTGTATGATTATAAAATTCAAACATCAACACATGTTAGATAATTAAAAAAATAAAAAAAAGGAAAAAAAAAGAGAGGTCTCTAGTGTGATTGGGTCCGAGCTCTATTTCGAGCCGGGTTTCGACATTTTCTGTGAGACCCCAGATAGTTCTATATATAAGATATAATATGATTAAATCTCTTAACCCGACTTAAGCATTTTGGACGGTGGCTATGCCTAGTTTAAGAAAGTTAAGCGTGCTAGGACGGGAGTAGTCCTAGGATGGGTGACCCCCTGGAAAGTTGGGGTGTCACAGTTGGTATCAGAGCCAATTACCAGTAGGAAGTGTGCGATGAGTTTCGACTGAGTCAGGATCGGAGTGACAAGACTAGCGAGATGAATCTCACATCGCCTGATACTTGTGAGTCTAAACCTGACGAGAACGTCAGGGCTTAAAGGAGGAAAGAATATGAGACCTCAAAAATAGTCATATATATAAGATATAATAGGGCTAAATCTCTTAACCCGACTTACGCATTTTAAGCGGTGGCTATGTCCAAGAGGTTAAGAGAGTTAAGCGTGCTAGGATTGGAATAGTCCTAAAATGGGTAACTCCTGGAAAGTTGGGGTGCCACATTTTCAGATTCGGATTCGGGCCAAAAATTCGGACTCGAGCCCGTGTAGATTTTTCGCGGAATATAAAACTTTATTTAAATTTGATTTTGAGACTATTTTGAAGCAAGAGTTGAGCTCTGTAGTTTCTTAATCTTTATATAAACTTCAAATTATTTCAACTTAGCATAAATCATTATATTTTTCGTAACATATTATCCGATAATCCGCACCGAGTAAACTGAGATTTGTCGAAAACCTGGTATTATTAATCAAAGTAAATAGATAAATTTAATTCAATTATTATTTTGCAAGCAAAAGAAGTGACATTTTTTTTTTAAAAAAAAAAGAAAATGTGTGACTACCATAATTTGTAAAATATACTTGGAGTTTACTACACTTTTGGGATTATTGTGAACATGTTTATAAACTAAATGATGTTTAAAATTTAAAAAATAATAATCTATTGATTATGTGAGTTATCAACTTAAATTAGAAATTTACAAATTTCAAATTTTCACATATGCCCTTGAAAATACCTAAATTTCATGCAACATATGCCATAGTAATTACACACATCACTTTAAAAAACTTATTTTCAAACTAAATTCCTTGATGAAACAAATGAAAAACCAAATTCTACTCAACTAAACTCGAAAAACTCGAACAAATTGAATTTGAAACCAACTTGAAACAAGAAGGGTTCATCGCGAAATGACCCGATACCGTAAACAATTCGAAAGATGAAATTAACTTGAACAAGCAAAGTGATTTGATTTGAGTTTCTTGGTTTGTTACAAGGGTCAAAAACTAACCACAAGACAAAGAAGTGCTCTTTGGAAGCACTCATCAACTGCAGTTTTACTAAAAATCTCTTCGAAAGCTTTCAATCTCACACCGTCGAAAGCTCTTAATCCAGTAAAAAAGCTATTTCAGAAGTCAGGTCAAACATGTACACAATTTAAATAATAAATAAAAAAAATTCGAGATTGACGGAGTAAATCGCCGCCATAAAGAGATATTCCTTGCGCATACAAACCATGTGCCTAAAACAAATTTTGTACTAATAATAATAGTCTTAGATGAATCTACTTTCCGTAAAGAGTGCTTCCTAATGTTCAATGCGAAAAATGATAGGGTGTCTTATTCGTCGAATGTGATTGGATATAATCGAAGTGCAGTTCAAATTGAGAATAAATGCTGTACCAAGAAGAAATTTATTCAAAAAGGGCAGCTGCACCATTGACATGTCTTTTGAAAGAATAAGATGCCTTCAATACTGAAGCAGAATAAGGAAAAGTGAAAAGATTCGGATGCAAACTTATCATCTCCAAATAACTTACTTGGCCTATAAAAGGGGATTGAGAAGTCGAATACTCACAAAGCCTGAAGCATTTTGCCGAAGAAGCCTAATTAGAAGATGCATTCTCTCAAAATCAACCGCGCCCGACGAAAGCATGTCAAGTTTGAGGATAATAGCCTCCCGCCCGCCAATGATAACCCTGCAAATGATTCAATCAAGTACACCTACGAAGAGCTTTGCTCCCCGAACCTTCAGAAGGTTTACATAGAAAAGGCAAAATATACCTACGGAATGGTTGCGCACGATGCGGGGGTCGGCCTTGCCACCGCCCCTCGCGGTCGGGCTGAGCGAGAAGAAAAGAAGGCGAGCCACGAACCCGCCAAGATTGCAGCTTACGAGGAGGACATCGACGTCGAGGCTAGCGAGTTCATCAAGCGCAAGCACGAGTACTTTAACCGCCAGAAGCTCATGTCATCGAAGTCGCTGGCTTAGAGAGCAATTGAATGGAATCTATATACAACCTGTTTGATGTATCCCCACTATGCTACAATAACCTATAAATAAATCTCTTTGTGCTCTCTCTAGCTTTGAAAATCTTATGTAATAGAATATGACTATGACATTGTATTAAGAATGTTGTCTAAGGGAAATAAGAAGCCGACTGAATTATGTTTATCTTCTCCTAAATTGTCACATAGTCAACTATACGGATCATCATCATCAACTAATTATTGAATATATTTTAGCATCCTAGTGAATTTCACATTATTGCTCGTTTTTTGAGTTTCAATCGTATCCATGATCCATTACCATAGCTTCTTCTGTTTACTGCAACTTATCGGACATTATAATCTCGAGAGTCAATTGCCTTCAACAGATTCCATGCCTCTTTAGCTGTTTGCGCACTTAAGATAATCTCCAGAATATTTTTTAGATCAAGTGGTTGATACAAAGTAAAACAAAAGGATTTACTTTTGGCCTTAAAGTCTAAATGTTTGATCTCTCTAGGTAATCCTTTTGCAAACTATCGAAGAAGCAATATTCTCACCTTAAAAACCAGAACCAGTAGAACACTAGAAAAAAATTCATCAAAATTTATAATTCGTTTTCGATCTCGGATCTCTATTCCGAAAATGTCTTGATCTATCAAGTAATCTCCTCTTCCATCACACCTCATCAGGTTAGAATTATTTTACAGCATCAGAATCTCCACAATCTAAGTTCTACACCTCATATATAGCGTTTCCTGGGACTACCATATTGCAACAACTTCAACAAAGTGATTAGCTTAATCAAAAGTTAGAACCAAATTTCAACCATGTAATTGTAGTTTTCTAGCCCTTGTAGGAGGATATTTTCATCCACTTTTGTCTCCCACGGACGTTTAGGTTTCCTCAAAATTAGCTCCAAGGAGATATTCTATCCGGTTCTCCTTAAAGAGGAAAATTACAAATTTGAATTCAAAGACATACATTAATATGTCGATTGCATGATCTTCTAAGGGAAAAAAAGATTCTCCATTATATCAATTAAATCATAAGATCAACTAAAGTATGAGTTTTACAACCTCATATGTATAGAAGATTGTTCAATTCAACTGAAACTAGAAACCAAGAACGTAAGAATTTTGGTCCCGTATCACTTAGACAAGAATCCTACGTTACAACATCTAGAGAAGTGATATACAAGAAACTGTTGAACATAATATAAATATATATTGACCAACAACAAACATGTTACGAAACCAATTAGACCAAAATATAGATAATCCTACATTCATAGTTGAGATCTCGGAAATCACAACGTAATTTCGAAATACAGGGAAAGGCAATATGATCAAGAAGAATTCTCAGGTTTGATGGAACCAAACAGCTTAGAAATATCAGCGTGCTTACGAATATGATGAGGGCACTTGAAAAGCAAATCTTGCGCCTCCGAATACCTTCCTTCGTCAAAGAAGGCCTTGAATACATTTAAATAAGCAGCCGGGGATGGATAATTATTCACCGTCAGAGCTTTCAGAAACTGCCGTGCATCGTCAATCGTCCCAAACTTGGCTATATAAGGAGGGAACGGGTCCGCAAACGGCGGAAAGTTTTGCTTCTTCATCGAACCCAAAAGCTTCAATGCTTCTTCGAGCATTCTCACTTTCAATAGCTCACTAATCAAATGCTTATACGTCGCTTGCCACGGTCGCAAACGAGCTCTCTCAACCATTTCATCGAACAGCTTGTAAGCGCCTTCGGCCTTGCCTTTACCACACAACCCTTTAACCAAGATATCCAAAACGTCGGCATCCGCCTCGCAGTTTTTCTCTATCATCCTCGCCAAACACTCCAACCCCTCATCCGCCTCTCCGGCAGTGCAATGCCCCTGGATCAATATCGTCCAAGTCTTAAGATCCGGAACACATCCAGCGGCCTCCATTTCGTCGAACACCTTATACGCATCGTCGAATCTCCGAGCCTTGCAGAGCCCATACACCAACTGGCTATACGTGATGTTATCCGGCTCGAACCCTTCGCTCCGCATCTTCTCCACGATCTCCTCCGCCTCGCCGAACCGCCCGTTGCTCGTCAGAGACCGGTGAATCCCATCGTACACGGCCTTCGAAAGCGAATACCCTGCGGATTCGTACTTCCTCACCACCCTATAAACCAGCTCGAGATCCGGGGCGCTGCTCATCGCGATGTGCCGTAAGAGAATTCCGCAATCCTGCACGGCCGGCTTGTAGGGCCCGTCCATCATGCGCTCGTAGAGCTCCACCGCCTCCTTCATCATCCAACACTTCTGGAACTGGCGCGAGAGCTTGACGTAGGTGTCGATGTCCATGTCGTGCGACTCGCGCTTCATCTCCTCGATCAAGCTCCAGAATTGCTGGATGGATTCGCCGCGGCCGAGGGCGCGGGCCATGGCGTTGTAGGCCACGGTGCCGTGCGCGTACCCGGGGCGGGTCGCGGCCCAGCGGAAGAAGCCGAGAGCCGTGAGGGGCCGGTCGCGGAGCTCTCTGAGGATCTTCGCGACGAAGTCGTCGGATAGTTGGGGATTCAGCGATTCCAAATTCAATTCGACTGCACCGTTCCACTGATCGTCGGAGAGGAGCTGGAGGGCGGATCGGAGGGCGGCGTCGGAGGCGGAGAGGAGGGCGGAGTTGGAGTAGAACTGGGCGAGGGCGGAGCGGTCGGAGGGCAAATTGGCTTGCTTGAAGGAGGAGAGGAGGGAGAGGAAGGTGCCGTGGTCGAGGGAGAGGCCGGAGCGGGACATGGAGGAGAGGAAGGACCAGAAGTGGGGGAGGGAGTCGGGGCGGGCGAGGATGCGGAGCATGAGGTTGTGGGCGGGGGCGGCGGGGACGAAGGAGGAGGAGGCGGGGTCGGAGACGACGCGGCGGAAGAGGGAGAGGGCGTGGTGGGGGGATTTGGAGAGCTTGGTGAGGGCGTAGAGGAAGGATTCTTGGGTGAGTGGGGAGGTGGGAGGAGGGGGATCGGAGGAGGAGGAGGAGGAGGGGGTGGTGGGGTGGGAGAGGGAGGAGAAGGTGAGGAGGAGGTGGCGGTGGCGGAGGAGGCGGTGGAGGAGGGAGCGAGAGGAGGAGGAGGAAGAAGACGAAGAAGGGAGCATTTTTAGGGTTTTTTTTTTTTGGTTTTCTAGGGTTTAGTGTTTGGAGGGTTTTACTATGAAGTGTTTGGTGCAAAATGAGAGAGAGAGAGAGAGAGAGGGAGAAGATGTTCACGGATGCAAACGGGCGGGATCCGGATTCGGACTCCCACCTCCCACTTCGTTTCACGAATTAATTTTAATTTTATTTTTGGTGCTCACTTATTTTTTTTTTTTTTTGAGAAAAAGATAGCACGCTACCCGCTTCATTCATTGGATAAATGAACTAAGCTACAGAGGTGAGGCAATCAGAGCCTCAGAGGAAAAAAAAAAAAAAAAAAAAAAAAAAAAAAAAAAAAAAAAAAAAAAACTAGTTTGCTCGGCGTAGGTAATCCCAATCCTTCATCAACCAGTTGAATTTTTGGATAACTTGCACGGGATTTGGTTGGATTTTTCTAAAAATCATATCATTTCTCACCTTCCAAACTACCCACCAGCTTCCTACTAATTCGATAAGTCGGTTTCTCGAACGATGCCTTCAAATGTTCTACTATTCACGTAGGGATGTCAATGGATACGAATATCTAGATTTTCAAAATTTTATCCGACTTCAAATGCAAACAGAACAAATTTATTCGATACTAAACGGATATAATTTCGGATATGGATATAAAAAATAATAACCCCACAGATTTGGATTAAGGTATGAATTTTGACAGTATTACATCTGAACTCGAATCCAAATTGATTTTACATTTTATAATATATATATATATATATATTTTTTTTTAATGTTATATTTGAATTTGTATTTTAAAAAAATATAATATATTTTGAAATATTGTAAAGAGAAATAATTGTTTCGGGTTCGGGTTCGATTTCGATTTTGATGGTCGAGTTCGGGTTCGGGTTTTTGGAAACCCACTCCAAATCCGACTCGTTGACATCCTTATATTCAAGGTAGATTAAAGAAGAAAAGAATTTTTTCATTTTCGCTCTATTTACTTATAACGAATTAGGACAGACTCAGTACAGATTATATATATTTTTTATATTTTTAATTTTTATTTACCGCTTCATTTAGTATGAATCGGTGCGGGAGACCTACCAACCCGGATCCACTTGCTTTCCCAGAAGAGGAGGGTTTTAGTTAAATGCTAGGGTTTAGTATTTTTGTGTGCTTGGGGGTGAAGGTCACGTGGAATGCACGTGATGTTGGCGCTAAAAATAGGTTTCTTTAATGAGTGTTTTATAAAGTTTCTGATGAGAATTTGAAATCCAAGTACAGGAATTCCACATTGCAGCATTTGATGATATCCTAGAATGAAGCTGCTCAGAGAATCTTTTAATGTAAAATTTTCATCTGTGATTGCGAGAATAGTTTTTGTTCGATATTGCAGAAAATTTATATTGCAGATGATGAGAAAGTACGATAAAATTATAGTTCATCTATTTTTAATAACTAATATTATATTTGGCATGTCGCAATGAGCAGTAGGTTAATATATTTTTATGTGTAGAGAAGCATATTGTTATCTGCTTTCATCTCAACTTTATTTACTTAATAGCGTTAGATGACTCTCAATACCATATGAGCCCATAATGTATTTTATACCATAAGAAAATATAATAGAAAATATGTTGAGTTTTTTATATTGGTTAAATGGGCTTTCATTGCCTTTTTTTTTTTTTCCCGGTTTACTCCATTGAACTATCATTTTCTTGTCATCGCGACATTGTAGTTCAAGAGACATTGGTATCCGAGGTCCCGAGTTCGAATTCTAGTTGATTTACATTTCCAGCTAAGTTTATTTCTAAACGAAATAAAACGAAGCGGGTAAAAAAAAAAAAAGAATCGGAATGGATAGGCCAATATGTTTGGTTGAGAATAACAATGGGATTCAGTATGCTTGATTCATGCTTTCAGTATTTAAAAAATTTTAATTATCAAAAAATAATTAAAATAAAATTAAAATTAAAATACAAAATAAAAAATTTAAAATGTAGTTTTCACCTCAAAACATAAAATTAAATTTATAATTTAAAATTCAAACTAAAAGTTAAATATTAAAAATTTACATCAAAATATTAAAATGATAAGGCAAAATTTTAAATGTAATTTTTTTTAAAAAAAATTAAAATTTAAAATTGAATGGACAATTCAAAATATAAAACTAATTTTTGATTTGATTCAATTCAAACTTACAACTAAATTTAAATTTAATTTTATAGATCAAATTCAAAATGCTTGATTGAATTTATATTTTAATTTAATTTCTAAATCAAAATCTAGAATTAGAAATAATTTTTAAGTTTAAATTTATATTGTAGTTTAAAAATTAAAGTCAAAAAATTTAATTTAATTTTAAATAAAAATATAAAATATAATCGAGATATTTTTGTAAAGTGCATTTTTTCTGCATGAATTCAACTTCCAATCCGACCTCCTAAGAAGGATTGGAAAAATGGGTGAAAATGGGATTCCCGCATATCAAACACTCAAAAACAGATTCGTCAATTCCGATTTCGATTCTTGGATAAAAAGGGGGCGAACCAAACACGCCCTTTGTGTAGCTAGTTTCTGTACGAAAATAGATAGTTTATGTGACGCTTTGCTCTCAAAAAGGTCACCCATCCAAGGGTTACTCTAGCTTATGTGACAGTTTAGTCAGATCGTCAATTACAACATTGTTATATTAAAAACACATTATCCTTCAATCGATCTAAATTATATTATAAAATTTAATTATAATAGTTAAAAAAATTCAAGTTAGAAATTATAATAAACTAAAATTAGAGGATCCAAAAGATGATGCACTTCATAGTTTGAGTACCAGTTTTGTATTATTTATGGTCCCCCATTTATAACAGGTAATGCATTGGTACAATCTCATGCGCAGGACTCTCTATATATAGAATTGATTCTATCGCTTATTAGTAGGGATGCAAACGGATTCAAGTTGTCGGAGCTCCCGCGCAAATGGGGCAGTAAGTGGGGAACTAATATACGGATTCGGGACAGTAAATAGAGTTATTTATTTTTAAACCCGAAACGGATTCAAGACAGGAGATGATGAAAAAATTATTCCACCTCGCCAAGCCTAGGCCCAAATTCATCCGGAATTCGCCCCAAATAAGTATTTAATTATAAAACAATATTTATTTTTTAAAAAAAAGTATTATTTGAGTTTTATATTAGTTCTTTTTAAAATAAATGTGATTTAAGAGATAGTTGCTTTTATATTATTTTATTATTTTTAAAATTTATTTTAACTTGTATAATAAAATTTTAATTATATTTAATTTAAATTTAAATTTAAATAAAAAATAAAAAAATTGATTGGTGGGCCGGATTCGGAGCATTGGGGGGAGGCGAATTTTTTTACCGGGGCGACTATAAGACATATATTTGTGACTGATGAGTAACAGGATCGCCCGATAATGACTCCAAATGTAGATATTCCCACACAAGACTAGAGCTGTCAACGAGCCAAACACGAGATAGCTGGTGCCGACTCGTGTTCGCTTGTTTATTAAATAAACAAATGCAAGCTAGCTCATTTAAATATCGAGCTGAAAAATTCACTCATGTTCGGCTTGTTTATTAACGAGCCAAATACGAGCTGGCTCTCGAACGGCAAGTTAGATTGTGAGCCCTATTATGGAGTAAAAAGTTGAAAAAATATTAAAAAATTAGAATCTCAATTTGATAATTAAAATTTATAAAATATTTTCCTTTTTTTAAATATATTTGAGTTATATTTAATCGAACACGAGCGAGTTGATTTCAGTTAGTGTTCGATTCGTTTATTAATAAGAAAAAATTTCCTGCGTGCCCCTCTAAAAGCACATATTTATATGGATACCCCATAAAAATTGAAATATCTTAAATGCCTCTGTAAATATAGAAAACTTTCAAAAATACCTTTCAAAGCAAATTTCTTGTTAAAATCCACACTAACGGCAACTAAATACCAATTTTACCCTTTTCATAGTTGCCTTTTTAGATATTCCAACTATTACCAATGAGGGGTTAATTTCATTCATACCCCTCTAAACGTTCAAAATATCATGAATATCTGTATAGATTTGATTATATCACAAATGTCCTTACAAATACTTGCTATCTTACAAATATTTTTTTGTCGTTAACTTTCGTCTCTCCACCAGACGTCTACTTTAGATAGGATATCATGAATTAGTAAAAATATCCATTTTATCCTAATTTTTTTAATTTTTTTTGAAAGAGCACTTTAATGTGATGAAACGTACAATAAATAGATTTTCAAAACTGTCCCTTACTAATAATTAGTTTAAATAAAGGTACAATTATTAAATTTAAATACTATTAAACTATTAATAAACGCCAATTAGCCACTCTGTTATTTAGTATATTTGCACTTTGACCCTTTATTATAAAATTTTATCAGATGATCTAAGTTTTTCTTTAAAATTTTGTAAATAATGTTAAATCATTTTATTATAATTTCAAATTTGGTAAGCACTTTTATTCTCTATAATTAACGATAAAACTTTGTAATTTTTAGCTGATTTATTCTTTTCTCTCTCCCTTTTAAAAAGATTTAGAAATATTTAATAATATTAAATAGATAGAAATATTATTCTTTTAGAATCTATAAATCTTACAAAAATTAATGTGAAAATCTAACTAAATAGCATATACCGATTTCATAAGTAGGCCTAAATAATATATTCAAAGCTGATATTTAAATTTATAAAACTTTTAAATTTATAGGGTATTTACAAAAGTTATAACTCATTACTAATAGTTGGAACATTTAAAAGAGCAACTATGAGAAGGATAAAATTGGTATTTGATTGTCGTTAGTGTGTATTTTAATAAGAAATTTATTTTGGAGGATACTTTTGAAAGTTTTCTATATTTAGAAGAACATTTAAGATATTTCAATTTTTATAAGAGCATCTATGTAAAAATGTGCTTTTAAAGGAGCATACAAATTTTTTTGGAAAAACTTCAAATACCACCCCTATAGTTTCACGCTTTCTCACTTTAGTATTCTGTGGTTAAAATGTATCACTTTAGTATCCTGTGGTTTCATTTTTCTCTTTCCGTTATCTCCTTCGTTAGTTTTTTCGTTAAATCAATGACAAAGTTAAAACCATAGGGTATTAAGATGAAAATTCGGTAAACTATAGTGTATTAAAGTGAATATTCGATAAATCATTGGTGGGGTATCTAAAGTTTTTTGTATATAATTTAACGGAGAGTTAACGGAGGTGCTGACGGAAAGAGAAAAATAAAACCATAGAATACTAAAGTGATACATTTTAAACTATAGGGTACTAAAGTTAAAAAATACGAAACTATAAGGAAGATATTTAAAGTTGGGGCAATTTCCTTTATACCCCTACAAAGTTCCCCCCTTTCATATATACCCCTCATACAATCTGTTTTCTAATATACCTTTGAAAAAATCTAAATTTTTTTCAATACACCCTCAAAATAGGAGTATATAAGAAAGAAAGAGAAATTTTTTAGGAGTATATTGAAAATTAAGGGGTAAAAAAAATATCACAAGTTTACAAGGTAAAAAAGTAATTATCTCTTTAGGCTTCGTTTGATTCGGATATAAGTAAAAACTAGCTATTCCAGCGATAGGTACAAGTGTAGGGATAAGAAAAATAGCGTTTGGATAAAAATTTGATTGTTTCCGGGGCTAAAAAATAGCGTTTGGATAGATAATATGGAATAAGAAGAATAGTGGGTAGTTATATATAGAAAATAGAGATATAAATAGAAATAGTTATACGAGCTTATTTCAGATACCTGAAAATTACTATTTTTTGATAAAAAATTTATGTTTAAATATAAAGAGGGAATAAAAAGTTATTCCTCTTATTCCCGATCCAAACCCTGTCTTAAAGTATATTCAAAACAAATTCTTATTAATAAGAAAAAAACTATACGTAGTATTGTTCTATTAATAAATGATCGATCAATCTCGAGCTGATTTCAAGTTGAGTACTTACACACGATTCTAGCATTTAAGTTACATAACACGACAAGCCGGCAGCACTCCCTCACGCTAGCCACGACCTGCCAAACGTCGTACGTCAGGCCAGTCTGCCAGTCAGGTACGGCCCATGAATTCACTCCACTCCACCCCACTCCATATCTCTACATCTCCCTCTCATCCTTTCTCTCTCTCTCACTCTTCCCCCTTCCTTTTCCTTATCCTCTCTCTCTCTATAGAGGGAAAGGGAATGGATCCTCTTCGCTATTTATCATTATTTTTATCCCCCAAATTAATGAAAATAATAATAATTATAATTTGGATGTTAATTCTTGGGGTAGTAGCGGAGGAGGGGAAGGCGGCGGGGGCGGCGTGCGAGTTTCCGGCGGTGTTCAACTTCGGCGACTCGAACTCGGACACGGGCGGGCTGTCGGCGGCCTTCGGGCAGGCGCCTCCGCCCAACGGCGAGACCTTCTTCGGCGCGCCCGTCGGCCGCTACTGCGACGGCCGCGTCGTCGTCGACTTCGTCGGTGCGTCCCTGTCTGTCTTCCCCCCCTATCCCTCTCCCTCCCTCTCTCTCTCTCTCTCTCCAGACGCAGCCGCTCTGATGCTTTTTACACTTACTACGTCGTGACTAAAAGTATCATTTTTGTATAAAAAAAGACTCCGATATTTTAAAAGTGCTTTCAATCAAGAATTTAAATGCCGTGACACGCCATCCTGCCGAAAACTTACCGGTATGGTACGGAATGGTGTGTGTCGAATTGTGCCGATGCGTGCTGGTAAAAAAAACATGTGTGCTGATTTTTTTAGAAATAAAATATTATAATTGCTTATTATATATTTTTATCAATTTTTTTGAATTTTATTTAGAAAATTATTTACTAATTTAAAGAAAAGAGGATATTTGAACTGTGCCATCGGGGCACGGGACATAATACAACAAGTTGAATACGACATGTGCCGATGAGTACTTAAATTTTTGCTTTCAGTCTTTTCTCATCCTCTAATGTTGTTTTCTATGTAGCAGTTGCACCGCATCATCTATGAAATCAATCAAAATTTTCCTTTGGAGAAAAGAAATAATAATTTTTTAAAAAAAAAATCATGAGTGGTTTGTTGAACTCGAAGGCCACATTTTGATTGGTTGGGACCATGATGAGTGGTGCGACCGACCATATCTAATACAGTTGGCTAATAATGACTTGATGGTTGATACCTTGGCTAATAATGACTTGATGGTTGATACCTGGGGTTTTAAGTTCGAAACAAATTGCTTTAAATTTTTAGCTGAGTTTATTTCTAAAAAATAATAATAATAATTATAGTGTAGGAGAAAAAAAGATTGAAAACGTATTTAGATTTTTTTTTGGGGACTTTTCATGTATAAAAATGATGATTTTAGTTACCACATTACAAAACTAGTTGTTAATCTATAACAAAAATTTTATTTGCACACCTTATTAAGGGTTTGAAAACTCTTTTAGATTTTTCAAAGTCCTAAACAAAGGAAGTTGATAAGTGAATAAGGTTTGGCATTTCAAAAGTTAAAGTGTAAGATTTATACCTATAAACTCCGAATTAGGCTACTATACCATTATAGCACCAAGCGCTTGGTTTTCGGCCCTTGTATGAAGGGATATGCGGTTACGATGATATTAGTCCCCTAGGGTTGAATGAGTCGTTGGTTATATAATATGAACTAATAGGTGGAAATGATCAAATTGGTAGATCTAACGGCAAAAAAATTGATAGTACCAAGTGCTTAGTGCTATTGGTAGCATAGTATCTGGACTCTATAAACCTCTATTTATTTCCACGTTTGACATTAATGACTAGTAATCATGTTTATTATTTTGTTGTTGTCTCTTTCATTACCTTTTTATTCAGTGCACGTGGTATAGTTCTATAGTGCACGTGGTATATATGGTTTTATATATGGTTTCATAATGCACGTTAATAGAGGTGTTAAGGCTTATCCTGGGCCATTTTCTATCAGATTGATTTTTTTTGGATAACATCACCTTACCTCTTTTATAGAATTGCTCGTCGTATAACATTTTTGGAGTGCGTGAATTCACAAATCAATCAGAAGTTTTCATATTTTTACTTGAGAAGTCTTTTTAAGCATTTCGAATAAAGATAAGATCTAAAGTGATTTTAAAAATTTCAATCCTCTAAAGCATCAAAGCAGTCGCCCTTGGAGCGCGCATTCCTAATTAACTAGACCACAATTTATTGTAGTCTTTGCACTTGTTTTTCATTCTATATGTGCTTTTATTGGTGGTGGTAGATAGAGAATACTGTCGGATCGTTGGCGCTAACCATTAATCTCAAAAGCTCGAACTGTTAGAAATACGCAACCAATTCATTTAAAGCGTACAGATACAGCGCCCTTGGGTCTCGATTGTGATTCGGTTCTACCAGCCTCACGCCACTTCGAACATGACTCGACCCATTCAGCCTCACGTCATTTCGAACATGATTCGGTCCAACATGACCTCTCGTCACAGGACAGGATGCTGGTCTATTTAAGCCAACAAATACATGCTCTCTTAGGGAGAAAAGTAAGAAGAGGTGAGAATGTGTTTTCTTGAGAGAGAGAGAGAGAGAGAGAAGCCAAAGCCTATGGAAAAGGACAGGGGTCTTAAAGTTTTTTTTGACTGGTACATAAAAGGACAGGGATCTTAATTTTTTGACTGGGACAAGACACATGCATGTGACCACACATAGTGGCCTCTGGGTTCATTGTTATGGGACAGGTGGGGGAGCATCTTTTATTTCCTTTGGAAAAAAGATCATAATGAAAGGAAAAAAGATCATAAAAAGTAGCTTTTAATAGTTGCATCATTAATTGGGGCTTTTTGGGACAGTTTAATTTACTAGTCCACAAGTAGAAGTTTTTGAGTTCTTAATTAATCTTCAGTGAGAGTAGGGTAAGGGCTTGTTGAATAGTGTTGGGAGATTAATGTTAGGGACTTAGAAAAATTCTGCGCAGCCCGGTCTCTGGCCCAACTCCGCAAGCTGAAGCAGGTTGCAAACGGGTTGTCAATGAGACCCGAATCCAGCCCACTTTGGGAGAGTAAAGGATTACAAAACTGGTGCCATTATGCCTCATTATTCTTTAGAAAAAACTGCCAAGAGTTATGAGAGAGTCTTTTGGGCTTAGCTTTTATGATGACTCATTATGTGTGTTAATGAGTGAGTTAGTGAGTGAGTTATGTTGGCTAGATTTATTGTATCTCTAGGCCTATAAATAGTGGGTGTGTGGTTAAGGCCAAAACACATAAGAGAGTGTGTATATGTTGTAATCTTCTTTTTCTAAGTAATTAAGAGTAGTTAATTTTTTTGGGTAAACCTCTCTCTCTCTCTTTTATTCCCTTTGCAATATTTAGCCGTAGGACGCGATGGTCCGGGCTAGCAACAGGGACAAGGGCTTGTCCATTTTTGCGGAGAAAGGTGGGCGCCACACGGACTTTGCGAGCAAAAACGCTAAGGTCGTGACATTAAGCTGCATAAACTCATGGATGTGACGGATTTACTGAAACTCGTTCAATCTAAAAGCTTTCGACAGTCGATTTTGTGCAGTAGTTTTGGTTTGGGTTGGCTTCTGCAAATGTTCGAGCAGCACTTCTGCAGAAGCTCCAGATGCCGGAAAACATTTGATGATGTATTCCTAAAAAACGCAGCAAGAACTCCAGGTTTTATGTGAAAGAACAGTAGAATAACCATACCAGCATCTAACTCGGTCGATTACCGACAGCAAGTTCGATTTCTGAGTTAGTCGTCGATTTTTTATCGAATTTTTAGCGGAGATCTACTCATCAGATAGATACATAGATAGATAGATAGATAGATTTCAGTAGATGGAATCCAGAGATTGCTTTTACTCCCACAATAAGAAGATCCACAGGACAAAACTGTTAAGTTTTATCGGTTAGTATCCAATGATATACTAGCCGCTAATTCCGCGCAATGCGTGGGCTCGATTTGATTTGTAATTGTAGCACTTTAGTGACTATCCACATTCGCATGTCGAAGTTTCAGCACTTTCTTTCTGCTTCAACTTTATATACATAGAATTTATGCTGAATGCTTCGTATAAAATACGGTTTCTGACTAACTTTTAATCATGGTCCTGCAGCAAGCAGCCAGGGACTTCCTTTTCTAAGTGCATATCTCGACTCGATCGGGACTAATTTCTCGCACGGAGCCAATTTCGCGACTGCAGGCTCGTCGATCAGACGGCCGAACACGACGCTGTTTCAGAGCGGCGGGTTCAGCCCCTTCTCCTTAGATGTGCAATCGTGGCAGTTTTCGCAATTCGTAACTAGGTCTCAGGTGGTTTCTAAAAGAGGTGAGCAATGCTTTTAACCGATTCAAACTACTTCGTTCAACCGCAGTTTCTTTTTTTCCCTCGGAGGAGCCTTTTACATATATGTTCCTGTAAAATCGAAGTTTCTACATATATATATAAATGTTTTCGTTTGTGACAGGAGGAGTCTACAAGGACTTATTTCCAAATGAGGAGTATTTCTCTCGCGCGCTCTACACTTTCGACATCGGCCAAAACGACCTAACCGCGGGGTACTTCCATAACAAGACAACCAAGGCTGTTAAAGCATATATCCCCGATGTCCTGGACAAGTTCGCCGATGTTGTAAAGGTACTTCACAGTTACCTATTACCGTATTTGCCGTTGAGCTTAAATTTTACCCGTAGAAGGTGGATTCTGTACTGTCAGAAATGATCTACGCTGTTTGAAATATCGAACAACGAACATTTATAACTTCGAATAGTGTGTGAGATTTTCTGTTTTGTGCGCAAGCTCGTATATGATCTCGGGGGGAGGTACTTTTGGATCCACAACACCGGCCCGTTCGGTTGCCTCCCGTATGTCCTAGTTCGCGTCCCGCACGTAGCCGCTCGGAAGGACGCGGTCGGTTGCGGTGCGACTTTCAACGAGGTCGCGCAGCTTTTCAACGCGAAGCTCAAAGAAACTGTGGCTAAGCTCAGGGAAGAGCTCCCCCTCGCGGCGCTTACTTACGTCGACGTCTACTCCGTCAAGTACGAGCTCATAAGCCAAGCCAACAAGTATGGTAAGATCTAAACACATTTAGTTCAACAACTAGATTCGAATAACGCGGTCGAAGCGTAAACATGATTGTGGGTTGTGGCTTGAAGGATTCGAGCATCCGCTTATGGCGTGCTGCGGGAATGGCGGCGGGAAGTACAACTACGACGACCACACGGGCTGCGGGTCGAAGAAGACGGTGAACAACACCGAGGTTTTGGTCGGGAAGTCGTGCGACGATCCGTCGAAGAGGATATGCTGGGATGGGATTCACTACACTGAGGCTGCTAACAAGTTTGTGTTTGATCACATTGCTGAGGGCGCATATTCTGATCCTCCAGTTCCTTTAAGATTGGCCTGCCAAAAGAAAGAGTAGTGAGCATAAATTGTGTTATTTTTTCTTTCTCTTTTTCTTTTTCTTTCGCGGCGAAAATACAGGAAGCTCTCCTGTAAATACTCGCATTTTCACTACTCCACGATTTTCAGAAACTTATATTTTACTCCCTCAAAATTTCAGTTGATGCACTTAGAGCCCCCCTTCTGTCAGGTTTTTATCACTGTTCCGTTTATTTCATATCAATTTATATTGCAAATGCCCTTTAAAATAAAAGGAATATATTAAAAAATTATTTTTTTCACTTTGAAACAAGTATAAGGGTAATTTGGTCATTTCATCATCTTCATTAACGTCGTAACTTTTTAAAATTATTTCTGAAATTTTAAGGGGGCGAAATGTAAGGTTCTGAGAGTTAGAGAGAAAAAGTGAAAAAACGGCTAACAATACAACAAACCAAACTGTTGTATGTGATTACTCTGAACTCTGAAATGCAATAAACTTCAGTTACTTTTATGTTGGCTAAATTGAACTTTTGGTCCTCAAATTATGAGGCGCGTGATATTCTGATCCTCAAATTTTAGTTTGTTACAATTTACGGCTCATTATTGCAATGAAGTCTCACAAGCTAATTTAATTGATTAGATGTTGAAGCATCGTTGATGTAAAAGTAATGTAGCATCTTAGTTATTATTGTATTATTAAACATATTACTATTACATCACTCTTATATTCGTGCTCTCGGCTTCTCAGATTATAGATTTAGTATCTGATGCGACCAATTTAGCGTTAGAGTTTTTGAAAAATGCAACTCAACCAAGTTGGGCTGAAAATTTCGTTGAGTTGGTAACTTTTACAATCGGCGCGGAAAATTTTTAAACGGCTGTAACTGTTCACTCGAGTATCTGATTTTAGCCTCTAATCTATATTCGAAAAACACTTTCTGAGATTTACACGTCGAATAACGAAACTATTCTAGCCGAGTTTGGGATCCAAATTCAATTGTTTCGTTTTCCGTTTTTTATATTTTTAAGTTATTTTCGAAAAGTTCTGTATTTTTTCTATTTTGAGTCCGATTATTTGATTATTTTTAATCTGTTTAGGTTTAGAGATATATTAGAATTTATTATCTTCGTCTAGTAGGATTCGGGTATTGTCTCTATATATAGATCTGACGTTTAGTTAATGTAATCAGATTTTTAGAGTTGGTTAATAATGTTTTCATCTTTGTCGAAGAATTGGTTCTTTATGTATCATTTCTTTCTGTCCTTATACTTATTCCCTCTCAACACGGCTTTGGCCCTGTGTCAGTATCTTTTCGAGATCTTTTCCGGAGGGGGGTTATGTGTTACACGTTCTATCAATTAATTTGGATGAATTTTTCCTAATTTTTTTCATACACATACGAGTAATTATACTATATGTAGTACAATTAAAAGTTTTAAATTAGAACTACTACTTTACAGCAAAGCAATAGCTGAAAGAGGGGTTAGCCCATGAGCTTTTTCCGGAAAAAAAAATAAAATAAAAGAGGGGCCAAATAGGGGATAAAAAATTGATTGGGGAGGAAATCCTAAATTGTCCATTTGAGAATGTGGAATCTGTTATCATATAATCGTGACATTTTACATCTAGAGGGAAAATTTAGTTCACATTAAAAAATTATCAAAATGATTAAAAAAGTTAGCTTCGTAAATAAATTTTTAGTTTCTGAACTTAATGGCAAATTAATTTTCAAACTCTTAATTTTAACATTTTTGAGAATCTTAATTATTTTATTTTAAATAAATTTATTTTATTTTTAATAGTAGTGAAAAGTTAAAAGTTTGAAAATAATTGGGCATTAAATTCAAACGCTAATAGTTTATAAAAAAAAAAAAACTATTTTTATTTTTTTTCTTGTAATTTTCTTAATATATATTAGATTTTTTTAATTAATGGGTAAAGTTCGGACCTGATAAGTGCTGAAAAGCTCGAGATGTGAGATCCGACACCCACATTACAGTTTTAACAGAAAATTTTTGAAAAAAAAACTTCAACGGGAAGCTCCCCACCGACGCCTTGTTATGGAGTGTCAATCTGTCATCAAGTGTTATTTTTATCTCTATCCAAAAATTATAATTTTTTTTTCTAAAATTTAAAAGTTTTTTTTTGAATTTTAATATTAAAAAATACTCAAGTAATCATTGAATAGAGACAAAACTAACAAGTGTCAGTAAATAGGGGGTTCCCCAATGAGGCGTCGTTGGGGAGCTCTCTACTAATAAGAGTTTATCCGACAAATTAGGGTTCCATTCCCAAGTAATTTTTATTTTGAAATAGGCACTCACGACTCGCTTATCTTTATTTAGAAGTAATAGTGTTGTTTAATAAAGTACCACCTAAGGTGTACTACTTGGTACGACGAGCGCACAAACAGAAACGATAAAATGACGATCGCAAAATAGAAAAACTATAAAACAGTAAAATATATATATATAGAGTCCGGCTACTATACTCTTATGAGTATAGAGTCCCTTGTACTCATAAGTTGTTGGCCGTTAGATCTACCCTTTCATCATTTTCATCCGTTAGATTATATTATTAAACCAATCACCAACTCAACCCTAGGGGGCCCATTATCAACCTAACCGTAACCACTCTCATCCTAACCGCACATCTCTTCATCCGAACGGTCGAAAACTTATGAGTATAAAAGGCTCTATACTCATAAGAGTATAGTAGCCCCAGTCTATATGAGTCCGGCTACTATACTCTTATGAGTATAGAGTCCCTTGTACTCATAAGTTGTTGGCCGTTAAATCTACCCTTTCATCATTTTCATCCGTTAGATTATATTATTAAACCAATCACCCACTCAACCCTAGGGAGCCCATTATCAACCTAATCGTAACATAAGAACTTACGTGGAAAATCGTTTGTATGAAAAAAAAAAAAAATAGAGGCGAAGGAGGAGAGAACTTCACTATACGAAAAAAATAATACAATATTGTAGAAGTACAATACACTGCATCGCCTCTAAGGCAAAAAAGAAAAAAATTTCTTAATGGGCTCAAGCCGCTCGAGCCCTTCGCTTCGACCACATCCGCAGCTCCGCTCCAACCACAGACATCCTCTCTCTTCTTCATATCTAACACTACTAAAATAAGTACAATAATATCAACATCATCTTATCAGTTTTTTTTTCCTACAACAATTTTATGAGGCTAAATTACAGAAATTTTTTTGTATATCTTTTTTCACTTTTTCTTTCTGACTTTAAAAAAAAATCTATATTTTATTCCTCTTAAAATTTTAAAAATATTTTCAGAAGGGTACGTCATTAATGGAGAAGACAAAATGGCCAAATTATCCTTACTTCTTCTATACGAGAAAAAAATAAATGTTTAATATATTTTTATCATTTTGAAGAGCATTTTCGGTATAAATTATAAGAAATGGACGGAATAGTGATGGAACCCTAACGGAGGGGGCGAAATGCAACAACTTGAAATGTTGAGAAAGTAAAATATAGATTTTTAAAAATTAAAAATTAAAAATAAATATTTATAAGAAGATTTTCTATAATTTAGCTATTTTATAAGGCTAAATTATATAAAACCCCCCGTCAATACCCGTTTTGTCACTTTCCCCCTCCTGTTATTCAAAAACCTACATTTTACCCCCTTAAAAAATGAAAAATATTCACAGGGGAGTACGGTGTGACAAAATGACCAAAATGTCCTCATCTTCTTCATCTCCTCATTCTCAATCTTGCTCATCCCGCATCCCGCACCCTCGCCCACGCCTCTCTTGACCCCAACTCCGACTTCGTGCGAGGGCGAGGCGGCGGCCTAGGACATATGTGTGGGCATGGATGAAGGTTTCAGGAGTACTTTGGGTATAAAAAATAAGATATAAACAGAATTCTAACGGAACACTGACGGCGGGGGACGGAGTGAATATTTTTTATTTTTTAAGAGGGCAAAATATAGATTTTTGAATGACAGAAGAAAAAAATAAAAAAACGAATATTGACAGAAAAATTTTCTGTAATTTAGCCATTTCATAAACTCTAAATTAGAACCTCTGGTTTCAAAGTTAAAAATTCATTCCATTATTTTGTCACAGTCAAATTCTCAATGCCTACACTAAAAAGTAAAAGAAAAGGCAACACTTTATTATTAGTGGAAGCTTTTCGAGCTGCCACATCCAAAAGCCACAACTACAAATCAACCCATTAAGAAAAAGGGATAACTTTAAATACTACCCCTGTGGTTTCGTGTTTTCTCACTTTAGTACTCTGTGGTTTAAAATGTATCACTTTAGTACCCTGTGGTTTGGTTATTCTTTTTTTGTTATCTTTTTGTTAATTTTTTTGTTAAATTAATGAGAAAGTTAAAACTACAGAATAGTAAAGTGAATATTCGATAAACCATAGGTGAGATATTTGAAGTTTTTCTGTATAATTTAACAAAAAAATTAACGAAAAGATAACAAAAAAAAAGAATAACCAAACCATATGGTACTAAAGTGATACGTTTTAAACCACAGGACACTAAAGTGAGAAAGCACGAAACCACATGGGTGGTATTTGAAGTTATCCCTTTTTAAAAGCACTTTTGGGATGGTGGAAAGGGCGAGGGTTGAGTCAGCTCTTTGTCACCTCCCAAGCAAATCTCTTCATGACACAACAAAAACAATTAAAAAAAAGAAGAAAAAAGAAAGAAAAAAAAAGTCATTTTGTTAGGTTCTCCTCTTTTTCCACATGAATCATTACCTTTTATTTTTTTCCTTTTATTTTTGTTCTTATTATTATTTATTTTAGTGCTTTACACTAACTACATGTCTACATTCCAAAAGTTGATGATGGAACAAATAAGCCATTTAATTAGTAGCAAAGCTAAAAGTAAGATAAAAAAAAAAATGGAAAAAGAAATATTAGAAGCACCTGGGTTATTTGGGAATTAATATAAGTTTTAATAAAATTATTATATTAAAAAAAACAGCTACAAAATATGTACAGTTTTAATAAAAAATTAAGAATAAGAATTAGGTTGGCTACCTACTCTAACTAATAAAGTTTGAATAAACAATGGTTACCACCTAATTTGGCGTCGATACGGCGGTGGTAAAAAACATCTGTTTATATGCTTTGGAAATTTGAAAAAAATTTGAAAACACTTTTTTTTTTTTTTTCTTCCTTCTAATGCTATAAAGTTACAGCGGCATCCGTCTCCAGAGAAGCACGTATCCATGGTGGCGATTATCATCGCAATTTTATAATATTTGAGGAGAGAAAAGAGTTAAAATCGCTTTTAATTTTGAACCTTAAATCATAAAAATAGGTAATTTTGGAAATTCAATCCCATATCAGGCATGCAAGAGTTTAACGGTGGAGAAGAATCTAAATTTATTCAAATTTTGATAGAAAATACTTTAAACTATATAGATGAAGGTCAACATTCTTGATCTTGAATTCGAAATTCCTATATTCAAATTTTAAGAATTATTCAATTTTCACCGTTCCTTTTGACATGATTTATTTACTAAATAAACGATATCGAAAAAAACTAAAATTTTATTCCTAAGAACTTCATATATCCTAGATCAGTTTCAACGGTGTGGATCGTTGATTTGAACACCCTAAGATCGAAAAAGCGACTATAGTACCGGAGCCCCGGTACTATAGATAGTATAGTAGCCTCATTCCATATATATATATATATATATATATATATATACATATATATATATATATATAAAGTCCGGCTATTATACTATCGATAGTACCAAGCTCTTGGTACTATTGAGTTTTCTGCCGTTAGATCTACTCTTTGATCATTTCCACCCGTTAGATTATACTATTCAACCAACCACCCACTCAACCTTAGGGGACCACTATCATCCTAACCGCACATCCTTTCATCCAACGGCTGAAAACTCGATAGCATCAAGCACTTGGTACTATTGATAGTATAGTAGCATAATTATATATATATATATATATATATATATATATATATATATATATATATATATATATATATATATATATATATATATATATAATTGAGCTCCTATGCTTTTAAAAGTACCAAGTTATTGGTGCTTGTAGATTTTTGGCCATTGGATTAAGGGATGTGCGGTTAGGATGATGTGGGCCCCCTAGGGTTGAGTGGGTGGTTGGTTGAATAGTATAATCTAACAGGTGAAAATGATCAAAGAATAGATCTAACGGTAAAAAATTTACAAGCACCAAGTGCTTGGTGCTTTTACAAGCACCATAGCCGGACTCTATATATATATATATATAGTGCTTTTTCTAGTGCAAATTTGTACTTGTATATTAATAAAAAGAGATAATATCTAAAATATCCTTCAAAACTTCAAAAATATCTAATATACCTTTAGTTGACTAAAATGTCCTTATTGATTTTCAAAAATTTCTTCAAAAATTTCCAAATTCCTAGAGTTTACTAATGAAATTTGGGGTTTATAAGCATATTTTTATAATTTCATAATAAATTTAAAATTTTTGAATAGTAGTGGAAAGTAAAAAAACAAAAGCTCCTGAAAAGAGCTAAAAAATTGGACCAATTACATGTTTCTAGATCAAACTTTTATGTATATCAATTTTATATTTCTAAACAATAAGAAATATATTCCTTGTCAAAGATTCTATAAAAAGAAAAGTTACTTTGAATGTGAATTTGAAGGCCTAAATGACATCAAATTGGCTCAAATACTCCCCTCAGAAAGTGTCATTCTCAACCAATTTGATCTTATTTTTCTTGATGAATTGAGTGTGTAAAGGTTTTAAGGTCATGTTTGAATGTCGGGATAAGATATTCAGTAATAACTTATTCAGTACAAAACTTTTTTTTTTGTGTAGTTAGAAATTAGAAATTTAATATTCGCTTCTTAAAAGATTTTGGTATTCATGATACGGTAGAATAGCATATTTACATATAAGCAAATTTATCTTTTTCCTTAATAACTTGAAGGCCGAATATACTATTATATTCTACCAAATATTATTAGCTTCTTGAGTAAAATAAAAAGATATGCCGAATAAAATATTTATGTATCCAAAGAGGACCTAAGGTGTGACACCTCCTTTCCCAGGGATCACCCATCTTAAAACTATTCAAGCTCTATCAAGCTTAACTCTTTTAACCTCTTAAGCCTAGCTGCTATTCAAAATGCTATAGTCGCGTTAAATGATTTAGCCCTATTATATTTTACATATAGAACTATTCCAAATTCTGGAGGTGTTACATTCCTCTTCCCCTTTAAGCTCTGACATTCTCGTCAGGCTCAAACATATTCACAAGAACCAGGCGATGTGATACTCTTCTCGCTAGCCTTTAACCGATCTTGTGGGGAATCGCGCTCCACCCACAACGGTTATCAGCCGGGGAGCCGTGCTCTACCCCACTCTATAATTCTACCTCAGCCGATCGTGACTTGTTTCATATTTTCGACCGGTGATTGGCTCTGATACCAACTGTGACGTCTCGCTTTCCAGAGAGTCATCCATTCTAGAACTACTCTAGCTCTAGCACGCTTAACCCTCATAACCTCTTGGGTCTACCCATCGCCCAAAATACTATAATCGGGTTAAGAGTTTTAGCGTTATTATATCTTACATATAGGACTATTTCAAATTCTGAAAATTCAAATAAGGTATATTGGATTCGATGTTAGTATCTGAATGGATCAAACCTAACCTACTTTGTAACATATTAATATTCTTTAAAGACTTAGACTTTACCAATGACAATAATATATTTCATAATTCAGTACCATACACAATTATAATCAACTCAAGATATAAACAAAATTGCAGTCCACATTGAAAGTAAAAGTATTGCAACATGGCTCACTAAGCATCCAAAAGACAAAAGGGTTAGGATAAACAAGTACATGTAAAGTTTACATTGCACTAGAGATGCATCCATGTAAAGCAAAGTGTAGTGTCTCCAAAGGCAACTTTTGTGGCAAAAAAGAAAAAGAAAAAGGAATTAGCAATAAAATAGTTGGCATAAATGTAGTTGGTCATGAGGGAAAAAATGATTCTAGAGGTGGGCTACTAAACCCTAACCCAAATAAACTTTTGTGTCCTACTATAGTCATAGGGTAGATTACATTGTCCCTACTAGAATCTAGATTTTTTTTTTTTAACCATTTCCTCAATGTGCCAATGTATTATAAAGGATTTAAATGCCCTAAATCTAGGGTTTTTTTAAGATTGTTTGAAATTTCAAAAGCATTTTGAGAAAAAAAAGAGGGTATAATAATTGTTATAATGCCCCCTAAGCAAATAAGAGTTGAAAACAAAACATATGACTAAAAGTGCTAAAAAATCTTGTTTCTTGTGTTATGTAGAAATTAGAATTCAAGTATGCATATAATGTGGAAGGTTTCTCTACTTATTGTTGGCTATTTATTATTGGGCTAAAATATGTCCAACTTTCTGCCCCGTGACAATAGGCCCAGGAGACAAATAAGTTGAGTTAGGTGAGCCTAATAAGTTGAGTGGGGGTGTGATCCACAAGAGACCCAACGGCAAAAGGCGCAACAATAGACTCAACGTCCAGGTGGGTTGAGTCAGGTCGACGCCCGCGAGCGCTATAGCTGAGCCCTTAAGTGCGAAGTGTGCGTCCTTCCTATCAGCACGTGTTTTTGGGATAGTTGGTTAGCTCTTACGATCCACACTTATAAGAGTAAGCTTTTAGGTAGGAACCGAGTCCTTTAGTGTAAGAGCATACAAAAATAAATAATTAAATATAAATTTAAAGATAATTACTGGCTTAGAGAGTGAATAACAAACGCACTCTTAGCCTCATGGTCTACCATCTATGTTGCCGTCCAAGAGTTCAGAAATTTAATTTCTGCTTGTGCTTTCACCAAAATAAATAAATAAATATATAAATAACAAAAAACTAGTATTCTCTAACTTTTTTTGAGAGAGAGAAAGGTAGCATGTTGTCCGCTTTGTTTATTTTTTTAACAATAAATTTAGCTGTAAATATAAAACAACTAGACTTTGAATTTGGGACCTTGGGTACCTACCAGTAAATTTTTTGTCACTTGCGCTAGGGACGGTAGATTATTCTCCAACTTTTATTGAGGAGGATTTTGGAGGTGGAGAGAGAGAGAAGAAAAAAAAAGCTAAAAAAGGAATAAAAAAAAGGGGGGGACAAGTGCAAGAGAAATTGTGTCCCAACATGTGGAAGTGTGGAAACCAACAAATCCCCCATTCCTTCCTTGTACACACCTTTTACTCCCTCCCACCTGTGTTAAAAAGCTGGGTTAGTAGGAGGGGGGAAGAACTTGGAGAAAAGAAGAAAAAAAAAACAAATGCCTTCCCCTGGTTGGACCTGCTGCCCCTGACACCTTTCCTTTATATAATCCACTACTCTCTGAAACCACAAACCAAACCAACATCTACTCATCTACAACACACACCCACACACCCACACACACACACTCCTCCCACTATATTTGTAGTTGCTTGTGTGTTTGTTTCCTCTAAAGAGAGAGAGAAAGAGAGAGAGGCATATATATATATATATATATATATATATATATATATATATATATATATATATAGAGGAAGAGTTAATGGAGGTGATAGAGGAGTGGAGGGTGTTGGGGGGTGGAGGAGTATACTCAGGAAGGCATAATAAATCTCACACTGATATGCAATCAGGTCTACTATACTACTGTGTAGTTGCTTGTTTTTTTTTTTTTTTTTTTTTTTTTTTTTTTTTTTTTTTTTTCCATCCTCTCTTCTTTTTCCTTTTTATAACAAAAAAAAATTTGATTTTTTTTTTAATTTTTATTTCTTTATCCTTCATCTGTTACTTGTTCAATTCCTTCTCTTTTTAATGGGTTTTCTTGATTAAATTGTTCTGGTTTTTAAGTAGTAAGAAATAAGACCCATTTTTTCTTTTTTCTTTTTTTTTGGGGGATTTTTTTTTTTTAAGGATATATGCACTTTCATAGTAACCATTAACCAACCAATCTACTGTTGGTCCCACTTCTCAATTTCCAAGGCATTAATTCATTTTTTTTCTTTTTGGAGGTATTTTTGCATATTTTTTTTGGCAATTGGTATTTCTATTTAGGTGGAGATTGATTGCAACCAAGAAATTCTGATTTGGAGTACAAAATAATAATTTTTATTTTTATTTCTGTTAAAATCTGAGACCTTTATTAATATCATTAAATTCTGATTTGTTCATTTCCCTTTCTTTTTTTTTATTTATAATTTTTGTTTCAGCTCTACTGTTAGTTTAATTCAATGCTATGTGACTAATTAAATCCCTTCTTGTATTCATTTTCTGATAACAGTTGGATTCTTTATGTCATACACAACTATATATATTGATTAAATTATTTGAACATTTTATACAAATTTCATTTAGGATTATAAAGCTTTGATTTTCTTATGAATTTCCTTGTAGAATGCTTAACTCACTCTTGTAGTTAAATTCAAACATTCTTCTTAGATTTCGTCACTAGGGGCGTAGTTGGACAATCTAAAGCTTCTAGAGAACTGCTATTTGAGTATATCTATTCGAGGAAGCACTCCTATAATTTTTTTTTCCCTAAGAAATTCTCCTCTATTTTCGGTTTGAGAGCTTATTTTAGCTACACCGTCGCAGCGAAAGCTCCAAAGAGTTTGTTCTCCAAACACCTGAAATTTACGAGTTTTTTTGCTTTCTGACAAAGATAAAGCTATTTAGGAAGCCAGGCCAGATAGGAGGATAAGATTGCTTCTGCGAGTTTTAGTCTCAGTGAAAACTATCTCACTTCCTATACTTTCTTCAACTATAGTTATTGGTTTTGCAATGAAATTGGTTTCTTCGACTCGCGAACTCGACACATTCGAATGAAATGCTTTCGAGTAGCTTCTTGTGTTATGGAATGTTGTATTTTCTAATCTTAGCACATCGATAATTGGATTATTCAGGAGAGGAAGATATATGGGAGTACTTTCCATGCCCCTTCTGCTACATTGACGTCGAGGTGCCGTTTCTCTGCGACCATCTGCAGGAAGAGCATTGCTTCGACACGAAAAATGCGGTAAAAGACCCAAAAAAATCAATTCACTTTTGATTGCTTTAAGTGCTATTTAGTATTATATATAACTTCTACTTATAATTGTGTTTAATCTTATTCTAAACCTGAAAAATGAATGGAACATTGATTCGCCGCGTTGTTCATTTTAACTGCATTAATAGCTAAGATGGTTTTTCGCAATCTGACGGAGAACTTACAGGTCAGACATTTTCATTTTCCTGACCTACAGAATTCCTATATATGCGCGAATGCGTTTACTATGCAAATGGTTTTCATCTTCTTATTTTGAGACTTGAAACTCTTGTTGATCTTTCCTTCCACTTTCCTTAAATCTTATATCTTTCTCTCGCAGTCATTCGCATCGTAATTTACGAACTGCGACAGCTATAGAATTTCGTATGCGCATGAAGATCGTAAAAGTAGTAGTTACGCGTTCTCATAATGCACGAATATTTTACTTCAACTTGTTCTTACACCACATTAGACCCTTCTAATCTTGTCTTTTCGGGCATGTAAACTCGATTAAGTTGCGAAGTCATGCCGTGTTTCAGGTATGCCCTATGTGTGCGGACAATCCCGGGAAGGATATGATCACTCACTTTGTCATGCAACATTCGCATTTATTGAAGGTAATTGATAAGAATGTATGCAACTTACTTGAACTACACCGCATTTTCGCAATTGTTACTTGAAGTATAGTAAATCTATGTACTTTGTTGGAATTTAACAGTATTTTTGACAATATCTGTATCTGTTTCTGACGAAAACTGATCAGTTTCTAACAAAAACTCGAGGAAATTATCTGAAATTAAAAGTAATGAGCAGTTGATCAAATTCAAGATCTTCTCTACATTATTACGGAGTATTTTTAATTTTGTTTTAATACAGAGGAGGAGATCTCATAAAGCAAGCTTATGGATGAATAACTCGGGACCGATTGAAAAGGAGCGATACGAAATCAGTTCGTTTTCTGACGTACCCTCCAACAGCAGGAGAAGAAACTCTGCTGAATCTGCTCCTGATCCGCTTCTGTCGTCGTTCTTATGCAATACGAACTTCCTCGATATTAATTCCGGAGAAGTAAACCACGAGAGCGAACTTACGTCAAGCGACTCGCAGAATCAGAGGTACTTTTAGCGAAATTTCTAGGATTATATGATAGTTTGACACAGATTGATTATTTGATTCCGACCACTGTCGAAAGTAGCAACAGCAACAGCAACAGCAACAGCAACAGCATCAGAATTTCTGATAACAAGGAAATAGTTGTTGTATATATATCCAATCGAAGTTAACAACTGCAGCTTTTGTTTGTTCCAGGTCGGAGCATTGCTTATTGAACGAACAACGCGAGCGGGATCTTGAAGAGAAGATGCAGAGAATCGAGTTCCTTCGACAAGTCATCGCATCAACCATTTTCTGAAGCTTTTCGAGAAGATGCAGTACTGCTACAATTCGCTCGAGCTTGTCATCGAAACCCGTAGAGAGATTTTTCGACTCCTCTTTGGCTCTTCCTCTGTACATTGTCATTTGGAGATTGCCTATCTTTATATGTACTCTACCGAACTTCGCGTCTTATATTACGCGAGATTTATAGTTATATGATTACTATAAACTCTACAATCCTTGGCTCTCCTTTTCGCCGTACTTAGCTCGACTGGAGATCACTGATTAACATTTAAGAATGAGAATAATTATATGTTAATGCGACTTTGCGTAAATATGATACGATGATATGCATTTGCGAATAATGAAAGTGTATTTTAGCATAGCTGTTAAGTACATTGAACTGTGAAAAAATCATGATCTTATGAACTATGTAGTTAATTTGAAAAGATATTAAAAAGGCTAAATTATAGAAAACACTCTTATAAATACTCGCATTTTCACTTTCTCTTCCTAACTTTTAAAAACCTATATTTTACCCCCTCAATATTTTAAATTGTTGCATTTAGCCCCCATCCGTCGGGTTCCATTACTATGCCGTCCATTTCTTATAATTTATATCGAAAAATACCCTTCAAAATGACAGAAATATATTAAAAAATTATTATTTTTTTATATAAGAAGTAAGGACAATCTGGTCATTTTGCCCTCTCCATTAACGCCTTACCCTCCCGGAAACATTTTTAAAATTTTAAGAGACAAAATATAGATTTTTGAAAGTCAGGAAAGAAAAGTAAAAAAACGGATATTTATAGGAAAGTTTTCAATAATTTAGCCTATTAAAAAATCACGATATTTGGTGTCTAAATATTTCAAATACTTTTAGATCAATTTAGCCTGAATCTAAAATTTGATAGTGTTTTGGACATGTTACTGTTGGGGGTGTTTCTCAGTGTGGAATAGAGGAAAATGCATGAATCAATTAAACTCAAATATATGAAAAATATGAATGAAAATAAACTCAAATTAAGTTGAATTGAAAGCTGAATTAAACCGAACCAAAATGCATTCGTGAAATTAGAAACTGAGCTGGACCAAAAACCAATTAAACCCAACAAAAATTCACCAAACTAAGAACATCCCTAGTTACTATTTTGTTCAAAGGGTTTATGATCTAAAATTAATGATTATAGACTCCTAGGTTGAGAAATTGATATGTGGCATAAAGGACAAGGCGAAAATTAGAAAAATATAAATATAAAAGGGCTAATAAAAATAATATCAAGTCCAAAAGTAGATTACTATGTTTTCCATTGAATATTATCAAATTACTTGACCAACTAAGAAGAACAATAACTGATACACCTCAATGGCAATGAGCTTAAAATAAGTTTCATTTTGTTTTACTTTTTGTTGCTAATGGAAATTACATGAGAAAAAAAAAAGAAAAAAAAAGCAGAGGAAATAATTACATAAGTAACAATTTAATCAAAATACTATAAAACCCCTCCATATTTGCACACACATTCACTTCACTGAAGAATCATCATCTCATCTAACTGAGAAATCTTAATCTCTATTCAGTTTTGAAGCTTTTACCGGAAATATTAGCCGATGTAGCGAGATACAATTCAGCAACTCTTCGCCAGGAAATAAATTATTGTTCATCAGCAGCTCTCACATAAATCTACAAAGAATGGAGAGAAGAGTTCTGAGTTCAGCTACTTTTCTCTGAACTAACAAAATTATAAGAAAAATTAGTTGGAATTTTAAGAAAAATTATCAACTTAATTAAGGATATGAATTTTACTGAATTCATAAGTATCCCTTGGTAATTTGCTCTTGCAACTCTTCAAAACTCCATGCATCATTAACAGAATATTCACCTGAAGAGAATGAAAAAGTTTATTCGAATTACATGTTCATAAATCCAGTAAAACAACAATTCGGCGCTCGCGCATACACATGCATACATAAGATTAATGCATGGTGCAACATTAATTGCAGATACCACATTCCAAGTAATATATACATCGACTTACCGATCAAGTCTCTCCGCAATGCAATCAAATGAGCACAACTGCAAATTCATGGATAAAGAGAATTAGACCAACCTATTTTAATACGCCTTCTATATTGATAAGTACATAGCTAAAATGTGAAAAAGAACAGGAAAAATCGAACAATTTGTTCCGTCCAAATGACATTTCATACATTTCCCCATAATCCATATTGAAGTCAAATCTATATTAAGCATCACCCCTTTTGTTTATGTTACACATAGGGAGTCTAACAGATATCTATTGTTTTTTTTTTGCCTCCTTTTCCAACATTGTACACGCTGGACAATACTTTTCATTGGCAGATAAAATTGTAAGTATCATAATGGAAGAATAGAGTAAAATAATGCTACAAAACATTGAACAAAAAATATTTTACAAAAAAATTGTACAGTAATTGCATGTATGCATGAAGGGCAACATGAAAATTCTAAGGTAATTAATCCTAGAAAAATAGAAGTTACCTCCCTAGAGCTTTTCCAAAATCTGCACAAAGAGATCGAATATATGTTCCTTTTGAGCAAGTTACTCGAAATATCAGATTTTGTCTGCAAGGTAATATAAAAGCATTATAATCAACCAAAAATGTAATTTAACACATAAACATGGTAATCAATCACTCCAATCAGGTCATTTGCTTTACAGCAGATTATCTATAGCAGCAGCTAGTCGTTCATCAACTATTGTTACAGGTGATGTGACTACTACTTAATGTGACAAGGCATCAAATAATGCATTTACTCGAGAATCAATCAAGAGTTATCCACTTGACAAGATCTCTTAACCCTCAATCTGCTAAATTTACCAGTCTGCAACATTGGTTTGGATATCCACTTGACAAGATCTCTTGTTCTTGGGTTTGAAGCATTAGAGAGATCTACATGACATCATGAACTGTAAGGTTATATCTTCATCCAAACGAAGGCCGAAACCTCACTCAATGAACAAGATTAAATAGTGCCATGAGCGTCTCAAGGAAAAGGCATGCAGTGACAAGAAATAGGCTAGGACCAAACTATAATATATTATTATGCTTTATGCTTCGGTCCTCTTTACTTTTATTTCTTGGCTGCAATTCAGTTACAATTTTGTGCATGCTTTATGATAAAGTATTGTAAATGATAGAAAATTAGATGTTGCATTTTTCATCTTGTATACTTTTGTTCATTTGATCCCTCTTACTTGTCACCACTGAGGGAACACCTAATAAGCCAGAAAACTGACAAGTTGACAAAGAGACAGCAGTGTATTGATAATTCAGCTCAACAAATGAAAGAAAAAAAAAAAAAATACATGCAATAGATTAGGATGCTATCATTCCTGCAAGTTACAATCTACCAATATAAGGTATCGACAGATACTAAAGAAATTGTTTTGCATTAATCAGAATGACACCTGTCTTCTAGGCTGCGTTCAATATCAAACTGGTATATTGATATACGCCTTGGTGACAGCTCAATCATCTCCCCCCTTCTTGCTTTCTCATACATCTTTTCACCACCAACCTGTGACCAGGCATGAAATATGCCAGCAATTAGCTTAAAAATGGTACAAAATTAAAGTTGCATGTCATGTTTCAAGAATAGCCGAGGTATAAAATGTAAATATAAAATTCCACACTAGAAAGTGTCTAAGTATAGTCTGTTTTGATATTTTATTAGTTGGAATTGAACCTTTAGATGGTGGAATAATATATTAGGATATAAAGGAAATGCTAAACCAACCTTTCTCAGTGACCTAATAATTTTCGGCCTTTTATTCTTTTACTAATCTTTCAAAGCTCATGTGCTAATTCATGTGGTTTCAGGAATTTTCCTTCAACTTACAACAAAGGTACAAGGGTGATTCAAAGGAACTGTCTGAACATCAACTTGCAACACAATCAATTCTCAAAACTATGACAGTTACTGGTTCTTCACAATATAAAGTAAAATGCAAAGAAAGATTACTGACCTTAATGGCAGAAAACATTGGAGGAACTTGCCATATCTCACCCAAGAAAGATGCAGCTGACTTCTTAATGTCTTCATCCTTGATGTGCTCCCATGGTTCTCTTTGGATAACCTAGTCATACATAGTAATGTTACACGTGAATGTTTGAGGGAAGGTACAGAGTGACGGCAGCCAAGTTAATTTAGTTTGCTCATAATAGGCAGGTACATAGTAGGTGTATTAGAAGTCTCTGTCAGATATAAATGAAATGTTCAAAATAGTAGGACTGAAAGACTGCATAAACTTAAAAGAAACTGCATGAAAAAATCAAGAAAACGAATTTTGACTCCACCTTCTTAAATTTATCATCAGAAATTGCAACATAATAAATTTCGAATTGAGCTTCAAGAAAACATAGGGTTGTTTGAAAGGAGGTAACAACTCCACCGTTTGGTTCGGGAATAAGGGGGGGGATAACCCCTTATCCCCTCCTTTATACCCAAACGCAAATTTCGCACCGGAGAATAGTAGTTCTCTGGTATCTGGAATAAGCTGGTATAATTGTTCCCACCTATATTTTGATTTTCTATTTATAACTACCCACTATTCTTCGTATTCCATATTATTTATCCAAACGCTATTTTTCTTATCCCCAGAAACAACCCAATTTTCATCCAAACGCTATTTTTCTTATACCCACACTTGTACCTATCCCTGAAATAAGCAGTTCTTACTTATACCCGAACCAAACGAAGGAAGTCCTGAAGAGCTTTTGGGAATGAAGTAACCCCTTCCATACACTCCGTTTGAGCAAAGTGCAACCAACGCGGAAGTCAACTTCCAAAATAACCAGACAGATACACTTTGACTTCCAATAATCGGTCAAGATTGTTGGAGGACCTGAATTCAAGAATAGCGGCTGATCAACTTTAGCCTCAGCTGTTGCTGAAAACTGTTTCTATGTTATTTCTTAGCTCTTAGAGACACTGTTTAGGCCTAATCGTCTCTCCTCTTTCATATCCTTCATATTGCAGTCTTCTTTCACCCCCTTCATCTGTTTGAGCCCTTCCTACCCTTTTCTCCTAAATTCAATAAATTGACGTCTACCCCAGCCATAAATTACAAACAGCTAGTTGAATATAAAATAACTTGTTATAATAAATGTTGTGCATTAGATGCCCATCATATTGTGAAAAAAGAAGCTCATTGCCGATTAAATACTGGTAACGCAACAAGATTCAATAGATACAATATCCAGTGAGAAGTGATGGCAGCGAAATTTTTTGATGATTGTTTGATATACAGACCGGTGAATCAGCATCCCAAGTTGATGTAGCTTCTCCTAGCCGGAAAACACCACTATAACCTTTGAGCATACCTTGGTATCTGCAGAAGAAAATCTGAGACAAATTAAAATTTCCTTTTTAGAAGTATTGCATAATATTATTAAATAGTTTAACCATCTGCATATGTACAGTGGTGTTCATTTGTTAGGACAAATACGTTAGTCCAAGGCGACCCAGTCAAGAGCAAAGTTCCTCTTCTTCTCTTAGCCTCTCAGAAACCAGTATCGGCCACAAATAGTCACCATTGCCATTTGCCAATGTTCGTTATAAAGTTAATGCTATATAGGCTTGGTTGCTTCAGGCATCAATAGCACTAAACAATATGTTGAAGAAAGAAAAATATATATCTAAGAATGATAAAAAAAAAAATTAGATGATATACAGTTCTTAGAACTCAAAGCAAAGTCATTTTTGTCCAACTCATAGATAAGTATTTTAAAATCAAGAAGTTAGTTGAATGGATGAGTTAATAGATCCTAAGAGGAATGAATACGCAGTTTTAAAGCATGGTAAACAAAAGCACAAGAAAAATACTAGCTCGTTGCATTTGATTATCATGCCAATCAAATGCTTAAAATTTCCAGTAAATCAAAAGGGAGAGTTACTAGCAATTCCATATCATTCATTTGATACTAAACAAGGAAGCAAGCACTTATATTCCTCCACATTTTGTTTATTTGCAATTAAATATAATAACTTTCTCTTTGTTCTAAGAGGACGTTTGTTGAATTTATGGGATTTATGATAGCCGAACTGTTCTGCAAACACTTCCAATGGCTCCAATTACCAAACACTTAAAAAATCTTCTTAAACTTGAAATTCAAGAATGATTTTAAAATTACATCTGATTCATAAAATGAAAAAAAAAAAATTGAAAGTTGTCCACATATAATTCTGATTCTGTAGTTTAAATTTGGCCACGAGTTTCACCAAAACACCAAACAATGGTAAGAAACCAATGAATATATTCATTATCTTTTTCTCATAATAAAAAATCTTCGCTAAATCAATTAACAAATGACAAGAAAAGCACAAATCATCTTTATGTTAGGACTTAGGAGCATATTCTTCTGCTTTGCCCTGACTAACCATCAAAGTCAACTACTTTTCGTATTCTAAAGAACTAAGCAGAACAACCTTGCTTTAGTAATCAAGAGCAGTGTACCTTTCAACCAATTTGGTTGCTTTCCCGACACAAACAATCAGTAAACCAGTCGCCATAGGATCTAAAGTACCAGCATGCCCAACCTGCAATCGAAAGAAACAGATTGAACATTGAAGTAGGTAGTCGCTCAAACTCGTATACCAGTTCAAACAAAAGAAGGCACCTTTTGCACTTTGACTAAGCGTCGCAACTTCCCGCAAACAGTGAAAGAAGTCCACCCTGCCTTACATATGACAGATGTTAAGCTTCAATCCAGTTCAGACGGAAAAGCAAAAGCAAGATGGACAGAGGTCCCAACATTTCAAATTAGTAGCAGCACATTAAGATGAACAAAGTAGTAACTAGGAAACATAAGAAACGGGCGAATCATCAAAGCAAAGATTGTCGTGCAACTGGCATGGCACTGCATGCCTAACCTTTCATTGCTTCTGATTTCAAACAATTCGAATAAGTTCTGCTACAATTTAGCCATTCTTATCCCATTAAATTATAGGAAATTCTGTTAAAAATGTCACATATACTATAAGATTAAGTAGAAAGATCAGAACTTTGAAGGCCAACAGAGGAAACCTATACCTTTAGGTTTGTCGACGAGCACGACGGTCCCCGACGGCCCGTCCCACCGCGGCGGGAGCCCCATCCTCCGGCTGGCCAAGTAGGGCTCTCTTTCCTCCTCCTCCTCCTCCTTTATGCCACCACCGCGAAACACTTTTTTCGTCTCACTGGGGACTTTCTTCAAACACTTGAAGAACTCCTCCACCTTTCGCTCCGCCGTGGCCTTGCTCCTCAAATCAACCCCATCTTTCCTCTCCCCCACCTCCCCCTCCTCGAAGAACACCAATCCCCTCTCATCCCTCTCCCCAACCCCATCACCGCCGCCGCCGCCGCCATTACCGACCTTTTTGGATGCGATCTTCTTCCTCGGCGACGGCGGCGGCGGGGGGTCGTCGGAGGGGTCGACGAAGGCCTTGTCGAGGGACTGGTCAGGGAAGTACTTCTTCTCGAGGCGGTAGACCATGCGGTAGTGCTTGTCCTTCTCCCAGGGGAAGGCGAAGGCGTCGTGGAAGTAGAGCTCCTGCTCGCGCGCGTGGAGGCGGGGGAAGTCGACGACCTCGGGCCTCAGCTCCACCTCTTCGCCTCCGCCGCCGCCATTGTCGTCGTCGTCGGAGGAGGAGGCGCCGTAGAGGCGGCGGCGGCGCTTGCGGTAGTAGCGGCGCTTGGAGCGGTCCATGGCGGCGTCGGGGTCGGGGTCGGAGTCCTCGAAGGGGGCGGGGGAGGGGGAGGGGGAGGAGGAGGAGGAGGAGGAGGAGGGGGGAGAGGGGCGGTAGAGGATGAGGTCGTAGTAGAGGGGGTAGCGAGTGGAGGTGGTGGAGAAGGGGCGGAGGCGGAGGGAGGAGAGAGGGGGGAGGAGCTTCGCGGAGAGGGAGAGGGAGGAGAGGGTTCTCGCCATTACAAGCATTTTTAGAGAGAGAGAGAGAGAGAGAGTTCCCACTCTCTCTCTATAGTGACTACAATGGAGCAGCGGTGCAGAAGCAACGGGTATAGACTATAGAATGTGCAGGGGATGTCAACTGTAGTGATGCAAACGGGGCGGATCCGGAATGCAAACCGGGCGGATCCGGGGTGCCAGAGGTCCCCATCTTCTGCCCAGTTTTCTTAATGGATCGGATCGAATTTAGTGCATGTTAGTTCTTATCCTGTTTCTCACTCCGGTCGGAGCGGGAGTAGACTTTTAGCGGATTTTGGACGGATCAGAAGCAGATTGGGTCAAGAGCTCCACCACCCTAGAGCCATTTGCATTCCTAATCAACCCATGGGTTTCGAGGCGGTTTTTATCTGAATTTGATTTTTGGGTTTGAATTTGGATTTGTATTTGATTTGACTGATAACAGAAGTTATAATTGAACCTGAATTTGTCAAGACTTTTATTTATTTATGGAGAAAAATGTATATAATATATCTAAATATGGGACCATTTTGATTTGATTATCTAACTTTTTAAAAGTTTGATCTTAATATCTAATCTTTTAATTTATTTGATATAAGTCATTTTGATGGTTCTAAGTCCTATTACTTTAATCGAGTTGTAGAAATATAGAAATTCAACTTACCCCAAAACCTTTAAACCAAGGGTGTTACCGTAATGGTTCTGTTTTTTTCTTTTTTTTTTCTTTCTATTTCGCATTCTCAACTCCAAAAATTGAAAGAAAACAAACTGAATTACCGCCGAAACCAAATCCAAATCGATCGAAATATATCGGTTCAGTTCGATAATTCGGTTTCCCGGAGAGATCGAACTAATGATCTAAAACTTTCATGGTATTAGAGTGGTTTAAGCACAATAATCTAAACTAAAAAAAGAATTAGAGAAACAAAAGATATTAATAAGGAAAAAGTCTCAGCTCCTCTCTACATAATGCAGTAACCATATATAGATCTCTAACTAACACACATCCAAAGAGGGAAAAAAAAAAGAAAAAGAAAAAAAATAATAATGAAGAAACGTGATCTAAACAACTGTAGTATTCGGAGGGGTGATCCCCATCTTCTTGTAATACGCCTTCTCGGCGTCGGCCATTCTCGTTTGGAACATCCCCCACTCTTTGCGGCACCGCTCCCGCACCTGAGCAAGCAAAAGCGGCAAAAGGAGAAGCACCCACAATTATATACCGCGAAGTTGTCGGTATGAAAAAGTAGACGTGAAAAGAGGAGAAAGAAAAGGAGGCGATTCGCGTTAAGTCTCGAGTTTCACTTACCCCTTCCCATGGAGCTTTTCCGTTCTCCGCTTTGCCCTGCGGCAACGAAAACAATAGGAATGAAATTTAGTAAGGAATTGAAAGGCTCATTTATATCTCTTTTGTTTTTTCTTTTTTCTCAACACATGGCAATAATAAGCTTTTGCGCTACCATCAGAGTGTTTTGCGTTCTTCGTTAAACCACAAATGCATCTGGCATATGGCGGACGGCAGCAACGATGTCGAAGCTTTAACGAAGGCCAAACGGGGCCTTGGAACGAAAATATTCAAGGTCGAGATACGTTAAATGTATCCAACTTTCTTACCTGGTTCCCGAGAGAAGGAACCACCTGATGGACAATCCACTGAGAATCGACGACTCCAATCTTCTCGTGAGCAGGCTGCAGAGGGATAGAACAAAACGAAGTCAATTAAGGCCGAATGTGATTATCGTTAAATGTGATTATCGTTTTGCCCTTCTGAACTTTAGAAACCTACGTACTACCGCTTTAATTTTCGAGATTGTAACTTTGCGCCCTTCTGTCAGTTCTCCGTCAAAAATATGTTAAAAAGATGAACTATAACAGAAAATTAACAAAACTACCTAAGCGACCCAAAGAGATTGCAAAGAAAGAAGGGCATTTTGGTGTTTTAGTATTTCTACAAGACGGGTTAATAGTGATAACAACTTGAAAAATCAAGGAGAGAGTAAGTTCTTAAGAGTTCAGGGCGGCAAAGGGGGTGTTTGGTTCCCCAAAAATAGCCCAGAAAATAGTTTTCCGGCTGAGAAACTATTTTGTCAGTTTGGTTCCTAGGAAAAATAGTTTTTCTCAAAAAAGTTTTTCCAGATTTCATGGAAAACTAGCGTTTTTGGTTCCTGAATTTTCTATCCGGAAAATGAAAACTATCTTTTGGAAAACAATTTTCCACACTTTTCCAAGAAACCAAACACCCCCAAAGTGAATCGCGATAAGTTAGCAGGGTGATTTCAACATCTCAATCAAAAAAGAAGAAAAGGCAAAAAAAGGGTGATCCAATGGTTTGTTCATGAAAATGGGGTACTCATTTTATACCAAGTCTCCAGATACCATAGTTTCACACTACAAAGGTGGAAAAATAGATAGTTGGAAAAGTACCTCCACACATTTCCTCAGAGCGAAGTCGAGACCCCATCCATGAACCAAATCGTTCTGCAATAAAAAATGTTAGCAATTTTTAAGCCTCTACTGGAAACCTCTTAAGAAAGAATAGATCAATCAAAGATAACGCACCTGAATCATATGCCACACACATCTCCACGCATCTCTGGAAAAGACCGTCGCCATTATCTCAACAAATCTGTAAACAGGCGGCAAACAAGAAACATAAGGGTTAGTTAGTGTAATGATGGCTAAGAGTAAGAATTCTCTTTGAGGAGAAATGAGAAACAGCAGTCACATACGCAGCACATGGTGGAAGATGAGGATCAGAGCACCATCCTGGCCTCTCCTCAGTTTCTCTGTGAAAACCGAATCGAATCATCATACAAGTCTTCTAGCTTTTTACTTATAAGGAAAGTGCCAGCTAAAAGGCTTCTGGTTTCTTCGAAAAAGAATAACAAAAAAAAAAAAAAGTTAATATGCCAATAAAACTATCGGAAGCTCACTTGTGGACTTCGCGGTCCCCTCTTCTTTTGGTCATTTGCCATGTTAACCCTCTGTTTGGCTCTAAACCAGGCTGTGAGATCTCCAACCCATGCTTCTTCACCAACTTAATGTACCTGTGATTCCGAACAAAATAAAAGGAAACTTCAGGCTTAGTAGTAATGCATACGTCGACACAAAAAAAAGAAGAAGAAGGGTGACGACATACTCTTCGGCATTGAAATGCTCAACTCCGAGGTCTTCATCCCAGATAAATATGTACTCGTAGGGAGCCACAATGTCAGGGTGCAAAAATCGTTTAGCGTACCACCTAAAATTAGTAAAAGCATCGTGAAATATAGGCTAGTTTCAGCGATCAAACTGCAACTACCAATCAAGAGCACGGTATCTCACCATTTTGTTTGTTTACGGATGCTCACATGGATGGCCCGCTTTGACCACTCAAATTCATCCCACTCACTAGTCCGGCCATCATAATGGAATAACAGGATGGTGAAATTTTCAGAAAACTGCAATATCATGATTCCAGTAGTAAGACATGGGAGCTATTGCAAAATAATATATTGACACCCTACTGACCTGCAATTTCTTACAAATGTATCCTTAACTGTAAGTTGCATAATCTAATCCAAGGGAGAAGTCGATATTACCTTCTGGACTGCTGCATTAATATTATTTTTCTGATCATATCCAACTGTGAACGTCACCAGGTACTTTTGCTTGAACGGCAAGTCCTGCACATCCCAAAACAACATTAAACACAAAATAATTCTACATATAAGGAATCCAGCATATAAATACAGCATAAAACTGCTAATAAGCAATACTGAGAGGCTTTTACATACAAACATAAGGCCAAACAACTGTATGAAAGAAACTTTAGGAAACTTATTGATGAAAATAGGTGATAATAATAGATACCTCACTTGGGTCTCCCCACAATCTGCGCTGATAAAAATCCGACTCCGGTACCACGATGCCTGGTGGTAGCCTTTCTGCACCCTTAGGATTTGTTGGAGCGTAAATCTACACAAAACACCATGGAGAAGTTAATAGCTAATTTCACTTGTGAGATAATGAATTGATCTAGGGCTTTCGTTGTTGCTGGAAGCTAAATGAGCTTTCGGATCCTGAAAGTAGAAGGCCCAAATATAAAACTTCTGCTTCTGCTAAAGCAAGACGCTCTAGAGGAGGTTTTAATGAAAAAACTACTGGTGCTTCTCCAAATGACTCTGCTCAACAGAGAAGCTCCCGCCAGATCAAACAGCTCCAAACATAGATGATAAGCAAGAGCAGAGACATGAACATCCTGAAGATCATAAATCTTAATGTGTAGCATCTAGTGTCATCTGATGGTGAAAGCAAAGGTGCAAGCCATTTAATACAAACATGATGCTACAAATGAATGACAAAAGGTCTCAAACCATCAAACAATGACGCTACTTGTCAAAGAAGGATATATAAAGGAATGCAAGTGACAACCCCTTAGTGCAAACAAGTTATCAAACAGACGCAACAAGTTTTAGTGAACTAAAGCTATCATACATAGACATATTGTTGAATATTCTTTTGTTAATTAAATCAATAGTTTCCAGCTTGTACTCAAAATTAGAAGGCAATTTGTGCAAAGGTCTAAAATACACACACTTTGCACCCATGGGAAAACATCCCTTGTTGAGACTATGTGATTAAACATAATTCAAGTTCACAATAAATGGCAAACATAAGTATCAAGTTTAATAGAATTAATGGCAACAGCAAATAGATAATATATGAGACATCCCCAATAGCAATAAAACTTACTTCTCTATCTACTGTTAGATAGCTCCAGTGAGTAGAAATAAAAGGCTGCAGTAAGAAATAATTATCTAGTATTACCTTTAAAGAATCACTCGAATCTAATCCAGAACTGTTTGCCCTCTGATTTTTAGCAGATGTCCAAGCATGATTCAACAATGCTTGAGTCGTCACACCTGAATTCCTATCTTCAATGTACGAAATAATGCTAGATGGGAAGTGGAGCTGCCAAATTCAACCAGTGAGATATTAGCGTATAGTGGAGCAGCACAATATACGTACTCATAAAATGACAAGTAATACCTTTGTAATGCTAACCGTAGGAAAGGAAATTCCAATAAAAAAGCCAAATACAACTCCAATGATTGTTGTCATAATAAGCCTCATACTTTCGTTTGGTTTTCTAAGAAGACCACTGCAAGTGGCAATGCCATTAATAAAAACACACAGTAGTAAACAAATGTAGGGAAAGTAATAAGAAACATGCAGACCTGCGACCAATGGTTCCAAGTTTCGCCATGATTTTGGAAGTCTGAAATCAGCAGACAGACGGAATTTTGCAACTGAGAGCAGCTACACATTGCTCAGAAAGTTCATAGTTTCAACTCCTCTAACAAGAATAGTAGATCTTCATAACAAGTAACACCAATAGACTGCAGGAACTAGTACACAGCAAAAAGGACAAGGTATAATCAGAAAAAAGATGCCTCACAAAAAGTTATACATGGTGAGGTAGAGTACATTGTTCATACCTAGTTTGAAATGATACTCTCAAGCCTAGACTCTGGGTACCCAACATCTATAATGTTGGATAAAAATCTACAAGCTCTAAAAACATATATATAAAAGGCCATAAAGTATGGATACCTGTGGATCATTAAATGAAATTCCCATGAGGATGGTCTTTTCGTCATTACTTATCACTATTTGAGCTAAACTAAACTTCACAAACAATTTAACAGTTCTATCCGGTCACATTAGGTTTGTTCACATATAGATAAGGAACATATCATGCCTGTGACTCAACAACAAGTTTTAGTCTTAATTCACTAGACGAACCCCCATGAGGTTACTTAGATCTACAAAAGCACAACTTTAATAACTTTCCCAACTTTCTAAAGCTCCTTCACCTCCAAGGTGCCATGAGATTAAATAGATAGGAGATTTTTCCACGATGTTACCGCGATCAACTTAGTTCTCTTTTTTTTTTTTAATTACTTTTCAAGTAGCAAATGTGGGATAGTTTTAGCAAAGTTTTACCGCTCAGAGAATTCACAACACCACAAGAAAAGCTTAGTGAAAGCGGAGGGATAAATCAACTATTCGTCACCATTTTCACGACATTTTTGGTGTGAATACTCGCCGACACCTAAAAGCCTTTAATCAATCGGATGCCGATGCACGCCGATTACCCTATGAAATTAAGTGGATTCAACAATAAGGAACATATCAAAATTCGGCATTGGATGGAATAGTGAGAAATGACATGACAGCAGTTGGTTTGACAAAAATTCCTTATCTAAAACATAGATTAAAGTGTGTTTTTGTGGTTGTTGTGGTTGGTGTACTACCACTAAGAAACCAAATTGGTTAAATGCTCCAATCAGGTCATCAAGCCAACGAAGTTTTTTTTTTTTTTTTTTTTTGGGTGAAGGATTAATGAGTTTAGAACACCATTTCAAACCAACAACACAACAACATGATCTCTCCCAGCAAGTAATTCTACTCATTACCACATTAATAATTACCCACTAATCATCACAAACCAACATTAAAACCTAACAATTTAACTCCCTCCAATTCCCATCCGCATAACCCCCCCCCCCCCAAATCGCTCAAACCCGTTCCGAACCGATCGAACGATCAAACAGCATCGGAAACGCCCAAATCAATCTCGCCATCTACGAGATCTCCCAGATCGAAAAAAAATAAAAAAAAACAAATCAACAAAAACAAGAAGAAGGCGCAGAAGTTACCCGCAAAATCGATCGATCGATCGGTCGGTCGATCGAACTCCTCCGCGGAGAGAACGAAACCCTAGAATCGCGCGATTCGCCGCCCCCTCCGATCCTAGTACAAATCGAAGGAGAAGGTGAAACGAAGAGCACAAATTCCCCCCCTCCTCCTCTCTCTCTCTCTCTCTCTCTCTCTCTCGGGGTTGTGTCGATATATATATATATAGGGGAATGGGGGAAGAAGAAATCGGCAAACACCCCGAACTCGTGACCGACTTTTGAGGAATTGGGGGAGAAGAGGAGAATAGAAGAGGAGAAGGAGAATAAGAGAGAGAGAGAGAGAGAGTTGGGATTTATGAGAATAAATAAATAAATAAATGATGGGGGAATAATTTCATTTAAAGGAATATAATAATAAGGCTAAAGTACATAAATTCTCTGTAAATATCTGTTTCCTCAGTTAGGTTTCCGTCACTATTTTATATATTTTTTATAATTTAAGCTAAATTACATAAAATTTTTCTGTCAATACCCGTTTTTTCACTTTTTCCCATGTCATTCAAAAATCTACATTTTGTATCCTTAAAAGATAAAAATGTTCATAGGAGGGTACGGTGTGACAAAATGACTAAAATGCCCTCATCTTCTTCATCTCCTCCTCCCCGATCTTGCTCATCCCGCATCCCGCACCCTCGCCCACGCCTCTCTTGACCCCAACTCCGACTTTGTGCGAGGGCGAGGCGGCGGCGGAGGGCATATGTGTGGGCATGGATGAGGGTTTCAGAAGTATTTTGGGTATAAAAAATAAGATATAAACGGAACCCTAACGGAACACTGACGGCGGGGGGCGAAGTGAACATTTTTTATTTTTTAAGGGGGCAAAGTGTAGGTTTTTGAATGACAGGGGAAGTGAAAAAGTGGGTATTGACAGGGGGTTTTCTGTAATTTAGCCTATAATTTATCTAAAGATATTCTTAAAAATGACAGAAATATATTTAAAAAATTATTTTTTTCTTACAAATAAGTAAGGGTAATTTGGTTATTTTGTCATCTCCATTAATGCTGTAACCTCCTGAAAATATAAGGCTAAAATACATAAAATCTTCGTAAATATCTGTTTGTTTGATTTTCCTTTCTAACTTTCAAAAATCTACATTTTATCCTTTCCGTTAGATTTCCGTCACTATTCTATTAATTTTTTTATAATTTATCCGAAAATACCCTTAAAAATGATATAAATGTATTAAAAAAATTATTTTTTTCTTACAAATAAGGGTAATTTGGTCATTTCGTTTTCTCCATTAAGGTTGTAACCTCTTGAAAATATAAGGCTAAAATACATAAAATCTCTGTAAATATCTGTTTGTTAGCTTTTCCTCCTAACGTTCAAAAACCTACATTTTTACCCTCTCCGTTAGATTTCCGTCATTATTCTATCTATTTTTTATAATTTATTATCTTAAAAAACCCTTAAAAATAAATTTTTTTTTTTATTACAAATAAGGATAATTTGGTCATTTCGTCCTCTCTATTAATATTGTAACCTCCTGAAAATATTTTTAATTTTTTTTTGGTAAAATATAGATTTTTAAAAGTTAAGAAGAAAAAGTGAATATGCCAATATTTAAAGAAGGATCTTTTATATTTTAGCCTAATAATAACAATAATAATAATAATAATAATCGGGATAAATATTAGTGTATATCTTAAAAGTTCGTAAGTAACTAACATATCTTTCTAAATCTTTAGTATCTTATAAAAATGCACTCCGTTAAATTTCATCACTTATCTGTTAAAATTATCTTTTTGGCGATCATCAAGAATCACACTATAAAAAAAAAAAATTGTACTAGATCTACAATCCAATCCCAATCTAATGGCTATCTTTTTTTCACTGATTTTATTAAAATTTTCTATATTAATAAAAAAATAAAAAAATATTAGTAAACTCTCAATACCTTTGGATAAGGCGTGGTAGCATTAGTATACTTGCAGATTGAGATTATGATAAAAAAACAGAGAGATGAATTTTAACCGATAGATGACGATATGTTAACTAAAAAATATTTTAAAAGGATTAGATTATTTTAAAATTTAAAGAGATATATCAGTTATTCGTATGCTTCTAAAGGGATATATTAGTGTTTTAAAATAAATTCAGAAAAAATTCAGAAAAAATGGCTTAAATACAGAAAAGCCGCTTTTTGAATAAATGGCTAAAATACCCGCTTTAAAAAATTCAGAAAAAATGGCTAAAATAAATGGCTAAAATACCCGCTTTTTGAATAAATAAATGGGTCTCATTAGTATCATGGGCAATTTTGAATAAATAAATGGCTAAAATACAGAAAAGCCGCTTGTAAATATTGCTTTTTCACTTTTCTTCCTGAGTTTTAAAAATCTATATTTTGTCCCCTTAAAATTTCAGAAATATTTTTAGAAGGGTACGACGTTACTGGAGAGGGCAAAATGGCTAAATTATCCTTACTTCTTCTATAAGAAAAAAATAATTTTTAAGTATATTTCTGTCATTTTGAAGGGTATTTTCGGTATAAATTATAAGAAATGGACGGAATAGTGATGGAAGCCTGACGGGCTGGACTAAATGCAACAACTTGAAATGTTGATGAAATGTTGATGGAATAAAATGTAGGTTTTTGAAAGTTATGGAGGAAAAATGAAAAAACAGGTATTTATAAGAAATTTTTTTGTAATTTAGCCTAAGTAAATAAATAAATGAATAAATTATAAGAATATGAAATCTAACGTTATTTTTTGGCCTAATTGTGAATATTTTTATATAGGTCTTGTAGATTGGTACCTTACCCATTTATGGGAGCCTAGAAAAGGTAGTTATGGTAGGAGCCTATTTAAAGCTTATTTATAGTAATTCGATTCATAACTTGTATTTAGTTTGGACATTTATGTATCCATCATATCAAACATTCTAAAGATACTATCGAGTACTACTATAAATTTTTTATTTTTATAATAGTGCCAGATTGTTGGCAAATTTATGCGACACAATACATGCATGAGTCAATAAAAAATTCTACATAATAAATGTCAACAAATCAACAATATAAATGAGCCATATTGTGAGGGACTGAAAATATTTTTTATACAATTAATAAAGTAGTTTTTAATATTCGTTGATAGATTTGTTATGTTTGGTTACTATTCAATGACTAGATTTGACCAAATACAATGTATTTAATCTGATGAAATTCAATCACTAAATGACTCGAACACATAAATGATTTCCAGCGCATTAGCAGCATTTAAGGGGATCTTTGAGATTAACAATAGTGACACTAATTATAACCTTTCTCTCTATGCTTTACATTTTTTTTAGATTTTTATATGAAAAAATACCCAACGAACTATTGGACTGATACGTGGCAGCAGATCAGAGCCTCCCTAATGCGGCACAGTTGGGGAGCTCCCCACTGAAGTTTTATCCTTATTTGAGTGGATCATTTGTTTCACCACAATTAATGATGCATTGATTTGGATCCCCCATTAGACCTAATTTACTTTGCTATTATTCCTTCCTTTTGGAAGTGAGTGGGCCTCATTATTTCATGTGGAGTGAATGTAACAAAGATATATATTCTCATCTAAGTTGGTATCTATGAACAACTAACACAAGAGTGGTATCTTTTACCCTTTGGAATATATAACTTTTCTAGGTACAAAGTAATTTAACGACGTGACGCTGACATAACAGTGACGCAGCAGCAACTAGATTCTCATGTCAGCAATGCAGTGTTGCGTCAGTGTGTGACCTGATCACAACATTTCAAAAAAATTTGAAACAAAAATTACAACAAATTAAAGTTCGAAGACCAAAGTATCAATCGACTCTCTTTAAGTTAAATGAGCAACAATGGGGTATTAATAATGAACAGATTAAAAAATATATAATGTTAATATATGTAATATGTAACAAGACAACATCCTTTGCATGAAAAGAAAACTACATAAAGGAATGTACACTATCTTAATCCCATTGAATCCTGGATTGTATAAGCTACAATTTAACTTAAGAAACTTAAGCTGACTAACAGGCTACTGACAAGAAAAAACACTCAGCAGCATAGTTAGGGTAATCCGATCCTGTCGGACTAGTCGAAAACAGTGAATCACCAACACTGTGGCTTGCCTCAAAACTTTCTACTTTTCCTGCAGCACAAATGACTTGAATTTCAGAGATATAGCAGGTTTTCGACTAACCCCCCTCAAATTTTCCCCCAAAATGCGACGAAGTTATAGAAAATGTTGAAACCACCGCCGAAAAAGTCGCCCTCTTAGAAACAGTAGACTGTTCTGATACTCACAGAACACTCTTCACAGGAGAGTTTGATGTATGGTACTGCAATACATCCATTGTGAAATTCCGAGCTTCTTATGATGAAGTTTTAACTCACACCTTACTATGACGAAGTTTCAAGCGGCACCGGTTCAAAGTCTTCTCGTGAAGCTCGGGAGGTAGTTCCTTTAATATATCTTGTATGGCCTTTTCATGTTTCTTTCTTATCTCATTCAGTTCCCTTTGCTGTTCGAGGAGCAAATACATCAGTTTCTCTGCAACATATCTCACCGCTTCGGACTCGTTTTCTAACAAATCCTCACCATTGATATCAACAGCATCACTGGAAGATGGATTTCGGAAGACCAAATAGCCGGCGGAGGACGTCATTTCGAAATTATCTTCAGGAGAATGCATATTCGTGTGTGCTATTTGGTTCTCATCATCTACCACAAAAGGGGAGTCGTCGTTGGTGTGCGAGTTTGAATCGGAAGATACATTTGATTGGGTGATTGCTGAGGGAGAGCCTTCACTAGTCCCTCTGGGAGAGTTGGACCAGTACCTCCGACCAGAAGGAAGCCGTTCCAGGACAAGCCCACCACTAGAGGGAAGTGCTTCTGGCTCACTGGGCAAAGCAGAAACTATGTCATCAGCTTCAGAGTTGTGGCTTTCAGATATTGTTTCCTCATTGCCATTGTCGTCCTCATTGCCATTGTCGTCGAGTGCTTCCCCGGGAAGCCATTCCGGAACGTAGGCTTGTATTTCTGCGTCAATCATTGCAGCAATGGTTGTGACATCTTGGTCGGTGAGGTCTAATTCTGAGACCATCTCAGTGGCAACATTGAACGAAGTATCGGCTTCGATGTCAAATGGGAAGTGGATGTTTCGGATTTGACCTGAATATTGGAACCAGTAATTAACCACATAGAAACAGCAGGAGAAAGCTAAGAGAGGGGTTTTCTGGAAAAGAAAATCCATTGTTATTTCTTTTTTCCCCCCATTTTGCAACTTTGATCCGAACATACTAATTTTTTTTGCAATTTCAGATGAAAATCTTCGTTTACGAAGTTATTTTGGTCTTCCTTTTGATGAATACATGCATTAGAGATTTCAGCCTGGGCAACTTTGATCCACAAGAAATATAATTTGATCTTGAGTTGCGAAAAGAAAAAGTATGTCGAAGTTGCAAAACGGAAAAGCAAGTGGTATTCATTTTGCAAAACGACCTAAAAAAATTGAAATGTAAAGAACCTGTTGAATCAGCGATTCTCAGCTTTAAAAATATCGTATTCATATCTTTGCGTTGTCCTTCTACAGTGAAATCTCGGCTTGCTGTAGATGGTTCTACTCTGTCGCGCGTGTAACTGGTGCTTGCATTGGAGTGCGCAACATTATCTGCATTTCCCATTGTAAAATTGCAACAATAAGTAAAAACCGGAGCTCGGATCTCATATTACAAAAAACAATGCACATTCATACCCTACTTTTAAGGCATGAAAATCTAATTACATCTTACATGTATATCTGCAAAACGATCTATTTAGATATATATATACTATGAAATCCGAATATAAACATGAAGTTTCTCATGGAACAACCTTTATTTAACTTGGGAAGTCATCAACCTCATAGAGATAAGTTGGTTTTGCCTTAGCATAGGTCATCAAAGAGGGGCATATTCGTTCATACAAAGTTATGTATGTAAGAAATTAGGTTTTTGAAGTGTACAGATGAAAATTCTGATTTTGTTGGGATATACATGTAAATCAATAATACGCAGAAGCACATATGTAGATATCTCATCCACAAATTTACCTGAATGGTTGATATTTGGCCGCAAAGAATGGCCTATTTGGTCATTGTCGACGTCTAATTGGAGAAAAGGATCCATTAATAGCTCTCTTGCGGACAATCTCTCAGAAACGTTGGCAATGCATTTCTCTATAAATATTCTCACTTCAGGATCCTGGACCTTAGCCAATGAAGCAGGTTTTGTACCCTGTAATGTGAAAAATAAAATAAAATAAAAAGTCCAGTGGTGTTTAGCAGTCGATTAAGTCCTAGTTTGGGAATGCTTTGTGCAAACCCACCTGCTTTGGTGCTTTGGTGCTTTGGAGGGTTCAAAAAATCCGAAATTGCTCAAAAACTTCCTTCCTCCAATGCTTTAAATTGGTGATGGGAACTGCCACCGAAGAAGCATTCAGCAAATGTTTATCCAGGGGCAGTTCCCACCACAAATTTAAAGCACGAAGGGGAGAAGCTCTAAAGTGCTTCCAAAATTATCGGTCTTTTGACACATCAAAGTAGGTGCATTTAGACAAGGAGTCTCCAAACTAGGCCTAGGTCAAGTCAAGCATACAAAACATCATCCCATTCATGGTTCCAAAAACTAACTAGTCTAATACAATTTTCGCCGGAGAGTAAATTAGTAGATTCATTACAGACCAAAAAGATCAGATCGCTGATTTTGCTGAAAGCAGATCATGGCAAGACAAATACTACTAAACCAGAACCCAACTACCAAGAGAGACTTGAAAGCTAGCAAAATAGATTGCGTATAATGTTTTGAGATTGCCGTGTACCAACATCAACCCAGTTGCTGAAAGGATGATGATCATGAACTATACATGTTGAAAATTTTTATGCTTGTTTCAAATTTCCATTGGTTCTACAGATGCAGAAGAGTAGAAACTAGTATATGTAGGTGATAACCTTATATTCTAAAAAGTTGGTCAACTCATGGTAATTTGCAGTCTCAAAATGATATCAGATTTCGAGGCCAGTGGTGTCTATATTTGCCGCTAGTCCTCTTTAATTGAATTTTATGCGCAAATAAACAAAAAGATCAATACGTAGTGCATGTTTGTGGAGGCATTACATGTCTTGTTAGTTTATCAGATTGAAAGCAAATATGACAGTCGTATCCAACATTATCAGCTTTCAAATTTCTAGCATGGATCAAGGCATAACAAGTTAATAACTTAATACACACGTTTCGATATCTTATGGCTGCAAATGGCACAAACAAACAAATGAGGAGATGCTGACACATATAAAGCATAAAACATGTGCTATTATCAACATGAATAAAGGAATTCATTAGAAATGGAATTTAGAAGAACATAAGATGAGAAAAACATGATGTCAGTTTAGGTAATGAAAATGAACGAAGCTAAAACATAATGTAATGGAGTCGTAGCCTCACCATTGACACCTTCTTGAATATTTGAGCTGCATTTGTACATTCCGAATAAGGGTACTCAAATGTGACCAGCTCCAGTAGGCACATTCCAAATGCGTAAATGTCAACGAGCTCATTATACTCTTCTTCGTAAAGTTCTGGGGCCATAAACTCAGGTGTTCCTGTGATTGAATAACATCAAATAAGAATCCCATGAATCTAACCTCTCGAAAAAAATTATAGTTTTAAGCCACAGTAAAAAAGTGTTCACCTATGACACTACGAGCCGAATGGGCATGGCAAAGAATGGCCGCCAACCCGAGGTCACCAATCTTCACCTCACCATGGTTTCCATTAACGAAGATGTTGTCGCATTTCAAATCTCTATGAATAACCGGCGGGTCGTGACTGTGGAGGTAGAGAAGGCCGCTTAATATTTGTCTCGACCATTTCTTTAAAGCTCTTAGATCGACATGCTTATGCTTATTACGATACCTAAATCAGAAGGAACGAAAACTTCAATACGAAATCCAACTAATATTAACAAAATGGCAATGCAACTAGAGACCGAGGAGTGAGAGGACGGACTGGCGCAAGGTTCCGGAGGTGAAGACCTCAGTGATGAAATTGATGTTATCGTGCTTGGTATCGACCCACGAGTTGTAGAACTTGATTATATTTTTGTGCTTTAGAGTTTTGAGCAAGTGGACTTCCGATTTCAGCCGTTCCAAGTCGTCCACATTCCGCAACACATCCGCCATCTTTATCTGATTCCAAGCAACCTCTACCCCTTCCAACTCATCAAATGCTTTATAGCTAATTTATCAACACAACCATTAAGGACCCCAACAACTAATGTGAAATCAATCATTTAATTAAAAAAATAACTAATTTGATAGCTAAAAATGTATGGAGACCCCCTCTACTATTGACCACTTTGAAATAAATCTTTCGAAATCTTCTTTTTTCCTTATATTGAATTGAAGATTCATTGAAACTAACAGCTCTGTTAGCTATCACCGTCGTTCTATCAGTTCAAAAAGTGTTAAATTTTAACAAAATCATCGCTACATTCGACAAACTCCCTAATTTCATCTATGAAAGTAAATTAACTACAAAAGAATCAAATGTTGGAAGGGGCGTCAATCAAAAGAAATAAAGTTGAGGAACCTACATCAAAATGGTATATAGCTGAGGGTTCTCCACACATTTTTACCAATTTGATAATAATAAGAATGCGATAAAAAAGGATACACTGTTTTGAACGCGCCCTTTCCTAACACCTCGCGATACTGCAAAATTAGGCCATTGAAAACACAAAATTCATCAGAATTCACGCACAATTCCACAAAATCTGAAAATTTGACGATCAAACAGCATCTACAAGCGCGCAGATTTCAGATTGCTTGCTGGGATCAAACGTCAATTACAAATTCATGCAAAATTCATGCAAAAATCCTAAATTTCACGACCAAACACATGACAAACCATGTAAAAATCCTAATTTCACAATCAAACACAGAATGAACGCATCGATTCAAATGTCTTGCTAGGAAATGGATCAAAAAGGAGGAGAAGGGATCGGAACCGACTCGGCCGTAGCGCCCGGTGGGATCGACCTCGACGAAGAGCTCGGCGTCGGCCTCATCCCGCCGCTCCGCCTCCCGCTGCTGCGGCGGCGGCGGCTGCTGCTGCGGCGCATGCGGATCCGCGGCCATTTCCGATCCCGTGGGGAGGTAAAGCTCGGATTCGTCGTCGCCCTAGCGGAACCCTAACGATTGCGCGCTCCAAGCTTCGGATCAAACGCGTAGAGGATGGGTGAAATGGAGTAAAACGCGTAGGAGATCGTGATCGATCGATCGATCGATCGAGAGAGAGAGAGAAATGGAAAGCGTTGGGAGAACACGAGGGCGTTTAGGTTTTTTTTTTTTTTTTTTTCCCCCTTTTTTATTAATTATTTTCTTTTTGGGTTAATTAGGAATCGCTTATTACGTATCGTATTTAATTTTTCATTTTTTTAAATAGAATTTTTATATATGTAAGCAACCAAATATTTTTCCTAAATATTTATTTAGTAATAAAAAAATTAAAATTAAAAATTAAAAGTAATTTATTTAAGGGGGCAATTGCTTATATACCCCTGAAAAGTTCCCGACTTTCTGATTTATCTCTCTTACGAGGCTAATATTGAAAATACTTGCGTATGGTAAAAACGCAGCGGAACAAAATCAAACAAATTTGATTTTTAAAAACTTTCGAGATCCAATCTCTAAACCACGCAATTAGGATCCCTCATGTTATTCAAGATTAAAACGAGATAGGAATATCTAATCTTCACATTTGCGCGGGTTGTTCTTCACCGCAATCCGATGATCGTAAAATTAGGTTCTCTTGAAGCCGCACACGCGTCCGGCCTCTATAGGTATCCACACGAGGTTGACGATCCAATCGATGTCCTCACCGGGGTGCTAGCTCCCTTACAAAGAACGTCTTTTTGCTAGAGAAAGAAGAAAGAAATTGAGAGAGATGACGGCTAGGGTTTTCTAAAAACTCTCATATAACTATTTCCAATATACCTCTACAGTTAAATTTTGTTAGTGAACTGTTAACAATAGTCGTTATCGCTGTAAAATTACTATTTTACCCTTTCAAATATACCCTCCTATCATAACCAACTTTTTTTATTTGCCCTCAAATCATGGGCAAAAGAAATATTTTGATTTTGGTCCAACTTTTTTTATTTGCCCTCAAGTCATGGGCAAAAGAAATATTTTGATTTTGGTCTTTTTAAATATATCCTGCTACCATCATCAACTTTTCTTATTTGCCCTTAAGTTAAGGGCAAAAGAGGTATTTTGATTTTTTTTAAAACTCTTGTAGACATTTAACTCAAGTTTAACCCAAGTTAACTTAACGGGTGGTAACTGCAGGGATATTTTTGAATAACGGAGGAACACATGAGGGGTATATTGGAAAGAAAAAAAAGTAAAGATAAATAAGATATTTTCTAAATTTTGAGGGGTATATAGGTAATTATCCCTTTATTTAACTTCTATTTTTTTTTCAAATAAGTTGTCATATATCATTTAGGATGCATTTTAAATCAACAAATTATAGTAATAATAGAAAATTCTTTTTTTCTCGTGCACACACCAAATTATATAAAATATAAAATTAATGTTAAAAAAAGGACCAAGTCGAGAAAAAAATTTAAATTTCGTCTTCCAACCCAGACATTGTGGTTCCTAAATTTTCATTATATGATAATATATCGCTGACGTGCCAGTAATGCGTAGTTTTTAAATTTTAATTTACTATAATTTTTATTTTAAACTTTTCAAATCCCATAGTTTAACTTTTTTTTTGAATCACAACATATTGCTGATGTGACTAGTAACTCTTTTTCTAAAAAGATATTCTCGAAAATATTCTTATACATTTTATTCATGTAACTTGAATATAGGAAATAATATTGGTAATTCCGCTTTTGTTAGGGACAGATAAGATTTATTAAATAAAATCATAAATGACCATCAATAAATTTATAAGTTATGGTCTACTCATAATGTCGCCTAAAAATAAAAACAAAAATAAATAAATGAGACAAAAAGTTTTTAGATGAACAACCTATCTAGTTTCCTAAATGATGTTCGCCGATTCGGAGAACGCATCATTGTCGTCATCACGGCTTCGTCCGGCATGCCAGTTTCAACGGCACGCCGCTATCGGAGAATTTCCCGCTCACTATCTGCTCGAACACGTACTTGTTTGCGGCCTGCGTGTAGTGAACTCCGTCCCAGATGATCCGCTTGCGCGGGTCCTCGCACGACCCCCCGACCAGCACCTCGGTGCCGTTCGCGGTCGTCTTCTTCGAGCCGCACCCGTACTTTGCGTTGTAGTTGTACTTGCCGCCGTGGCCGCAGCACGACACGAGGGGATGCTCGAACCCTAGAAAGTAATGTGCATTCGTGTTACGAACAAAGGCACTGAAAAGTTCAAGTTCTTGTACTAAATCAAATTTCCGATTTAAGCTCTCATTTGTGTAGTAGAGTAACTCAACCAATGATTGAGGACTAAAATATAATTTAGAAAAGAGTTGGAATGATGGTGCAATTTAGTGTAGGATTAGCATTTTCTTATTAAGATAAGGTAAAAATGTACCAAACTTATCACGAGATCTTTCAAAATTTTGATTTTACTATCCAACATTTTAATTTATTTCTTTTGAGTCGGTCAATAAATATTTTAACTTCAAAATTTAAATTTGTCGTTTATTTTTACAGCTTTAATTAGTATATTTTATGTAATTTTTGTAACATAAATCTATTAAAATAAGCAATAGGTTAAATTTTGAAGTCAAAGTGTCGATAACTAACTTAAATCAATCAAATTGAAAGATTTGGTAGTAAAATCAAATTTTAAAAATGTCAGATAGTTAATTCAAAATGGTCCATAGTTCAGATGAGTTTTGTACGTTTTTACTTTAAAATCACATTTTACTATCGGGAGAAAGATTCATTGAATCCGGTCATTTGATGATCATTTACTAAAACGTCGAGCACATCAACAAAAAATTAAGAATTAAATTTAGAAAAGAGTTCAATGAGTTTGTTAACTTATCTATTCTCACTACTATCCGAATTGATTCGTTGAATCTGATCAGTAATCACCGGTTATATCTGATCAGATCCAATAAATCTGATTTGCATATAGTGAAGTGAAAGTAACAAACTTATCTATTCTCACTACTATCCGAATTGATTCGTTGAATCTGGTCAGTAATCACCGATTATATCTGATCAGATCCAACAAATCTGATCTGCGTATAGTGAAGTGAAAGTAACTCTTACGCCAGTAACTTCAAACGTAGTAGTAGTCCTAGGTGTTAGAAGCACTATACCGTGCTTCCTGGCGTGGGCGATGAGGTTGTACTTGACGGAGTAGACGTCGACGTAGGTGAAGACGGCGAGGGGGAGGTCTCTCCGGAGCTGCGCCACCGTCTCCTTGAGCTTCTCGTTGAAGAGCCGCGCCACGCCGTTGAACGGCGCACCGCAGCCGAGGCGGTCGACATCGGGGGCCCTCAGAGGGACACGTTCCAGTACGTAAGGGAGGCACCCAAAAGGCCCGGTGTTGTGGATCCAAAAGTACCGGCCCCCTTGTCCGTAGACGCTCTACACACGGTACAAGATTAGGAATGTCAATGGATATGGATACCCGAAATTTTATTCGAACCCGAATCCGAGCAGAGTGAATTTATCCGATGCTAAATGGATATAGTTTCAGATATGGATATGAAAAATAAAAATTCGACGGATTTGAATTCGGATAGGGATCTTAATTGTACCCGATCCGAACCTGAACAAGACCAGAACCCGACTAGAACACGAATTTATTTTACATTATTACATATATATATATATATATATATATATATATATAATATGTATATAAATGTTTGATGTTATTTTTGAATTTGTATTTAGAAAATTTAGATTTAATGTAATATATTTTGAAATATTGAAAACAGATTTTCGGGTTTGGGCTTGGGTTCGAGTTTCGGATTTTTTGTCGGTTTGGATTTGGATATGGATTTTAAAAATTCGTCGGATTCAGGTTTGGAGTCGGGTTCGGATTTGGATTTTTAAAAATCCACTCCGAATCCGACCCGTTGACATCCCTATACAAGATATGTTATCTTCGAAAAAATCATTATATAACAGGTTTTATTTCTGTGCTATGCAAATACAAAAATAAAAAATAAAAAAGTTCATCATGTAACGGCGAAATCGGAAAGGAGAGTGTGATTGAGAGAAAAATGGGGACTTAATCTATTAATTGGTGGATTATACTAATTAATTAATTAATTAATGAAAGCTCCATTCTAATCATGTTTATTTTTTTCGCTAAAATATAAAAAACCTTCTATAAATATCCGTATTTTTATTTTTTTCTGACTTTCAAAAATCTACATTTTACCGAAAATGTCCGTTTCTTATAATTTATACTGAAAATATCCTTAGAAATAATAGAAATATATTAAAAAGTTATTATTTTCCTATAGAACAAATAAGAGCAATTTAGTTATTTCACCCTCTCCATTAACGTCGTAACTCTCTTTAAATATTTCTAAATTTTAAGGAGGGTAAAATGTAAGTTTTTGAAAGTCAGAAAAAAAATAAAAAACGGGTATTTACAGGAGAGTTTTATGTATTTTAGCCTTTTTTTTTTTGTCTATTTCATTATTATCAAATGACGATCTGATTAGCTAGAAATTTTATTTAAATTAAAATATAATATTAATAATTTATTCATGCACCATTCACTTGAGCTTAACTCGAACTAAATCCATGATCTCATGAAAATTGGAGTTTGGCTCAGGTGAATGGCTCACTAACACATGATTACTCCACAAAAGCTTCACCCAAACCTCGCATTATCTCGCTCTAAATGAAATCTCAAACTAAATGAATAATAATTTTAGATTAGTTAGAATGAAAAAGTGAGATGCACAAACAATACAAAACCTTCACAAAATAATTAATTACAATCCAAAAAATCAAATCTAATAAAAAGCGATTCAGAAATAGTCACTATATTACAATTGGGTAATGTGAATTTGTGGGGTTTTTTAGGATTAAAATACAGAAAATCCCTGATAAATACTCGCTTTTTCACTTTTTCTCCCGACTTTCAAAAGTCTATATTTTGCCTCTTTAAAATTTTAGAAATATTTTCAAAGGGCTACGACGTTAATAGAGACGAAATGACCAAATTGCCCTTATTTTTTCTATAAGAAAAAATAATTTTTTTTTTATATTTCTGCTATTTTCAAAGACATTTTCGATATAAATTATATGAAATAGACGAAATAGTGACGAAAACACCGACAAAGAGGCTAAATCCATCAACTTGAAATTTTTAAGAGATAAAATATAGATGTTTGAAAGTCAGAAAGAAAAAGTGAAAAAATAGATATTTACAGAAAATTTTTCTGTATTTAAGTTTTTTTAAAAAAGAATTAAATTTACCTGGATAACTGCAGTGAACTTATTATTAGAATGAAAAAAGTGATATGCACAAACAATACAAAGCCTTTACAAAATAATTAATTACAATCCAAAAAATCAAATCTAATAAAAAGCGATTCAGAAATAGTCACTATATTACAATTGGGTAATGTGAATTTGTGGGGTTTTTTAGGCTTAAATACAGAAAATCTCTTATAAATACTCGCCTTTTTACTTTTTCTCCCGACTTTCAAAAGTCTATATTTTGCCTCTTTAAAATTTTAGAAATATTTTCAATGAGCTACGACGTTAATAGAGACGAAATGACCAAATTACCCTTACTTTTTCTATAAGAAAAAATAAATTTTTTTTTATATTTCTGCTATTTTCAAGGACATTTTCGATATAAATTATATGAAATGGACGAAATAGTGACGAAAACACCGACGAAGGTGAAAAAATATAGATGTTTGAAAGTCAGAAAGAAAAGGTGAAAAAACAGATATTTTACAGAAAATTTTTTTGTACTTTAGTTTTTTTTTAAAAAAAGAATTAAATTTACCTGGATAACTGCAGTGAACTTATTGAGAATGTCAGGGATAGATGCTTTCACTTCCTCAGTGGTCATGTTGGAAAAGTATCCTGCTGTGAGGTCATTTTGGCCAATGTCAAAGGTGTATAGAGCCTGTGAGAAGTACTCTCCCTTTGGTAAAAGACCCTTGAACACTCCTAAAAAAAACAAAACAAAAAAAGAGCTAAAAAGATAAGACATTTTTAAAATTGCAATTCCTATTTTGTACTCTCAATAATTAGGGCTTTCTACGAGCCGAATACGAGTTGTCTTGTTGAAATATCGAGCTGGAAGATCCAACTCGCGTTCGACTTGTTTATTATCGAGCCGAACATGAGCTTGCTTGCTTGCAAACAGCATTGTCAGCTAGGGATGTCAATGGGTCGGGTTTGGGTCGGGTTTTCAAAAACCCGAACCCGGACCCGAATCCGGCAGATTTTAAAAATCCATACCCATACTCGGCCCGACCAAAAACCCGAAACCCGAACCCGAACCCGAACCCAAAAATTCAAACCCGAAGTAATGATTTTTCTTTACCATATTTCAAAATATATTATAGTAAAATCAAAACTTTTCAAAACACAATCAAATATAAGTAAATAAATAATATATATATATATAATTTGACCGTTGGATGAAGATCCAATGGCTAAAATATTATTAGACATTTTATATATTATATAAGTAAACAAATAATATATATATAATTTATTCGAGTTCGGGTTCGGGTTCGGGTTCGGGTCGGATACATACAAAATCCATACCCGTATCCATACCCGTCGAGTTTTTATTTTCTATAGCCATACCCGAATTCATATCCATTTAGTTCGGATAAACCCGCCCCGTTCGGGTTCGGATTCGAGTAATATTTCGGGTACCCATACCCATTGACATCCCTATTGTCAGCCCTACTACCTAGGTAAAAAATTGAAAGAAAATTAGAAATCTAGAATCTTAGTCTAATAATTGAAATTCATAAAATATATATCTTTTTTTCCATTTGGGTTGGCCTAAAATTTAAATAGTAAAAATTTGTAATATACAGTAAGTCACTTTACATTTGAGTTGACCTAAAATCCAAATAGTCGAAATTTGTAATATATATATATATATTCGAGCTATATCGAGCTGACCCCAACTCATGTTTGGCTCGTTAAGGTTCGAGTCGAAAAATTCAGCTCATGTGCAGCTCGTTTAATCGAGCGATCGATCTCGAGCTCATTACGAGCAAAACACGAGCTGACCCGCGAACGGCTGGCTGGATTGCTAGCCCTATCAATAATTGATATATTCGCATATATATATCCCTTAAAAACTTTTCATTTTGTACACTTGTAAATGTGCCCAAAAAAATTTGTACCAAACCGAATTATATGCATGAACTAAATCGAACCAAAATAATTCGGTCGATTCGGTTCGGTTTATTTAGTTTTAACAAAATATTTTCTTTAGTTTAACTCTGTTTAAACTACTAAAAAGAGGATATAATCATATGATTAGTATTATATTAAAAATTATTAATTGAAGATAATAATAATTAATATCTCTAATAATTTGATTATTATTTAAAATTAAGACATAATTTTTTTATTATAAGACTACTATATATTGAATTACTAAAACTTCAGTTTATTCGGTTTATTCAATTTTTCTGATTTTTAACTTTTAGAACTGAACTGAACCGAATTATATGTAAAACCGAACTGAATTGACTGATTTCGATCGGTTCAATACAGTAATTCGGTTTCAATAATTCGATTTCACACATAATTATAAGTTATATATAAGAATAAAAATGTAAACATAAATTTTTAAGGATACATATACAAATGCGAGTTTTAATTTTTGAGAAGGATATAATTAATGCAAATTATAACTTTTAAATGATACAAGTACAAAGGTATATTTTGGTTTATATATATGCAAGGTTAAAGAGAAAAATATGATAGTATTTTTTATTTTTATTTTTTTTGTTATCTTTGAGTTGCGGCAAAAATATATAACATTAACTCTACCATAGCAAAATTTGAAATAAATATCTAAAATTCAAAAAATATTCACTTTTATGATATAAATATTTTGTAATTTAGTGAATATTTGGTAAAGAAATGTTTTAATCAAGATTTTAAAGTTAGTTAGAAAATAAATATGTTCAAATTAAGTTCGGACGTTTATTTTAAAAGAATTTAAAAAACTGAACCGAACCAAAATAATTTGGTCGGCTCAGTTGGGTTTATTTGGTTTTAGTAAAATATTTTTATTTACTTTAAATCCTTTTAAACTACTAAGAATAAGATAAAATCATTTAATTGTATGTTAAAAGTTATTAATCTAAAACAGGAATAATTAATATCTCTCTAATTATTTAATTATTATTTAAAATTAATACATAATATTTTTAATTTAAGATTAATATATAATGAATTACTAAAATTTTGATTTTTCGGTTTGTTCCGTTTTTCTGATTTTTAACCTTTGGAACCGAACGAAACCGAACTATATGTAAAAACGAGCTGAAATCGACTTCGAACCGTCGATCGGTTCAGTTCAGTAATTCAGTTTGAACTGTGTCAAAATGTGTCATACTTCAGATAAGTTCTAGTAAATAACACTTACGCACCATTCACTTTAGCGGCGAACTGCGATCGGGTGACGAACTGGGCGAACTGCCACGACTGGACGTCGAGGGAGATGGGGCTAAAGCCGCTCTGGGATAGCGTCGTGTTCTGCGGCCGGATCGTCGACCCGGCGGTCGCGAAGTTGGCGCCGTGAGAGAAGTTGGATCCAACAGAATCCAGATATGCGTTCAGATACGGAAGCCCCAGTTTATGCGCTGATCCAAAAGATCCAAAATAAGTGAAAAAGATAGAGTAAATTCGATGTGCTTCCGCTTCTGCTGCAGCGAAAAGTAAGTTACCGTAGAACTTTTAGTAAAAGGTTACGATTAATATATATATTAGTGCTTTTTCTAAGCATATAGTACCACTAAGACAAAATTTGCAAAATAATAGGACAACTTATTTTTGTTTCTTTTTCTTTTTCTTTTTCTTTTTTTTTGAGAACCAAAAACCATGACCAAGTTTTTGATTGATTTTTAAATACAATCGAACGAATAGCGCTTATGTGTAGAGAAATTATTTTATTACCGTTTATCAGCAACACGAATGCATCTCACCAGTGATGAGACACGAAATTACTAGATCATTTTATAAACAAAAATTTCTACGCACAGAACTACACCCTATTGTGTGTCCTTTTACAACTGAGAGTGGGCATAGCACGATACTTCTGTACCTATAAAATCGACGACGAGGCCGCCGTCGCAGTACCGCCCCATCGGCCGTCCCCAGTAGCTCTCCCCATTCGGCGGCGGGGCCTGCCCGAACGCCGCCGACAGCCCCCCAGTGTCGGAGTTCGAGTCCCCGAAGTTGAACACCGCCGGGAAACCGCACGTCCCCGACGACGTCGCCGTCGCCGCCACCGCGGCGGCTAAAAGAGCATTTACTACTATGATCAAACCACCACCCAAACAAGCCATTTGAGTTAGAGAGAGAGAGTGAGAGCTTATGAGAGATTGAATGCCTTGTGTTTAAATATATCTATATATATATTTTCTCTTTTTTATTTTTTGCTTGTTTCCATATATATTTTTTAACTTGTATACATCTATCTATATCTATATCTATGTTTATCTCTTCCTATATCTTAGGATTCAATTGAAATTTAAATCTCTTTTGATAACAAACCAAGCAAAACAATTAACAACCATGTACTTATATATATCCTCTATATTTACATGTATGTGGATAGACATAGCATGAAATTAAATATAAATATAGAAAATTTTGATTGGCTTATGTGTGCGACATTTAAAATGGGCAATGAAAATAATGTGGAAAGTATCTATGAAGGACCTAAAATGTTTCCTTTTTTGGATTGGTGGATAGATAAGAATTAAGCCCAATTTAGGAAGTTGCAAATATATGTAAGTAACTATTTTGAAATGGATATATAACTTATATACATATACCATGGGGGTGAAAAAGTATTTTCAGTTCATTTAGTTTGCAGAAAAAAAAAATATTTTTCTAAAAAAGTTTTTTTTTCCTAATTTTATGGAAAAGTCTCCATTTTGTTTTCCAATTTTTTATCCAAAAAAATAATTTTCTTTTTTTGAAAAATAGTTCTTCCCTAAAGAGATAATTTTCAGAAGATTCCTAATTTTTTGACTTCTTTTATAAGTTTGTAAATTTTTAGCTTTTCTTTTATTAAATCCATACATACCAATTTTTAGAAAATTCAAAAAACCATTACATTAAAATTTTTAGCTTTATATGTTGTGTCGATTTTTCGAACTCAATTAAATTCTATTGACCTAAATTTCATTGAATTCTATTTTGATTTGGTGCCATACATAGTGTGAGATAGAAATTATAAAATACAAGATCATAATCTCACTTCAAATAATGTACACACACAACATTTTTATTGCAATAAAACATTGTATACACCTTGTTGTACATATATATGCTTAAAAGCAAAGCCTCATCCAACCTTAGCTTAGAGATTTGGTATACATCCTTGAATGTAAAGCATAACAATTTCTTATATACACTTTGCTTGGAAGCAACATGAGGAACACAAAACTATATATATATATAGCCCTCTATTGCACAAATGAAAAGAACCAACTCTTTCTCTTTCTCTCTCTAAATCTCTCACACATCACTCAATGGCATTCTCTCTCATGAAACTTAGTAATTTCCTTCTTCTCTTCTTCTTGCTTTGCTTGACATCATGTTTGGCCCTCCCTAGAGACTTCTCCATCATCGGTTACTCGGAAGACGACTTGAGCTCGCACGACACGCTTATCGACCTTTTCGAGTCGTGGATGTCGAAGCACGACAAGTTCTACGCGAGCTTCAAAGAGAAGATTCGGAGATTCGAGATCTTCAAGGATAATTTGAAGCACATCGACGAGTCGAACAGGCAGACGAGCAGTTACTGGCTCGGGCTGAACGAGTATGCCGACTTGAGCCACGACGAGTTCAAGGAGAGGTATCTCGGAGTGAGGACCGACGTCTTACCGCAGAAGAGAGGAATAGTCGATTCTGGATCCTTTCGGTATGCAGATGTCGCTGACATACCGAAGTCAGTAGATTGGAGGAAGAAGGGAGCAGTTACTCATGTAAAGAACCAAGGCAGTTGCGGTAAGCAAAAACTCCTTGTAGTTAATATCACATGCCTTATCCAATAACTTTTTCTATTAGCAGTCGATGCTTTTACAATGTTATCCAAAAGATCGATCTAACAACAAATGACCGAAAAGTTATATATCACCTTAAGAGTTTGTTGAATGACTTACAATTTGAACCACCAAGTTAACTTTACAAGAGTGTGCTATAACCAAATGTGTGGTACTTATTTCAAAGTGAGGGGATTTAATGTATGCATGCAGGTAGTTGCTGGGCATTTTCGACGGTGGCGGCCGTCGAGGGCGTAAACCAGATCGTGACGGGAAATTTGACGTCGCTGTCGGAGCAGGAGCTGATCGACTGCAACAAGCCAGACAACAACGGCTGCAACGGCGGGCTGATGGACTACGCGTTCTCGTTCATCGTCGCCAACGGCGGACTCCGCACCGAGGACGACTACCCTTACCTGATGGAAGAAGGCACCTGCGAGAAGCAGAGGGTATGTGTGATTTCTTATGCAGTTCAGTGGACAAAATAATTAAAAAAAAATCACTATTAGCTATTGAGGGCCGATGAAACATCAGGTCTGAGTTGTCAGATAGCACTCAGTCTTGCTTTGAGATTCGCACAGAGCATGCAAAGGCTCAGGCCACGCATGCCTTCGTAGTAAATATTTGTTCCTAGGGTTAAGCACAAATGAATTACTAAACCGAGCCGTCTCATTACAATTGATTCGGTTCGCTTTTAGGGTTTCAGGTCTCGAATCAATATTTCAAAAATAAATTAACTGATTTATCTCTATCTGTCTGTCTGTCTGTCTGTCTGTCTGTCTAGGCTGATCTTAAGATGGTGACCATCACCGGCCACGAAGACGTGCCGGAGAACGACGGAACAAGCCTCCTTAAGGCTCTTGCCCATCAGCCTATCAGTGTTGCCATCGAGGCTTCTGGCAGGAACTTCCAGTTCTACAGTGGGGTCAGTCATTAACGCAACTATAGATCGCTATCTAAACTTTGAAAACTTAAAAGTAATAAAAGAAGCTTTTGCTTATTGACCCCTTTCTGGCTACTATTCAAAATTTTCAAATTTACTCTGAAGTTACCCAAATATCTTCTAAAATCCAATCCCATTAATAAATCCTAGGAGAAATGGAGATATCTGAAAGGACTTTTTAAAATCAACAAGGGTATTTTGATCCTCCAGGGGTAAACAAGATATTTTTACAATTTTGCAGAGTATAGTAGATACTATATCTTAATAAAAATAAGGACATTTTGGTCAATCGGAAGTATATTAAATATTTTCGCAGTTTTGCAGAGTATATTAGATATTATCCCTTCAAAGTTTTATATTTGCAAATTTACCCTTTTCCATTAGTTGACTAGTTAAAATTGAACTTTCTTTTATAAAATAGCTATTCTATCATTAAATAAATATCTTTTTAATTATATTTTTAACATTTTTATTTTAAATTCCGTGCTATTCTACGTAAACCATAAATGATAATTTTAAGAAAAATTCTCAAATGAAATATTTTTACAATAATATAACGGTCATAACAGTAAAAATTTAACGGTCAATTAACAGTAAAGAGATACAAAAATTAATTAACGGTCCTAAAAGTAAAAACTTTTGCTTATGACATTTTAATTTCATTAGGGTGTTTTTGATGGACCATGTGGGACTGATCTGGATCATGGAGTTACAGCCGTCGGATACGGATCATCGAAGGGCCAGGATTACATCACAGTGAAGAACTCATGGGGCCCAAGATGGGGGGAGAAGGGGTACATAAGGATGAAAAGAAAAACAGGAAAAGTTGAGGGGCTTTGTGGCATAAACAAAATGGCTTCTTATCCTACTAAGGATATATAAATGAGGGTGTTTATTAATTCCTAATTCCTATCCTTATTTGTGTCACTTTTATTTTTCATAAAAACCCTTTTATTTTTATTTTGGGTTTTCATTAAGTTCAATGTAATCTCTTGATTTGCTTTACTTGTGAATAAAAAATGGCATTAATGTTGTGAGTGACATTACCAAAAAAAAAAAAAAAAGACATTGTCAAATTCTCATTAGAAGTTTTCATTTTTCTCTTTTAGGGGCTGTTTGGTTTCTCGAAAAAGTGTAAAAAAAAAAAAAATTCAGAAAAAAATATTCATCTAAAATTTCTTTTCGAATTTTTTGCCTGTTTGGTTGGAAGGTAAATAAGTATTTTTGGAAATCTTTTTTTTCATATTTTATGGAAAATTAGCATTTTCGCTTTTCGAATTTTTTCTAGGAAAAAATACTAATTTTCTATAAAATATGGAAAAAGTTTTCCATAAAAACTTATTTTCCTTGAAACGGACAGAAAACTGAATAAATAGTTTTTCATGAAAAACTTTTTTCTTGAAATTTTATTTTTCCACACTTTTTCGTAGAACCAAACAGCCTCTTATGGAGGTGTTTCAATTTATTTTTTTTTCAGTTTTTTGTCCTTTTGGTTTCAAGAAAATTTAGCTTTTTTCGATTTTTTTTCTCCAAATTCATGACAAATTAATATTTTTATTTTCTAGATTTTTTTTAAAAAATAAAAATACTAGTTTTCTATGAAATTTAGAAAGAAGCTTTCGAAAAAAGTTAGTTTTCTTTAGAACTTAACGAGCGGAAAACTAGAAAAAAGGTTTTCCATAAAACACTTTTTTCTCCCAAATTTTTTTTTCATACTTTTCCGAGGAACCAAACAGCCCCTTATAGTTTCTCATTTCATACATTATTTTTCTCTTATAGTAGTAGAGTAAAAATTATGTGCTAGTGAAAAATACTACTTTGTGATTGGTAAAATATTATATTACTTCACTATCTTATTTAACGACAGATTCTTACAGAAAATATTATCTTAGTGTATCAACTTGAATATTTTCAAATGATATGGTGGAATATTAAAAATAAACTAAACCATATTAAAACAAATTAATTTTATTTGTTTAAAATTAGGATACATGAAAGGAGGCACAAAACCATAATTTCACAAAGAGAGAAAACCTTTTACAAGGATCAAACTTTTTTATTTAAGTATACAAAAACTAGTACAAAGGATACAACATTTCACTAAACACAAAATATATCAAAAACTAAAATGATTAAAAAGACACAAACAATAGTGGGTATTAAATTCGGAGATATCCGTAGATCACACATACACATATTTTCGCGCTTATCGACAGCAGAATTCAAACGCGAGACCAACTATCTATTATCCGCTTATTTTGGCTTGCGGCACGTGATGATGTTGTATTTGATGACCTTTTTGTTGTAGCCGTCGATCAGCAGGGAAACCGCAAGCGCAGTTTTTATAGTTTTCCATCCTGTGGAGTAATTAAAAAAAATTAAAGTCGAGAAATATTAAAGGGGGAAAATAAATTTCAAAATTTTAAATTTAAAAAGAAGAGTGAAAAAAAAAACAAATTTAGACTATAAGCAATGCTCATTGTCCCAATATTTTGTGTTTAAAATTTTGCAACTTTGACCCTATTTTTTTCAGTTATTAAAAGTATGAATTATCTTAAAAATTAACAGTTAATAGTTGATGATAAGAAAAATGTTAATTTTAACTAAATTCAAAATAAATAAGAATTAGATTGGTGTAAAATATATTAAGAGATTATATCTTAATTGAATAAATACGATCTGCACGGAATATTATTACTTATAAAAATAAATAGAATATTTTTTTATCACACACGCAGAACAGGTTTCCATACATTCATACTATTTTTTTTTACGGATAATAAAATTTCATAATTAATTAAAAAAAGAAGGTTAATTAGTTAAATAAATAATTAATTAATTAATTACCACTTTTCAAGAGAGAGATGATGCCTCGCCAAGTCATGCCAGACTGCACGGCCGCAGACCAAAACGGAGCCACATTCTCCGACCAGTCTGCCCTTCTGATATCCTGCCATCACACATTTTCACAAACATATATACTTTCAGTATTTTAAAGAAATAATTCCTAATTGAATAAAATAACCAAAAAAAAAAAAACTTGTTTCTAAAAAGGCATTGAAACCAATTAAATTTGGTGCGCCGACGATCGGCACAGTAAAATATAATTCAGAGTATTTAAACTTAACAGTCTCGAACTGGAAACTTTAAATGGTACAGTTTTTCAATTTCAGCTTCGAAAAGTTTTTAGATATTTCTAATAGTTTAGATTACGTTTAATAATGCCCCAACATCGAAAGTGAATTGTGAAATGTTCTACGAAAATTGCTACAACTGAAGGTAGAAGTAGAAGTAGGAGCTTTTTGTAGATTGGATATCTGTGTTGAATATAAATATTAAAGCACTATTCTTAAGAACACCGTTCTCTGACAGTTTAGTTTTACATAATTTAATATGCTATCAGAATAAAGATTCTGAGTTCAAGTCCCACGTCTTGGGCCTATAGAGAAGTTTGAATCCAAACATGAGGGAGATAAAACACCGTTCTATGATAACTTGAGTTTTTGAAGAATAATAATTGTTTCACATAATTTAATGATCAGAAGATTCTATACCCGATTTCTCAGGTACTTATTTAAGCACGTAATACAGAATTCCTGACTACACCAGGCTACATGTGGTTTTGTAGTTTACCTCGAGTTTTAAAGACTTGGCGAAGTTGGCATAGTCCGCAGCGGAGCACCAAGCAGGCAGGAGGTGCGCATTGCTTATCTTGTTCAAGAGTTTCATCTCATCGGGACACAGCGATTTCTCATCTGGCGAAAGATCTCTATGACACCATGTCACGAGGATAATCGTGGCCCCTGGCGCCGCGACACGTGCCATCTCGCTGAAGAACTGAAATTGTATTTTTATATAAACTTGATCAATAATTCAATCAGTAAACTTTGATCAACCGGCTTTGACGAACATATCTACCGAGACCAAAAACCAAAATATATATAAAACATTATGGGCTGTGTTCTGTACTATGTGTATGAACCAATCAAATGTATCATAACAATTTTAGAATGGATATTGCAATTTTTTTTTTTGCTTGATTTAACTTGTTATATAAATTACAATTTTTATAATAAATATTTCACAAAAGTAATATAGTACCTTTTCCTTATCTGGCATGTGCTCACCACTTTCCAGGGACCAAACCAGGTCAAATTGCCCATCAGGAAAAGGTTGATTCAATGCATCTGCTACTTCGAACGACACCTGCGAATAATCGTTTATTTCTAAAAGCTCAATTATAATTAATAATAATATTTTATATTTTATATTAAAAAATATATATTTTTCAATAGTTTTGTTTCATAACAGGATCTAAAGCTCCACATGGGAGCTTCTATTTTTAGGCCTTAAAGTTTTTCTTTTTTTTCTTTTTTCTTTTTTAAAACTTTGGGTTATAGCAGAAACTTCAGGCTTTCATTGAATATAAATATTAAAAACATCAATTTTTTTATAACTTAAGCTTTTGGAGAATAATAGTTATTTTACGTTATTTAACATAGTATCAGAACAGAAGATCCATCTATCAAAAAAGGTTTTTAGCCCAAAACATAAAAAAAAAAAAATTGTTGAATGTAAATATTAAAAACATTGTATTCTGATAGCGTACATGCATGAAAAAGAAAATTAAGCGATAATATCTAATATACCCTCCAAAACTTTAAAAATATCTAATATACTCCTGATTGATCAAAATGTCCTTATTGATTTTCAAAAATTTCCTTCAAATATTTCCAAAACTCTAGGGTTTACTAATGAGATTTGAAGTTTAGAAGGGTAAAAATTTAAAATTTTTGAATAATAGGCAGGGGTATATATATATAAGCAAAATACCCCAAAATTAATAGGATAATATCTAATATATCTTTCAAAACTTCAGAAGAACCTAATATTCTCCTGGCTGACCAAAATGCTCTTATTAATTTCCAAAAATCCGTTCAAGTATTCCAAAACTCCTACTAGGGATTACTAATAGAAATTGAGATTTAGAAGGGTATTTTGATAATTTCAGAATAAATTTGAAAATTTTGAACAGTAGTCAGGAATAAATAAACATAAACCCCCCAAAAAAAATTTAATTACCTTATCTGCAAGGCCCTCAGCTTGAGCAAGCTCCTGAGCTCTTTTGACTTGTACAGGGCTCAAGTTAATTCCAATGCACTGAGCACCATATTTTTTGGCAAGGCATAGTGTGTCACCCCCAATTCCACATCCCACATCCAATATTTTCTTTGGCTTCTTCTCAGGATCATCTGCATTTACGCATCCGTAAGTGTTCGATGTGTCTCGAATTTATCTTTTTCTAGTAAAAATGTTCAGAACTTATCTGAACTATCGCTCGTTTTGATTAGTTGTTTATCTTTACATATTTATTTAGTATACATCATGCAATCCTCGCAGCTATATATTTATTAAAGTAAGTAATTATTTTAAATTTTAAAGTCAAAGTACTGTTAACTAACTAATCGGGTAAGTCCTGTATTTTTTTTATTTTTATTTTTTTGACAAAAAACTAGAAGGAAAAACCCCAGAAACTTTCATTTAAAAATAAAAAAATGAAAGTTAAACTGTACCACCAAAATGGAGCTGAAAATATTGTGGCCCAAAATTTATCTTATTAGACATCAAAACTGAACGAAAAAGTAGTTGGATATCAGATGAATCGTATCACAAAAATATTTGCCATAAAACGGCAGATGTGGACATTGAACTCGTAAATAAAATCGATCTGTGGCCCGTTAGTGAAAAACTGATGACGACTCTGTTACCAAAAGATCAATCTAGTAAGAAATGATTTAGAGTTAGTTGAATATCAGATAAGCAAAACTCTCAAAACCTCTTGAAACAGAGGGAGCTCAGAAATGATTTGAATATCGTACTATCCAAAAAGATCGATTTAGTAACAAGCGTATGTACAAACCAGAGACGCCGGCGAAGGCGAGGGCCTCGTCGATCATGCGGAGCTGCGCATGGCGGTGATCCTGGGCCGTGAGCGGGGCGGCGCCGGGGGCCGACGACGATGTGTCGTAGAAGCCGCGGTGGATGTACTCGCCGAAGAGCTCCTCCCACGCCCCCGTCGACTCGTCGTAGCTCTCAGCTATCCCCTTGCGCAGCTTCTCGTGGTCACCGCCCTCTCCTTCTCCGCGCCGCAACTCCGCCATTTCGGTACACAAGTTCAAGTAATGTATACACAAGTTCAGGTACAAGCGTGATCAGAGAGGTACGAAAAATCACTATCACACTTTGTGTTGAATATAGTGTGTTTCTGAAGCTCTATTTATAGAGTAATAAGACCATAGAATAGTAAGCAAAAGTACTTTCACGTGGATATTTATATATGCAGGCCAAATGCGACACTCAACACTTAATGAATATAAATAAAAAATAAATGTCTAAGTATTCTAATAGAATTCTGCCTCTATAAGTTGCTGATGTGCTTACATACCGGCATATTTAGTATAGAAAAAAAAATTGAGACTCGGATCGAGATTGAATTTAATTAATACTACGTTCTGAAAAAAAAAAAAGCTGATAAAACAAATGAGTTAATTTTAATCTTTGAGAGGTTACGGTGTAAATCTGACACCTATAAATTAGATGTATCGATAGTATTGCTTGTGAGTTTTGTTTTTCTTTATTATATATTATTTTATTTATTATTCTTGTTTTTGTTGACTGTGAATGCATGAGGTGGGGTTAGACTTTTTCCAACGATGATAACAGCTTCATGTTTTGGGAATCTAACGAACTTTGACTTTAATTTTCTAAATTAACCAATCATATAATAACACACTAGTTTAGCTAGATCCAAGTGAATATATATATATATATATATAGAGCTAGTCTCCTATACTATCTATAGTACCGGGGCTCCGGTACTATAGTCACTTTTTCGATCTTAGGGTGTTCAAATTAACGATCCACACCGTTGAAACTGATCTAGGATATTTGAAGTTCTTAGGAATAAAATTTTATAATTTTTCGACGTAGTTTACTTTGTGATCAAACCGTTTCAAAATTGTCAAATTTCAATGGTTATTATGGCGAGTTTGTAGTTTAACGGTGGAGAAGAATCTAAATTTATTCAAATTTTGATAGAAAATACTTTAAACTACATAAATGAAGGTCAACATTCTTGATCTTGAATTTGAAACTCCTATACTCATATTTTAAGAATTATTCAATTTTCACCGTTCATTTTGACATGATTTATTTACTAAGTAAACGATATCGGAAAAAACTAAAATTTTATTTCTAAGAACTTCACATACCCTAGATTAGTTTCAACGGTGTGGATCGTTGATTTGAACATCCTAAGATCGAAAAATCAACTATAGTACCGGAGCTCCGGTACTATAGATAGTATAGTAGCGTCATTCTATATATATATATATATATATATATATATATATATATATATATATATATATATATATATATTTATTTATTATATATTATTATTATTGTTATTATTATTATTATTATCTATAATCTATAATCTATAATCTATAATAATCTATCTATAACAATATTAAAGGGAGAGCTCCAACGGAGCTCTCCACTTAATTTGGGGGGTGGGGGGAGGCCATGTGCCGGCCAAAAGAAAAAAAAATAGAAAAATAGAAAAAAAAAAGAAAGAAAATTAGTTATAAAAAATAATAAATTAATTAATAATATGTAACAAAAAAATCAACAAAAAATAATGCATAAAAAAATAAAATATAGTATATATAGCATTTAATATATATATATATATAATATATGCCTTCTAGAAAATAATATATAATATTTATATATGTATTGAAAATTATATTTAAGAAAAAATAAAATATAGTAACTATATATATATATCTATATCTTCTATACAATATATGAAATGAGAGTCTAAAGGAGTCTTCTCCTAATTTTAATTGCACCATTGGCCCTAAATATTATTTTTATAATTTTTATTTTGGTCCCTAATTTTTTTTTTTGGGTAATCAAAATTTCAACATCTTAATTTTATTGCGATTACATTTCGGCAATTAATAGATGTAATATTCCGGTGTTACAATTAATGAAATTGAATTTATCTATACATATATTAAAGGGAGAGCTCCAACGGAGCTCTTTTTTAAATTTTTTTATTTATTTTTTTCTATTTATTTGGATTGGATAACCGTATTTTTTTATTATTAAGAATTAATTACACCATTGGCCCTAACAATTTTTTTAACTTTTTACTTTGATCCGTTATGAAAATATATTTCTATATATTTTTATCTCAAATCCATTTTAGCTTCTATATATACAAAACTATATATTTTTTATTGTTATTAAAAATATATTATTTCATATTCTTCCTTTTCTTTTAATACTATTTTGCTTACTATTCTTACTGATGTAGTAAACAAAGCTAGATAATCTATTTAAAATAATTTAAAAAATTTATTCAAACTAATTTAAAATTAAGATAAATTTCTTATGTCTTTAATTTAAAAAAATTTAAAAAATTTCCCGCCGCGAAAGCGCGGGCCTAAACTAGTAATAGATGAAAGGAGATTTCAAAGGAATTTTCACCTTTCTTTGAAATCTTGATTTTCTATTATTTTTCATATTTATGTAATATAATATACTAATATGTAACAATATACATAAATATAGGTAATAATATGTGTAAATCACCTCAACTAAAGACCATTTATAATAGTCCCCTAAAGTAAATTTTATATATATATATATATAAGAAGGAAAAAAATGATAATTTTTTTTTGTTACATGAAAAATTAATAATTAGAGGAGTAAAAAGTTGATATATTCTTTTAGATTCAAAGTTCAAACCTATATATGGAATTGAAATAATGAGCTATTTTTGTAAGCAATACAGTGTAACTGATTTTATGGTTTTTATAAGAATGATATGTAGGAGTGATTTTGTAATAATGAGCTATTTTTGTGATTTTGTGGTTTTGTAAGCAATAACTTATAAAATATTTAATGATTTATACTGTAAAAAAGAGTTTCAAAGTTAAAATAAAAAGACATCAGTTATATATATATATATATATATATATATATATATATATATAGTTGAGCTAGAATACTTCTAAGAGTATCAAGGAGGTGGTGCTTGTGGGTTTATAGCCTTTGGATTGAGATTTGGAGGGTTGGGATGATGGTGGTAGGTGGTGGTAGGTGGTGGTAGGTGGTGGTAGGTGGAATAGTGTTTGATCTAAAGGCTATTAGTAATTAAAAAGTAGATCCAAGGGCTAAAAATGTGGAAGCACCAAAGGGTTGGTGCTTCCAAAAGTATTCTAGCTCAACTCTATATATATATGTATGTATATATGTATGTATATATGTATATATATATATGTATATATATATATATATATATATATAATGAAAAGTTTAATATATATGTACTAGAAAAATGATGAGAGTGATTCGATATAAGAGTTAGAAAATAGAAAATTGTATTAAAGGAGGAGTTAGTTGATTTATATGTGAAAAGAAGAAAATATCAAAAATTTATCATATGTGAATAGTTTTAAATAAAAAATAAGTGAAGAATAAATGGTTGATATTTAGAACTTCAATCAATAGGTCGAATAATTAATTTCAAATAAGGAGTTTTGATTAAGGGAGAGGAATGAGAGGTGTTTGCCAAAAAAGAATTTCAAGTAATTTACTCTGGAATGAGTCAATTGTTAAATATATTATAATTTTTTTATGATACCAGAACAGGAGATTCTAAGTTTGAGTCACGTTAGGCTTCTAATATTATTAATTTTTTTTTCGTTTAATTCAAGTCCATATCATGGGCCTACAAAAAGTCTCAAGCCTAGACGTCAGTGGGAGTGTTAAATATAAAAATATTTAAATATCATTCTTTATAAGCTTAAAGCTTTTAGAGTACAACGGTTATTTCATATATTTCGCATCAATCTAAGATTTAAAATCAGATTGGGCTATTTCCATTCCAGAGTTGAATAAGAATCGAAATTCAACTTCTATAAAATAAACAACTACCGGCGGATCTCATTCTGATTATTTCATAATCTAAAATAGATGAATGAAACAAGCCCTTAGCGTACATCAATGATTCTCTCTCTCTTTTTTAGGATGAAGACAAAGAGTTATTGCATCATCACATTTATATATTATTTTAGTGTTCTTCATTGACTCTCTCTCTCTCTCTCTCTCTCTCTCTCTCTCTCTTATAGGGTAAAGATAAAGAATTGGTCAACATGGAAAATGAATGGTCAAAAGTCCAAAATTCTGGCAACCTGAGTTCACAGGTGTCAAGAGATAACAAAGTTTGAAGCAGTCCATTCAAATTGAAGAATACTTAGAAATTTTTCACTACAAGCTATATAATATAATATAATATAAGTACTTGACTAAATTACAGAAAATCTTCCTATAAATACGTATTTTTTTACTTTCCTTCTCTGACCTTCAAAAATCTATATTTTGCTCTTTTAAAATTTTAAAAATATTTTCGGAGATGTACGGCTTTAATGGAGATAGCAAAATGAACAAATTGCTCTTACTTCTTTTATAAGAAAAAATAATTTTTTAATATATTTCTGTCATTTTGAAGGATTTTTCGGTATAAATTATAAAAAATTGACGGAATAATAATAGAACACAGAAGGAGGGGGGGCTTAAATGCAACAACTTGAAATGTTGAACGGGTAAAATGTAAGTTTTTAAAAGATAGGGAGAAAAAATAAAAGAAACGATATATTTATAAAGAGGTTTTCTGTAATTTAGCCTAAGTCTTTTCTACAACACTAAAGTACAATTTGGTATGGAGGACCGTCGAACGTTGATGGATAAAATAAAGTTGGATCGGGCCGGATCGAGCCCGATTTCAAAATACAGAGGCCCGATTCCGGTCCAGGCCGGAGCCGGCCGAGCCGGGCCGGACGTTTACGAGCCGGCCCCTGGGGCGTGTGCTAGAATATTTCTATAATTAGAAAGGCTTTAATCCTTTTAAATAAGAGAAATGATTCTGTACTTTATTTTATTAAAAATAAAAAAAATCTTAACCGTTGATTAATGAAAGATAAAGAGAGAAAAGGAAACAAAGAGAGATTTTTTTTGTTGATAATATAGTAAAGATAAATTACTAAATTACCTATATATTAAAAGACCAAAATGCTCTTTTTTGGGTACCTGATAATCGGTATCTCTATCAAAATGACCTGCTATTGCAGGTCACAATTTTAGAAAAATTAAATCCTAGCCGTTAAATAAAAATAAATGAACGGTGTTGAAAACTACAAGTATAAAAGCACTACTCTTTAAATAATATTTGGTTCGGGAACAGGAAAAGGAATAAGAAAAATCATCTTATTTTCCTCCTTATTTCCAAACAAAAAAAGGAAAAAAAAAGAAATTCTAGTTCTCCTCTTAACGGGTTTTGGTGGAGCGAACTAATTCCTACCCTTGTAAGTCTATTAATTTAATAATAAAATATTATTAATTAGTGTATTATATATCAATTTATTTACTAATTAACTAGATAAATAAATAGCCACTCGATTTACTACTCTAATAAATATTTAATTAACTATTTAAGCAATTAATTTATAATTAATTAGCTAATTAAAAATTAATTATTTAATGTGTTTATGCAATAACTAAGATTTATAATGATTATATAATTAATATTTTGGCTAATCCAATTATTTTCTTAACTAGTTATCTAGCTATTAAATAATTAACTAATTGATTTATTAATTTATTAAACTACTTGTGATTAGCTAGATTATTATAATTAACAGCACTCATTGTTAATTAATTAACACATTAATTTATTAATTAACATTTATGGTTATCTAGCAGTATTCATGATCAATTAATTCATAATTAGATAAAATATTATTATTTTTTTAAAATATTATTATTTTTATTCTCACTATTTTATTTTAACTCTCCAAATGCTATTTTTCTTATTTTCGAAAATAACCCAACAATCTTAAGCTTTTTATTACAGAAATTTTTCACTACAAGCTATATAATATAATATAATATAAGTACTTGGCTAAATTACAGAAATCTTTCTATAAAAACTCATTTTTTTACTTTCCTCTCCTGACCTTTAAAAACCTACATTTTGTCCCTATAAAATTTTAAAAATATTTTCAGGAAGGTACGGTGTTAATGGAGATGGCAAAATAAACAAATTGCCCTAACCTTTTCTATAAGAAAAATATAATTTTTTAATATATTTGTCATTTTGAAAGGTATTTTCGATATAAATTATAAGAAATGGACGGAATAGTAATGGAACACTGACGGAGGGGGGCTAAATGCAACAACTTGAAATGCTGATGGGGTAAAATATAAGTTTTTAAAAATTAGAGAGAAAAATAAAAAAAAAATATTTATAAGGAGATTTTCTGTAATTTAGCCTAAGTCCTTTCTACAACACTAAAGTACATTTGGTATCGAGGACCGTCAAGCGTTGTTGGATAAAATAAAGTTGGATCGGGCCGGATCGAGCCCGATTTCAAAATACGGAGGCCTGATTCCGGTCTAGGCCGGAGCCGGCCGAGCCGGGCCGGACTTTTACGAGCCGGCCCCCGGGCCGTGTGCTAGAATATTTCTATAATTAGAAAGGCTTTAATTCTTTTAAATAAGAGAAATGATTCGGTACTTTATTTTATTAAAAATAGAAAAGATCTTAACCGTTGATTAATGAAGGATAAAGAGAGAAAAGAAAACAAAGAGAGAATTTTTTTTGATAATATAGTAAAGATAAAGTTACTAAATTACCCATATATTAAAAGACCAAAATGCTCTTTTTTGGGGTACCTGATAATCGGTACCTCTCTCAAAGTGACCTGCTATTGCAGGTCACAATTTTAGAAAAATTAAATCCTAGCCGTTAAATAGAAATGAATGAATGGTGTTAAAAAATTACAAGTATAGAAGCACTACCTTTTAAATAATATTTGGTTCGAAAACAAGGAAGGGAATAAGGGAAATAAGCATCTTATTTCCCTCCTTATTTCCAAACAAAAAAAGGAAAAAAAAAAGAAATTCTAGTTCTCCTCTTAACGGGTTTTGGTGGAACGGCTATTCCTACCCTTGTAAGTCTATTATTTTAATAATAAAATATTATTAATTAGTGTATTATATATCAATTTATGTACTAATTAACTAGATAAATAAATAGCCACTCGATTTGTTACTCTAATAAATATTTAAATAACTATTTAAGCAATTAATTTATAATTAATAAGATAATTAAAAATTAATTATTTAATGTGTTTATGCAATAACTAAGATTTATAATGATTATATAATTAATATTTTGGCTAATCCAATTATTTTCTTAACTAGTTATCTAGCTGTTAAATAATTAACTAATTTATTTATTAATTTATTAAAACTACTTGTGATTAGCTAGATTATTAATTAATAGTACTCATTGTTAATTAATTAACACACTAATTTATTAATTAACATTTATAGTTATCTAGTAGTATTCATGATTAATTAATTCATAATTAGATAAATTATTATTATTTTGAAACTATTATTACTCTTATTCTCACTATTTCAATGTAACTCCCCAAATGCTATTTTTCTTAGTTTCGAAAATAACCCAACAATCTTAAGAAGGGTGATTAAAATAAAGATGCAAATGGATTCGGATTGGTGGAGATGTCCCGAATGGGGATTCGAGATGGTTAGTGGTAGCCAAAAATAAGAAAAAAAATAATCTGTTTCGAACGGCTAAGAAATGGAGCCGGAATAAAAGACTTTTTTCTTTCTTTGATCTGTTTCGATTAGTCAAAAACCCGCTCCAGCTCCGCCCTGACCCGAATAGAGTAATAAGTGAGAACAAAAAAAAAAAAATTGCTATTTGAATTTGTTGTTTTTATTGTTGTATGCAACTTTTAGGCATTGAACCATGCATATTAATAAGTGTTTACAGAAATATATATAACATATAAAACATAATTTTTATCTATAAAACAATGCAAAATTAGTTGTAAGTTATGCATTTCTGAAGTATAAAATAATATAATTATTTCGTAATATTTTATATCTCTTCACTGCGAAGCGTGCGTATTCACATACAAGTATGACATACATGATTAACGCTCCTTATTTACAGACACTTTTACTACTTCCAAACATATATAAATTCACATTACATTATTATTAGCGATACACCGAATTGCAAGAAAATTTGGTCAGGACGGTCCCCAACATGATGAGCCTGATCAATCAGCCGTTCATGCAATTTTGAGATTCGTACTATCCATGTGATGTACAGCAGATGGATCAGTCTCATGTTGGATACTGTCCCCACCAAATTTTTGTTCCGCTATATTATTCTCCCCCTTAATTTCTCACAGCAGAAGCAACAACGTTGTACTGTTTGATCAAGTTAAACCACTGAGTATCAGTCTCAGGATCCACCGCTGCTCCGCCAAACACTTCACACGGATTTGAGACGATCACATTCTCCGAATCGACATCTAAGCAAACGACGGTCCCCTCGCTGACGACCGTTGCGAGGTGCGTTCTCCCCGACGACTTCCTAACCGTCAACCATTGCGAGTCCGACGGGTTGCATATGATGCTCAGCCGCACGGGCTGGCCCGCGCCGACGGCCTGCAGGCAGTAGTACGTCCCCTGCACCGTCAGGAAGTTCTGCGGCGTGTAGTACCACGAGTCGGACTGCGAGCACGGGCCGAGTTTCAGCGGATCGGTGAGCTTCCATCGGAGCACGCACTGGCCGGTCGGCGGGTGGAATATCTCGCCCCGCGGTCGGGGGCGGCGACGGCGGTAAAAGGGATAAGGATTGAAATCTTCACCTGCACAACCAAATCTCACCACATCAATTTTTAGTAAAGCATTTTACGCACAGAAAAGTACAGAGTTTCTGTCGTAGCAGGAAGCTGAAATGACTAACAATTATTGTTTATTGTATTCAACTGCAACAATCATTACTAGAGGATTTAGCAGACATAAAGTTTCAGACTTTTTATTGTGACAGAAAGTTGAAATAAGTTTACGAATATCCGAAAAAACGCAATTCGGAGTCACAAATCGTATTCGTGTTTGATAATCGTGTTGCTTCTGTCAGTTTAACTTATTTTTTTGTCGTGTCATGTTTTGTGATTTTCTGATTAAACAGATTTACGTCGTGTCGATTTCGTACTCGGATCATTGCTATCCAAAAACAAAAATTCTAATTTGAAATAATTTGTGCTTCTGTAATGACAAGAAGCAAAAGTTTTAAATTAGAGCTTCTAATTCTGCTTAAAGAACGAAAAAAATTAGCTAAGGAAGCACAACAAAATCAATCAGTAACTCAACACTAATAACATAGCAAACTAATAATAAGAAATATACAAAAACCAAGATAAAATAGAGGGAAAAAAAAAAAGAGAAATTAATTGATCTAACTACCTTTGAGTTGTTTGTGCTCCTCTTTGGGTTGCAAGGGATGATCAAGAGCTGTGACAGTGCATTGAAGCAGGATAAGATGGGAGGAGATGATGATCATCAAAAGTGAAATTAGAAGAGAATTGAATAGCTCCATTGTTTAGAGAGGATAGAGATAAAACTTGGATGATAATTTGGGAAAGTTTTTGTATATATTTAACGGTTAAGGTGCCGTGTAGTCCACGGCACCTCTTGAGTAAAGTCGCAGGGAATTTTGGAGTACAATTTAAACAGAGGAAATTAGGCCACACTTATCTGAGCGATGAATTATTTTGATTCGGCTGCCTAATCTTTCAAACTTTTAATTGCATTATCAATTTTTTTAATCATTTGATTACGTTATTTATTTTTACATGTTTAGACCGCTATTAATTCATTAAAGTAATTAATTAGTTTAAATTTTGAAGTCAACGTACTGTCGACTGACTCAAATCAAACGAATCGAATGATTTAGTACTAAAATAAAATAACTGGATAGTCGATTCAAAATGACTCATAGTTTATTTAAATTTTGTATGTTTTTATCTAGTACTTCCGATTCAAATCAAACGAATTGAAAGATTTAGTAAATAAAATCAAAATTTTAAAAAATTAAATAGCCGATTCAAAATAATCTATAGTTTAGTTAAATTTTGTTCGTTTTATCTAGTACTTCCAATTCAAATCAAAAGAATTGAAAATTTTAGTAAATAAAATTAAATAGTCAATTTAAAATGATCTATAGTTTAGTTAAGTTCTGTACGTTTTTACATAATACTTATGTGAACGCATTGTTTATAATTGGGTTATAATGGAATGTTTGAGTTTTTTTTTTTTTTTAATGGTTATTTTAACTTGTACACAACGTACAAATAAATAGTTGACTAAAATACTTCTCATGCGTGAAAAATGGGGATTAAATAAATAGTTTTGCTACAAATGAAGTACAAGTTAGGTTATTGACTAATGCACATGGGAATCAATTTAATTTGGATTAATTAATTATACTTGTGCCCTTTTGTCCAACTCTAATTACGTAAAAGCCCTTCGAAAATTATCAATATGAAAAATATTTTTTAAATTTAAAAAATATATTAAAACTATATATAGAAGCTAAATGGTAATATAACAGAGTTGACCCACATACAGCTAGATTTATAATGCAATTGCAATTACATGCAACGAAATAGATACGCATAGTTAGTTAATTCGCGAATTATTCACGAATTATTGAAAATCCGAATAAAACAGTCTGTATGCGATTTATTCCCAAAAAATCGGAATAAAACGCGAATTTTTTGGTTAGATTTATTATTCGCGAATAATTCGTGTATGCCGAACTATTCGGCCAAAAAAGCGCAAAATTTTTGGATAAAGTCCCTTTCTAAATTATTGCCGAATTATTGGCGAATTATTAAAAAACTTCATGAACTTTCGGAATAAGTGGATCATGAAAAAGATGAAGATGGAGACGACAGTAAACTTTGCTATTACTTTTTTTACTTAATCTACTTTATTTTGTAACTCTCTATTTTTATATTCTTAAGAATTTATAACTACGTATGCTAGTAGCATAAATCTAAATAAAAAGCTTAATTTAACAGCCGAATTTTTGATCCCGAATTTTTAATTAGTGAACAAATAATTTTCGTATAAATCATGTATCCGAATAATTGACGACCTGTTTTTTAAGCGTATTTTTCAACGAATTTAAAAATTGAGATACGAATTTTATTGGAATTATATCCGTACCGAATTTTTGCCGAATCCGAATTAACTAACTATGTAGATACGCTAGAAGATCCATTTTTATAATGTTTATTGGTTAGTTGGAATGCACTTCTTAACATAATAAAGAAGCAAAGAAAAAAAAGGGAAAGAAAAGAAAGGAAAAAAGAAAATTATTTCCAAGTTTTTGTACTTTATTGCCACACAAGCACTCGCATAAAAAGACGACAAATAATTCACAATCCACTCCAACACTTCCACATAAAATTTCCACTTGAAAAAATGAAAAAAAGAGATATGTCAGACGAGGCCTAAGACATTGCTTCGGCTCAGGTGTAAGGCATACTAATGAATTACTTCGTCATGCACAATCATTATGAAATTTTGATAAAATAATTTGTTAGTACGCCCTTCACCTGAGCCCAGAGCTGAGCGCTGGATTATTAATACTGGTTAAGCCATAACTAGTCGTTGCAGCAGCGGTAGAGCACGTACTTCTCCATAGGGCGCTTGCACTCGGCGCAGACCACCAGCTGCTCCTGTATGCGGTGGGCGTCCACCGGCAGGATGAGGCGTGTGCAGTGCTCGCGAGTTTGGTGTGGCACCAGCGCCGTCGTGAGCGCTCGAACGAAGCCGTCCTCCCCCTCAACGCTGGTCTTCCACTCATCGAACTGCGCCAAGCAGTCGATGAGCTTCTTCCCTCCCGACTTCACCATCTCGAATGACCCTCGACTGATCACCGCCCACCCCTCGTCGCTCCCGTCGAAGCTCAACATCGTCATTACCTATTCAGGGTGCAATATTCTGTTTATTAATAAATATTTGCGTATTTCTATTAGAAGAATTAGTAAAATCGTTTCATCTTTTCGCTACAACAGAAGCTCTATGCTAAGTCGTATTAGGAAAAAACAAAAGTAAGAGAAAAGCCAAATTGGCACATGGGTACTTTTAACATGAATTGATAGATTCTCTCCAAATTATGGGCTTTTTTTTTTTTTTTCTTCTGTAGATGAGTTCGTCTGGACGGTGTCTTTAGTATTTATAATTTTACAGAGTTTTTAGTAGTTTTTAGTTTTTGGAGAAAAACGAGTGTTCGATCGACATCATCACCTCCTGCATAATGGGGTCATCGTCAACGCTCTTCCCGCGCTGTATCTTAGAGTGCCACATGCTCTCCAGCCGCACCCAGAAGAACCAGATCATGACAAGGTCCTCCCAATAGCTGCTGAGCTTCTCCGCCGCAATAGCTGCCACTATCTTCCGCACCCTTTCCTTGGGATTGCTCTTCCCGACATACACCATCTCTACCTGAACCCCAACTTCTTCGCGCGCATGCTTCATCAGCGTCGTGAACTTCCGAATCCACTCCATGTCCTCGCCTCCGTATAGACACACATATTTTCCTTCTTTAATCTGTTTAAAGCATGGATAAACGCTATTGTTAGATGGTAATAACAGAGCTGATTTCGACACTGACAAATAGAAGATTCACTAAATATGGTCACTATTACTGGCTTAATTTCGACCGTTAAAGATTTTGAATGTACCGATCTCAGCAGGATGGGATCGATCTCGTCGATGAGGAACTCGAGCCGCCAAGCCTCTTCCTTCCAAAGAGCCTCCTCCCTACTGCTAGTGAAGGGGTAAGCCAGGCTTCCCCATATCCATATCATGTGGAGTGCATTAGGGCAGACCACCCTCCCTTGCGGATCTAACACTACCAACAAGGGCTTCTTCTCGAAGTGCCACATCTCCCTTACGTATTTCGCCACCACGGGGTCGATCGACGAAGGATGGTGCACCGAGTACCACGGCATGGTCGACATCAGGCGGTGGAACGTTGCGTCCTTGGATTCGTCCCACGGGTCGTGCTTATCGGTTATCGGCAGCCAAATAATCTCGTAGTGCCGCTCCAGCCTCCCGTGGTGGATATCACCGTAAATCTGGACCAGCATGAGTAGCTCCTCATTGCTAATGTTGAGGTCGGAAACGTATAGCATCACGATCTTTCGTCGCAGCACGTCGACGCTAACTCTTCGCTTGGTCGTGCCGTCGAAAAGTGTATGGTCTTCCTTCGTGGAGACCAATGCCCGAAGAATCTTCATGTTGTCGATGTGCACCATCTCGAATAGTCGCACTAGATTTTGGTACGATTCGACTTGCTTCTTCTCATCTGCATGCACATATATTTACATGTACTAAAATATTATTATCTTACAGTCGTTATTTTACATAATTTGACAGGATATCAAAGCAGGATGTCCTAAACGCGAGTGTCTCTAGGCTGCTTGTTTCATAGTCTCGAGCGTAAACACGAACAGAAATGTTGAACATAAATATGAAGAATACCATTCTCTGTCAGCTTAAACTTTTGGAGAAAAACAGTTGTGCTATATAATAGTGAGTAATGATCAAGCTTTTTTCCCCTAATAATATAGATAAATATAAGATAAAATATTCCTAACCGATGTATCGATGACAAAGGTTGAGTTGCTTAGTGAGATGGCCATGAATATTGCTAACTTTGTGGGCTAGGCTTGATAGTTCCCATGCCTCAGTGGTAGAGGTTATGTACCTAGAATCGAAACAAAATCCGTCAATAAAAAAGCTGGATGTAAAATATAAAACATCGTTCTTTAGTAGTTTAAGCAATTAAGCTTACTCGTGACCGAGGCCTATGAGCCCGATGATCTGTGCAGCACAAGCAACGATGCTTCTGATGGTCCAGTACACGACGGTCGGTATATGGACCATCGCCGTCGACATGTCGGAGGAGTCGACGGAGATGTATTCAGAAGGAAGCTCCGTGAACTCTATGATGCACTTGGTGACATCTAACATGGCCCTGATGAGGTTGTTGACGGCGTCGAATCGCGGCTTGAGAATGTCGGTGTGCTCAAGAATGTCGGGGAGTTGCTTCAACAGCGCGATGGACTTCGCGAGCGGACTGACTGTGTGGAGCTGCGCGGTGAGCCAGAACTCACCGTGGCTCACCGCAAATGCCGCGAGTGCGAGGACGACTTTGGCGTCCCAGGAGTAGCTCGAGAGCAAGTTGAAGAGAGTCAGAGTTATTGCGTGTGCGTCGGTGCCACCGGAGCACTTGCATGTAATCTGGAATTATCATTTGACGGAAAATGAGATGCTTATTCTCTAAATGCTTAAGCTATTGTACTAGACACTCTTTTCACTTAAAACATCCCGCGTTGGCACTATATATCTGAAACAGCCGTTATTCTCTATTAGCTTACCTATCTCTACGGCGAGGCCATCAAATCCAGCATCCCTCACACAAAACATGCAAATCTCAAAACACTATAAACGATGAATTTGATGGTCTTGCCATAGGAACAAATTCGTACAAAATATTTTTGTTGGAAATGAAGATAAACAAATGGCGAAAGGATTATTAATATGAGTAATACTTCGCCCACTTATATCTTTTGCTCCATTTTACTCACAAGTGCATATGTTTAATTCATGAGTAGAAAAGTAATTATAGTAGTCAGAAAGAATTAGTAAAAAAGTGCTATATACATCGGTTTATGTAAAAATTATAAGATTTGTACGTGGATAATGTTTCCATATATATTATATACCATGAGTTAGGCTACTGTACTATCGGTAGCACGGAGGCCTCCGTGCTACCAAGTTGTTTTCAATGATACGGCTTTCAAATCGATGATCAGTTCCGTGAGACTTGATCTACATTATTGAAAGTATTTGAAAACTAAATTTTATAATTTTTCGACATTATTTATCTATCAAACGAGTAGTCTAAAAATGAACGGTTGAAAATAAAAATCTCATAAAAAATAATGATAAAAGACTTGAATTTAAGATCAGAGGTATTGATCTTACTCTAAATAGTGAAAAGAATTTTTTATAAAAATTTCATTAGATTTGAATTGTTTTACACCGTTAAATTCATAAACGCATCACATCGACCATTAAAAGTGTCAATTTGGAGACCTTTTGATCACTAGCCAAATAATGTCGAAAAATTATGAAATTTAGTTTCCATATACTTTCAATAGTGTAGATCAAGTCTAACGGAGCCGATCGTTGATTTGGAAGCCGCATCACTGAAAACAACTTAGTAGCACGGAGACCCCCGTGCTACCGATAGTATACCAACATATATATATATTATATATGTTACCATATTATATATATATATATATATATATATATATATATATATATATATATATATATATATATATATATGCTATCAGGTATGTTACCATATAATCATATATATGTTACTATGTATATTACTTCCTTGTTAGGATATATATGATATATATGCTATACCATATAATCATATTTATGTTACTATATATATTACTTCCTTGTTAGGATAGTAATATTTCTATATCTATATAATATATATGGTAACAGATAAAATATTTTAAAAAAAAAAAAAAAATTTACCTCGCAAGAGATTTTATGGATGGTGTATGCTAAGGCCTCGAGCATTCCAACCGTCTTTACTTGGTGGGCCTTCTCTTCCAGTACTTGATCAAGAGTGTGTGGCATCTAGTAATCATAAGTCCAATATACAGATCAAATTATGTTAAAAACATATATATGGTAATTAATACAATCTAATTGAAACAATGTATTTATATTTAATTAAGATAAAAATGTACTGAACTTATCTGAACTATATATGGACCGTTCTGAATCGACGATCCAACATTTTAAAACTTCGATGTCATTATCCAACCTTTTCATTTATTTAATTTCAGTCGGTAAACAGCACTTTCATTTTTAAATTTGAATGTAATGTTTATCTTTACAGATTTAGTTTATTTAATATATTTCAGATAATTTGTTAAAGAATATGAAATAACTGTTGCACTCTAATAGTTTAAGCTATCAGAGAACGGCGTTTATATATTTTAGATTCAACACGATTCTCATAACTGTGAATTCATTAAAGAAAGATCTCAGCATAAATTTTAAATTAAAAAATGTCGTTATCTGAGTCAAAACTAATAAATTGAGATGTTGGATAGTAAAAATTAAGTTTTTGAAAAGTCGAATAGTAGGTTTAATATGGTCCATAGTTCAGATAAGTTCTGTATATTTTCACTTTTACTTAATTATATATAATAAGTTATTAATTTACTGATATATAGTGACCCGATTTAATAAACCATTGTACGTTGGGTCGAAACCGGGTTTAGTGGGCTAACAATGATTAACCAACTTTATACGGTTTTAGACCAAATCGAACTCAAAAATGTGACTTGGCTTAGGCTGGGACTAGTTTACGGTCCGACCGGTCCGAACGAACAGGTTCAGTCGATTATTGAGACATCTTGGTTTACAGCTTATCTTACCACGACGACGGTCGGAGTGGCGCGCTGCAGAATGTCCTCGACCACTTGCAGGAGGGGCCTGGCGTCGACTTCGCGGCCGTCGGGGGCGTGCGTTGCCAGTATCTGCTTGATCATCGCGCTGTCGTCCGACGCCGAGAAGAGGTGCCGCTCGCCCCTTACCGGCTGCACCTTCTGCAACGCCGCCATCCCCGCGGCGAAAGATGCCATGCTCACTGCTCAAACCTGCAGCACTGCAATGCAAGTACAGTTGAAAGAAGAGAACTGCTTGGATTGTGCACTTTGTCATATGGCTTCTTACATAGGCTTTATATAGAGTTAAAAAGTACACCATTAGCAAAAAAAGAGAGGTTGTTTAAGATTATTTCTGAATCGTTTGCTTTTAGTTAGTTCATTACAATACGCCGACAGTTATAACTTCTGAGAATAACGCATTCGACCTGTGAGATGATTTTGTCCGATCGTTGGCGCTAATCATTAATCCCTAAAACTCGAGCTATTAGAAAGATACGACTAATTCACTTAAAGTATATAAACATAGCGTTCACGGATCTCGATTGTGACTCAGCCCAACCAGCCTCTCACCACTTCGGACATGACTCGGCCCAATCTGGTCTCCCCACTACAGGGCAGAATGTCGGTCCCCTTTAAACCGACAGATTTATCTTAAATATCTTAAAATACAACTTAAGAGGCCACATATACTATCTCAGGTGTCGGTTACCTTGCATTTCAATCAGAGTAAACAAAATGAATATACCGAATAAAATATTCATACTGATTTTTTGGATAACAAATACAATGATAAAGCTAAGCTATACCTTACTTCACAGCACAGTTACTGGGACTTGGGGGACATTTATTCCGTGACACTAAAAAAAGCTACAATTAAAGTTTTAAAGGGTTGCCTCGTGATTCTAAAAATCTAATTACTGATTATGATCACTTTAGTAGGCCCCATGCATCATGATCACCAGGTGTTTAATTAATTATAGAAGCATTAATAGAAAATATAGCTGACGAATTGTTTGTTTGGTACTGCTTTTACTTAATTTTAGTTATATATATACATATTTCATAATAGTGACTCAATAATTTAAAAGGTCTGAAGTTTTCGTCGTAATAATAAGCAGTTGAAATATATAATTTTAAAATTAAAAAGTAAAAGGTATAATTTGAATCGGCGGCCTCTCGTCGAGAGAAAAAGTTATTGGGTAAAATTTAATGTAATGTTTCTTTCAGTACCAAGTACTTAACAACACTTCGTCAAACAACAGAAAACATACATTTCAATATGTGATGTTAGCATCTAAATCAATCATTTTTCTTAAATAATTAAACTAAAAAATTATTAAACAGCAGATGACAGCCGTCTGGCGATTGAAACTTTCGACAAAAGTCAAAAATTTTCTCTAGTTAGCTTTTAAAAAGAGACTGCCTACGGTGGACAATCTCCTTAAAAGGGGTTGGTCAGAGAACAATGGGTGTGTCATGTGTGGAGCTGATCTAGAAATAGTAGACTACTTGCTGGTGGGATGTGTCATTTCTTATTTATTTCGATCCTTGATAGCCCTCACATCTTCTCCACCACTGACGATGTCAGGGAGGTGTCAGGGAGGGGATCACAGGCAGACACTTCGAAGATTCTGTTACTGGTGGCGGCCATGTGGTGGACAATATGGAGCGAAAGGAACAACGTTATTTTTCGAAACATTCCATCGAACACCATCTCTGCGGTTCATCGTATCTGCGCTCTGGCGAAAGAGTGGGACAGCTTTTGTAAGCCGGGGTGATGCTGACGCTTGCTTTCATTTGCTAACTCTGTTGACGTATACCCCTTTTTCTTTTCTCACCCTGTTAACCTTTTTTCGTGTTTCTTTCTATTCCCGAGGTCTTGGCTGTCTCACATTATGTAGCTAAATTCATCTATCTAATGAATGAAGCAGGTAGCGTGCTACCTTTCTCTCAAAAAAAAAATTAAACTAAAAAAATTATATTTTAATACTCTATCCATTCCTTATCTATATTAGTGAAGGGACTTTTTACACATTTTATCCGCACATTTAATTTATTTATCCAAAAAGAAAAAGGGTAAAAGAATGAAAGGGAATGTGTCCTCAAAAGCCGCAATTAGGGATTCCTATCTTGGCCCTGTAGCAAAGTACATATGCTTGTTGTTACAAAAGTTAAAAAGAGTTTTATGTGTGGGTTAGAATACACTTTTGGTACTTAAGATATAAAAAGCGCAACATTTTAATCTTCAAATTTTAATTTATTATAATTTTTAATTTAAATTTTTATAATTAAATTCCACGACTCAATTTAATCGACTTAATGTTGAGGTATTGCTGATGTGAAAGAGTAATGTGACATTTTAATTGTCGTCGCGTCATTAACCACATTAGTACTGTAACACCTGATTGCAATAATTCAGTGGAACTAAGTTAAAATTTGAGGACCAAATTGTCATGGGCCTCATATTTTGAGGATCAAAAGTATAATGTAGTGTATTTGTCGCCTAATGCACATTCTTCTTTTTTTGTATTTTTTTAATTAAAAATGTCTGCAGGTCACACGCTCGAAAAAGAAAGGTACCGATCAAACTAAAGAAACAACCAACTCCTATTATGGTTGTGCATGGTCCAGTGGACTCGATTGTGTCTCAGTGTCAAACACATTGGCTCGATCCGACCCGACTCGGACTCGACCGGTTTAATGTCACCCATTTGGGTTAACAAGTGGAGTTACTCGGGTCGGGTTCGGGTCAAGGGGCTTTAGCCCGATAAGTTTTGGCGTCCTTGGCATGAGAGTAAGACGAGGATCACCGTCGTTCCTGTTGCTGTAAGATTTGAGCTAGCGAACGATCGATAGTAATTACACAGCGGAATCATGAAGTCGCACCCGAACATGCACTTTTAGAACAGTGATGAGATCGAACCTCTTCGATCAGAGGATGCGGTCGAACCCCTTCGTTTGCTGGATCAAACGGAGATCATGTGACAAAAATCAGTCGGATCAGATCAGGTCAGGTCAGGTCAGATTTGAATACGGTTACCATTATTATATGGAGAAGCCCCAACAGTAGGCATTTTCAAAATAGGCCCACCAAATATTTTACTATTTTTTATCGACACCGTCTTAACTTTCGATCATTTCATTTTAAATTTATTAGTCTTATTATGTTAAATTTTTTATAAATTTAATCGCTAACTTGGGCTTATTATGTTAATTTTTTTATAAATTTAATCGCTAACTTGGGCTATTTGGTTGCGTGTAGTTGCAACTGTACTGCAGTTGTAATTACATACAGATCTAAATTCGGTGTTTGATTTGATGAATTTGAAACCAGCTGTTGCTGTTAGAACTTCATGCGAAAGCCCAACTGCAGCAGTTAAAACAATGCCCAAACTAGCTGCAATTCCAACTAAAATATTTGGATTCTAATTACTTTTAATCAGAAATAATTTTTTTTTTCTCTATATTGGGGAAAATCTCACCATTTCATATATAACATGATAAAATTTTGAAAAAAGCACTTTTCAACTGCATACAATCAAACAAACTATTTATAATAGCAGCGCTTTCGACTGCATTCAACCAAATAAAATACGAGTAATTATAATTGATGTATTTTCAACTGCATGCATCTCTAATTACACTGTATTTCTAATTACGTCCAACCAAACAGTCTCAATTTAACAACTTAAACCACTTCTCTACAAAAAGGAACAACAAATTATATATATGCTTTATATTATGATCAATAATTTCTTTTATAATGCCTTGAAGATTCATAATAATTTTCTATATAAAAGATTCAACATGCTTCGACCTAGCTCAACTTTAAATATAAGTTCTCTCAAGTTACATGATTTTGTGAACATTCCAATATTGTTTGTGATCTTGGAGTAGTAACATTCCAATATAATTGGTAACAAAATGTTATAGTATAATGTTCAGTAGTAATGTTGAGTGAAACCCTCTATGATGGATACATTCGGCGAGTGATTCGGCGAGTGCTCGCTGTACTCGACGATCGCCGTCGGAGGCAGTTCGCCGACGCAGATCTCGTGCACCGTCGTGAAGAGCGGAAACAGCCCCTGCCATCCTCGGTTGCTCAAAACTTCGTACACTTCTTTCGCCGTCGACACGCCCTTCAAGAGTTCAATTCATGATCAGTATATATATTCTCAGCGTCGCAGAAGTTTTACAAACTCGTATTTACATACCTGCAGTTTCTGGCCTTGCAGTAGTTCCGCCTCGAGCTCATCGAAAGATCTGTCGGACGAGATCATAAAAACGTAAAAGCGTGGCTTTGAAAGAGTTCAAATTGAAACCGATATTGTATCAAATAAGATAAATTACAAAAGGTATATAGAGAAGAACCTTTTGCCGCCGCTTCTTGCGAATGCCTCGGCAACTCTTCGGTTTCTTCCCCCAACTGTACCGCAAAAAAAAGAACAAAAATGAAAAACATTGAATGCATGTATATGGAATATGAGTCTGAGGCGAAAGAATCAAATCAAATCGAATTGAGTCGAAGTACATACGGCATGTAGTGATCAGATCAGCGACACCGCAGCTTTCGAAGAATGTGCTGTCCCTAACCGACGAGAAGAGCAATTTGGAGAAAGCGCGCATCTCCCTCAAGCCAATCCTCATTATCGCGGCCTAAAATATTACAACATCCAAAGGGAATATAAAGAGATATACCTGCTGCAATTTTGTTCCATTTGTTCATGCTAATATATATTCCTGAGCCCGTTTCCTACTTGATCAATCTTTTTCGTAATATGGTATCACAGTCAATTCTAAATCCTTTCATTTTTGTGACGTCGTAGGTTCAATCTCCATTTTCGACCTTTAACGGGCTTAAATTTCCATAATTATATACCGGTTTAAATTCTCATATTCTAACTCATTTATCAATTTTACATGTCTTTCATATCCATCATGCATGTAAGTCAGAGTATTTATATATATATATATATATATATATATATATATATATATATATATATATATATATATATATATATATATATATATTTCTGGGCCCATTTCCTACTCGATCAATCTTTTGGGTGATAGTTCGTATGAAAGAATTACAAACCTTGGTATTGTTTCCCATGTCCAAGCCATCAACAAGACCTGCAAAATTACCATTTTGGATCATAACTCTCCAAGGGAAGGGAACAAAACAAACACTAAAAGAGTTGGGCGTGTGTGCGAGACCTGCCGCAATAGCCACCACATTCTTTAGCGTTCCGCACAGCTCTACTCCCTCGACGTCCTGTACCTGTTGGCAATTACGACCACAAAAATATATCATTTACACACTCACGGTTATTTTTAACCGCTTCAATCAAGAAAAATTTCCACATAGATGCCTTTATTAAGACCGTTTCTCGACAGGATGTATTAGGGTCCAAATGCTTTCGCGAGTATTCAAGCTCTACTCATAGTAGAAGATGGAGTTATTATTATTGACGAGTAGACCAGCATTTTGCCTACGTTGCAGAGAGCAAGTTAGGTCAAGTTACAGTCGAGATCCATGGGCGTTATGTCTGTGCGCTTTATAGAAATTGATCGCCCCTTTTTTAGGGGCTCAAGTTTTTGGAATTGTGGTTAAAGTTGTATAGTTCTTATCACACAATGAATGATTTCTATCAAGTCGACATAAGTAATTTTGAAAAGATCTGTGAATAAATTAGCGCTCGGAAGTTATGGCACTTACAACAGATACGAGGAAATAGGGTGTGCCGAACAATCTTGCCCATCTATGCGCCACTTCCTTATCCCGCCTATACCCGACTGTCGCTTCGCTGAACTTCTCGACAGCAATCTGCACTCAGATACCTCCGCTTGTTATTTTCATTTCTCTTTTTCATTTTGAAAGCGAAAGAGAAGATTCGATCTATTCTTGCCTCGTTAGCGATATTAGCCCCCATGAGAACACAACAGTTGATGCCGAGCATGTCGGTGATCAATTTGGAAATCATGCATGGTCCTTCCATCTTGACCTCCATTCCCTTGATGAGCGAAATGGCCTCGGCCCCCGGCCTTATCTTCCCCACAAGCCTCTTGCAGATGCCCTCCACAAACTGATGCGGCGTCACGAACACCAACATATTCGCTTCTTTAACTGCAAGTAAACAAAACAAATTCAGAAACATGGTATCAAAATTCGACGACATTTTAGACTAATATATACGATTTTGTGAAATTACCTGCATTTTCTAGGTCAGGATCTGCTACTACATTTACGCCGAGCTTAATTCCCGGTAAATACTTGCAATTCTCCTGTTCGTGACGCGAAATAATTAATCATGCAGTAGTATTCCTAAGTTACAAGCATTGTAACAAAGAAAACAAGGAAATGAAAGATAATTTTACATTGGTTTGGTTGATGGTGTGAGAGAGCTTCTCGCCATTCGGCAATGTTTCTTCGAACACCCACATCCTCACTTCATCTAAAAGTTTCTCGCAAAATGACTATGAATCAGATTTTAAAATTTTCAATGCGAATAATGTAGTCGTGTTCATTAATAATCATCTAACCGAATTTCAGTAAGTTTTCTACAACTGTTGTTTAGGGCTGGCAATCCAGCTAGCTGTTCGCGAGCCAGCTCCTGTTTGGCTCGAAATGAGCTCGAGAATGATTGCTCGTTCAATAAACGAGCCGAACATGAGCTGAATTTTTCAGCTCGAAATCTTAACGAGCCGAACACGAGCTGGGGTCAGCTCGCTCATATTTGGCTCGATATAGCTCGAATATATATGTATATTACAAATGTCTAATAGTTGAATTTTAGTAGGGCTGACAATCTAACTTGCTGTTCGCACCTACCCTATTTTACATAAAAAATTAATTTAAAAAAATAAAAAATAAATACGATACCAAAAGAGGCCGTAAGCTATTAGAGAACTTAAGCTATCATTTGGGCCGGCAAGATTTGGATTCAGAATTTTCTATTCTAATATCATGCTAAATTATTTAAAGCAATTGTTATTTTCTAATTGCTTAAGCTATCAGAGAGAGAGAATGCTATTTTGAATTTTTACTATACCAAACGAGGCCTCGAGCTATCAGAGAACTGTAATTTTTTTCTTTTTTAATATTATGTATTCACCAATTCTCCTTGTATTTTATATGACGATGATGGTGGGTTCTGAATTTCTCTTTCGTTAAATTATACAATACTAAATTCAAACTCGACACCTCCCACACTATTATACTACCATGTTAAATTATACGAAGTAACTATTTCTTTCTAACTGCTTAAGCTATCAGAAAACAATGATATTTTTAATTTTTTTATATTCAAATATGATACCAAACGAGGCCTTAAGCTATCATAGATCTGCATTTTTTTAAATATTATATATTCAACAATTCTCCTTGCGTTTAATATGACGACGAGGGTGGGTTCTGAAGTTCTCTTTCGTTAAATTATACGATATAAAATTCGAATTCAGAATCGAATTCAAAATCTTCTACTCTGATATTATATTAAATTATACGAAACGACTGTTACTTTCTAATTGCTTAAGCTATCAGAGAACAGCAGAACAGCAGCAGCGATGGTTTTTAAATTTTTACCATGGAAGATGGAGTGCTTGGCGGCGTTGGAGGCGATGAGCTTCGCCGCGACGCTGCCCCAGTTGCCGCTGCCGATCACCGCCACCCGGTAGCTCTCCTCCGTCGACGGCCCGCGATCGCCACCTTCGACGCCACCGCCTCCGTCGACGCCGACACCGATGCCGACCCCCCGGTCGGATTCGGCTCTCGGCGCAGGCGCTTCCTCGACGATGTCGCGGCGCTCCTCCATCGCCGGCGCCATGCACGTGAACAGCGAGAAGAAGCTTGAAACCATCTACACATGCAATGTGTGTATATATAGAATAGAATATGTATTAGATAAAAGAGAGAAAACGAAGAGAAGGAGAAATTAACAAAGGAGGAGAAAGAGAGAGCATAGGAGAACGGCGGACTCCTCTATGCCCCTCTCTCTCTCTATCTCTCTCTATCTCCTCTTTCTCTCTCTAAGCTTGGCCCCATTCACCCATTCTCTCTCTATCTTTCTCTCTCTATACCATGCATGTGTGAGGGGGAGATCTAGAGAGAGAGAGAGGAGAAATAAATTATTGCATGCACCAAGTGCATCGCCGAGTGAGATCTGCAACATCTGAACAGCCTATACAGAAACAATTATAAAATAATTTAGGAATAACTTCAAATACCACCCTTGTGGTTTCGTGCTTTCTCACTTTAGTGCCCTGTGGTTTAAAACGTATCACTTTAGTACCCTGTGGTTTGATTATTCTTTTTTTGTTATTTTTTCGTTAATTTTTTCGTTAAATTAATGAAAAAGTTAAAACTACAGGATAGTAAAATGAATATTCGATAAACCATAGGTGGGATATTTGAAGTTTTTTCTGTATAATTTAACGAAAAAATTAACGAAAAGATAACAAAAAAAGAGAATAACCAAACCACAGGATACTAAAGTGATATGTTTTAAACCACAGGGCACTAAAGTGAGAAAGCACGAAACCATAGGGGTAGTATTTGAAGTTATCCCTAAAATTTTGAAAGTATAGACTAAAATACAAAAAATCTGTCTGACTTGGAAAATCTTATATTTTACCCCCGTAAAAATTTCAAGTTGATGCATTTAGCTCCCTCCCCGTCAAAGCTCCGTCATTATTAAAAAAAATATTTTAAAAATTATAAGTAAGGATAATTTGGTTATTTCGTATTATTCATTAACGTCGTAACCTTTTAAAAATATTCTTAAAACTTTAAGGGAAAAAAATATAAATTTATAAAAATTAAGGGAGAAAAGTGAAAAGCGAGTATTTACAGAATTTTTTTTTGTATTTTAGCCTTTATATATAAACATTTTTAATGTCATAAATAAATCATATTGTATACCCAATGAATTAGATTTTGATTTTGAGGCATGTATTATAGCTTTCCTTTTTCAAGAGGTGGTGTATGAGATGCATTTATACACGCGGTGCATGCAATAGTTTTCTAGAGGGGTAGGAGTTGGATTCGCACGTGCGAAGGAGCTACGTTGGGATGCGGTGCGGCGCGATGCGCGGTCCTGGGCTTATTTTGGACCGTGAAATTAGAGACTTTTTTTTGCATTTAGCCTCACGAAAAAAAAAAAATCACAAATAGCCTCATAAAATTTATAATTACAAAATTGACCCTATCCCCTCCACGCAAGCGTCACGTCAGCGGCTGACTGGAGTAGTGGCATAAGTTGAACACGATGAATCATTCACCGTGTTTAGACACGGTGAATGGTTCACCGTGTTTAAGCTAAACTGTACTGTCGGACTGTTTGAGTTCTTCTGTCCTATTGGGCTTGGCTATTATTCAGCCCCTCCAAACACGGTGAATCATTCACCATGTTCAACTTAACCCTCCACAGCCGCTGAGGTGGTGCCTGCGTGGCGGGTATAGGATCATTTTTGTAATTATAAATTTTATAGAGCTATTTATAAAAATAAATTTTGTAAGGGGCTAATTGCCAAAAAAGCCCTAAAATTAGTAAAGTAACAAAATTTTACATGCACCCGGTGCACATGCACCGTGGTTTTACTGTAAATGTTTCAAAATAAAAATTTAACTAGCCCATATGCATTTTATGATATCCAAAATATTTACCATATTTTTACTTCGTCAATGTGTAGTTCAGAAAAAAAAAAATTCATACTTAAAAAAAGCTAGAGCTCCAGTTTTTACTTTTTATTTTAGTATAACTTAGTACCTACAGTTAAACAAGATGATAAAGTGAGACTTTTTAAAAACCATAGAAAGATAAAATATTATATGATCTATATTTTATCATCCTATGATTTACATAAGGTATTACTTTACTATCTGGTGTAACGAAAGTTATTACAGTAAAATAAAAATATAATTATAATATAAATTAATTTTTTTTAAAAAAAAAACTTATGTAAGAGAGAGAAACAAGTGGGCTTTGTCCTCTTCCGACGGGGAGATCGATGCTTCGCTGGGAAACCTTGTGAACTATTTTTATTTTTTTTAAAAAAATTAAATTTTGTCTTATATTTTGATGTGTTTTGTTGCTTGGATTTGGTCCACCACGTGAGTTGTGAACCATCCTGTTTCTTATGTTTAGGTTTTAATCCTGATAGGTGTACATCCTCAAAATTGATATAATCCAAAATAGAATTCCTTATAAAAGGAAAAAAAAAAAAAAAACTACTCGTATACACCGATTGCTAAATGTTGGTTTTGAATCGGATTTTGGATTGCCCATGATAAGCAAATCGGATTCGATCCACTAAGATAGTGGATATTTTTTTGGGGGTTGAATAAAAAACTAATGTTCATAGAGTATTTTTCTAACTGAGAAAGTGAAATTTCTAAAATTTTCTTTCAATTTTTGGTGATTTCGTCTTCGGAATTGTGAAAATTAGTGTAATTTTCGTAAAAAACTGTTTATCAGAAATGAGTTTTTCATAAAACAAACTATTTTTTCATGGTTTTCACTTTCTAAAAAATATTCGGAAAACGGAAAGGTTTAGTAGTTTTCATACCCCATGTTTATTGCTTTTTCTACTACAGAGCTACTGTAGAGACCTCAGCTCCTGTCGCTGCTGCTGATCGAAGTAAGAAGATCGCAGGATAGATAACATCTTCTACCAGAGTAGGCCGTACTAGTGGAGGACTTAGTAGCAATTAGTTTTTTAGAACATACTGTACATATTGGACTGGCAGTACCAGCAGAGATGTATTTTAATTTACTGTTATCTGAGACGTGTTGATGTATATCTTAAATGGATTTATGTACAGAGCTAGTTGTAGACTCCTAAAATTGCTAGTTGTGAACTTCTAGAACTGTTTTACAGATAGTTCACGCTTCGTATGTGCGAGACTTCAACACCCCCTGAGGAGGCAAAATTATTCAAAGATGGTCCATTTTAACTTGAGCATAATATAATGGAAACCTATTCAAACACAAATCAATTTTTTTGCAACAAAAACCGACCGTCCCTAGCGCAAATGGCAAATAGCTTGATGGTTGGCACCCGAGGTCCCGAGTTCGAATCCTAGTTGATTTACATTTTCAGCCAAATTTATTTCTATACGAAATAAACGAAGCAGATAGCGTACTACCTTTCTCTCAAAAAGAAAAAAATTTGCAACAAAAGAAATGTGAAACAATGTTGAAACAAAAATACCGACAAACATCACAAACAACCATTTGTCTATATTTAGCAATTTTACCAACAATAACATGCTTATTTTGCTAAGATTTAGAGTAGTATCAAATCAAACACATATATTATGCATAAATAATGCACAAGAGAAACAACATAACTTAACCACCATTGGTGTAGTAGTGGATCAACCATAGCATCTGATGGGGTCATTGCACCCTTTGTTCGCAGATTGCTTCTCTCCTCTTCCGCCGCCCTTTTCGAGGTACTGCTGGTGGTATTCTTCCGCTCGGTAGAACTCCTTGGCTGGGAGAATCTCCGTCACGATCTTCTCTTTGCACTCCTGCTGCTTCGCTTCCATCGACTCGCGAGCGAGCTTGGCTTGCTCCTCGGTGTAGTAATAGATCCCCGACCGATACTGCATGCCGACGTCGTTTCCCTGCGATAAAGCAGAAATAGAACCATTCAACCTCCGCGCGCATCGAAGAACATCAAATGTTCGGAAACTTCATGTTGTGCTCTTCACATTCACTCAAACTATTTAGGAGCTTTTTTGCTCGCAAATTAAGCTTTACTCTTTTCATGTTTGGACTATGAAGCAAACTAACTTCCTTAATTGATTCCAAATCAAAATATAAAAGGATTTTTTTACCAATTTCATGTACATATATCTGAAAATTTCTCGAGCACAAATTTGGTAAACGTTTTCCCTCTTGTAATCTCCTGAAATTTGGCATTTTTCTACAAGCACTATGCAAATCAAGCTACATTTCTTTTTCTACAAAAATGGAAATTTTACTACATCTCGAACTATATAAATATCTGTTCCTCTATATCCCTAGATTTTAGTTTATATAATACTACATAATTCAAAGATCAAATGGTAAACTTAATAATCTAAAGTTATTTAGCCCTCCAAAGAAAGTTCTAGTTCCATCCCTGAAGTGAAGAATGTTTTGATATTATATTAAACACTTCGCATACTTGCGTACTTGAGACTTTTTGATAGGAAAAAGACACGGATTTATACCGAATGGGAGGAAATTAATTACCTCGAAACCTAGTGGCATCCAAAATCAAATATTATATGAAATAGTCATTTGTTTCTAGAAGTTTAAGCTGCTCGACAATATTATTTTAAGGCCTAGGTATATCATTATCAATTTTTTGTTTTCTTGAACACTAATTCTATATAATAGAAGATGGTGGAGTGTTTACTACATGGAAGATATTTATTCGCCAATAAGAGTAGAAAAGTTCACCTGCCCACGCATTCGACAACAAAAAATATTCATTTGTAAAAATAAAACCGACATCACCGCAGTGGACCGACTCAGATACCATGTTGTCACTCCAAACATAGATATGACGAAAAGGCAACTCAGGCATGACCATTAACATGTATAATAATATAGGGTAAAATGCAGAAAACCTCCATACAAATATCTACTTTTGTACTTTATCCTACCGTCTTTTCAAAATTCTATTTTCCCTCCTTAAAATTCAAAATAGTAGTACAGCACTGTTATTATTCTGTCACAATTTGGTACATAAATTGAGTGGTAACAGTAACCTACTGAAATATTTATTATATTCTTAGAAATGATGAAAATAGATAAGAATGTTTAATTTTTTTTTTTATAAAAGAGATTCTCTACTACTTACTAATTAGCTTTTCGTTTTTCGTCAATTCTAAGAATAAAATGGGTATTAGTAGTTACCTAGCTTGTACCATACAATGTATGCACGAAACGATAACGAAATAGTAATGGTGCGAAGTTAAATGCTATAATTTAAATTTCAAGAGGATAAAATAAAGATTTACAAAAGATAGGGGGAGAAAATTGCAAAATTATAGAGATTTTCTGTATTTTAGTCTATAAAAAAATGTACAAAACTTACCTGAACTACAGATCATTTTGATTCGAGCGCACGACGTTTCAAAATTTTGATTTTAGTACTCAGCTTTCCAATTTATTTGATTTATGCCATTTGGTGGCTCTTTCAATACAAACTTTAAGCTAACTGCTTATTTCAATAAATTTATAGTTACTTGAATTGCATAAAATATACTAATTAAACCTGTAAATATAAACTTACAGACGCATTCAAATTTTAAAGCTAAAGCTTCATTAACCGACTCAAATCAAATAAATTAAAAAGTTAGGTAGCAAAATCAAAATTTTAAAATAATTACTAACTCGTTGGCCACGCATCACCACCGACTCAAAATACTTAAGCACAATTATTATTACTAGAATCTCTTATATATAGAGCTAGGCTCCTATGCTTTCGAAAGTACAGAAACCTCCGTACTTGTAAGTTGTTTTCGATGATGGAACATCCGATTCGGCGATCAGTTTAGTTAGACATGATCTACGCTATTGGAACTATCTAGAAACCAAATCTCATAATTTTTTCACTTCATTTGCCTAGTGAATGAGTAGCCTCAAAATGAACGACTGAAAATAAAAAGCTCATTAAAAACAGTAATAAAAGACTCAAATTTCAAATCAGAAGTATTAATCTTGCTATTGATGTTAAGTAGAATTTTTCATTTAAATTTCATGTAATTTGGATTGTTCTACACCGTTGAACTTGAAAACGTGCCACATCGACCATTAAAATAGTCATTTTTTAAACATTTTGATCACATAGTAAATGATATTAAAAAATTATAAAATTTAGTTTCTAGATAGTTCCAATAGCGTAGATTATACCTAACGGAGCCGATCGTCGAAACGAATATCCTATCATCGAAAACAACTTACAAGCACGGAAGTCTCCGTACTTTCGAAAGCACAAGAAATATACTCTATATATATATCAAATCATAACCTATTTCTCATCTGATGTGGGACAATTGGGTGTCGCAGGTACCTGACGATTGAGGGTGGTGGGATTGTGGCGACCCCAGAAGAGGCGGAGGAGGGATTGGTAGGGGCAAACCCTAGGGTCGTAGACGACGCGGACGACCTCGGCGTGGCCGGTGTCGCCGCCGCACACGTCGCGGTAGGTCGGATTGGGGAGGTGGCCCTGCGAGTACCCCACCTCCGTCCTCACCACCCCCTCCACCCTCTGGAACGCGAGCTCCACCCCCCAGAAGCACCCCGCCCCGAACTGCGCCTCCTCCATCCCCACCTCCGCCATTGATGCCCTACACTCCTCTCTCTCTCTCTCTCTCTCTCTCTCTCTCTCTCTCTCTCTCTCTCAGGGTTTCTCTCTCTCTCTCTCTCTCTCTCTCTTAGGGTTTCTCTCTCTCTCTCTCTCTCTGAGGAAGGGGACGAAGAGTGAATTGGGGCTTTTGTTTTCAAAGAGTCCGAGCCATTTATATACAAATGGAAAGATGGGGAAACATTTTCAATTAGCCCCCTGAAGTATTCCATATTTCACTTTACCCATTATTATTTAAGAGAAAGTTAAAATGTATAGCACTGACCCCCAAATTTGGCTCGTTTTCATTAATTAAACTATTTAACTTTTTAAAATTTTAATTTTGGTACTCAATCTTCTTATTTTTAGGATATAAGCTCTATATCTGCTAGGATTTACATCTTTTTTTAAAAAATTAGTAATAAAAAAATAAAGGCTAAATTACAGAAAATCCTCCCGTCAATACTCGCCTTTTTATTTTTTTCCCTGTCATTCAAAAACCTACACTTTGCCCCCTTAAAAAATAAAAAATATTCACTTCGCCCCCCGCCGTCAGTGTTCCGTTAGGATTTCGTTTATATCTTATTTTTTATACAAAAAATACTCCTAAAATTCTCATCCATGTCCACACATATGCCATCGGCCGCCGCCTCGCCCTCCGCTGCCGCCTCGCCCTCGCACGAAGTCGGAGTTGGGGTCAAGAGAGGCGTGGGCGAGGGTGCGGGATGCGGGATGAGCAAGATTGGGGAGGAGGAGATGAAAAAGATGAGGGCATTTTGATCATTTTGTCACACTGTATCCTCCTATGAACTTTTTTTATTTTTTAATGGGGTAAAATATAGATTTTTGAATGACAGGGGGGGAAAGTGAAAAAGCGGATATTGACAGAAAATTTTATGTAATTTAGCCAAAAATAAATAATAAGACTAGTAAAAAAAATACGAGCCGGTCGATGATAATTATTATTTATTATTAATTTATTTTTTTGTGGTGACTTCTAGAAGGTGGGAAATGAAAACTTTGAATTGGTCTCTCCTTTTGAAAATTCACATCCACTTGTGTTAAAAAAATATATATGATAATAATACAACGTTAATATTCATTATAAGTTTATGCTATTTATTGACCGAATCTGAATAGATTCATTTTTATGCTTTATTTGGAATGGTATTGCTTACAGATTTATCCAATTTGGTCACTAATTAATACGTATCTTTTCAAAATTAGATCTGCTGATATTACTTAAATTGATTTTTTTTCTTTTTTTATTTCAAACAGAATTTTCTTATGGATTTGTTCTATTTTTCGGTTTGAAAATTGCAAGAAACTTTTTTTAAAAATTTTCTGTGACGCTCGCACCACTTATCAGAAATCACATATTAATAAGATTTTGACAAATAATACCAATATATATCCTAGTGAATATGTTTCTTAACCAATTTATTCTTTTAGAATACTTTGATTAATCTAATCAAAGTGATATAATTTTGTGTGATTCTCATCTTAGGTGCCACCAAAATACCCCAATTCCAACTTTGACATTTTCAAAAATCAACTCCTCAAGATAAGCATTTTCAAAAGATTTTTTTTTTTTTTTTTTTTTTTTTTTTTTTTTTTTTTTTTTTTTTTTTTTTTTTTTTTTCCATTGAGGCTAGGTTTTGATAAGCATTAGGTGATCATTAAGTCAAATGATGAGTGGGTTCATTGCATTTGACTAGTTGCTTTGTATTGTTACCATCAACTTAAGCTATTTTAATAGCAACCTCCCTTAACAAAAAAAATAGGGATAACTTCAAATACCACCCCTGTAGTTTCATACTTTTTCACTTTCGTACCATGTAGTTTAAAGTGTATCACTTTAGTGTCCTGTGGTTTCGTTATTCTCTTTTTGTTATATTTTCGTTAGTTTTTTCGTTAAATTAATGAGAAAGTTAAAACTACAGGATAGTAAAGTGAATATTCGATAAACCATAAGTAGGATATCTGGAGTTTTTCTATATAATTTAACGAAAAAACTTACGAAAAGTAACGAAAAAAGAGAATAACGAAACCACAGGACACTAAAGTGATACACTTTAAACTACAGGGTACTAAAGTGAGAAACCACGAAACCACAGGGGTGGTTTTTGAAGTTATCCTAAAAAAATATCTTAATTGGATTAGTGGTTGAGAATGAAAGATTGTGAAGAAAAAAAAAAGAAAATTGATGAAGACATTGATGATTGACCTGGTCCAAAAAAATAAAAATAAAATAAAAAATAAAAAATCAGGCACTAACTTTTGAAAGGTTGATAACAAGTTGCCACCCAAATGTATAGTTTGTCAATTGGGCAATAATAATGATAAAGAGACCTTGACATTGATATAAAGTTTGGGAAAACATAGGAATCATAAGCTAAAGTTTGGGAAAATAATGAAACAGCAAATTACAGCAAAATTTGTTCACAAAACATTCCAAAGGGAATTCAAATCCACCATCCAAAAATGTGGTGTCCCTTTCTGAGCCTAGATTCAAGACTCTAATAACATCCACACAATTGCTAGCAAAATCTTACGACATATATTTTTCGGAATGATTAATACGGAGCAGAATCAGAGATTATTTCGACTTCCGGTGGCCCTGCGGAACATGTCTTTTATGTTCTTCGAGTCGGTTTCTAGTTTCATCTTTTTGGGTTGTTTTCCTTTGCTTGGCATGCTGTTGCTCTTCCCCAACTTGCCCTGCGAGAGAAGTATTTTGAACCGACCGCATTCATCGACTGATAAATAAGGGACTGACAAATAGAACTAGTAATTAGGGCCTGTTTGGCAAGACCGGAGATTTTTTACAAAAATCCTTTCAATGGCCATCTAATCTACATGCAGCAGGTGCAGAATATTGAAAATGCGTCTCCTGCTTTTAGTGTGCAGAAGCTCATTTCAGCTTTCTGCCAAAGCAAAAGTACCTATTTTCTTTTCTGTCTAGCTGTTGCTTCTCGGAGTGGATAAGTTTTCCAGAAGCTATGCCAAATAGGCACCGAAAAGATTAGCGACTAAAGAGTTCTCAAGGAGTACCTCTAAGGGCCGAGCGGATGGAGTATTCTCTAGAAAAACTGGAGAAGCATCAAAGTTTGATGCATTGCTTTTAGCTTCTTGCATATCCAAGCTGAAAAACATAACTAGTTAAACAAGAGAGAGCATATAAAAACAAATGATCTAAGGGCAGCTTTGATGAGAACAAAATTTTCATGGGCACAAACAAATCTTACTGCAAGTGCTGGCAAAGGGGCGTCAACCAAGGATCATCGTTCAAGTACTCACCCAACAATGAGATAATGTCCTTCACTGCGAACATAGAACACATTTATTAAGTACGCTTAATTGGGGAGACTATATAGCTTATTGGGAAACAATTATGAAGAGGAAAGTGGTCCATCGCAATGTGGCATACATTATCCTAATGAGGCAAAATTATTTGAGACATAGATGCTCATGTTCTTGCCAATGAAGTTTTAAACACACTTGGGACATGCTTCATTCAAGTGTCGTACTTGTAGAAGGAATATCGGAATCTTGTTATTAATTTGCAGTTCATACCAAGGATTAATTGCCCATCAGCACGGGCCATATCCACTGTGTCGTATCGTGCCAACAAAATATCGGCACGATACAGTCCCGTGCCGATGGCACAGTTCGAAACCCTCTATTTTTTAAATTAGTAAGTAATTTTCTCAATAAAGTTCAAAAGATTTGATAAAGATACATAATAAACAGTTAGAATATTTTGTTGCTAAAAAAAGTAAATACTTCATGCCATTATGTGTCGCCACACGTATCTTTTGTGACCGGCACGCATCAGCACGGCCCTGCACGTCCCGTGCCGTACCGTGCCGGCAAGTTTCTGGCACGACCACTTGCCACGGCACTTAAATTCTTGGTTCAGACGGAAAAAGAATGCTTCATTACAGTAACAGAGTTAGCACCAGCATACAATATGAAAAAAAGATGCCCCAACTGCATGTTTCATGTCTAAAATAATCCGGCAGGATTTGCATGAGCGATTTGATTACATACATGTGTCTCTTTCTTCTCGAGCTGCAAAATTCTTTCCTAATTTTGGAAATGTTTCTTTTAACTGTTGTACCTGCAAAAAGAAGACATCCACCATAAAAGACAATCAACTGCTGAAATTTTTAATGGAAGAAAATAGAAGCAAATGCGCAACAAAATTTTATTAGGTAAAATAGGTAATCGGGAGGTGGGGTTATTGCGTAATCCAGAGATGGAGAAAAATATTATAATTATTTTCCATGAGACATAATCCTTATTTAAATTTAGAACTTTTATACATTCTAAGCATAGCCACATAAAAGAGGAATTACAGATTGTTTGACCACAGCATGCAGTTAAGTAATCCGCTACAGGTTGTTGGGAGTAATCACAAGGCGCACCTTACAGCATAACCAAGCTAAGACTTTGGAATCATCCAGCCTATAAAACTTCGAAGATCCAATTTCTGCAAATTAATATGAAACTCATTATAAGAGGAAACTTTCTTTTTTCAACTCGAAACTTGCGTTATTCAATGTATGGTGACATTGCTTTTAACTTCCAAAGGAAAAAAAACACAGATAAGTAAATGCTGTTGTGAATCATCTATAAGTGTAAACAGAGATTATCATGGATGATAGATTACTTTTCAATTTACTTTGATACTTTTTTGTAACAAAAATTTATTTTGCCATGCGGCAATTGGTCCAAGTAGGTAGTGAGACAACTACCTTTCACTTCACAAACCATTTGCATATGATCTCCTGCAATGGACACGAGATGCTGATATCCTGGGTAGCCGTCAACATATAAAATTTCATCTAATTGCCTAAACACACCATTATTAGCCTTCTGCATTAAGAAGAGAAAAGAGTTAGAGAAACGATAATTAAAAGGAAAAAAGACAATCATAACAATTAGGAGAGTGACTATCAAACTACAGCTATCAAACTGTATATTATTCCTTTGAGCAAGGGAACTAAAATGAATGTTGAAAAGCATTTCAATTATTCCATAGAAGCTTATCTCACAAGATAACATGCCGAACCGAATAATAATAGGAAAAGGAGGCTTAGTTGTTGTACTTGCAATTGTTGCTTAAAATTACTAAATTAAATCTTAAATGTATTAAGACCAATAAGCAAAAAGATGCGGTGAAGATTATACAAACATACCGACATTCGGGCAGCCTCAAAAATTGGTAAGAGAATGAAAATGGGATCAACAGGTGTACAAATATACAAGCTGCCATCTGTCATAAGAAAGAATGAAAATGAGTTGGTAGCGACTGTAAGAAATAATTTTCTTTTATTCAAAAAATGTAATATAAATTACATATGGAAAGGTATTCAATATCTCTAAGATTCTCAAATTTAATAGTTTTTCAACTGACATTTTAGTTCTGCAAGGTTACACTTTTCCCATGATATAGAGACTACATTGTATGCTAACTATTAAGTATATAACAGCGTAGATAAGAACGTCTCCAATTATACTAGGAATGGTTATTTATAGCTTGGTAATTTTGCCATCGAAGGTGTGTGTTCTACGGCCCTATTATAGTATGCTTAATAACATGCAGCATTTGCTTTGCTAGTAACTTTTCACTAAGGGCCTGTTTGTTTCACTGAAACTAGACTTTGGGTTGAAATGGACTTTGAGCTGAAGTAGAGTTCGATAAAAACTACTTCTCCCTTGCCTTTTGTTTTCGTAGCTACGGAAGTGAAGTTTCTTTAGTTCTGCTGTTTGTTTGGCAGGAAGTGAATGATGTAAAACAAAATTTATGTATAAATAATAAATAACTTAATAAATAATAAATTATAATATAATAAATAAAAATAATATAATTATATTTCTATATAATTAAAAAAATTAATCTAAAACAACAAAATTATTTTTTTTTATACATAAATTATAATAATACAACAATAAAATTATAAAGTAAAAAAAATTAATATTTAACTAATCAATTTTCATCATATTTTAAATGTACAAACTAAAATGAAGGAAATACTAAAACTTAACTAATCAATTTTTATCATATTTTAAATATGCAAACTAAATAAAAGAGTAATTAGTACCATAATTAAATATATTTAAATATAACTAGCATTACCTATTGTATTATTTTATTATTATTTTCTTCACCTCTCTTCACCGCAATTGACTTCGGCTCACGGTGGGCCGAAGTCAATTACGCTGTTTCGGGTAACTGGAGTTTCGACCGTATCTATATTACGGCAAACCAAACAGCAGAAGTGATCATTTACGGCCGAAAACGACTTCGTCCCTCTCAACTTTCACCCAAACAAACAGGCCCTAAGAGTACAGGTAGCATTGAGCTACTTCATTAAACCATTATCTATCAATTTCTTGTAGATGTTACTTGTAATGGGAATATCCCTCTCTTGACAGACTATTCGTAAGCAGTACAGAACACAAAAATCTGATGGCGAAACCATTCTAAAGCAGTGCAGAAAAAAAAAAGTAAATTGCCAAGTTAAAGCATACCTTCACAAACATAGTCTCCGAGGAACCAAGAGCCGTAGGACTGCTTGAACCAATTGACCTCTCGAAGATTCCCATCCATGAACACATAGTTAGTTGGTTCTCCTGTTCGATAAAGTAATGGAATTACTATTGCTTAGCGTCAACTGAACAGTTGTATACTTTCCATAGCGAATGAATTGAGATTGAAGAAATCATGTTAAGAAGAAACGTCAGAGTCATAAAATTTCATGCGAACCAAAAAGCCTAATCAATGCCTCACTTTCCTACTTAGAGTGCATCACTTTTCCTGTTAATCCTTGTCAAATGCATGATATTAAATTTTTCTCAAACCTGATTTTGGATGTCGCAAGGACAATATCAATCCTTCTGAATTCAAAGTGCAAGACACTGCAGTAGAATAACAACAAAAAAAAAAGGGTAAAAATATCAATTTGCGGATTATTTGGACAGTTATATCTGAAAATAAACACATGAGAAAAAGTGAAAAATCAAAACAACTAGAAAATAAATAACTGTCCTTCTCTATTCCCCAATCAAACAGTAAGAGAATCAACTCTTCTTTTTTTAAAACTTTTTTCTTTCCAACTACATTTAAACAAGAAAAGAATTCGTCTTTTTACTCTCTTCTTTTCTCTTTGTATTACTCGTCTCATAAAATGCTTCTTTGGTACTGCTAATCAAGAGAAGCCCTATACTAAAATCCCTCCAACAGATTCTATATGCAGCATAAGCAAAAGCACCAAATTAGAGCTTGTGATCTTTGGACTCAAAAATCCCATTTTTCGGCTTCCTGCAAAAGCAGAATCTGCAGATTTTTATGTTTGTCAAGTGCTATACTTAAGATGACTACAGCGGAAAGCAGAAGCTAAAGCAGAACCAAATATCAAATGAATTCTACATTTTTTTTTTTTTTTTCATAAAAAATTGTGATAGATCACCATCATCAGAGATCAACGGGGAACAAAATGGCATTCAACAAGGGATGAATCAACCAATCAAAAAAGAAAAAGAAAAAGAAAAAAGCAGTGGTGAAGGGTAACATCGAAGAGGATTAGGGTTTAAAGGGGTTACGAGGGGCGATTAGGAGACGGGGCTCCTCCATTCCCTCGCACCACCACGCCATTGCTGAGCTCTACTCTTCCTAGGGTTTGAGAATGGATGAGGAGGCCTTAGAGAGAGAGAGAGAGAGAGAGAGAGAGAGAGAGAGAGGGCGAAGGGGAAAGGGCGCGAGGGTTTGAGAAGCGAATAATGTAGTAATATTGTGGAGGTAAAAATGTGTGGAGACCCCCTCAACTATAGAGTAGTTAAAAATAGATCCTCAACTCTATGCGGCTTTTTGTGGTAAAACGTAGGAGACCACCTTAACTAAAGACGTTTCTAAAATACCCCCCTAAACTCTATTTTACCAAATTGATCGATAATTTCATCAAATTTGATAATATTAACTTGATTAACTACGCAAATTCTTTTTCAAATCAAAAAGTTAAGAATTTATATAAAAAAATTTAAAGTTCAGGGGTTCTATTTCAGGACGATCTATAGTTGAGAGGTCTCCATACATTTTCACCTACAACTTTTTAACATAGAAATTTGTAATTTCATCACTTTACAGGGACACTCGCGCAAAAGTAGTCATCTTCTTCTTCTCTTCGCATCACCCATTCGAACTCACCTCACTCTATCTTCTTCTTCGTCTTCGTCCATGGCCATGGCCATGGCCGTGGCCTCCTCCGCAACCCCTCCCACCCACTTCCTCGTCCTCACCCCTTTCTCCTCCTCCTCCATTTTCCCAAGCCCTAGGCTCCGAAGAAGGGCCCTCTCCACCATTTCCCGCGGCGTCCGCGTCGACGAAGAGGGTGGTCGGTGTCGAGCTCGGACGCTCCGCGAGATCTGCGATGGGCGCGTTCCCGATCACGTTCTAAAGAGGTTCCTCTCCTCCGTGTCCCCCCCCCCCCCCCCCCCCCCCCCCCCCCCCCCCCCCCCCCCCTCCTCCTCTTAATTTCCCCTACTGTTTTGAGCTTGAGAACGTGTGGATGATGATTGATGAGCTCGATCATGGTGAGCCTCTGTGGGTTCTATGAATTAAGAATCAGATAAATCGAAGAAACGGAGCAAACCAAACTTATAGTTCTTTGAAATTTTTAGTCGCATTTGCAATTGCATGCAAACTCAAAAATTTTGATTTTGCTTTTGTTGTTGTTGTTGTTGTTGTTGATGATGTTGCTGTTGCGCGTAAATAGTATGGATAAAATTGCAAATGAAGGCCCAAATGCTGCATTTTGATCCAAGTTCAACTCAGACTTAGGTGGAAATGGAACAACTGGTACTCATCTCTTGTATATAAGAAAAATAAAAAAGGAGAAATTTCTCTTTTTTGGAGGTAATTTAACTATCCCAGATATAAAGTAACAAGATTCGCAAATGCAACTTCTAACGACAAGTTCTAAATAAATGCATATATTATAGTTGTGGTACTCTTTAGACTAGATGCAAATGTAACTACTGTAAATCCAACTGCATCTACCTCTCCGAACTGTAGGACGGTGATCAAATGATTGTAACATTTAGCAATTATTGTATAACATTAATTGTCCCAAAATGCACGTTATGGTGTATATTTAGTATAAAAGGCCGTCACTTTTGTTTGTCCTTCACACTGTAAGCTTTACATTTGAAAGTACTTTTCTCATGAACATTCGACTTATTTTCTCTTGTCCAGGGCTGAAGAGATTGGATATATCATGCCTACCGACGTTCAAGAACAAGCCTTACCAATTCTATTGTCCGGAAGGGACTGTGTACTTCATGCTCAGGTAAAAATTTTGTTTCAAGTAGTTGTTTTGTATTAACCTCTTAATTCTATATGGCATCTGCAAGTATATTCATTCAATATCCGGTCATTGATTTCCATGTAAGCATTGGCTTGTGCGATAGTCAAGTTTGAGAAGGCTCTGGTGAATGCTTAACACATTTTTAAGGCCAGTTATATTGTTGGCATACCTGTTTAACAATTTAGTGCGAAAAGATCCTCATTGTAGCAACAGAAGGACTTGCATGAGCAGTATGTGTTGCTGTTTATGTTCATGCAACTCATGAGCGATCCTCAGCTTCAACGTTCCTCGTATTCGTATTCGTATATCATAAACGTACCGGACCCCTGAACTTCAACGTTTTACAGATTACTGCCGAAAGTTTCAAAACTTATAATATATCACATTCAAAAGTTAGAAAACTTTACTCTTCTCCAAGTACAAAGATATTTATTTTGTTGTTATTCTATCTCTATCAAATAATTCTATTTTAGCATGCTTTTAGAAGAGCTTCTATGTATAGTTGAAGAAACTTGGTATAATAAGAAAAGTCTGAAATTTTAGAAAGGAAACCAAATCAAGGACAAAATATACAGAACAGAATCACTGACTGAAATTGATATTTCTTTTTAAGCGTCTGATATATGCATAGAGTTTGGCGAAATGCTCATATCACATATTTCTGTCTGTTCTGATCCATTCCCGTATGACATTCATGATGCTTTGATTTATGTAGATTCTAATAATTCACATTACCTTTAATCTCTCTATTTTTAAATTTGCTGATGTTGCAATATAATGTGTTTCTAGACAGGTTCAGGCAAAACGTTGGCGTACTTATTGCTAATATTTTCAGCTTTAGACTTTAGAAGGTCGGCTGTACAAGCACTGATAGTTGTCCCAACGAGGGAGCTTGGTATTCAAGTATGTTCCTTTGCAGATTACTACTATTTATATTGTAACTACAATTGTATTGATAAAACTTCTGTATTTTGATCTTTTCATTTCTTGTTGCCCCTTTAAGGTTGCGAAAGTTGCTAGAATGCTGGCCGCGAAGCCAGCAGGAATGGAAGAGATGCAAAGGGCTTGCACTGTTATGGCTTTGCTAGATGGTGGAATGTTAAAGAGGCAAAAGAGCTGGTTAAAGGTATTGTTTATCTCCATAAGAGATTTAATTGTTCCACTATATCTTTTCATTATTAGCCAAGGATCTGCCTATAACGAAATCAATCTGAAGAACCGAATTTTGAAGGAATAATCAAGCTGAAGATTAAAGATGTTATATTTTGATATAATAGTTTGTTCTTCTATGATGCTCGGAAGGACTTTTAAGGCCTACTATGACAGAAGACTGATGAGTAATTCACGATCCAATTATAGGTTATAATAGTAATTTCTAATTCAAATGAGTAAGAGATGGATTAGACCCTTTTCTTCCTGCCTTCTATCTTTTTTCCCTTCATTCTAGTCTTCTATCACGAATTCTTCCCTTTCTCCTCTCTAATTGCTTATGTTACGTTTTTATTATTATTAACCATTCTGTGTTTTATCCATTATAATATTCTGCTTCCATAGCGTTGAATAAGAGAGGAACCCTTGCATCTTTTTGCCTATATTAGTTTCCCGATTTGCATGAACTTTATCAAACTTTGGATTCTGAATTATTTGATATGTGGTTAAAAAAAAAAAATGCTACTGCTATTTTCCACTTCACTTATTACTGATAATGCTTTTTTTTTTTTTTCTCCACACATGTAAATTGTATCTTCATCATAGTTTCTAACTGATATTGTAAGTCGCATGCTTTAATCTTCGTTCCATGTGGAAGGTTCATATTTGTACTTATAATGTATATTGTGTTAATTTCTTTTCAGGCAGAGCCCCCTGAGATAGTTGTAGCGACTATAGGGAGCTTGTGTCAAATGCTTGAGAAACATCTTTTGAAGCTGGAAGCTATGCGGGTATTGGTTATTGATGAGGTGATTTCTATTACCATATATACATTAACATCACATTATCAAGCTTTCAAAATGTAATTTTGATTAGTAGGGATTTGAGCGTGCGTCAGTTAGCCTCCTATTAGTACAAGAGACAATCAGTTTGCATGATATGCTATTTCAGTGAAAGTTGTAGTAATATTAGTATCGGCAGTTGATGCGATGATTATAATTGTGAGTTGCTGGGAGAGGGTGTCATCTGTACATTTACTCGGTGTTTCCTATCCACTACCCATTTTCTTACAAAAGATTAATTTTGCGAGGACTTCTTCTCTTGATAGGTGGATTTTATATTCAGTTCATCAAAGCAAGCGTACTCTCTCCGCAAGCTCTTGACCGCCTATTCAACAATTGAAAGTCGGCAAACTGTTTTTGCTAGCGCATCAATCCCCCAACACAACCATTTTCTTTATGACTGCGTGCAACAGAAGTGGACGAAGGTTTTTCCGATTTCTACTCTCACTTCACCATGGCTTCATTATGTTGTGTTGTTAATATACATTATTGGTAGAAACACCTTGGTCTTGTTGTACGCTGATTGTCTTCTTGATGCAGAATGATGTGGTTCATGTCCATGTCAATCCTGCGGAACCAATGCCTTTGCACCTACATCACAAATATGTGGTGAGCACCTGCTTTAAACTTTAAAGGGAAACCATCGATATTGATCTCTCTCTCTTCTGGTTATTTGCTTTTGTTTTCTCTTTCAACACTCATTTTGTTTTGAATCGCATTAGCATCTGATAAAGTTGTTTCAAATACATTTAGAATACAAAGTTTCATAAAACCATTCTTTCATTATTCGGAAGGTTTGATGTGATTTTGGATGTGTTGATCTGTTTATCGTTCCAGATATGCAGTAAAAAGGAGAGATTGCATACTCTGCTCTGCTTGCTCGAGAGAGATGCTCCTAAATCTGGAATAATATTTGTTGCTGATCAGGTTTGTGGCTCTTAACTTTTTGTTATTTTTATGCCCTTGTGGTTGAAATATAATAATACCCCTAAATGTACATCAGATTGTTGTCTTATTATCAATTAGCTTTTCGCGTAATTTTTGAGAATTTATGCTTCGCTAGTCAGAGAAATCGAAAAGAGCTGGAGAGCTTCCGTCGATGACTCTTGTTATCGAATTCCTTAAAGCTTCATACAGCGGACCCCTAGAGGTCCTTCTCCTTGAAGAAGATATGAATTTCAACGCTCGGGCTACCTCATTCTCTGTAAGTGTTCTTAACTGCTACTCCAATTACATCTTATTAGTGCGCTCGCAACGAAAAGTTTTCATAAATTATTTCTGGTTTAAGTTCTCATGTCGAATATACTTCGGAACTTTCATACCAACATTAGAAACCAGAAGCAGAAACTACCAAGAAAGCTGAAACTAGAAACCCTAGATTCTCGAAACCTACACTGATACCGAAACCAAAATCGAAAGCCGGAACCTTGAAATTTTTCCTTTTCTTTTGTAGTCCAACAATCATTCACAATTATTTCTACACTCCGCGGCTCTGCGATTACGTATCATGTCATATGATCATATATGAATTTGATTCTACTATCCGAGTACTTATTGTTCTTCTTTAGGAGATGAGGCAACAACAAGGTTGCTTGCTAGTTTCGACGGACATAGCAAGCCGAGGGTTCGACCTACCGCAAACCACTCACATATACAACTTCGATCTCCCCAAAAGTGCCGTCGACTACCTCCACCGCGCCGGACGGACGGGGCGAGTGCCGTTCTCCAAGGAAGCATACAGCGTCACGACTCTCGTTGCTCCGGCGGAGCGGTTCGTGCTCCAAAGGTTTGAGAATGAGTTGATGTTTAAATGCGAAGAATTGTCCTTGGATTCTCTCAAAACCCTGAGTTGAACCTCCTACCCCTGTACATGTACTCAAAACTCGAAAGCGCGTTTTGCAAAATTAAAATTTAGCGGGTCTAATTGCCAAAGTTAAAAGTTCGGATGTCTGTCTACAAAATTGCTAAAGTTGAGGGGGGTCTTTGTCGTATAGCTTTAGGGCTTTTTTTTTGCATTTAGTCCTCTCAAAACCTTTTTTTTTTACAAATGGTCCCAGTAAATTTATATTTGCAGAAATGACCATCTCCCTACCACACGAGCGTCACGTTGGATAGGAGTGGATCATGTGGGCATTTTTAAGTTGAACACTGTGATCAAATCACACTGTTTAAATACTGATTGGATTACCCTACCATTTTACTTTAACTCTCATTGCCTCTAATACGGACTTGCGTGTGGATATGAACACATTAATCTAGTCACTGTATTTAAACAGTGATTGGATCATCGTTTTTAACTTAACATGGCTCTTTTCTGGCCAAAGTGGTGCTTAAACACGGTGATTGGATCATCGCGTTCAATTGAACATGGCTCTTTTCTGTCCAACGTGACGCTTGCGTAGTAGAGAGAAGGTCATTTATGCAAATATAAATTTGCTGGGGCCGTAAAAAAGAAGTTTTGTGGGGGCTAAAAGGAAAAAAAAACCATATTTTTTGTGATTAACCAAGAAAACTTGTACATTACATTACATTACATTACTTCAAAAACTGAAGACTACTTTTTCTAAAAACCAAATTTGATGAATTTAATCTGATCAAATTGCTCCTCTCAACCAAGCAAATACAGCAATGCGGCGCTCAGCGCGATCGACCACACCACGATGCGCGTCGGGACTCGTCCGGCGTCTCTCCGGACGAAAATCCCTTCGAGCACCGGGTAGCTGATCGCGAAAACGAAGCACGCGAGGAAGAACTGCCCGAACAGCTCGTCGAACTTGCTCTCCACGACCATTCTCCACCCTCCACGCACCAGCGCCCCCGCGTTGAGCACGCTGAGCGTCGTCGCGGGGAGGAGGATCACCGACGCCCCTCGGAAGTCAAACACACCGTCGTCGAACATCTTGATCTGCGACTCGTCGACCGCCTTGTTGGTGACGTCGAAGTCGATGGCCCTCGCGCCGATCAGCTTCGCGAATACGTTCACGCAGGCGAAGAGTTCACTCGTGACTGCGATCAGCATCCAGAATCTCTGCTCGTTCCACCACGCCGCGAGGGTTCTTCGGGAGATGATCACTTCCGCTAGATGTTGAAGCATCGCTGATCCGTAAACTATCGCGAAGATGGGGAACTGCGAGCTCGAGACCTGTAAGTGGATAGTTTTACGTCCGAAAGAAGTTTTCGATAGTTTTACGTGAAATCAAACACAAGTAAAAACATCCTCACACGTACCGCGGGGAACACGGCGACTCCTTTGGAGAAGCACAGCTGCGGAACAATGCCATATACCAACAAAGGGAAAGCGTACAGCGCGTTAAACGCGAGCCAAGCGTAGCACATGCTTTGGAGTGTCGACCGCCAAGAGCTTATTCGCATTCCGAAGATAAGGGGGCAGTATTTCGACGCGCCGACTTCGAGTAGGCCGGTCATCCACCGCTTGTGCTGAACGAGCGTGTCATGGAAGTTCGTCGGCGCGTTACCCAAGAACGCCGGCCTCAGTGGCGGGTCGCAGTACACGGAGGTCCAGCCGCGACAGTGGAGGTGGAAGCCCGTGAAGTAGTCCTCGACGAGGGAGCCGTACAAGAACCCTACCTGAAGAGAAAGAGAGACGAAGAGTCAGTAGACTGGTTGCCCTGGCTTTTGCTTTTGCTTTCAGCTGCAGCCATGTCTGAAGAGCTTATTTCACCCCTCTTATGAATATGTTTCGGGCAGTAGGGATTGGTGCGACGTTTACCGAAGAAAAATGTGAAAATCTTACTTATTTACGTGCATGTCTCTAATCAGCCACGTGGCGCTATGCGAGAGACGCACCCCACACAGTAAGCATAGGATATGCTTTCAACAAAACTTTTGTTTGATCTACTTTTGCTTTTGCAAGCTTTTGGCAACTACGAAAATCTGGAGCTTTCTTTATGCAGTAGGAAGCTAAGATGAGCTTTTCAGCCCCCGAAAGCCGGCACCCAAAAACAAAGGATCTAATTTAAGCTTCTATTTTTGTCGCAGCTAGAAACCATTAGAGACATTATAGTGAAAAAGCTTTCAATGCATTTTCAAACATCTCTTTTCAAATAGCACTTCAGTAGAATTTCTGCTCTGTTCGAGCCAAAATCATGTTGATGTGTTTGGGCTCACAATGTTTGGAACTTAATTTACCTTTTCACCCCATTGAGTATGACTCTCAAATGCACAAGAAGCCAAATGCATTGCCTCTTGTGGAACAGTGTATGATACTCCACTGCTTTTACTGAGCTCACTTTTGCTTTTCACCCTCAAAGAAGCTATGAACTCATTTGAGGTGCCAAACCTTTGCTTCAATTCTGAGATCTCCACAGATTTGAACTCTGTCATTATATGCAAACCAAACTTTAGTACAAATAATAATTGCAGATAATATGTTACATCATGATCTAATTAGAGCTACATATGAATAAACTTGGGTAAACAGTATGTCGCGGCCTCAATTACACTTTTGTATTAAAAATTACGTTAGTTACCGGTATGCACTTTGCCACTATCTCAAATAGATTCAGAAATTTAGAAAATCAGCAAATTAGACTGTAAAGTTACGCTAAAATGAGTTGGCATATCGTATTGTTCCATTTATATCAACTTCTATCTAATTTGCAACTAAAAAAAAAGGTCTCCTATTCTGCTAATACTTTGCTAATTTATATCAACTCATATGATTCTATTGCATTACTTGTAATTAAGTAACTTCATCTGTAAACTTATTTTTACCGATGGCTAAACCTATTTGGGATATGGCAAAAAGCGTAGGGAGATAATTAATGCAATTTTTAATGCAGCGGGGTAACTGAGACAGGGGCTAAAGTGCGAGGAGGCTTTTCATAACTTAGCCTAAATATAGAATCTAAGTTACCTTCTTTTGTTGTTGATGTGTGAGTAGGTTTGGCTCCATATAAAGCATCCCTCCTAACATAAAACCCAGTTCCAGAGAGTATTGGCCCTCTCAGACCATCACAACCTTTCCATAGAATCTAAGAAGAATAATATACCATGGTTAGTTAATTCGCGAATAATTCGCGAATTATTCACAAATTATTGAAAATCTGAATTAAACGGTCCGTTTACGAACTTTTTGCAAAAATACGGAATTATTCGCGAATTTTTGGAGCCAGCCGAATTATTCGCGAATTATTTCAGAATTATTGAAAATTTGAATAAAAAACTTATAATTTTTATGTTTAAATATAGATTATCTTATATTTTATATTTAACTATGAGTTTTTTGTTCATTGGCCCCCAAAAATTTTTTTATATATTTTATAACTAATTATGGGTTGTTTTAATCTATTTCTTATTAGATTGTTTATATGCCATATTATATAATAATTATTGAATCCATTTTTTAAGCCAAATTTTTCAACGAATTTAAAAATTATGAGACGAATTTATCTGTATTATACCCGTATCGAATTTTTGTCGAATCCGAATTAACTAACTATATAATATACATACCATTATCATACTTTACTCAAAAATTTCAACCATTCCATAGAATCTAACTTGTATTTTCCATGGACTTGAACCTAGGGATGTCAATGGGCACGGATACCCGAAGTTTTATCCGAATCCGAACCTGAATGGAGCGGATATACTCGATGTTAGGCGGATATACCTTCGGATATGGATATCAAAAACGAAAACCCGACGGATTTGGATTCGGGTATGGATTTTGACGGTACCCGACCCGAACCGGAACCCGATTCGAATCCGAATTGATTTTTTACATTATATAATATTTGTTTGATGTTATTTTTGAATTTGTGTTTTAAAAATTTAGATTTAATGTAATATGTTTTGAAATATTATAAAGAGAAATAATTGTTTCGTGTTCGGGTTCGGTTCCGGATTTTTGGTCGGGGTCGGGTTTGGATATGGATTTTTAAAATCCATCGGATTCGGATTCGGGTTTCGGGTTTGATAGTTGGGTTCGGGTTCGGGTTTTTAAAAATCCATCCCGAATCCGACCCGTTGACATCCCTACTTGAACCCCACAAAAATGATGCCTTGTTTGATTTCAAAAAATTCCGTCAGAACTTAGGAGATGTTTGGTTCCCCATAAAGAATCCTTCTGCCTGGAAAAGTATTTTTTTGTTCGTGTTTCTGAAAAAGCTTATTTTCAAATTTCATTAAGATTTTTTATCTGAAAAACAGAAACCATTTGGATAACTTAAACTGAAATCAAGCAACATATTAGTTAGAGGGTTCGAATTCAAGAAGCTATAGTTAAGGGGTGTCCATGTACACAAATTTTTTGTTTGTACAAAAGAAGAAGTTTGTGCTGCAATAGTTGTACCTTGAAGATTGATCTGAGTTCAGCACAGTAAATGTCATTCCTGCTGATGTTGTGGAACTTCTGAGGGAACTGAACAAAGGCCAAGGAAGGGGACAGTCTGGGATCAAGGTGGAAGCACATCGCCTGCCGGAGCGAGAGCGCGTCGTTCGAGCTCATGTCGCAGTCCAGCACCAGTACGTAGGGCGAATTACTGATCGTGCTCGAGACCCGAAGCTGCAGAAAAAGCTTAAACTGTCAGAGAACAACAATATTCAAGCTTTTCTTTAAGGGTAGTTATGAAAAGCGCGTTTAGGGCACTTGTTCGGATATTATCAAGGGATAATATCTAATATACCCTTCAAATTAAGCTCGAAAATATCTAACATACTTCTTGTTGACCAAAATACTTTTATTGATTTTCAAAAATTCCTTCAAACGTTCCGAAACCCCTCGGATTTACTTAGACCTGGCAAACGGGCGGGTTGGGTAACCCGCGGGTGGGTCATTGTACCTGCGGATTATACAGGCGCGGATAAAATTTATCCATAAATTTTTTGGTTGTCAACATCTTTATCCATACTCGTCCACAGGCGGGCGGGTGGCTATGCGGGTTACCCGCAAATTTAATTTTTTTTTTTTTTTACTCCTATAGTTTCCAAATATAAAACACACACACACACACACACACACACATATATATATATATATATATATATATATATATATATATATATATATATATATATATATATTTTTTAAAAGCATAGTATAACTTGTTGTTTGAAATATCATAACATATATAAACAATATGAAATCTTAAAGTGCATAAATTACATTGTATAAAAGTATTTTATCATTCCAAATTTTTATGATATAAAATTATTAAAGTTTTTCTGATTATAAAGTCAATATTGTAAAGAGTATATATTTTTAAATTTAAAATAATATATGCGAGTACCTAGGGTACACGCGGGTTGTCCAAAATGCTCATAACTCAACGGGTACCCACCCGTTTTACCCATAATTTTTTGGGTATAAAAATTAGTACCATACCAACAAATTTGCGGGTAACCCGCGGATATCCATGGGTACTGATAGAGATTGTCAGGTCTAAGTTTACTATGAGATTTGGGGTTTAGAAGGATATTTTGGTCATTCGGGATAAATTTGAAAATTTTGAATAGTAGTCAGGAATAAATGAATGTAAACTATTTCACCACCACGTCGACCACAAAGATTGATGAAGCACATTTGATTTCACCTTGTAGACAATCACCAACATCAAATTTAGACTCGCGACCTCACGCACTAATACCATGCGAGGCAACTGAATTTTTTCTTCAAAAGTTTAAGCTATTACAGAACGAAGTTCTACACTAAACTATAGAAAATCAAGATTATAAAGAGAGGGGGAAAAAAAAAGAAAATAGGGAACTCACAAGAACATTTAGGGCACCAGCTTTGAAGTGGTGAGGATAATTTTTTCGCTTTTCGCGAGCAACATAAACTAGTGAAGGTATCTGATCATCTTGTTCCTCTTTTTGTTCATCTTTAATAACCTAGATTATGATCAACACCAAATTAAGAAAAAAAAAACTAAAAATAAATGCATTTATCATAATATAGATAAATTTCTACAATAGAAATGAAGTACAGGATATATATTGTGGATTAGTGAAATTTTAACCTACAAAAAAAAGTATATAAACTACAAGATATTAGGAGTAAATTATCTTCAAGGTTTATTGATTTTAATGTGCAAAATATAATTGAATTGCATTACTTTTTTCTTAGTTATTAGCAAAGTTATTTTTCTATTTCTAATATTTGTTTTTAAAGTTAAAGTAGTTACTAATGCTAAAGTAACATTACAAGCTTAATAAAGAAAAAGAAAAAAAATAAAAACACTGTTAGAACAAGTTTTGTGATGAGAAAAATTCAATTTAAACAAATGCGCGACGAGATTTCGTCGCAGAATAATGGAATTACCTCGATGTGAGGAGGACGATCGCGAGCGGTTTTCGCGAAATCTCCATTCGCAATTGCTTTGTCCTTCGCCTTTTTTACGCTCTCCTTAAATTCTTCATACATAATCTGCAGAGTTAAGCATTACTTAAATTCATTTGTTTCAAAGGATTCAAGTGATTCTAAATGCTATCATATGATTATTATTATTATTATTTGGTGATTATTGTGACATATGATTTGATCTTCAAATTATATGTCACAAATAATCATGAGAAAAGATCAAATTAAAAGATATTTTTGATAGTTATAGAGAGGAAAAATGTGTTAGCTTGATACACATATAATTTTATATTAACACAATAAATTTCTCTAAAGCTACAATTGGAAATGTCTAAATTTTCGTGCGAATTTAATTTTAATGTACATATATTCTTGTGTTATATTATTTGGATATCAAGTGATTTTTTTTTATTTCATTTAGAATGCAATTGCAATATATGAGAAAGTACAGAGAAATTAACTTGCGTGCGAGTTTAAGTAACAATGATGTTAATGGGTACAGATACCCAAAATTTTATCCAAATTCGAATCCGAACGGAGCGAATTTATCCGACATTTAGCAGATAAAGTTTCGGATACGGATATAAAAATGAAATTTAACAGATTTGGATTCGGGTATGGATTTTGTCCTTACCCGACCTAAACTCGAATTAATTTTACACTATATAATATATATATACTTATATTTGAATTTGTATTTTAAAAAAAATTAAATTTAATGTAATATGTTTTGAAATATGGTAAAGAGAAATAATTGTTTCGGATTTGGACTTTCGAGTTCGAGTTCGGGTTTCGAATATTTGGACGGATTCGGATTTGGATACGGTGTCTCAAAATCCGTCGGATTCAAATTCGGATTCGGATTTCATATTTGATAGTCAGATTCGGATTCGAATTTTTGAAAATCCGTTCCGAATCCAACCCGTTGACATCCCTATTAAAGACCAAGTCGCAATATCATGATATTACTAGACTAACTATATACCCTACACTTATAATCTAATATCTCTTTCATTTTCCAAAAATAGTTCTTGTTATCTTTAAACATTTACAAAAGCATCAACAAGGTTGAGTACTGCTATTAAGAAAATCCGGAAAATTAGAAGTATGAAATTAGAGCTTATGCGAACTTCTGAGATTCAAAATCAAACTTCTCCTTTCCACTGTAGCAGAAGCTTCAAATTATTAGTGAAAGCATAAAATAAATAGAGGTTAGGCTGCATTTCGAGCTCATTTCGAGCCGAACACGAGCTGGCTCGCGAACGGCGAGCCGGATTGCCACCCCTATATATATATATATATATAATTTGATCGTTGAATGAAGATCCAATGGCTAAAATATTATTAGACATTTTATATATTATATAAGTAAATAAATAATATATATATATATATATATAATTTATTCGGATTCGGGTTCGGACGGATACATACAAATTCATATCCGTACCCATACCCGTCGGATTTTTATTTTCTATACCCATACCCGAATTCATATTCATTTAGTTCGAATAAATCCGTTCCGTTCGAATTCGAATTCGGATTCGAATAATATTTCGGGTACCCATACCCATTGACATCCCTATTCCGGAATGAAAGCAACTGGTACTAGTTGCCAATACGCATGTGCTTTACTTTTTTATAAAAAAAAACCTTTTTCATTTTGGTTTTTTAATAACTAAATTAATTAATAATGTGGACCTCCACAATCTACAAAAGGACAAAAGGTTTTGGTCAAAATTGGATGCTGTGTCTACAAAAAGACAAAAGGTTTTAGCCAAAAGCAGCTTAATTAGACTCTTGTGCATTATTTTTTAAAAATAATTATTAGATAAAAATGCATGGAAACTCTCACTTCCAGATAGGGATGTTAATAGGTATGGATATCCGAAATATTATCCGAATTCGAATCCGAACGGGACGAATTTATCCAAACTAAATGGATATAGATTCGGGTATGGGTATAGAAAATAAAAATCCGACGGGTATAAGTACGAATATGGATTTCGTATGTACCCGACTCGAATCCAAACCCGAGTCCGAACCCAAACCCGAATAAATTATATACATATTATTTATTTATTTATACAATATATAAAATGCCTAATAATTTTATCCGTTGGATCTTCATCCAACGGTATATTTTGAAATATAGTAAAAAAAAATTATTACTTCGGGTTTGAATTTTCGGGTTCGGGTTCGGGTTCGGGTTTCAGGTTTTTGATCGGGTCGGATATGGGTACGGATTTTTAAAACCTGTCGGGTTCAGATCCGGATTCGGATTTCAATTTGGTTGTCGAGTTCGGATTCGGGTTTTTGAAAACCCGACCCATTGACATCCCTACTGCCCAGATTATTCTGAAATAATCTTCTCAATTTTAATTTTTTCAAATAACAAATATTATCAAATTTTAATTTTACTATCTAATCTTTTAATTTATTTAATTTGAATCAATTAATAATTTAAATTTTAAAATTTAAATATGTCGTTTATCCGAGCTTAATTAGCATATCTTATATAATTTATGAAACTATAAATTTATTAGAAAATCTTGTGTCGAAAAACCATTGAATAACGCAAATCAAACAAACTAAAAAATCAAAAATTAAAATTAAATTTTTTTAAAATAATTCATAGTTCAGATAAATTCTATATATTTTGTATTTTACTTTTATATAACAGATCCTTAGCCCCCGATAAAATAGCCCCCGATAAAATAATCCACCTATCATCTATTTAGTAAAACAAAAATAAAACTTTAAATTATAGGATAATAAAATAAAACTGCACTGAGCTATAGTAAAACAAATTTAGGCATTTTTTTACAATAATTTTTTTGTTATTATACAACGCTTTTTTGACAATGTTATTCTAAATAAATACCAACGCTTTAAAAAGTATCGTCGTATGAACCACCGTCTATTGTATCAAAACCAATTTATTAAAAGATAAATTGCACTATTATTTTTAATTTTTTGATGCTTTAAATTGTCAGATATATTTCAAAACTTTAGTATATATATAAGGACTCTTTATTTGTCAATACTTTTAAATTTGATGATAGATTATTTCACAATTTTAAATTTGATGATAAATTTGACATGTAAAATTATTAAAGATCTACTCAAGAGAGAAATATAAAAATTTTACATTGAAGTGATGGTTTTAAAAAAAATTACTTTTTATAAACCTTATGCATAAAATATTTTACTAAATATTATTATTCTTATACGAAATAACCGATACCCAATTTCAAGTAATATTATTTGTATTTCACAATACATCTCAAGTGCGAATGTGCGAAAACCCAATCATATCTTAAATATAATATCTAAGATCAATAATGTACATCATGGTTCAAAATAACGAATCACTAATTAGTTAGTTTTCTAATATCTTTTGTTTTCTAAAAACTCTTATAATTATTTAATTGTAGTTTTTTTAAAAAAAAACTTTAAGTAGATTTTTTGATAATCGTTGTCAACAAAAATATCAAACAACTACTTTAATTAAGCTTCGTTTGGTTCAGATATAAGCAAGAACTGCATATTCCAGGAATAGGTATAAGTTCAGAGATAAACAGGAATTAGACCAATTTTACATTTGAATAAAAATTGGATTGTTACTGGGAATAAAAACAATAGCATTTGGATAGATAAAATGAAATAAAAAGAATAGTGGGTAGTTATAAATAGAAAATAATGATATTGTCCTTTTTATTGTATTTGAATTAAAAATTTTAAATTTTAAATTTAAATATATAACTCTTAAATTTTAAAAATGCAAACATTAAATTTAAATTTTTAAATCTCAAATTCAAAATTCTAAATTTTAAATTTAAAATCAAATCTAAATTTAAAAATATCAAATATCAAATTTTAAATTTAAAAAATTAAAAATAATAATTTAAAATTTAAAATTTAAATTTAAATTTAAAATTTAGAATTTAAATTATAAATTTTAATTTTACGATTACAAATTATAAATTTTAAATTTTAAATTTTAAATTTAAAAATTAAATAGGATTGGGAATAGCTATTTTCACCCCTATTTCAGAAGGGGTGGAGATTATTAACCCCACCCCGTAACGGGTTATGGAGATAATAACCCGTTAAGGGGTGGGGTTAACAATCCCACCCCCAAAAATCTCGTTTGGGGATCTTGTCCCTCCCTAATCCCCCAACCAAACCCTCACTTAGATGGTGATGATATATATATATATATATTTTGGTGTATTAATTATCTTTAAGTGTGACTTAAGATTTGACAAATTGAGTTGCTTCTTTGTACTTTCCTTATAAAATATTTTTATCTGTAAATCTAAATGCGTCTTATACTCTTTTATTTCGCTAAAAAAGTTTAGCACGTAACGAATATAACAAGCCAACTTATTAAATTTGATCAAATTTAATTAATAATAAAATGATATGACCGAGAGAACGATATGTAACGAATAATACCTCAAGCTTTTTCCGTTCTTTTCGGAACTCGCCATCACCACCACCACCACCTTCATTGCTGCTAAAGTACTTCTCCGGCCACCGCGTCGCGACGTTATACCGCCGGCAGAACGGCACCCACGACCTCGCAAACCGATACACCTCCTTGGCTGCGAACAACGTCACTGACGAACCCCCATCGTCCGACAGATACACGCTGAGCCTGTCGGGCGGGTAGTCGAGCGCCATCGACGACACCACCGTGTTCATGACCTGTTGAATACAAAATATTAAAACACTATTTTTTAGCCGGTCGCTTAAACTTTTAAAAACAAACTATAATTTTACGTGATACCAGAACAGTGATCGTAAAAATTCGCTTCTAGTTTAGTTTAACTTAAAAAATGTATGAATACTCCCCAACTAGATTACATTTTGAAATAAAGAGAGGCACCGCGATTTCTTTTTCTTTTTCTTTTTTTTTTTCTTTTGTAGCTTAAGTTTTTGGAGACAAACAGCTGATACCTCGACAGTCGGCTCCTTCTCCGGGTCGGCTGTAACGACGAACACGTCCACCGCGGGAAGCGTGTCCGTCGCTTTCGAGAGCCGATCTGGATACACGGCGCGCGTCGCGGGCCGCCACCGGAAGGCCTGCCCGAGGGCCCATAAGAAGGCGAGCGCGGCGTCGGCGGCGAGAAGGAGAGAGGACGAGGAGAACGCGAGGGGGGAGCAGAGGAGGAGGGCGAGGGAAGAGGCGCGGGCTCGCAGCAAGAGCAGAGTGGCGCAGAGGTGGAGGAGGGTGTGGACCCGGTTCAGGGTGGCCGCCGGCCGGTCCACGTGGCAGCTGCTGAGTGGCTGGTCTGCTGCTGCTTCTGCTTCTGCTTCTGCTTTGGATTTTGGGATTGAGTGGCTTCTCATGATGATGGTAATGATGATGATTTTTTTTTTTTTTTTTTTTTTTTTTTTTTTTTTTGTGGTGCTGCTTCTAATGGAGTTTGAGTTGTGAGTGGGGTTCTGCTTTTATTTGTTTGGTGAAAGGAAAATATGACCCCCTCAACTATATACCATTTTGAAATTAACCCCTAAACTGGTTTTTTTTTTTGCTTAATTATATTAGGAATAACTTCAAATACCACTCATGTGGTTTCATATTTTCTCACTTTAGTGTCCTGTGGTTTAAAACGTATCACTTTAGTACTCTGTAGTTTGGTTATTCTCTTTTTGTTATCTTTTCGTTAATTTTTTTGTTAAATTAATGAAAAAGTTAAAACTACATGATAGTAAAGTGAATATTCGATAAATCATAGATGGGATATTTGAAATTTTTCTGTATAATTTAATAAAAAAATTAACGAAAAAAGAATAACCAAACCACAGGGTACTAAAGTGATACGTTTTAAACCACAGGGCACTAAAGTGAGAAAGCACGAAACTACAGGGGTGGTATTTAAAGTTATCCCATTATATTATACTATATTGTATCTTACAGATTTATTTTCACTTTCTATATAAATTGTACTAATTTTTTTTCAACAGCACCACTAAACTATCTTATTTTTATCAATTTCTATACTATAAGTAATAAATCTATAATTTTAGATGCAAGCTGATAAAAAATACTAATTTAAAGTGGCAACCTATATATTCATCTCATTTTGACACAAAAAATTAAAAAAAAATAGTTAAAAATATGTCACGCTCCGGGCTAGTTCTAGATGCGGAAAAATGTGCTAAATTTTTTTTTGAAAGCCTAGCCCGCGTCACGTACAGACCCGCCACAAATACAGGGTCCACTGTACACACGGACAGAGCCTCCCCTGTATTTGCACGGCGTCCACAAACATACAACAGGATCACAACCACCATTCATTCATCACAACAACACAACAGCTCAAAGAGATTCATACAACTAACAGTCCTTAAACCTGTATGAATCTAAGCAAGTCCTTAGGCGAAGGATGATGCAATGCACAAACAACAGATCATTCTAGAAAATTGCTCCTTACCCAGAAGCTTTATTTTGAAATCCTAAGCTCAAACATTGAAGAACCATTTGAAAACTGTTCTCCACACGAGAACTCTCTTTTTAAATCATAAAAGCCGAACGATTGGAAATCCATTTGAAAACTATTTCCCACACGGAAACCTTTACTTGAAAACGCTACCACGAGGGGTAGAAAGCCGAAGTACTCGATAAATGAAGCGATCTAGAAATATGTATACATCCAACTAGCCCAAGCATGCAATCATCACATAAGAATAATGAATAGATCCACAACACATAAGCATGCTAGAATATGTCCAAAAGGGTAACTGAACCACAATCACATCTAACTGATAAGGGTAGGGTGATAACCAAATCTGGGAAGTAGCCTCACAAGTCGGAACCTCTAGAGCTACTATCTAGGCGTGCCTCGCAGCGTCCCGACACTCACCACCCTGCTCACCTGAAAACAATAACGAGGGCGGGGGGTGAGAACATGTAAACATGTCTCCTCCTCCCCGAGCTCGGCCGACCGCCGCCGGCCATCCCCTGGCCGGAGCAACCTCGGCCAACTCCTCTCTCCCCTTTTCTTCTTCTTCTCCTTCTTCTTCTTCTTCTTCTTCTTCTTCTTCCCTGCGGTGTTCACCCAGGGGAAACCCATGCATGGGCTTCCCCTGAGGTGGCACGACCGCCGGGGTGGAGCGCCACCGCCGGGAGCTACCGCCGTGGGCCGCCGGAGCCGCTGCAGCCACTGCTGGGAGTGCTGCTGGCTGAGCTTGGTGGGCCCGCGCCGCCGCCGCCTCCCGACGCCTGGGAGGGTGAGCACCGTCACCCTCATGTCCTCCGGCGCCGCCCCCTGCCTCCCCGGCCGTCGCCGTGCCGCCGGAGAGCCGCCGGAGCCGCCGCGGGCTCGGTTTTGACAGCTAGGGCTGTTGCGGTCTTGTTTGCTCCGACGCCGCCACCCGCCGTCTTTTTTGTCGCGGTCACCGGCAGGACGACGTCCGGCGACCTCCTCTTGCCGGTGCTTGCGTCGCCGCCGGCCGCCGTCGCCGTCCGTTGCCGCGCCGCCGTGCCCTAGCCAACCCGAGAGCCGCCGCTCTCCCCGCGCCGCCGCCGCCGCTCCCTGTTGCTGGCTGAGGTGAGCCCCCTCTTCCTTGCCTCCCCCGCATCCGACCCTGGCCGCCGCTGGCCGTGCATGTCGGCCGGCAGCCGGCCGGAGCTGGTTGCTCCGGCCAGGGTCTGATTTTTGGGTTTTTGTGGTTGGCTTGGTTGTTTGAGGTCCCTGTTGACTCCCGAAGCTCGGGAGGGTGAGCACGATGATCGCGACGATGCGCTGATCATCATGCTCACCTTAGTTCTAGGCGAAGGGGTTGGACAACCAGTCCACAGGGCCCTAAGAACCAAGCCCTTGCTGCCCACAGCATCGCAACATTGCCACAAAAGCCAAAGTCCACAAATAAGCAACTTAAACAAACATACAAGCAATAAACGAACGAAGCCGCTAGAGCAAATCGTACGTCCGCACGACCTTCCGCAAGCACCAGCGGATAGGTAACGACGTCACGGAAACCGTGCTCACAGTCCCACTGCGACAAAATAATTTGATAAAATCTTTGAATGAGTCTATCATGGAGATTCGTTTTATATATTTTTTACCATTTAACTTAATAAATTAAATTATTAGATTTTATCTAAAATTATAGATTTATTAACGGTAATGTAGAGATTGGTGAGAAAAAAAATAGTTTAGTGATATCAATGAAAAAATATATATGCAAGATAGAAAAACTAAAACAAATCAAAAATACAGTTTGGAGATTGATCAAATACAATAATACAATAGTGTCTTTGAAAAAAATTATATATATATAATATAGCAAATGAAAATAACACTAAAGTATAGTGTAGTAGGACGTAATTAAGCCTTTTTTTTTATTAAGACCCCTTCAACTTCTAATATTTTTATTATTTGAGAGTTTATTTTTATTTAGTTAAGTTAAAATTTTCATTAAATGTAACGATGCTCTTAGTTATTAGTCATTATGTGATCTAGTTTTATTTGCTAAAGAGTGATTAGAAGTTATTCCATTTGGTGAAATCACCAGTAAATTTGATAAAATTCTTAAAGTTTTTTTTTTTTACTAAAATTACTTAGTTTTAAAAAATTAGAAGTTTCAAGAGGGATCTCACATCCAAACAAAAATAGGTGAGGGCACTATTTCAAAAACAGCTATAGTTGAGGGGGCTCTATTCATTTTTAACAGGTGGCATTTTTCTTAGATTTTTGGAAAAATTTTAAATATCACCCCTATAGTTTCGCACTTTTTTACTTTAGTACCCTATGATTTAAAGTATACCATTTTAATACCTTGTGGTTTCATTTTTTTTCTTTTCGTTGTTCTTTTTGTTAATTTTTTTATTAAATCAGTGAAAAAGTTAAAACTACAGGACACTAAAATGAATATTTGATAAACCAGAGAAAGGTTATCTGAAGTTTTTTCTATATGATTTAACGAAAAAATTAACGAAAGGAACAAGAAAAAAAAAAAAACGAAATCACAGGGTACTAAAATGATATATTTTAAACCAAAGGGTACTAAAGTGAGAATGTACGAAATCACATGGGTAGTATTTAAGTTTTTTCTAGATTTTTTTATTTCAACAGATAATGGTCAAGGAGTCCACAGTAAACTGAAACAATTGCAGCCGCCCAAAATCAAATCGAAGGGTGCCACAAAAGTGCTTTTCCACAAAAGTGCTTTTCCAATAAGCCAAGTAAATAAATTACTTATTATAGATATTTTAATAAGCCTAGGTGCTTTTCTTACCCCTCAAAAGTAGAAAATGGATTTCATTTTATATAAAGTTGAGCTCCCGTGTTTTTAAAAGCACAGAATATTTGTGCTTGTGATCTTTTAGCCGTCGAATTGCCTCAAGATTCGTATAGTATTATTAACGATGTGTTCCATTAAAAAAAAATTACTAATACTGCACGGATCTTGAGACGATCCGATGGCTAAAAAATCACAAGCACGTTAAGCTCTTGTACTTTTAAAAGCACAAGATCTCAACTCTCTCTCTCTCTCTCTCTCTCTCTCTCTCTAGATCTCTATATCTATTAATCTATTAAACTATATTAATCCTCAATATTTTTTGCCACGTGGCAAATTTTTTTTCACCTTCACCACTATGTGACCCTTCCCCTTTCCTCCACCAAGATTCTAATTGTAATCAGCGTATGACCCTTCATCTTTTCTTCACCAAACTTCTAATTATAATACATCTAAACGGTCCCACTAACAAACCTCCAATTAATGTATCTAAATCAATTCTCTCTCTTATCATTTCATGTACACCGTCACCTTCCTCCCTCCATCTTCTCTCTCACTAATGCGCGCCTATCTCCTCCTTGCGCCGCGGCCGAAGAAATCGTCGTCACCATCACTGTTGCCGTCGCCGGAGAAGGTGTCGTCGGGTCGATCCCCGCCACCAACAGTGAAGAACCTTTGGTGGGTGTGTCAAGTGAGATACACAAAAAAATATTTAATATTATCTTATTATTAATTACACATACAGTTTTTATCCGCTGCGAAGCGCGGGCTCCTTCACTAGTATGTATATATATATATATATATGTATATATATATATAAAGTTCGGATTACTCGTATGCTATTCCCATTTTCAAAAACAAATTAAAAATAATAATAATAATAATAATAATAATAATAATAATAATAATAAATTATTAGAATATTTGTTTTAAACTTTATTAAAAGATAATTATCGCAGCTCATATTTTATTATTCAGGCCTGATTTGAAATTGTGGTGCCTACAAGTACATTTTTTTCACTCAAATTTTTCTCTTTCAATACTATAAAATCGCAATAAAAACTGCCATGAGAGAAGCAAACAATATAATGCTTCTCCGATTAGTTCAAGTTCAGACCTTAAATCTATTAAAAAGTTTCGAATCCAGACATAATAAGAAGTGTTTGAAATATCGTTATGTGACTGCTTGAGCTATTAAAGAACAATAGTTGCTTTGTATTCTTTAACAACAATAGTTGGTGACGCGTTTTTCAAAGGAGGCAGGTGCTGAGCACATGATGCTGGGACCTGGGCCAAGCTTGACACGAGAGGGGCCATGTGAGAAGCATGTGAAGCAAGGAATGATGCTTTGGGGGGGACTGCGGTGGTGCACCACGAAAGCACGTGGCGAATTTGCATTCGGCAACTCTAGGTTCACAGATGCGATGTTTGATGAGACAAGCCATAGTGCGCTCTCGCCGGAACACGACGAGGATGTAGAAACGCTGCAGGCAGGGAGCGGCGGGACCCGGCCATCACCTAACGAGGGAGGGATGGTCAGCCCATGCTGATGCAACAGCATGCATCGTCCCACTGCGGGTCAGCGAACGTCTTGCTGAGGATAGAAATATATCAACCCTGCACAATGCCATGGCTAGAAAGGCCAGATTGTGCGAAGGTGGGGATGGCGGATTGGCCGAACTTAGCCTGACAAAGATCATGAAGAAGAGCCGGCGATGCGGGGTCGTTCTGGTGGGAGCAGAGGCGAAGAAATTTGCCGAGTTCGTCAGTGAATGCTCGTAGGAGGGGAGTGTGCTTGGGACAGTAGACATTTTTTGGCGACTTTTTGTGGATGGTTGTCTATTGTCTTTTAATGTTTCACATTTGTAGTTGAAATGTTCGCGGGATTAATAACCCGTCGAAAAGGTTTATTGTTAGGGATGTAATCGCTAGAATGTTCGCTAGACTGTCTGTCAAGAGACGGCTGGACCTGGAGCAAGCTGATGGACGACGACCTCACTTCTGTTCAGGGGTTGAGCTCTATTTTTGAAGCACTGAGGGCACAGGTTATCGACTTCAAAATCGAACAGAGACCTGATAGCGTGCATTGGCATTGGAGCTCTCACGGGAGATTCACGGTCAAATCAACCTACTCAGTGCTCAGTGACGGGGGCGTGAGGGACGCTAGAGCTAGAAAAATGTGGAAACTGCGAATCCCCTTAAAAGTAAAATTTTTTTGCTGGCTCATTCTCAAGAAGAGGCTTCTCACAGTGGATAACCTACTAAAGAGAGGCTGGACTGAAAATTTGGCGTGTATGTTGTGTGGAGTCGAAGCAGAAACCATCGATCATCTTTTTGCACGGTGCGTTTTCACTAGATTCCTATACGTGATGACTTTGGTGAATGTTCATCCCAGTGACCTGGGTGACGAGGTGACCATGGTCTGGGATAGATAGAAGAATCGCACAGATGCGTCTGTAAGGAATAACTGGTTAATCGGGTTGGTAGGGTGTTGGTGGGTCATTTGGGAGGTTAAGAATGGTGCAATCTTCAGGCAGATCCAGCCAAACTCCTAGTTGGCTGTTTCTAAGATCAAACAGTTGTTCAATCTCTGGGTGCAGACTCTTTCTTCTACCGGGCATTATTATTAGCATTATTATTATTAGTATTATTATTATTACTTTTTCTTTTTTTCTTTTTTTTTGGTGGTGTGTGTGTGCGCGCGCGCGCACCTTCACCTTCTTCGAGGCCTTCGTTGCCTCATCCATATAGCCTAATTCATATTTTTAATGAATGAAACGGATAGCATGCTACCTTTCTCTCTAAAAAAAAACCTAAATATAATATATATATATATATATATATATATATATATATATATATATATATATATATATATATATATATATATATATATATATATATTCTGCCAATAACAAAAAAAACAGTAAGTACATGCTCTCGTAACTTAAAATAACGAGGAACACATGACAAGCAGTAAAAAGCCTTCTCAATTCAAAGCTGCTCCAGCTTCTCGTTATAGCTGGAACATTAACGCCTGTTTCGCATTCTTTAATATGGTATCAGAGGTAAATATGATATATCTGTTCTGTCGGTAATATAAACAGAAAGTGCTAGTTCTCATAACCAGTGAACTGATACATAATCCTAAAAAAGCGAGGAAAAGAGGATCAGCAGTAAAAAGCCTTCTCAATTCAAAGCTGCTCCAGCTTCTCGTTGTAGACGTCTTCGGGCTGGATGACTTGTTGGTGCGGAAGCCCCCTTGGTTCTGCTTCTGCTTTTGCTTCTTTCTTCTTCTGCTTTCTGTCACGGTGCACTGTAAACACAACGACTGCTTCCTCTCGCTCTTTTACTCCGTACCCTGCATCGTCACCTGCGTCTTGCTGCATCAACTTTGAAGCGGCGGCACCGCCGCCGGCGCCTGCGGTGGCCGGAACTCTCTCTTCTTCGTGTTCCATTTGTGAGCAATGCTCTCCCCCTTTGTTAGCATTTGTGTTGGATAAACTATAAATGCAAGGGAAAGTGTTGCATTGCATGAAAGAAATTATTACGTGCACCCGCGGTATATACACCGGACCAATTGTGAGTGATTGGCTCCTCGTGCTGCATTTTGATTGGGCTGCGGTAGGATGAAAGCGTAGACCGGGTCCATCGGGAACATATGATCAGCTGTGCATGTTTGGTTACGTGTCCACTCTATTTTTGGCTTTTTTGGAGCATGAGAACTTTTTTATGTACATAATTTTGTATTATTTTATGCATATTTGTTACTATATTAAATTATTAGCTGCACCCCATTCATCATAGACACATAAAATATGCATAAAACTCTCCCTGATGACACCTCTCTCTCTTTTTATCTTATCTCTCAACTCTCTCGCTTCGACACCTCCTGCTTAAATTGCAATAGGTGTCAATCCATGAAATGGGCGTAGACTTTTTGAGAGTAGGACTTGTGTGCTATTAGGTGTAGGTGTGTGTCAACGAGCCGAACACGAGTGAGCTGGGGCAGGCTCGGCTCGTTTCATAAACAAGCCGAACACGAGCTGGCTCGTTTAAGTATCGAGCCGAAAAATTCAGCTCGCTGGCTCACGAACAACAAGTTAAAAATTTAAAAATTATATTTATATATATATATATATATAAATTAAATTTATGAGATCTTACCTAATAAATTTTGATATAATGGTTGAAATTTTATATATAAATTAATTTTTTATAATTGAGTTGAATTTTATATTTAGATTGAGCTAAAAATCAAATAATAATAATAAATATTTATATATATATAATATTTATATATATAATTATTTATTAATGTATATAAATATAAATTTATATAAATAATATAAATATTAAATATATGTATTCGAGATTATCGAGCCGAACATGAGCGAGCTGACTCCAGCTCGTGTTCGGCTCGTTTACTAAACGAGCTGAAAAATTCAGCTCATGTTCGGCTCGTTTACTAAACGAGCGATTCCATTTCGAGCTCATTTCGAGCCGAACACGAGCTGGCTCGCGAACAGCGAACTGGATTGCCACCCCTACTTAAGAGCACGGAGGTGCCTCCGTACTCCTAAGCCATTTTTTATGATGGGACTTTCGAATCGACAATCGGATCCGTTAGACATGATCTAGCATATTTGAAATATTTAGAAAATATTTTTTACGAATTTTCGATATTATTTATCTGGTGATCGAAAAGATTCAAAATCAATAATTTTTAATGATTAATATAAGCCGTTTGCAAGTTTAACGGTGTAGAATTATTCAAATCGGATGAAATTTTGATAGAAATTTTTTTATACTATCTATAATAAGATTAATATTTCTGATCGAAAATTTTAGTGCTACATCATAATTTTTTGTGAGATTTTTATTTTTAGCCGTTCATTTTGAATCATTTCAATCACTAGATAAATGATATTGAAAAATCACAAAATTTATTTTATAGATAGTTCAAATATGCTAGATCAAGTTTAATAGAACCAATCGTCGATTCAAAAGTTACATCATCGAAAACGGCTTAAGAGCACGAAGGCCTCCGTGCTCCTAATAGCACACAAGACCTACTCAACTTTTTGAAATATTTAACTTATATTCTTGTTAAGATCTTCGAGAGGATAGTGTTGTTTGATAAAAAAAAAAAACTAATAAATGTACTCTCTCCAATAATTTGTTATAAATTCTAATTTTAAAAAAAAATTATCTATATTTTATAAATATTTTTATATTTTTAGAACCATTTGGTGCTTGATTTTGCTAAAACTAGAAATTTCTTATAGAATTAAGTATGTGTTTCCAAATTTCAGAAAAAATATCAAAATTTCAATCCAGGAAAAAACTAAGAGCTAATAATTACAAACGAGAGAAGCAAAAAAAAAAGGAAAAAAAAAAGAAAAAACTATGTTTTGGACAATATGGCATAAAAAAAATACTTATAATTAGGAATCAATCTAAATAAATATGTGCTGAATATTTATATAAAAATTGACACTTCTGTTTAAGTTTTACTATAATGTGACTTTATATAATGTGTGTAATATGTACTGTATTTTACAAATTGTACCTGCTCTAATATTGAGAAACAATCAATCAATATACTTCTAATGTCGAATCAAAATCAACTAGGGCAAAAATTTAAAAAAAAAGAAGAAATCATGCCCATAGAAAAGATTTTCTCCGTCATTGAATCGCTTATAAGTGCAGCTGATGAATCAACTTTCGAGTTACATTATCTTACTAACTAAGCTTTTGTGAAAAGAAAAGGAAAAAATAAACACAATCAAAGAGGATAAACTCAGATACATGCCAATTCCCATTCTCATAAAGTTGTTAGCATGTCACATCACATCACTACTATTTCTAACATTTTCCGTAAACTATTTGATGTAACAGGTTAAATGCATCACACAAAAACAGATGTTTCCTTTTCACATTTCAGAATCAAAAAATAATACTTAGAAAGTGATTTGATTAGCATTAGTTAGTACTTACGAAGATTTATCAACTTCCATGGCGGAAACGGATTCGTTCAAGATATTCCTTAGCTGCTGCGTCCGACGTTTCGCGAGAGCGATGCACTCCTGAAACCGAATCAAAGTCATTAACTTTCGAGTATGTTACTACTAAGCATAAACTGGATTCGCCATTAACGGTTATGCAACATGCGTACGCATAATTTACTTATCCATAACAGTGATAACACATTAGTGATGATTGGAAATGCTAATGTATCTTATGACGGTTAAAGAGCAATGAGAGGATAGGAATTCTGAGCACTATGAACTCGCACTATCTTATTGTACTAAATGGTCTTCGATAAATTCAACTTGACTATGTGCTCGACGTGGCTTCCACAATAGCTTCTCTTCTACAAAAAGTATAAGCATATAGAAACTAGGCATTTGGCTGACAAATAATCTAGAGCTTTAGCAGTAGAAGTAAGCTAAAATGAGATTTTGGGATCCAAAAGTAGAAGCTCCAATTTAAAACTTCTATTTGTACTAAAATAAGAAGCTATAAAAGAGAATTTAACGAAAACAATTATAGGCTTCATCGACTGAAATAACACTTCTACAAAAGCTCTAGTTTCAGCCAAATAGGCCTCAAGTTACTATTCTAAGAAGAAAATGGTGGAATTACCTTAAGAATCGACGTGTAGGCAAGAACGGTACCTCCCGGTTTGTATACTGAAACCACGCGACCCAAAGTATCTAGCACGACAGTAACAAAGGTCCCTATTATAGATTCCTCTTCGGCAGTGGGATCTACCAATATATGTTCCTTATGGAGTCCGCATGTGAGGGAAAATGGGACGTTGTTGAGCATGAGCTTCCTCTTATCTTTGTTGACCAACGGAAGTTTAGTTTCGCCTTCAAGTTCCCCCGGCACAGTGACTACTCTTCCATCGTCACTGACCGAAACTAGAGGGATTTCCACTGTCGAAACCAGTTCAGATTTACTAAATGATCAAGATCAGTAGTGATTATAGAAATGAAAACAAACGCATTGGCAATAGAAATACAAATATTGCAATTTAAATGAGGAAGAAGCTACATGAATACATGGCTACGATATCAGACAAGAAATGTAGCATTTAATCAGCTATCATGGAAAAAGCACAACTAACTAATAAGATTGATTGAGCATCTTAATTTCTCCAACTTATGATAAAGCTGATTATTTAGTTAAAGCTAATGGTGATTTAAGAGAGTTAAGAGTACAACAAAAGATAAGACTGAGTGGTGAATTATATAGCTGACTCTGCTTAGTATGGAAATACAGGTGTATCGAGCTTGTTGAGTGTCTGCAACTAACCCTTCTAAGAGAAGGGATTTTAAAGGGTATTATATCATGTTTGCACCACATATGTCACCTACCTTAAATATTGTTTTAAACTAAATAAGACGTAAATGATAGTTTAAATTCAAATATAGTGAAGGCATTTTTCACTTAGTTCCTTCTTCTACTTTGCAATGTTGGTTAAAGCTCCCAAACTAGTAAAAATCATTCTATTTTCATAATTTAGAGGAAGTACAAGATAATCTCCGAGCATTCTCTTCTTTGGCGAATATAGTTGATTATGCATAGCACCTCTTTCAATTGTCATGACCCCACCACATTTATATTCTATTTTCGATTGTCATAAAATGTAGCAAGACTTATTCCGCGGGAATCATATATCCCACTAGAGCCATGGTATCGTGCTTTTAGAATATGTCATAAGTTCGAACCAATGAGGAGATAAAATCTTATAAACTATAGTTGACAAGAATGGTAACATACGGTGTGTGAATGCAGCGACTGCTGAAACTAGCGCAGCATCAAAGAGAGAGCCGTCAGCATTCAGACAGTAGATATCCTGCAAAATAAAGAGTCAAAAACAGAAAAAAAATATGAAAGAGCAGGAAAATAATATAGGGTCCTTCCATTACAAATAGACATTAGGAAGTTGATTCTCAGCATCATAACTGCAGCAACAAGGGTAAGAGATGTTTCCTAAATTTGTCCTGGACCCCCTGGACAAGTATTGTTGTGCCATTGGCACAGGGCATGTCGGTGTGCCACTAGCACGGCAAGGCACGGGCGCACGGCATATTGAGACACCTTGGAACAGACCTCTTTTATATTTCAGCACATTTGGCACGGACTTACCGGCACAGGCAGCGCATGCCAGCCGTGCCAGACCATGCCGATTGGCACGGAAATCCTTGGTCTCGGCTAAGATACTTGAGCAATCTTATAGGGTTAATGACAAACATTACAACGTATAGGACAAAAGGTTAGGAAGTGCAGGATACCAATTTTGATGTTCTACTAATTTCATAGCAAAAGAAATTAGTTCAAATTCTATGCATCCCATAACAACATTCACATGAATATAAGGAAATACTAGACTAAATTTGGAAAAGATATTTGATTCAGAAGAAAAGAAGCCATACCAAGTAGGCTATCCATGAGGCTTTTCCGTTTATTAAGCACAGGTCCTTCAAGTTTATCATCCCAGAACTGCAATTGACTGGAAATTATTAGTTGTATAATAGTGATAGGAAACTATAAAGAAAGATCATTTTTTGCAAAACAGCAAAGCAACTGCTTAAGCTACAAAAGATATTATATGGACAATAACACTATACTAGTATAGAGATGCATTTCCAAGTTTTGTTTTCACAAGAACAAGCAAAGATAGCAGAATACATAAACTACCGCTAGGTTTTGACAACAAATTAGGATAAGCGATCGGCATGGTGAGTAACGTGTGTATTTATATGATGTGTAAATTGCTTCTTTACTTCATATTGTTAGCTTGAAGTAACTAGTCACACAGTCATAACAATGCACTCTCCAAATAGCCCGAACTTTAAATTGCTTATTTTGATATTCAAAAGGATAACGTTTGATAACCCATAAACACATGCAAACAGGGTAAAAATACTTAATATTTTGCTCTCTTTATGTGGGAGTTCAAATTGAAGATGAAAGAAAACGAGATGACACACACCTCATAATGACGTCCGACAACTGCTTAGAGATCACGGGCGCCACCTCAACCGGCCTCCCGGGCCTAACGGTCGGAGAACAAATTGGCGGCATGTGGAACTCGACGGCTGTCAAAGAAAAGAGTTAATAAAGGAAAATAAACAAAAAGCCAGGAAAAGTAAGGAATTGAGCACGAACCAACGGAACCCTCATCTGAAGATTCTGCCGGAGGGGTCATCACCTCAAGTTTGATAGCAGCCACCATAGTCTGTGTTCTCAGAAGCATTTTGTCGATCAGTTGGTGCGCGCACCAGCGAAGGTTTAAAATGAAGTGTTATCTCAATAGTTCTATTACGAAAAGCGCTATATTAATGTACTAACAACAGCTTTCTACAGCAGAATCAAAAATGTCTGAATTGGAGCTTCTGCTTCTGAGGCTCAAAACCTAAAATAGTAAAATCTGCTTACTGGTAAAGCAGAAACTCCAAATTTGTCTCTTTGCCGAATCGCTCTACTAGAAACTGCTACTACTTCGAAAAGAAGCATAAGCAGGGCCAAAAAGTTAAACTTAATTCACAAAATTAACCATAATTAGATAATTTGTGACTCTCTTTACCAAATCAAACTATATGGGCGACATTGCAATGAACAACAAACTAAGTAAAATTAACGGGCTTCGAAACACTCGATCGAGTGGAGTGAGAAGGAGCAAAAAGAACGAAAGGAACGAGCAAAGCTAGGGTTTTTACGGTGTCGCCGAACTTGACGAGGGCGGACCCGTCGGCGGAGCCGACGAGGCCGAGGGTTACGGAGGCGTCGCGCGCGGAGGCGAGGGGGCGCGCGTCGGGGCGCACGGACTCGCGGAGGTGGCGCTCGTAGTAGGCGACGGGGAAGAGGCGGCGGTACGCCTCCACCTCCATCTCCGCCGCAGCTCCCCCTCCTCCTCCGCCCCCCGCCGCCGCCTCTCCCTCGCCGCCGCCGCCGCCGCCGCCGCGGCGCGCGCTCGTCGCCATGCTCGTCCCTGCTCCCTCCGCGACCTCGGCGCGTTCGAAGTTTGCTTAGAGCGTGGTGGTGGGAACGCGGTGTGTGTGTGTGTGTGTGTGTGTGTGTGTGTGTGTGAGAGAGAGAGAGAGAGAGAGAGGAGAGTATATTTAGGTTTAGGATATATTTTGTTTTGCCCCATAAAACTATGATTTAAAATCTGGGTCGAATAGTCTGATTCGATCGGTATGATCGTGATTCAGTCTACAAAATAATTTAGTTTAATTTTTTTAATTAAATAAGTTAAAAAATTATTTTTAATTGTTCGAACTGACGGTTCAATCATCAAACTGATGAACCAGTTCGATTTTAATCGAACTAGCCGGATTATTTATTTATCAGTCATAATAAAATGCAACAGCTTAAAATTAATTTGGCTGATTTTATTTTCTATTAGCACCGATTAATCTTATAAAAAGTAAAATTTAAAAAATCTATATCTCTTATAATGAAGTACGATACTAAAATAATAATATATATTTGTCTATATAATAAAAATTAAAATTAAAATTAAATACTTATGGTTTTATTGGTTCTACTAATAGTTGATCCAATGGCTGAACCAGTAACCCTTGACTTAATAATATTTTTTGGTCGTTATCCAACCCGATATTTAGAATATTACTATAAAATAGCATTTATATATACAGAAAGAGCCACTAGACTGATAATGGTTTGATGTATTGCACAGTTGATCTCTAATCTCTGCTTATGTTTTCAATTTATTCCTTAATATCCAATCGCGAACCAAACATGCTCTTAGAATTAACAAAGGTTTCTTAATAACATATGGAACTTAATAAAAATAAAATATAAGTGCTACCATGTACCAACCCAATTGGAAAAATAAAATAAAATAATTATAAAATTAAATAAACAAACAAATAAAGATTAAGGAACAAGGTGCAATTAAAGTGTTATCCTTAACTTGATTACTTTGTCCTCATATCTGGATGCAAACGAGGAAGATCTGAGGCGAAGATCTGTCTCGCTAACACTGAATCTGTGATGAAATAAGATATATTATAGAACTCGCATCGTCTAAAATTTCGTCTTGTGTTGTCGTCGTCTTCTGTTTCTGTATTATTAGATTTAGGAGCAGTCTTTTATAATTTTATAGGTTTGAGATTTTACTCAGGAACTATTTGGTTGTATATAGTTGCAATCCAAATCCCGTATTTTATTTGATATATTTGAATTCAATTGTTGCAGCAGTTGAAAAGAATAAATTTAAATGAAAGATTAGCTTATCTTTCTAATAACTTTTAAATAGATTTTTTTTTCCTACAAAAGTGTTATTATCGTATATATAAAATGATAAAATTTTAAAAATACACTTCTCACTGTACACAGCCAAATAAAAATAAGATGCATAGTTGCATCTCTTCATACTGCATCCAACCAAATAAGATGCATTTAATTATAATTGCTATATTTTATATAGGCTAAATTATAGAAAACCTTCTTACAAATATTCGTTTTTTATTTTTTCTTTCTAACTTTTAAAAACCTACATTTTACCCCTTCAATATTTCAAATTATTGCATTTAGCCCTCCCCCGTCAGGGTTCCATCACTATTTCGTCCATTTCTTATAATTTATACCGAAAATGCTCTTCAAAATGATAAAAATATAATAAAAAATATATTTTCTTATAGAAAAAGTAAGTGTAATTTGGTCATTTTGCCCTCTTCATTAATGCCGTACTCCCCTGAAAATATTTGTGAAATTTTAAGGGGGCAAAATATAGGTTTTTGAAAGTCGGGAAGGAAAAGTAAAAAAACAGATATTTTTAATAAGATTTTTTATATTTTAGCCTTGTAAATAATATATATTTTTAACTATACTGTATATCTAATTACATCCAACCAAACTGCTCCTTAATCTCAATATAATCATTATAAAAGATTAAATTAAAGATATCTTCTACTTTTTATACTGTTAAAATTAAGCAATATTTTTTAATTAATTATTTACCAACTTTTTTTTTTCTTTTTGTTTCCTAAAAAAAAAAAAAAAAAAAAAAAACTAAGCACCCGAACCTCCTACGTTTCTAATGATGCCCAAACCGTTGCTTCGGTGCGCGCTCCACCAAAATCACCTCCCCTCCACTCCACCCATCGACACCGAGAGAGAGCCCTAGCCCTAACCCTAACCCTAACCCTAACCCTAGCCCTAGCTTTAGCGAGGAACCCTCATGGCGGAGGAGACGACGACGACGACGGCGGCGGCGGCGGGGGCGGCGGCGGCGGGGGTGGCGCCGGAGGAGAGGCTGAGAGAGAGAGAAAGCGGGGCGCCGCCGCAGCCGCCGCGGGGGGCGGCGGAGGAGGAGGAGGAGGAGGAGGAAGAGGAGGAGGAGGAGATGGAGGAGGGCGAGATCGAGAGCGACGCCATGGACGGAGGAGGTGCTGGGATGGGGATGATCGGGTCTGCGGCGGCGGCGGCGGCGGCGCAGGGGCACCCGCTGGAGCACGCGTGGACGTTCTGGTTCGACAACCCCTCGGGGAAGTCGAAGCAGGCCGCGTGGGGCAGCACCCTGCGCCCCATCCACACCTTCGCCACCGTCGAGGACTTCTGGAGGTAACACAATTCTCATCCCTTTTCTCTCCGCTATGTTCTAAACTTTATGAGCAAGTGTTCAAGCTATCGATAGTAAATCCTATCATCCTAGGGTTTTTTTCAGAATAGTAAATCTCCTCTAATCCTATTGCAAGCATTATGTGTGATTGTTCGAGATATCGGTAGTAAAATCCTCGTAGAAGCAAGTGTTTGAGCTATCGACGGTAAACCCTCATTGATTTTTCAGAATAAATTATCCAGTGATAACTAATCCACCGTCGAAGACTGCTGGAGTCAGTAAATTTCTTCCAATCTCGTCTAAATTCTCAATCTTTGCACTTGTTAAGTGCCGTGGCACGGGATCGTGCCGGAAACTTGCCGGCACGGTACGACATGGTGTGTGCCGGTCACAAAAATTTCATGTGTGCTGACACATAATAGCATGAAATATTTATTTTTTTTAGCTTTAACAAAATATTCTAACTGTTTATTATGTATTTTTATCAAATCTTTTGAACTTTATTGAGAAAATTACTTACTAATTTAAAGATGGGTTTTGAGCTGTGTCATCGGCACGGGGGCTGTATCGTGTCGATATCTTGTTGGCACGATACGGTACGGTAGATACGGCCCGTGCCGATGGGCACTTAAATCATTGGTTGTAAGCATTATGTGTGAGTGTTCGAGATATTGCCATATTGGTAGCTTGTAGGCCGTAATTGGATACATGAATATTTTGTTCCGTAATCTGCTTGATTTACTCAGGAAGTTTGTACATTTGGTAGATGAGGAATGTGATCGAATTTGTAGAATTCGATATCATATTCAGCGTTCACGTCATTCTTTCTGGATTAAGATAAATCACCCCGTGGGGTTTAGGGTTATCAATTTATACATCTGGTAATTCTTTATTTTGCTATTGGAGTAACTGCTTCAATTAGGTTATCGATTTGTTTTGCGTCTCTCCCATATTGACAAACTTAGCCACTTGAAAATAAAGTTTCCTTACTCTTCTAGGAGTCTTATTTTACTAAAATTGCCCCTAACTGTCTTTTGTTCCTAAGTGTCTCAGAATTAGATATTTGATCAAACTATAGCTCAACAAATTTTCTGATGCTTTTCACTTTCATAAGTAGATTATAGCCTTGTTTTTCCTTGTTTGCATGGTATGTTAACAATTCTAAGGCTTCTCAGGCTTCCGAAATATCACTATTAGAAAAAGTTAATTATAAGTACAAAGGTAAGAAAATGGATATAATTAGGTGCTAGATATTAGATCAAATGATGTACTATCTTAAGGTAATTCGTGCATGCCGCTTTATTCTAATCGTCCACTTTGTAGTAATACATCAATGATGTATTTTGGTTGATCTCCCTGTTCAATCTACAAACAAAGATCAAATGATTTTTCATATACTAGCGTCATAGACTAATTACTTCCTGTATGCGTGAAACCCATGCGCTTGTATTGGAGAACAGTGATTTATCTGTGATATTATACAAGGGAGTGCTGAATGTTCAAAATCAGTTGCTGGGTACATCAGAGATGAAATGTTGGTTAATTATGTGATTTGGCTATATTGATATTCATTACCTTTTAAACATTTTTTTAAGAATTACAATCTATCAACTGTTCTTTTCCCTCGTTCAACTATTACCTTTTACTAATTGTATGTATTGTGTCGCAAATGGTTATCAGCCTCTACAACAATATTAACCACCCGAGCAAGTTGGTTGTGGGTGCTGACTTCCATTGCTTCAAGTACAAGATTGAGCCTAAGTGGGAAGACCCGCTCTGTGCTAATGGAGGAAAGTGGACAATTAGCTGTACTAGAGGGAAATCAGACACATTGTGGTTGCATACAGTATGTATTTTGCCGTAAAAACAAAAAAAAAAAAAAATCTCATTAGTATTCAAAATCATGTATTGGTTGTTCTTGACATCTATGAAATATTTTGTCAGTTATTGGCAATGATTGGCGAGCAATTCGACTATGGTGATGAAATTTGTGGAGCAGTGGTTAGTGTACGTGGGAAGCAAGAAAGAATAGCTGTGTGGACAAAAAATGCTGCTAATGAAACTGCTCAGGTACGAACAGCATCAATACTACATTACATTAGAAAATTGACAGTGTCGTACGTACTTGTTAACTCAGTTTAATGTAATGCATTTTTCTTATCACTGTCGCTAATTTCTGATTTCAGGTAATTGTTGATTGTTTTGAGATAATTAAAATGACATATGTAGCTTCCTAATAGTTACTTTAGTATGAAACTTCAGCCAACTTTGCCAAATTAGGTTTTCAAATAAGTAAAATGTACAGTAGGTCCCTGAAAAAATTAGAGTGGTAACAATTTCCACGCTAATCTTCACTCAGTGCTACCACATGTAAAGTTTTTCTCTGCAAGTGTCGACAGATTAAGAGCGATGATGCTGTGTCAGACGTATTTGTCTTATTGATCAATTAATCCTGAATTAACTTCCTCAAAAATATTTCATTCTTATATCCTCTCTTGGACGCTTAGTAGTTATCTCATCCACAGATTTACCTGCCTGAATTGGTATATAAATATATATTCTTTGTAAAGAATGTTTCCATTAGTTAAATTTAATGCATTTCTCTTTCGTAACATTTAATGCATTTCTCTCTTTTTTTTCTCTCAATAAATCGGTCTTTATATTTTTCATTGCTTATAACCAATCTGATAGGTACAAATGACATTTATGTACTTCTGATATCTGGGGATACTCATCATGTTTATTCTGATAGTAATGACAGATTATAATTTTTATTATATGGGAATTGTCGTTTCTTAATTAAAATTGATGTGAAGTTCCATGAGTTTTGACTAAGTTTGTAGTCGACTACCCATTAGGTTTATCTTTCTTACATTTGCATCGAGTTTACACTGCTTGTTTGCCATACTTTCTTTACATTATAAGGTTTATGAGGCTTTCCATTTTATTTCATTTATCAAAACAACTTCATTTTTTTTCAATATCAGGTAAGCATTGGGAGGCAATGGAAGGAGCTTCTAGATTACAAAGACACGATCGGTTTCATAGTTCATGTAAGTGCCTTTAACTTCTCGTTTTTCTTTTTTTTTGGGCGTAATGTTAGATCAGAATAAGTTTGTGGATTTCTCACTATTGATCCTTTTGTCGCAGGATGATGCGAAGAAACTCGATAAAGTTGCTAAGAACCGTTACACCGTATGATCTTTTTGCTCATGCTCTAATAGTCCCATATCTTTATAAATGGAATGTTTTTTCCCCCCTTTTTCCATACAATCAGACTTATGCACCCTTTTCTCTCTCTGCTTTTTTCTTAAGAAGTGTTGTTTCTTATCATCATAGTGTAGTAGTGTAACTGCAAAATATTAACCTATGTCATGGTCTCTTTTACTTTTCTAAGAGTTTCAGCTTCTGATTTAAGCAGGTATACTCTGCTTGGTTTCAGAAAAAACTTTCCGAACCACTTCAATTTTGGCCCATCTGTAATTTGCCACCAAAGTTTTAAAAGTTCAAATGTATCACCTGAACAATCTGTGCATGTTGCAATTCATCACCTTCTACGAGTTTTCGTCAAACTTTCTCTAAATTAGACAAAAGTATCATAACTTACAGCTTGAATTTTCGCCTTGATTATATTCCACCACTTGAAATTGATTGTGTTGAAGGCAAATTGAAGGGGAAGTTTAAACCGAGGAATTGATTTTGATGAATTGGTTTGATTGTTCAGATAATACCTTTAAATTTTAGGAAAAACTTCAAATACCACTCTTATGGCTTCATGCTTTAGTACCATGTGGTTTAAAATGTATCATTTTAGTACTATGTGGTTTCGTTTTTCTCTTTCCGTTATTCCCTTCGTTAAATCAGTGACAAAGTTAAAACCACATGGTAGTAAAGTAAAAATTCGGTAAATCACATGGTACTAAGGTGAATATTCGATAAACCATAGGTGGGGTAGCTAAAGTTTTATATATATGATTTTTCGCAGAGTTAACGGAGGTGCTAACGGAAAGAGGAAAATAAAACTACAGGATATTAAAGTGATATACTTTAAACCACAAGATACTGAAGTGCGAAACTATTGGGGTGGTATTCGAAGTTTATCCTAAATTTTAAAATTTCATGTGGTGAGTTGTAAATGGAGCCAAGTTCTGGTTCTTCTGGATTATTATTTTTTTTTTTTTTTTTTTTTTGCATCTTTTCTTTAATGCTGATAATATGAAGCTGCTTTCATAAATGCATCTGCAAAGTAGTTCAGGTGCATGTGGGATATTACTCCTTTAAGTACTAATTTTGTAATTTATTGGTGCTTCAGTTTAAGAAATAGGAAATGCATTAATTTTAGAATGGGCTAATTCCACCACTAGTCCTTGAACTTTTAACCACTCTTTAATTAATTTCGTCCTCCAACTTTCAAATTTGACATTAGAAATTTTGAACTCTTGAATTTGATAGAGGGTGATTCATTCCTTACTGCACCAGGTGTACCATATACTTGTAAAAAAAAATTTAAATTTTTTTTGTGTTATTAGGTTTTAGAGTTTAGGCTTTAGGTATTATGGTTTGGAGTTTAGGCTTTAGGTATTAAATTCCAATTTTCAAATTTCAAATTTGACATTTAAATTTTGAAGTTATAAAATTTAAATTTTTGATATTTAATTTTTAAAATTCAAATTTTAAAATTTGAAATTAAAGATTTGAATATAAATTTAAAATTAAAATTAAATTTGAATTTGAAAATTTTTATTTTTGAAATTTAAAATGTAGGTTGGAATTTAAAATTTTATGTTGAAATTTAAAATTTAGAACTTGATACATTTGTGAGGTAAGGGAGTCTAAGAATGGTGGAATTTTTATTTTTTTGTTAGAATAGATTATACTTTTACTCTATTTTTTTGAAGTATAGTTTAACTATACTTAAAAAATTACGTCATTTTTTATTCTCTCAAACGCTATATAGAATAATTTTTCTACCGGCGTAGCATAGTTTAACTATGCTACATTTTCAGGAGTATCCAAACGGGGCCTAGGGTTTAGGGTTTAGGTTTAGTTTGGTATTGAAACCCATTTGACTCTCTTAGATAAAATGAAGTTGGGGTAAACATATAAAGGAATATGCTTCTGCATTCGTCGGTGGGACTGCAGATATGCGGAACATAATATTACGTACGGAAACGCAATCTCTCCGCAATCCCAAACGAAATCTCAGAGTTTAGAGTTTCAGAGTTTTAGCTTTAAATATTATATAGATTATACGTGTACAATCAGATAAAATCCTACACTCTAAATACCTAAATCATAAAATCTAAACCCTAAATCCTAACATCTAAAATCTAAATCCTAAAACCTAAAAATCTAAATTCTAAACTCTAAAAAAAACTAAAAAAAAATAATTTTTTTTTATAAGTATATATAGTACACTGCACCCAATAATTTCTCACTGCTCTTCCAAGTTGGGGGAGCAGTGGGTGCCCATTTTTGGGCCAATGTTCATAAAATTTTTGTCAGGTCTCTCACGTCTCGTCCCGTTTCCTTCACGGATGGGAATGAATTCAAAACTATAATTAATTTTTCTTTAAGCAGATGAGAGTAGAAACGAATTTGAAACGAATTATTATTTTTTATTTAGAATAATTATTTATATACCTTTCAAAATTTTGAAAATATTTTATTTATTCCTTTTTTTTTTTCAATGTACCCCTCATATGTTCCTCCGTTATTTAAAAATATGTCTACAATTTTCACCCGTTAAGTTAACGTGAGTTAAATATCTGGCATAGTTAAAACAATAAAAATATCTTTTTTGTCCTTAACTTAAGGACAAATAAGAAATGTTGATAATGATAGAAGGATATATTTAAAAAGACCAAAAATCAAAATACTTCTTGTGTCCCTAACTTAAGGGCAAATAAAAAAAGTCGGTGATAATAGAAGGGTATATTTGAAAAAGTAAAATAGTAATTTTACAAAAATAACAGTTATTGATAACAGTTCACTAACAGAATTTAACTCTATAGATATATTTGAAATAGGTTGGAACGTAAAAAAAGTCTTTTCAATATTAGCCTTCTAAGAGGGATAAATTAGAAAGTCGAAAACTTTTCAGGGGTATATAATCAATTGCCGGTTTTTATTTTTAACCCTCATATATCTTTTCATTCGGGACTTATCAGGGTGGGAGCTCCCAAACTGGCATCGACTTACATTCCTAGTTTATACCACTTATAATTGGACTATGCATTTATCAACCTTTTATCTTTACTAGTTGAGTGTACGTACAAATGCACGTGATAATTATTTTAATTTATTTTAAATTAATATAAATTTGTATATTATATTTATTTAAAAATTTATAGTAAAAATAATATTTTATAAATTTATATGTTATATTTTATTAAAAAATATTTGCAATATTCTATATTATTATTATTTTTATTCGTTAAATATTTTTGTATATTTTTCGATTTCTGATGAATCTAAAATTTAATTATGTATTTTAAAATAAAAGTATCAAAATTTAATTCACATTTATTTCAAAATTTAAAATTTTATTTTGATCCACTATATAATTAAAAAAATTTAATTATTAATTCAAATTTGATATCAAAAATTAAATTTAATTCACGATTTAAACTCAAATTTAAATTTAAATGTAAAATAGACAGATAGAAATACTATTTCTTAATAGATTAATCATATCCATTCGTTTTTTATTTAAAATATTTTTAACAAATTGATTATAACCGTTCGTTAGAATTGAATTTAGAATAGATATGAATGTTATTTTTTAACACATTGATCATAATCATTATTTTTTTATATTTCTTTAGCAAATTAATCGTAATCGTAGAAAATATTCTTTTATTCTTTTTTTATTGCATTTTGTTTTTAGCTATTTATAAATTAGATTATTAAATCAAAAAAATTTAATGAATAAAAGGTCGATAAATATACGGTGTACCAACTACGGGATGAACTAGATGCAAGCACTAATTTTTATTCCAAAATTTTCCACTAAAATGAAATATTACTGGAAGTAAATAACTAGTATAAAACATTTTCATTAAATGATTCAAATAAAATTAATTAAAAATTAAAATATTTAAAAATTAACAAGTCTATATATCTTCATCCTAAAAAACTGATTAAAATTTGGTGCATGAAATGTACGGATGCACCCGGTGCAGGGAAACTCTCGGAGTTCGTACTCCTGGTCCATTTAAAGCGGAGTTAAGGTTCCCGTACAAAGTGGTCCAATTTTAAAAAAGCATCAAAAGGGACACGTGGGGCCCATCCAGGGGCTCAATTCACCAAACGCTCTCGAAGATATTATTTCTCTCGCGGAGGGACACGTGTCGCGCATCGAACGGCTCAAATGGCACTAATCAACCCACGACTTTTTGGAGAGGGGCGCACTTATACGGCACCGATATAATTGGCCAAAAACTAGTCCCCTACGCGGCTCCATAATGTCCCTAAATTATTGCGAACCCATGGAAATATCTCTATTTTGGTTGTAAAATTACGAAACTGCCCTCCTTCAAATACCATTATTAGCTGAAAAAGTGGTTAAAAAATAGCTTAAACCATAAAATTCAAAAAATTAAGAGAGGGCACTTAAATTTAAAAAAAAATACCATGGGTACTTGTGCTTGCAAACAAATTCTACAATAATTTATAAAATTTAGAATTTAATAATTATATTTTTATTCCTGATCTTATAAATTATAAATATTATCTTATAATTAATACTCTTTTATTAGTCAAATAAAGCAATATATGCAGGACAGTTGACATATTTTTGTTTATTTTTACTTAAAAAAAGATAAAAATTGATAAAACTTACTTAATTTAACCGACAACCTTACTTTTAAAAATTTTAATTTTATTGTCTAATCTTTTTAATTTAGTAAACTTGAGCCAATTAATGAATATTTAGCTTTAAAATTTGAATTTTTCGTTTACGAATTTTGTTAGTATATTTTATATAATTTATATAAATGAAGCAATTAGCTTAAATGTATCCATCAAATTTCTTAGTTCAAACAAAAATTAAATACTAAAATTAAAATATTAAAAGATTGAACGGTTGAATCAAAATTGGTCTATAGTTCAAACAAATTCTTTCCATTTTTACCAAAAAGATTATTGGGGAGCATATTCCTAAATGGCCAATAGTAAAGAGATCTACATGCAAAATTTTTTGGGGGTTAATTTCTTTAATATTCTTCTAAAAGAGTGTAATTTTACAGATAAGATTTAGACATGGGGTGTTTGGTTTCTCGAAAAAGTGTGAAAAACTATTTTCTGAAAAAAATTTCCCACAAAAGACATCTTTTTCACCGTTTTTAATTTTCAAATAAAAAATTAAAATATAAAAATGTTAGTTTTCTATGAAATCCAAATAAAAAACTTTTTCAAAGAAAGTAATTTTTCTAGACAGAAATAATTTTTCAGCTAAAAAACTATTATCTGAAATATTTTTTAGAAAACAAAACAGGACTTGAGGTAAGTATTAGTAATAGTTTTATATGTTTAGAGGAGTATTAATGATAAGTATAGATATTTAGAGGGGTATTAGTAATATTTTAGATTTCGGAGGGACATTGGTGATATTTTAAAAGATAATAATTTTATATATTTCGAGGGATATTAGTGGTAGTTTTAGATATTTAGAGGAGTATTAATCATATTTTAGATTTTAGAGGGGGCATTGATGATATTTTGAAGTTGTAGAGGGGTAAATTTGGATTTTTATTTTTAAATATTATTGGGGAAGTTATTTCGTACCCACATCTCCTTAGCTCGTCATCATCATCCCCAAAAGAGGGAGTCTCTCTCTCTCTATATAAAGCGTGTCGAAGAAGCTACACGATCCCCAAACCCTCATCCATGGCTCCTCTCCTTCGCCCCCTCCTCCTCCTCCCCCTCCTCTCCATCCTCCTCCTCTCCGGCGCCGTGTTGGTGGCGTCGGAGGCGGCGGCGGAGGACCCGCTGATCCTCCAGGTGGTGCCGGACGCGGCGGCGGAGGGAGGCGGCGGCGATCTCCGGCTCGGCGCGGCGGCGGTGGAGGCGCACTTCGTGAGCTTCGAGCGGCGGTTCGGGAGATCGTACGCGAGCGCGGAGGAGCGCGCGCACCGGCGCTCGGTGTTCGCGGCGAACCTCCGCCGCGCGCGCCGCCACCAGCGGCTCGACCCCGGCGCCGTCCACGGCGTCACGCAGTTCTCCGACCTCACCCCCGCCGAGTTCCGCCGCGCCTTCCTCGGCCTCCGCCGGAAGAAGGGCGCCGGCGCCGGCGTCGGCGGCAGCATCTTCGGCTCCTCTCAGGAGGCCCCGATCCTCCCCACCAACGATCTCCCCTCCGATTTCGATTGGAGAGATCACGGCGCCGTCACCGGGGTCAAGAATCAGGTCCCCTCCCCCCCCCCCTCTCCACATCCCCTCGATTTGTGTTTTTCATCTTATATATACATACTAGTAGTAGTACTAGTTCGCGTGCAACGCATGATAATTTAAAATATAATTTTAGTCCTTAATTTTGATAGAAATACATCTAATTATAATCGTGTAACTTGTCAGAAGAAAATAGAGATAATTCGAAGATAAAACCGCAAATTTTACGAACTCCGGCGATGCAGATCTATTCTAGTTTTACCTCTATGTAGCTATTTTTGTAAAATTGAGTATGTGATTTCCTGTTTAAAATAAAATGATATTAGAATGCTTAAAATTTTGCTAGTCTCGCTAATTTGTATAAGATCTAATGGTTTAATGAGTAAAATGATAGTTACGTGCTCAATTTGATGATATTTCTATGAAACTATAGCCATGTGGTTGTAAAATTTGGCACTTTGATTTGGAGAGTGATTAAGCGGAGTTTTTAGGGCTATCTTTTGATTTTAATTGAGCATCTGAACTTTTCTGGTTATGAAATTATATCTTTCACGCTATGTGTTTAGGGTTCGTGCGGGTCGTGCTGGTCGTTCAGTGCATCGGGGGCTTTGGAAGGGGCGAACTTTCTGGCCACCGGAAAGCTGAAGAGCCTCAGCGAGCAGCAGCTCGTCGATTGTGATCATGAGGTCTGTTTCTGTTTAGCTCGGCTAATCTCTTAATGGTGTTAATTTAATTAATTTATCCTCTTTATCCTTTCGTCTTATGCGTTATTAGGTTTCGTGTTTTCCTGTTTTTGCGTTGCTATTTTAGCAGTGTAAGATTTTGTCATCTACTTGCAAGAAATCCTTTCATTATGTAGCTCAGAAGAAAAGTAAAAGGATTAGAATCAATGATTCCTTTTTGGATTAGTGATACTTGTATATTACTAATAGAAGGATTTGAGGCTCCACATGGAGTTTTTAATAAGTTTTCTTTATGTTGAATTAAAGTGGAATGAGAAGATCGAGACAAAACATTAGAAGAAGAAGACAAAGAATGGATGATATTTTCAAGGATTTTTCGATGATCTTTTCAACGAGATCAGACGCCAAGAGCCAGAGGATTAGATCACAGATAATCCAAAAGCTTATAGTGTGAGGACACAGTTATTTACACATATGCAGAGGATAATTACGAACTATTATTGCGTCCTTAGATAGCCTACCGTAATTACAGGCCTAGATATTGAAGGAATTATTGTTTTTATCGTAGCGTAAACCAAAATCCTCTCAACTTGCCTATCACTGTAAACCCAAAGAAAAGGAAAGTCAGATTTGTTGTTTTGTGGAAACATTGTTGTTGTTTTCTTATTGAAAGCACTGTAGCTTGTAGGGAGTGCTTGAGACTAATTTTCCGTTACTTATGGTTTGTCGCATAAGCAGTTTCCTTAGTTGATGTCTCCTTTTTATTGACATGCCAACTTTAGCTAGGTTTCTTTTAAAGATCGGCTTTCTCTTGTTGGTAAAATCATCTTTTTCAAGGAAGGTTAGGTATCTTCTACTAGACTTTTGTCTCTGGTAAATACTCGCAGTGTGGGTAACCGACTTCAAGTGATAACAACTCTCGAGGCTACCCAAGTTTCTGCACTTCTGTTGTTTGTTATGATATCGTATATCGATATCCATTCCTTACGTTGGCAACGAAAAAAGAAATAGTAACCCTCGAGTGTTTGACATATTGTCTAGGTTTGAGCTTTACGCTTCGCCCAGTTGGATGTTAAATCAAAGTAGTTGTCTCATACATGTACTGTTGTGTACATTTTTGCAGTGTGATCCATCAGAAGCCGACGCATGCGACCAAGGATGTAATGGCGGGCTAATGACGACCGCCTTTGAGTACCTGCTAAAATCTGGCGGGCTCGAGAGCGAGTCAGACTACCCTTACACCGGGACAGACGGCGGCAGCTGCAGTTTCGACAAATCCAAGATCGCTGCCTCGGTTAGAAACTTCAGCGTCGTCTCAATCGACGAGGATCAAATTGCTGCCAATCTTGTGAAACACGGCCCTCTCGCAAGTAAATCATCTGTGTTTATATTTTTCATTACCAATGCTAGTACTTTTCATTAGTTAAAGTAATAATACATTTACACGTATGCCCCTATAATCTCTGAATTTTCATATATACCCATGAAAAGTGCTGATCCTTACAAAAATATCCTTATCTAAAACCGGGGTGTCATCCACTTCATTCACTTATATGAGTAATTATGATTTTGCGAGTATACATTTGTACGATATCTTTAGTTACAGAAAAGCTCCGATCTCGGAAACACGAATTTAAATTATCCTCGTAAATACTTAGTTGTTTCACTCGGATACATCCGAAATGGTCGCTGATCTACCCGTAAAACAACACTTCACCTGCAGTCGGGATCAACGCAGTATTCATGCAGACGTACATCGGGGGAGTCTCGTGCCCGTACATCTGCGGAAGGCATTTAGACCACGGTGTTCTTCTCGTCGGCTACGGCTCCGCGGGCTACTCCCCCATCCGCTTCAAGGAGAAGCCCTACTGGATCATAAAGAACTCGTGGGGCGAGAGCTGGGGCCAGGACGGGTACTACCAGATCTGCAGGGGCCGCAACGTCTGCGGCGTCGACTCGATGGTCTCGACCGTGACCGCGATCCAAACCTCGCAAGACTAGTAACCTCTTAACTAGTATTTACTACACCTTCTGTTTATAAACTCTGTTTCGGTTATTCCACGAGCGTCGTAGGTGTGTGCTCTAAGTAACTATGATCATTTGCTGATAACAAACACTGTTCTAAGATATTATGTGTGGAATTCGCATAAGATGTACTTCTATAAAGCAACTTATGTATGGATTACTAATATCTTTGCTTAGATATGTATATTTGTGTGTTTAAATGGTTTGGTATGATTATGTTTGTTGTTAGGTCTAAAGATTACAATTATTCAATCTTTTCATGCGGAATTTTTTGCATGATTAGACTAAATAGAGTTGAGGTGAAAGTATATAAAAATATGCTTCTATTTTTCGGTGGGAGCGTGGAAATATACTTTAATAAACAGTATTTCCCCTCTCTCTCTCTATCTCTCTTTCTCCTTCTACCTCTGAGAGAAAGTTACCATTTAAAATTTATTTTTTACCACCACTATTTAGAACAGTTGGTCAACAGGAATTTTGTATTCTCACCACTATTTAGAACAGTTGGTCAACAGAAATTTTGTATTCTCGACTATTAAGATTCACATTTGAACGACTCTTGCTTCGAGTAGAGAGTATGTGTTTGTCGTGACCTACAGGCATAAAAAAAATCAACACAAAAAAGAAAAGGAAAAAAAAATTCCCTCCCTCTAATTCAAACTATAAACTAGAGTGGGCCCAACCAAACAAGTTTTCAGATTTTCCGAGAAAAAGAGAAAATTAGGGCTTAGGATCCATCTGGTTTAACATAAAATCGTGAAAAAAAAAATTTCGGTGAAACCATTTTTTTTTTTTAATACATTTTGTAGTGTTTAATTGTAGGAAAAAAAATAATTGTTCATCAACATTTATTTAGTTGAAAGAAAAAAAATTCATATTTTTTCGGTTCGGTTAAGAAAAATGAAATTTTTTTTACGCAGCCTGAACTTTTTTTTTCTGCCAGAAAAAAACGAAAAATAAAAACTTTATTTTTTTCTTAAATCTGTAAAAATACTTTTATGAAAAAATATTTTTACATCGAACCAAATAAGCGAAAAAATATTTTTCATACCAAAAATAAATTTTTCGATTCGTTTTATGCTGAACCAACAGCCCTTAAGCGGTCGAATCGAACTGAAATTTGATTATACTCAAAAAAAAATTGCATTCACATATACACATGAATGTTGTATGCATTTCACAGATTTAAAATCCTCATATATACTTTTCATGAAAAAAAAGGCTAAATTACATAAATTCTTCTGTCAATACCCACTTTTTTACTTTTTCCATGTCATTCAAAAATCTATATTTTACCTCCTTACAAAATAAAAAATATTTATAGGGAGGTACGATTTGACAAAATGATCAAAATGTCATCATCTTCTTCATCTCCTCCTCCCCAATCTTGCTCATCCCGCACCCTCGCCCACGCCTCTCTTGACCCCAACTCCGACTTCGTGCGAGGGCAAGGCGGCAGAGGGCGAGACGGCAGCGGAGGGCGAGGCGGCGGCCGAGGACATATGTGTGGGCATGAATGAGAATTTCAAGAATATTTTTAGTATAAAAACTAAGATATAAACAAAATCCTAACAGAACACTGACGGCGGGAGGCGAAATGAATATTTTTATTTTTTAAAGAGACAAAGTGTAAATTTTTGAATGACTGGGGAAAAATAAAAAAACAGATATTGACAGAAATTTTTTTTTGTAATTTAGCCAAAAAAAAAGAAAAAAGAAACACAAGAGTCACACCTAGGGGAGCACCAATATCACATGTATAAATGTTCATTCGCGACGAAAATAAACCATAAAAGCATATGAAATAGGCATATAACTCAAATTCAGGTACAAACAAGGCCACATATACAAAAGGCAATAAATTATTACCGCGAAGATAAACAGAAAATGCTTCAGAGGTTACACCTGATGCAGTTATGTTTGATGGAGTTCCAAGGGACTACTCATACTTCCCTTTTTACTTTCCTTTTTAGGTTTTTTTCTTTTTTCGAGCCGGCGTGTACAAATTTAAATGGGTTCTATCATCTCTTTCTCGGGGAAAATACACAGAGATAGACCCGGGATATATAACGGCGCATTTCGACGGCTACTGCGGCTGATGATTTTCCACTCTTCTCTGGAAAAGGAACGACCCGAGCAGCACGGCAAAACCAGTTATCGCGATCGTGAAGAGCCACTTCTTGTGCGACGACCCGCGAGCTTGTCTTCGCGGAGCGCGCTCTTCCCGCTCGGGTATTCCCCTCGTGCTTCAAATTTAAGTGGCAAAAAAAAAAAGACATAATGAGTCCCCAAAAGTAAATGACAGCAATACGTAATAATTCGATTCAGCTTTCTTTGACTCGGAAATCATAAATTTTACAATAATTTTAAACAAGTAGAGCTACTTGAAACTTACGAAATGAGAAATTTTACGATAATTTCGTCTGGAACCAGCAGTTTAAGCCATCTATGGCTGATTCAAAATTCAAATTAAATGTCTCCGTAGAAAGTAGAAGACACTTTCTAGGTTACCACGACGTACCGGTTGGTATACTACGCATTGTGATTTCATGAAGCTTAAATGCTATGCATGGGAACTGTGAACAGGCATTTTGGCGTGGTAACATCAGGTTAAAATATAAGACCTAATCGAAGGGAATTACTCGAGTGTGGTTAACATTGGTTTGGAACCTCTATACTACCTTAGATTTGTCGACATCCGTGCGCAATCAAATGATGCACATGCAAAAATGCATGGAAGGTTTTTTAAGTATAAGAGGGACGGGTTTTGAGGAGCAAATCAACATCTAAATGGGGATGGAATAGATTGCCTATTCGTGAACCGACAAGAAACAAGTATGAAAACTTTTATAGTAATTTGAAAATTGATCGCAACCTAGAAGATTCACTCATTAAATTGCCTACAATGATAAGTAAAGATCAACGATAGATGGGCAATAATACGAAGCCTAAAATGCGGTCGAGGATTTAACAATTCCAGCCCCTGAAAGTTTGAAACAAATTGTAGCTATTGCCTAAGGAAGTTTTAAGAAAGGAACCGAAGTGATGGAATTTTATAGTTTAAATGAGATATAGAGATTTCCATATTTTATGGGAGGGAGAAATGAAAATCATGGAAAAATAAAAGATATAAAGATGATTGAAGTAAAATAACAAAGAATAAATTTCCATGAGTCTACCTCGAAGACTCTGCAGTGCCATTTGAGTTGCTATGGAACTGGATTTCGTGGTCAATCTGTTCTCGGAGTCTAACATACTTGTTGCACGTATTGCAGTACTCTGTTCGGTTTCCGCAAATTTCCTAAAGTTTACGACCAATCAGATCACAATGGGAAGTGCTTGCAAACTAATTTAAAATTTCATACCCGTCCAGACTAAATATAAAAATACCTGATGTTTAAAGAGATCAACCGCTGGTAATGGAAACTCACAATATTCACATGTAACAATTCTTTGCGGACATTTTTCACCTTTATGAGGCCAAGCCTCACGTTCTATAGTCTCGCTGCATAGTGCGCAATTCACCTGAACATGCAAAGATAAAACGGCCACCAAAGGAGGGGAGATTATGCTGATTACCATCTCATATAAATTTAAAAGCTAGTAACAAAAGTGAGGAGGCGAAATTGACAACAAAAGAAAGATAAAATAATCAAACAAAAATTGCAGTAACATTAATTTTATTTGGACTATATTAAGTCCAATAAGTGCGGATTTTTGGCTTTGATAAAATATAGGATAACGCTAAAACAAGGGAGAAAGATACATATATGGTTTACTGATTTGTTTTCTCTTTTAAGGCAAATTTTGTCTTTTTTGCTGCATTCGAAAGTCAAATGCCTGTTACATGGCTGCTTATTAGAACGATGATTAAGATATTTTTATGCATCAAACGATCTACTTCATAGAAGCAATGTTCAATTAAAAATATACAAGAAATATTTTATAAAATCTTAGATACACCACTAATGTCCAATTAACAAAGCTTTGGTACGTAAGTAGCCGTGCTGAATCAGAAGCAACTGATTGCAGCTTCATCCGGAAAAGAATAATTCTGGCTAATAACTGCAGAGATAACAGGAAATATATGATGGCTTTCAACTGTATTAAACCTATTCTTACTTTTCGAACGCCGTTCGGGCAAATTTAGGCATCTTACAAGTAGGATCTGGATAAAGTTGGGAGATGGAAAAGACGCTAGGTTTTGGAATGATATTCGGACAGGAGATTCTTCTCTAGAGATTCAGCTTCCTAAATTGCACGAGAGTGCCAGAGATTTGACACATCAGTGGTTTATAAACGACTGCGAAGGCAGGTATGAACAGTATCGAAACTGAGATATAATAAAGTGCACACCGGTATGGTCGCAGAGGAAACTAATGAGCTGCAGACTTTACTATTTGCTCTATGTGGGAGAAGAGAAAAGATATGAGAGAATCGCCTCTGCAAGGAGGCTCGCTAGTATGTTATGCTATGAGATTCATAATGCTTAAGGGTTAGAAGCATATGTGCAAATGAAATATTGGAAAGTACCAGTATTTATTAATATTAGACTTTACTGCCAGTTATCTCTGAAGAACAGAAAATTAATTATACGCAATTTGATTAAAAATGGGGTGAAGTCACATTTTTTTTCCTTCTTTTCTGGTAAGCAAAAATAGGAAGGCGTAAGAACGACTTTCCACTCAAAAAAATTCCAGCATTAGTGGGCAAAGATATACTTACTGTTGATGCAATACAGTTCAAAAAGTAACAATAGGAAAGAAACAAATTATTGGATCAACATTTATCAAAGAAAGCACCCAGAGCATCCACAGAATAAGTAATTTACCGGAGCGTGGCTTTCGTTGTAATGTTCATCAAGAAGCTTTCGTGGAACCATATCTCCACACACTGAACATTTTTGAAGATTGCGAGAGCAGTGTGCATAATGCAAATCGATGTTTGAAGCCGGAATGTCTCTCTCACTGATAAATAACAAAATCACCCAAGGTATTAGGCAAAGCAATTACCCAAAAAATAGTCTTCCTCAAACATAATTTTCATTCTTTACTTTATAAAATCATGAATTGCATTAGAATGTCTAGCGGTAGTGGCAGTAGCAAAAGTACAAAAGCTACTTATTTATATGTTACGGAGCACATGATTGTGTAGATATTGACATGTAAGACCAAGTACAGCCTTCAAATCACTCGAGCATCTAAAAATGCCTTAATAACAAAGACCGTCCATACTTATTTCTCAGCACATTATTTTTTCATTAGGCTGAAGTCTACTTCATGTAATAGTATGAACTATAAAATATAACTAATGATATACAAAGATTATCAGGTCATCTATATAATTGACGCCGCAAGAACTTTAGCTTTAGTTAGTTTTCCCATAACAATAGGTCACTGGAAACTAAAGTCCGAACATTCATCGAACTCAAAAAACCATTATTTTCATAAGGCACTTCTAGGAAAAAGCTTTGATCTTATCACTCTGTAAGTTCATTCTAAAGCTACATCCTCTACTATACCAACTTATCACTCCTCTCTGTAACCATTTTCTTTACCTTATTCTATTTTCAACAATCCAACTAGGTTGATTCTAAATTTTTAATTGTATTTATATCCATTTTACAGTTTGTTCCGCAAGATTCACCCTCAATTGTTGGGAAGTCATAGCAGTTCACTAGATGCTACATATCAACAACATAACATTACCATCTAAATGAAGTTTTTGCATCAAAATTTGACAATCAACCCATATTTCGGGCTTATTTGAGATAGTATAAACTATAAACTATAAAGATTACAAAAGATATACAAAGATTATCATGTCATCTATCATATTGACGCCACAAGAACTTTAGCTTTAGTTTGTTTTCCCATAGCAATAGGTCATTGTAAACTAAAGCCCGAACATTCATTGAACTAAAAAAAACCATTATCTTCGCAAGGCACTTCTAGTAAAAAGCTTTGATCTTATCACTCTGTAAGTTCATTCTAAAGCTACATGTCAACAACATAACATTATCATCTAAATGAAGTTTTTGCATCAAAATTTGACAATCAACCCATATTTTTGGGCTTATTTGAGACAGTACTAAAGTTCAGGGTTGAAATTGATTAGGTAAAGTTGTATGGAGACCCCCTCAATTATAGGCTTTTGTGAAATATATCCCTAAATTTTATTTCTGCACTGACACCCCTTCAACTTTTGATTATTTTTATTCAAGTCGTTCACACGAAATAAATCGAAGATTCCCTAAATTTAATAGCTATTTCATTAAACTTAAACGGTTTTTCCAGTTCCTTAGTTAATGGCAATGTTCATTTTAATTGTAATTAACATTCGATAGATAATAAAGTCGTTTACTTTTAACAAAATCTCCAATACAAACGACCGAAATAATTCAAGTCAGAATAAACAAACACTAAGCATACATCACTCAAAAAACAAAAAACAAAAAAATTAAACTTGAGGGGTCGATTACAAAATGGGCTACAATTAAGGCTTCTCCTTACATTTTTACCCATTTTTCATGTAAGTGGGACGATTGAGATACGAGGGCCTCATAATCATAAGAGATATACATAGATTGCTACATGCTAACACTATAGATAAAAAAATAAAAAAAATAAAAAAATATTCCCTATAATCACATAAAATGAGAATTTGAAGCTAAGTGATTTAGCTGAATCATGTGAGATATACATAGATTGCTACATGCTCGCATCAAAAAATCCCTAAAATCACATAAAAGTGAGAAATTAAAGCTAAGTGACTTAGCTCAATCAAGTGAGTAATACATATATTGCTACATGCTACCTAAAAAATCCCTAAAATCACATAAAATGAGAAATGGAAGCTACCGTGATTTGTACATAGATTGCTACACGCTAACATAAAAAAATCCCTAAAATCACATAAAAATGAGAAATTGAAGCAAAGTGATTTAGCTCAATCATGTTAGATATACATAGATTGCTACATGCTAACATCAAAAAACCCCTAAAATCACATAAAAATGAGAAATTGAAACTAACTGCGAAGCTAAATTTACGACCCCAAATCCAAGATCCAAAAAAGTAGCCCCAAATCGAAGATCCAAATATCGATCGATCGACCGAGAGGATTAGATCGATCAACACCAAGTTTGGGAGAAATCGAAGGAAAATGAAGTGAAAAACTTGGGGAAATCACCAGTGCGCGCATGTGATCGTCGTCGTCGTCGATTCCGAGGTGGTCGCCATGGATTGAGAGAGAGAGAGAGAGAGAGAGAGAGAGAGAGGGATTAGGGGTGATCGCAGAGTTTTTCGTTTTTTTTTTTTTTTTTTTGACTCGTAATTGCGGGGATTTATATAGACATATTTATTTATTAATTAATTATTAATTATTAATTAATGATTTTTTTATTTTCTTACATGTTTTTTAATTAGGGCTTTTTTTGCAAATGGCCCCCTGAAAAAATTTTATTTTAAAAATAGCCTCAAAAAATTTATAATTGCAAAAATGGCCCTACTCCTGCCACGCAGGTGCCACGCAGGCGGGCTGGGAGGTGGGGTGGCAAGTTGAACACGGTGAACCATTCACCGTGTTCAAACACGGTGAATGGTTCACCGTGTTTCTTTTATTATTCGCGCGGATTGATTTATACTACATTTTCGGGGCAGCATAAGTAACTGAACACGGTGAACCATTCACCGTGTTTGAACACGGTGAATGGTTCACCGTGTTCAACTTGCCAGCCCGGTGCCCACCCGCCCGCGTGGCGCTAACATGGCGCCTGCGTGGCCAGGGTAGGGCTATTTTTATAATTATAAATTTATCGGGACTATTTTTAAAATAAATTTTTTTTAAGGGGGCCAATTGCAAAAAAAGCCCTTTTAATTATTATTTGGGGTTCATGACGTGGCAAAAAAAGGTGGGAGCTTATGATGAGGAGAAATTATTGTGTGCACCAGATGTACCAGTACATCTCATGCACCGCACTCACCATTTACTTTGATAATAATAATAAAATGCTTTTGATTGATATATTTATTGATAAAATTTACAAAAATACATTATTTCGAGCTCTTTTTATTTCTATAATAACTATATTTTTTTATTGGATTTTGATATTAAAAAAAGGCACCCAAATATCCATATATAAAGGTAAATTTTTTTTAGAATATTATAAAATTTTGGAATATCAAAAATTGGCCTTTAATGGATCGCTAATAGTCACATCTTAAGATTTGTGAAAATATTTAACACTAAAAATTTTTGCGAACCTACAAACGATTCTTAATAAGATGCGAAATGTACGAATAGATCAATTAAAGTATTTCACATCATATATACATCTTAAAATTAAAATATGATACGATGAATGTATATGCGACATCTAAGAGGTCGATCCAAAAAATATATATACAAAATTCATAAGTTTTTAATATTCATTATCGAATTATAAAGTTGTCCTAAGAGTTATAGCTTGACTCATAAAAATTGGGCTCAAAATATATGATTTTTAACGGTCTTTTAGATTTCATATAGAATATTTAATAAATTAAATTCTGACTTTAAAACTAATTTTAAATATATGTACTATTATTTTGTAGAGCAATCGACAGATATTCATTTTCTCCGAACAATCAAGTCTAGATTCAAATATTAAATTTGAGTCCTATTTTGAGTAAAAAGTATGCATGCATCTGAGCTAGACATTCTCAAAATTCTCATAGAAAAAATAAAAAAATAAAGGGTTAATTTCATACAGCTCTCTGTAAACATATCGAATAGCAAATATATCCTTATAAAGTATAATTTTTCATATTTATTCATGCAAAAGTTTAGTGATATTCATATTTGCCTCTCTGGTTTGTTACTGTTAGGGCACTGTATTTTTTAACAGAAGATAAGTAAAGTAACATTTTTGTCCTCACAAATATGTCCCTCCAAAAATCCCAATTGTTAGAATTATGCAGAAATGTCATCCCCAAAATTTTCAACGATTATTTTCTTCCTTTCTACTATCACAAATAATATAAAAGAAATAAAAAGATCAATTTACCTTATTCACTAAACAGGGTTAAGTATTTTATCTATGGTTAACTATATTTTTTTTAACGGATCCTAACAGCAGGGGTATATTTGAAAATGTTAAAGCTTTTGCAGCGATAAATATGGAAAGTTGAACTTTGTAGGGATATATTTGCGATTCGATACGTTTAGAGCGAGCTGTACGCAATTAACTCAAAAATAAAAATGCGTGCGCACCGCGCACCGGGTGCACGCCATGATTTCTGACTGATGGAAGGCCCAGATGATCCCAATGTGGGGTGGTTTGATGAGGTTGAACGGTGGATGTGTGGTCCCCACAAACAATTAATGTATTTTTTTTTTTTGCATTTACAGGCCACCTGCCTCCCTTACCATACCCACCTGCCTCTTTGTTTGGAATTTAGGTGAAAAATCAAAAAAATTATATAAAAAGAAATAAATAAAAATATATACAATTTATTTTAAGGTTAATTGCATACAGATCCCCACAAATATAGTGAATAGTAAAAATATTCCTGTAAAGTTCAAGTTTTGTAAAATATCCCTGCAAAAGTTCTAAGTTATGCAGATATATTTCTCTGGTTTGTTTCTGTTAGGACTCTGTTAAAATTTTAACAGCAGATGAATGAAATGACTTTTTTGCCCTAACAAATATGTCCCTCCAAAAAGAGGACATGAAGAAGAAGAAGAAGACGGCAGTGGCGGTCGGCGGTGGCGGCGGTGCCCCCGCGGGCAACGGTGGGCGGCGGTGGGCGGCAGCAAGTGGACGAGGAGGAGGAGGAGGCCGAGATCGGCAGAGACGAAAGAGGCGAGGAGCGTGAAGATGCCGCCGCCGCGGGGTCGGAGCCATGGGCGGAGGCGAAGGAGGCGAGGAGCGTGAGGACGCCGCCGCCGCAAATCGGCTCACGCCATTCCCGATCAAGGAAGAGGAAGAGGAGGAGGAAGAGGGTAAAATTGTCATTTCACATTATTAACTAACTATGGTTAAGCATGTTAACTGTGGTTAACTCAGTTTTTCTAACAGAGTATAACAGTAAGAACATTTTTGCAGACGGTAGGACTTTTACAGAAATATTTTGCAAAAGTTGAACTTTGTAGGGATATATTTGCTATTCACTATATTTGCGGGGACCTGTATGCATTTAACCCTTTATTTTAACTATCATTCATTTTTATCTGATTATTTAATTTTTAAAAATACTTGATTTTACTAATCTAAATTTATAATTTATTTGATTTGAGTCTGTTAAAAATTCTTTGATTTCAAATTTTGAATGCGTAATTTATATTTATAAATTTAATTAGTATATTTTATATAATTATTGCAACTATAAACTCATCAAAGTAAATAATTAGCTTAAACTTTGTATCAAAGAACAAGCAAATGGCCTAGACCACAAATCGAAACGATGGATATTAAAATTAAAATTTTGAAAAATTAAATAATGAATAGTTAATAGTGCAGGTTAGTTAATATGCATTTTTATAAAACTAAAAGAAAAGGAGAACAAATTAAGAGAAAATTGTTTTTTTGCTTTAATTCGTATTTAAAAAATAATTATTATTTTCTAAAAAATTAAGCTACATAGAGAAACGTATTGTTAATATCTTTATATTGAATATATTTTATTTTTATTTTTATAAGAGGGTGGAAACTATTTTTCAAAAAAAAATGAAAAATATTTTTTTTCATAGTTTTTGTTTTTCAAATAAAAAATTTTAAACAAAAATGAAAAGGAGACTTTTTTTAATAAAATCTGAAAAATAAAAATTGTGAAAAAATATTTTTCTCGATCAAAGGAACAGAAAATATTGTTCCTGCCAGAAAATTATTTTCTCGAATATTTTCCGGAGAACCAAACACGTCCTAAGGCCCGGTTTGGATGCGCAGTAAAAAAATACCATGGAGTCTAAATATCGTAGTCTTGGTCCGGATGAAATGCGAAATCATGTAGCTCCAAAAAAATTTCATGGAATCATTTTAAAAACCGTTTGAACACAAATTATACAATTCCATAGGATTTCTCACAATATTTAAAAAATTAGCCATTAGAAATTTTAAATTTAAATTATTAGCTATTTGGATTCACATAGTACGATTTCAAAAGATTTCTGCAAACTAAAAAATTAAAGAGTTAAAAATTAATTTTAAATTTTAAAAAATTTAAATTTAAATTTTTTAAATTTAAAATATAAATAAAATTTAAATTTAAATTTTAAAAATTTAAAAGTTATAATTCTAAATTTCAATTAAAGAATCAGAATCAGCTGGGCTTTTAAAACTTTGAATGGGTCTTATAATAGACAAAAGGCTTTGGCCGGACCGGACCCGAACCTCGAGCTTTAGCCCAACATGGTTTGACCCGACCCGGCCCGTTTTCGGTCGTAATAATCTAATTAACTAAAATAATTTTTTAGGGTACACTTCAATTTGCCCCAAGTGGCTTATCGCATTTTCACTTAACCATGCCGTAGTTTAAAAATAAATTATACTGAATTGTTCTATAATTTTAGCGTTGTTTCACCATAATAACTTATCATTGAGCAGGATAGTAAGGCGATACTTTTTTAAACCTCGGAGTGGTACAATATGCTATTTTACAATCCAGTAGTTTACAGAAAATATTACTTTGCAACTCTTAATAATATGTTCTTACAGTAAAATAATGATAAAATTATGAAATAATTAAATATATAATCTTTTAAACTACAAAATAATAAAGTGAAAATGTGTTAAATTACAGACGCAGTGCAGAGTTTTTTTCGCATTCAGCCATTTCAAAACTCTTTTTTTTCCAAATGGTCCCAACAAATTTATATCTATACAAATGGTCATCTTCTTACCACGAAAGCGCCAAGTTGGACAGAGAAGGGCCAGAATAAGTTAAATATGGTGATTTACTGTATTCATATCCACATCCTAATTTCTGTTCTTCGACTAAGGAATGATGTAAACTAAAAAAACACAGTAGAAAAACACAAAAAAGAATACAGTAATCTAGTACAGTGTTTAATGATGAATCAGCACGTTCCACTTAACCATAGCCCTCTACTGTCTAGCATGGCGCTTGCGTGGCAAGAAGAGAATCATTTTTCCAAATATAAATTTTGTTAAAACTATTTATAAAAAATTGTTTCTTAAATCAAACACCAAATAAAGAAAGGGATAACTTCAAATACCACCCCTGTGGTTTCGTGCTTTCTCACTTTAGTGCCCTGTGGTTTAAAACGTATCACTTTAGTACCTTGTGGTTTGGTTATTCTCTTTTTGTTATCTTTTCGTTAAATTAATGAGAAATGTAAAACTACAGGATAGTAAAGTAAATATTCGATAAACCATAGGTGGAATATTTAAAATTTTTCTGTATAATTTAACGAAAAAATTAACGAAAAGATAATAAAAAAAAGAGAATAACCAAACCACAGGGTACTAAAGTAATACGTTTTAAACCACAGAGTACTAAAGTGAGAAAGTACGAAACCACATGGATGGTATTTAAAATTATCCCAATAAAAAAAAAAATAGCTATGCATGTAAAGGTGCTTTCTTTTTTCTTTTTTTTTTTAACAGATCACAAAGTGTCTTTTGTGGGTGTCCTTGCTACAAAGGCAACAAGAGACCCGTGAACTTTATAAATTTGTTTGTGTTCATGAGACAAAAGGAGAATTTATTTTCCACCCATGTGAGTTTGGATTATCATGTGACCACCTTTTCCTTTCTCTTTTTCTTTTTTCTTTTTTTCCTTTATTATTTTTTTTGGCTCTACTTGTTTCATTTCATTATTATTCCCCTTCATATAATCCTGCATTAAAAGCATGTGGTTTGGTTCCCTCCTCTTCAGGGAACTAAAAATGCTAAAAAATATTCTACAAGGAGCCAAGCATTAATTGTAAGAGCTTATTTAGGTCTCATATTTTGAAACTTGATTTAGTTAGTTAGTTAAATGTGTTTTTTTTTTTTGCATAATGTTTGGTTGGAAATTAGGTAGAGATAGTGATGGGAATTTTCATTGTTTTACTCGTATTTTAAATTCAGTGTAGGTTCAAAATATGATAAGATTTAAACTTAGAACTTTTTATTTTGATACTCTATAAACTGATTGTTCATCTCTAAAAACTTAGAATACTAGAGGCAATATTTTTGATATTATTTTTATATTCGATAGTTAATGCAAAGTTTACAGGGATGCAAATGGATATAGATTGATGGAGCTTCCACCTCGATCCGGCCCGAATGGGGATGTATGTAAGAATCAAAAATAAGGAAAAAAAGATAGTTCATCCTGAAGTCATTCCGATCTGTTAAGGAGGTGTTCGGTTTTTCTGAAAATATTTAAAAAATAGTTTTCTAGCCGGAAAAGTATTTTCTGTCCAATTGATTTTTAAGAAAAGTATTTTTTTTTTTGAAATTTTTTCAGGTTTCATAAAACAATAGTATTGCTATTTTTTGAATTTTTCAATCCAAAAATAAAAACTACAAAAAATATTTTTCATAATTTTTTTGAAGAATAATTTTTCATACTTTTTCGAAAAACCAAGCACCTCTTAAGTGGAGCAGGAGGCAGAAAACCCCTTTCTTCCTTTTGTTTGCTCTGATTCGCCAAAAATTCGTCGAAAACTCGCTCTCGCCCCGATCAGTCTCAAATGAAGTGATAAGTGAAAGCAAAATATATGATAAAAATTCGTCCTAGATTCCCTAAGAAAGCTACACTTGTATTTTTTTTTTTTTTTTTTTTTGAGATTGTAATTTTTATTTGTAAGCTAAAGAAGGTACATCACCATAGTGGACCCAATTGGGAATCTATGGGCAAGTGATTGGCTCCTTACTAATTTTATCCTTCTCCATTTTGCTCACATGATTCTTGTAGCACCAATGTAGCCTTTTTGGTTAAAAAAATAAAAATAAAAATAAAAATAAAAACATGTACATCTACTCTTTAGAAATATGGAGCCTCTTTTGTGGTGGTTATGATTGAGTACTATGACTATTTTGAGCACTAAAACAATGTTCTTTGAATGGATATTTAGATTACTTTTATTTGGGTCCACATCAATAAAAATGAGGTATAAGCAATTTAAAAATAAAAATAAAAATAAAAAAATAGAAATCAACAATGAAATTAAAGATTACATTGATTGATTGATTGAAGCATCTGAATTTAACAACAAGTAATTAACACATAAAATAGATTCACATAACTTGCTCAAGAACACAAAGCAATATTTTAAAAAGTGGATTTGATTTGAATCCATAGGCTTTTGCAGCAGCAGCTGCATCAGAAACCCCCCATTCTATCCCCCACTGGTGTCTTTATAACCTGCAGTATCTGCACCACTTCCGCCATCGACGGCCGGCTCGACGGTATCTGCGACGCGCAAACCAACCCTAACTTGAGCACCGGCAGCACCTCCTCCTCGGGGAATGCGTCCATGCGCCGGTCGACGCACTCGAGCACGTTCCCCTGCTCCAGCGCCACCCGAACTCGGTCGATCAGTATCACGACGTCGTCCTCCCCGTACTCCACCGGCCTCCGCCCCGTCACGACCTCGAGGATCAGGATCCCGAACCCGTACACGTCGCACTTCTCGCTGGTCCGCAGGCTCTGGCACGCCAGCTCGGGCGCGACGTACCCCATGGCCCCCTGAAACCGCGCGCTCGCGACGTGCTTGTCGAGCTTCGGGAGAAGCCGCGCGAGCCCGAAGTCGGACACCATCGGCTCGCCGTTCTCGTCGAGCAGGACGTTGCTCGGCTTGATGTTGTAGTGGATGATCGGCGGTCGGAAGGATTGGTGCAAGTACGCGAGGCCTTTCGCCATGCCGAGCACGATTTTGAGCCGGTCCGGCCACGAGAGCGGCGCCGCCTCCTCGTGGAGCCTCGCGTGGAGGCTCCCGCGGGGGGCGTAGTCGGAGATCAGCAGCTGAAGCTGCGGAGTCCAGTAGTATCCTTTCAACGGCATCAAATTCTTGTGCCGCGCCTTTCCTAGGGTTCGAACCTCGCGATCGAAATCGTCGTGGAAGTTCACTACATTCGCGGCGAGAAGCTTCTTTATCGCCACCGCCCTCCCTTCTCCGATCGACGCCTTGTAGACGGTACCGAACACTCCGCGACCGAGCTCCGTGGCTTTGCTCAGCAGTGCCTCCGCGCCCCCGACCGTCTCGACTTCCGACCGAAGGCTACTCTTCTGACCGAATAAAACCGTCTTTCCGACCGCGGGCGATCCGGTCGACTTCGTCGAGCTCGAGCAAATGCTCTCCAACGCGTTTTCCAACAAACCGATCCTCCGCCGCGCCGATACGTTGAGTAGAGTGACCACCGCGACGCCGACGAGTATGACGATCGCGGCGGAGATCGCGACGATGGCGGACACGCTGAGGAACTTGCGGCGCTTGGCCACGGCTCGGCCCGGGAAGTCGACCAATTGGTTCGCCCCGCCGCCGTTGCGGCCGCCGTTGTGCGGGTACGCGTTCGGGTCGAGGACGAGCGGTTTGGGGACGTTCATCCGGCACGGCTCGGCGACGAGGGGGCTGCAGATGCCGAGGTTGCCGTCGATCGCGCTGCTGTCGAGCGTCTCGAATATCGGGCCGGCCGGCAGGCGGCCGATGAGCCGGTTGTGCGAGATGTTGACCGCCAAGAGGTTGTCTAACGCCGCGAGCTGCGGCGGGATCTCGCCGGTCAGGTTGTTGTACTCCAGCCGCAGGATCTCGAGCTTCTTCAGCTCCGCCATCGCCGCCGGAATCGATCCGCTCAAGCTGTTGTGCGATAAACTCCTGCATTAACCCCCCAAAAAAAAAAAAAAAAATGGAATTAACCACAACTCATCCATGACAAACAAAACTAGCCGTTGCAAGCGCTCGTAATCATATCTTATGCTTTCAATCTAACCATCTAAATTGTATAATTTTAAAAAATATTATAACTCGAATAAATTGTAGAAATTCGAAAGTAAAATAATTAAGATTGTAGACCGATAAAAAAGAATACGAATGCTTTAAATATACAATATTAAAATACTGTTCTCTAACAGTTTAAACTATTAGGTATAATACAGTGTCCAAACAAAGAATCATGAAGTTAAGTCCTACTAGGTTATTAGCATTATCTATATATATATATATATATATATATATACACACACGAACTTAAATACAATATTATCTTATGCTTTCAACTCAAACATTTAGGCCTCGCTTGACATCTTTGTTATTTTTTTTATTATTTTAAACATCAAATTCTATATAGTTTGATGATATACTGATAAACAAATTTTCGCTTGTTGTCATGATTGATTATTTTGCAATATGTTCGATTAAATAATAGATGATAATTTTTTAAAAAAATTTAAAAAATATTTTAAATTTTTATTTTTTAGTTGTGAAATAAATATTTTGGATGAAATGATTGCAAATAATACAGTGCACAAAAATAAATACGATAACAATTTCAATATTCAGTCTTTATTATTTCTTGTATATTATTTATATAAATATTTTATTTGAAAAGATAAAAGAAATAAATACAATATCAAATGAGACCTTGATTATTTTATTTTAAAATAATCTATAATAAATTAAAAAGTAAAAAATATGAAAATAAAAGTGTAGAGCCGCTAAAAGGGCGGTGCACAAATATACAGAAACAAAATGATTACTGAATTATACGCAATAGCTATAAATGGTTACTATTGTTAAAGTATATAAAACAATCGTTATTCTTTAATAACTTAAGCTATTATAAAATAGTGTTTTAAATATTTATATTCAACGACTACTTACAACAAGTAGAGGGAGGAGCAGTTTGCGATCTCCGGCGGGATGGCGCCGGAGAGGACGTTGCCGTCGAGCTGGAGCACCGCGAGGCTCCCGGAGTCGCACAACTCGCCGGGGATCGGCCCGTAGAGCGCCGAGCTCCGGAGGTCGAGCACCGAGAGGTTCCGGAACAGCCCGAGCTCCGGCGGCAGCTGCGTCCGGAGCTCGTTCCACGACAAGTTGAGGTACCTGACGTTGAAGAACAGCCCCATCTCCGCCGGAATGTTCCCCGCGAACCGATTCTCCGACAGGTCCATCCACCGCAGCGCCTCCGCCAGCGTCGCCGACCCTGCGGGCACGGCCCCCGACAGCTCGTTCGACGAGAGGTCGATCGATTCCAATCCTAAATCGAACAGCGCCTCCGGAATGCTCCCGGAGAGCGCGTTCCCCTTCATCCGCAGCTCCCGCAGCCTCACGCATTGCGCGAGAGAATGGGGGATCGAACCGCCGAGCTGGTTGTTAGACAGGCCGAGGTAATTCAGGTCCCTCAGCTCGCCGATCGTCTCCGGAATGCTTCCGGTGAATGCATTATCGGAGAAATCAAGAAGTTGTAGCACCGATAAATTGCCGACCCACGCGGGGACGGGTCCGGAGAGGCGGTTACCGGCCGCGGAGAAAGAGACGAGGGAAGACAGGAGCTGCAGAGACTCCGGAAGCGGGCCGGAGAACGAGTTGCGGCTGAAGTCGAGGGCGGCGAGGTGGCGGCAGGCGCCGAGGTCGGCGGGGAGGGGGCCGGAGAAGCGGTTGCGGCTGACGTCGAGGAGTTTGAGGTTGCGGAGGCCGGCGGCGCCGGCGGGGATTTCGCCGGCGAAGTCGTTGGACGAAATGTCGAGCGCGCGGAGCCGCGACAGCGACCAGAGGCCGCCGTCGGCGAACGGTACAGAGCCGGTGAGGCGATTTTTTGAAAAATTCAAATGGAGTAGGAAGGTCGACGAAGAAGCGAATGCGCGCGGGATGGGGCCGGAGAGAGCGTTGTCGGAGAGGACGAGGAAGCGGAGAGAGGAGGGGAGTGTTGGGGGGAGGGGGCCGGAGAAGGAGTTGGAGGATAAGTCGAGGAAGCGGAGGGAAGGGAGGAGGGAGAGGTCGTCGGGGAGGGGGCCGGAGAAGGAGTTGGAGGATAAATCGAGGGAGCGAAGCGAGGGGAGAAGGGAGAGACCCGTGGGGAGTGCGCCTGACAGGTTGTTGCTGGAGAGCACGAGGGAGCGGAGGGAGGGCAGTCTGTCGAGGCCGCGCGGGAGGCCGCGGGAGGACTGCAGGGAGAGGGAAGACAGATCGATTTTTACAACTCTGGACGTCGCGGGGTCGCACTCGACGCGCGACCATCCGCATGGGGTCGCGTCGGCCTCCGACCAGGATGACAGCGCGCCCGACGGGTCGGAGAGCGCCGACTTGAACACGATCAGCCCCAGCACCTCGTCGTTCAGCGGCACCGGAATGTCCGCCCCGGCCGCATAAACTATTAGAAACAAGAGGAGGATTAACGGAGACATTGGATGTATGTTGCTTCTTTTTTCTTTCTTTTTTTTTTATGTTTTGGGAATGGAATGTTAGGGTTGGATCGGAGACATGGATGGGAAAAGAGAAAGGAGAAAAAAAAAACAGAGAAAAAAGAAAAAAAAAATGGAGTCACGTTCTTGGGGACTGTAGAGGGGAAGTTGGATACTGGGAGTGAAAGAGAGAGAGGATATGAAATGGAATTTGAGTTACGCGAATTGCGGGGTAGGGAGATGGATAGGACAGAGGACAGGGGCACGGGAAAGGATAGGGAGATGGGAATTTATTGCATGCACCTGGTGCATATATCTCTCTATATATATATATATAGTTCGGCAACTGTGCTATCAATAGCACCAAGCAGTTGGTGCTATCAAGTTTTTCGCCGTTAGATCTACCTCTTTGACCATTTCCATCCGTTAGATCATACTATTCAACCAATAACTCACTCAATCCTAGGGGACCACTATCATCCTAATCGCACATTCCTTCATCCAAGAGTCGAAAACCTAATAGCACCAATGACTGGTGCTATTAATAGTATAGTAGCCTAGTGCTATATATATATATCTATATATATTTATGTATTTTATACATACTATGCTGGATAGGACATAGGACAGGGGCACGAGAAAGGATAGGGAGAAGGGAATTTATTGCATGCACCTGGTGCATATATCCATACATATATATGTATATATATATACATACTATGACCACTCTAATATTGGCATTTTGTAACGAGAGATGCTCTGGTTGTGGCTGAATCGTAGCACGTACCTATTTGGCCTACCTTTTGTTTGGCCAGAAAAGTATGTATTTTTTTTTATAGAGATAATTTTATATAGCCTCCTGTAAACATATCGAATAACAGATATATCTCTATAAAATTTAAGTTTTCAAATTTATTATTTTAAAAGTTCAATGATGTTCATATTTGCCCCTTCGGTTTGTTGCAGTTAATTCACTACTTTTTTAACAGAAGAATAGTGAAATGTCAATTTTGACATCACAAATATGTCCTTCCAAAAATTTCAACTGTTAGAATCGTGCAGAAATATCCTTCCAAAAAAATTTATAATAATCATCTTCTTTCTCTATAAAAACTAACGCATCTACCATTATTGCAACCTCTTCTCTAACTATTCTCCATTTCTTTTTTTTCTTTACCTATCTAATACTGATTCACCAGCGCTCGACATGGGCAAAGCTACACACGTCGTGGATGAATGGGGATGGAAAAATTCTAGTTACGTGTTCGAAACTAGTATGAAGGAGAGAGAGAGGAAGAAGAAGAAGAGTTTCCGTTGCTAGAATTTTGATTAAGTGAAGAAGGTATAATATCAAAGGAATAAAAAGATCAATTTATCTCATTCACTAATCAAGATTAAATATTTTACCTATAATGAACTATATTTTTCTAACGGACACTAACAATAGGGATATATTTGAAACCGTCAAGACTTTTTGAGAAATAAATCTGAAAACTTAAATTTTGTAGGAATATATCTGATATTGGATATATTTACAGGGAGCTATATAAAGTTATCATTTTTTAATAATATGTGTTGCTAATGTATTAGCATATTTGTAGAACATCGATCTTACGTGTATTGCATTTATAATCTTTATATTTTGGGATAACTTCAAATACCACCCATGTGGTTTCGTGATTTCTCATTTTGGTGCCATGTGGTTTAAAACGTATCACTTTAGTACCATGTGGTTTAGTTATTCTCTTTTTGTTATCTTTCGTTAATTTTTTCGTTAAATTAATGAGAAAGTTAAAACTACAGGATAGTAAAGTGAATATTCAATAAACCATAGATAGAATATTTAAAGTTTTTTCTGTATAATTTAACGAAAAAATTAACAAAAGATAACAAAAAAAGAGAATAACCAAACCATAGGGTACTAAAGTGATACGTTTTAAACCATATGGCACTAAAGTGAGAAAGCACGAAACTACGGGGGTGGTATTTGAAGTTATCTCTTATATTTTTAAATCAGTAATAAGTGGCTCAGTTCATAACTATTAGTTACATCAGTTTCTGGTAAAATATTTGATAAATAAAAAAAAGTTTAGAACTACTATGGGGGAGTGAAGCTGTAATAAGATCAGGCATTTAGAATGTACCTGGTCCAAGTAATGATTTCTTTTATTGTGTGGGAGGAAAACAAGAAAACAAGTATAAAAAGCTTTGGTCCAATTAGCATTTACCATGAGGAAAAGGGAGTTGGGGTTGGTGATTTTCAAGTTTTTAACTAATTAAAGTAATCCTGTTTGGGAGATGTGATTTGAGGACAAGCACTGCAGGTCAAGCCACAGTAACTCAAGGGACTTTTTTTTTTTAATATATATATATATATATACCCCTTAAAATACTCATATTCATATGTAAGTATATAAGGACTTTTTTTGCAAATGGCCCCATGAAAAAAATTTATTTTAAAAATAGTCCTAATAAATTTATAATTACAAAAATAGTCCTATTCCTGTCATGTAGGCGCCACGCAGGCGCCACGCGGGAGGGCTGGGAGGTGGGGTGGCAAGTTGAACACGGTGAATCATTCACCGTGTTTCTTTTATTATTCGCGCGGATTGATCTACACTATCTTTTCGGAACAGTATAAGTAACTGAATACGGTGAACCATTCACCGTGTTTGAACACAGTGAATGGTTCACCGTATTCAACTTGCCAACCCGGCACCCACACGCCCACGTGGCGCTGACGTGGCGCCTGCATGGCAAGGGTAGGCCCATTTTTGTAATTATAAATTTGTCGGGATTATTTTTAAAATAAATTTTTTTAGGGGGCCAATTGCAAAAAAAACCCGTATATAATATTTCAAATTTAAGGCTTTGTTTTTAAACCTTAGAAGAAAAAAATATATATTATTGTATACCCCTCAAACACGCACATATTTTACGATTGTAGCTATTAACCAAAAGATCGATCTAGTAGGAAATAGCTTAGAAATATATATTAACACACTCACTTACGTGCATGATGAATATAAAAGACACATAGAATTAATAGATAAGATAGAAAATAAAAATTTAACTTATTTTATAATTATAAAATTTTAATACATTAAGGGACTATTTGATTTCTCACAAAATTGCGGAATTTTTTTTTTTTTTTTTTTTTTGCGGGGGGACTTCTTTTCTAATTTTTCATCCATTTGGTTTGAAGGAAAATAAGCATTTTTGAAAACATTTTCTTTTCATATTTTATGGAAACTAGCATTTTTATTTTCCGAATTTTTTTAGAAAAATGAAAACACTAGTTTCCATAAAATATGGGAAAAAGTTTTTATTTATAAAAGATTGTTTTCCCAAGAACCAAATGGACGGAAAATTGAAAAAGAAAAAAAAAGGTTCATGAAAAAAAAAAATTCAGAAAATTTTTTTTACATATTTTTCCGACAAACCAAACACCCCCTAAATGTCAAAGGTGGGAATTTCACCCACAACCTCATATAATAAAAGGATTTGGAATTAACTCTGATACCATGTTACATAAAAAGATCACCGTGCACGTGATTTTATTTCTTTTTAGTTATTCGATATAAGATTATTCATGTGTGAACTCTAAATATAAACCTTTATTACTATTCTTAGAAGCTCTAACCATACTAGTGTTACCATAGATCTCTTTTCTTTTCTTTTTTTTCTCTCTTTTTATTTTTTTTGTTTTAATGTGTCAAAAACAAGTGGGTGGGGCCCCAAGCATGGAGAAGTCCTTTTAGTACACTGCAATTTAATTAACCAGCCAAGTTGAGAGAACTGTGGATCTCAAATGCACCACTTTTTTTGGCATATGCAATCTATGGTAATGTACTTCAAAAACAAATTTGAAATATTAAAATTTTGCATATATTATCCAATATTTATGTCATTATTTTTGAGAAACTTAATTGTTTTATTATATATTCAAATGTCACATTACTCATAGAACTTAACTAAATTACTTCTTTTTTAAAAACAAAATAATTTATAAGCTCCAACTTCGCCAAACACTCAATTTATATCAGTACGTATAGTATTTTTCTATAAAACTAAAAAATCATCTCCCTTTCCTTTTTTTCTTATGATAATTTATTAACAGTATCAATTTTATTAGGGATAGATCAGATTCACCAAATCTGATCAACTTTTATCAATGAATGCTAACTATATTCAATCAATCAATCTGAAGTTATAGCTCTATTAATAACATCATCTATTATTTTCCATCTAACCATCAAAAACAACATTACAATCAGGATCAATCACATTCATTAATATAATAATAATAATCTAACTATATATATATATATAGATCATAGAGTTCTACTAATCATTATCAAAGAGTTCTACTAATCATAGACCTAATATTATGTTCCACTTTTGTGTTGCATGAAAACATAAATGATAGAAATAAACATAGATACTCTATACATCCTCTACCTATGTTCAACCCATATTTACACTCCTAGGCAATAATAAGTTAATAATAACATGTGTAATTAATGAGGCATATATATTTGCTGGATTTTGGAGGGGCTTGGTGAGATGGTAATGGTATTCTCTTGGGACCACATATTATATGCTAAACCCTAAAGGGAAAAAAAAAAAAAAAAATAAGAATACTCAGAGCAAAGCATGTGGGAACACCACAAGCAAACAAATTGGTGTTTTTGGCCAATTTTCATAGTGGAGGTATCACATGATTTTTAAAGGTAAAAGTGATTGCCTAAAAAACAAAAACAAAAAAAAATCAGTTTAAATTGCACTATTAGCAAACGAGCCGAACACGAGGTGAATTTTTCAGCTCGTTTAATAAACGAGCCAAACACAAACTGGGATTAGCTCGCTCGTGTTCGGCTCGATAACAGCTTGAATTCATATATTTTATATTTATATAATTTATATAATATATATTTATATATATAAATAAATAATTATATATATAAATACAAATTTTTATTATTTAATTTTTAGTCTGGCCGAAATATAAAGATCAACTCAATTATAAAAAAGTCAATTTATATGTAAAATTTTAACCATTAGATCAAAGTTTAATTGATAAAATCTCATAAATTTATTTTATATATATATATATATCATTTTTAATCATTTTAACTTATTATTCATGAGCCAGCTCGTGTACGGTTCGTTAATAAACAAACCGAACACGAACTGAATTTTTCGGTTCGATACTTTAACGAGCCAGCTCGTGTTCGTTGACACCCCTAATCACATGTCACTCCAAAATATTAGTTACCCCACCTCACCCCCTGCAGATATTACGGTATTAATTATGGCTTATTAATTATGGCTCATTGGGAATTAATTAATTTGTTGCAACCAATGTTGGTTTATTATTTAAATTTAAGATTGAAAAGTAGTGTTTTTTTTTTTTTTTTTTTTTGAAATTTTGATGAATTCAAGGACTGGAGCTTTTTCTCGCAGCAGGTACGGAGATTGGGATGTGTGGGGGGAGGGTCTTCGAGACAACCAGATTCTCTCTCGGCATCCCACGCATTACATATATGAAATAGGGTTAATTTTAGACTAAATTATATAAAATCTTTCTGTTAATACCCGCTTTTTCACTTTTTTTTTTCTGTCATTCAAAAATTTATATTTTACCCCCTTAAAAAATAAAAAATGTTCACGGACAAAATGACCAAAATACCCTCATCTTCTTCATCTCCTCCTCCCCAATCTTGCTCATCCCGCATCCCGCACCCTCGCCCGCGCCTCCCTTGACTCCAACTCCGACTTCGTGCGAGGGTGAGGTGGCGGTCGAGGGCATATGTGTGGGCATGGATGAGGGTTTCAGGAGTATTTTGGGTATAAAAAATAAGATATAAACGGAACCCTAACAGAACACTGACATGGGGGGCGAAGTGAACATTTTTTATTTTTTAAGGAGGCAAAATATAGGTTTTTGAATGACAGAGGGAAAGTGAAAAAGCGGGTATTGACAGGGGGGGTTTCTGTAATTTAGCCTTAATTTTATACAGCTTTCTGTAAATATATCGAATAATAAAAATATTACTACAAAAGTTCAGTAATATTCATATTTGCTCTTCTGATTTGTTATCGTTAAAGCACTGTTTATTTTTTAACAGAGAATAAGTAAAATGATATTTTTGTCGTTACAAATATATTCCTTCAAAAGTCCCAACTGTTAGAATTATACAGAAACGACCTCCAAAAATCTCGAATAGTCATTTTTTTGTTTCAACCATCACAAATAATATAAGAGAAAAAAAAATGTTAATTTACCTCATTCACTAACCTGAGTTAAGTATTTTACCTATGATTAACAATATTTTTCTAACGGATCCTAACAATAAGAGTATATTTGAAAACGTTAGAATTTTTGCAGCGATAAATATGAAAAGTTGAACTTTGTATGGATATATCTGCCATTCGATATGTTTACATGTAGCTGTATGCAAATTTTGGCCTAATGATCAAAGTGTTTCAAATTTTGTAATTTTAATGGTCGATATGAGACGTTTTCTTATTTAACGGTGTAAAGATATCCAAATCAATTAAATTTTTGTTATAAATTTTTTTAAACTATTTAAAACAAGATCTATACTCTTGATTTTGATTACAAAACTCCTATCATCACTTTTTAAAGAATATTTATTTTCAACCATTCATTTTTGTGTCCACTTGATGGACAAGAAAATAATATCGAAAAAACATGAAATTTGATTTCTAGATATTTTAAATGTTCTAGATCATGTTCAACGGTACCGATCGTCGATTTGGAAGCTCTATCATCGAAAACAAATAGGTGACAAAAGTATTCGTTTGCTATCGATAGTATTCCAGCTCAACTCTATGTGTGTATATATATATATATATATATTCCCCCTCCTCTATCACAAAACAATGGGGTGAGGGTGAACGTGGGCTTTGTCCCTTTACCCTTGTTGGCTTTGTTTGGTCCTTCACGGGATTGCTTTTATGCTTTCTTAGGGGGCCACACTTCCACGTACACACGCAAAACAATGACAATTTTTATTGTATATAAAAATATAAAAATATCGGCCGCTAATATGGCTACCCACGAGCCGAACATGAGCGAGCTAGAGCCGACTCGTGTTCGCTCTTAAACGAGCCGATCATGAGCTGATTCGTCAAAATATCGAGCTGAAAAATTCAGCTTGTGTTCGGTTTATTTATTAGCAAGCTGGCTCGCGTATAGTAAGTTAGTTTGCCAATTCTACTATTGAGTAAAAAATTGAAAAAAAAAATTTAGAATATTAATCTAATAATTAAAATTCATAAACTAGAGGTCTCTTTACATTTGGATTGGCTTAAAATTCAAAATATATTCGAGTTATATCGAGCCGAACACGAGTCAGCTGACTCTAGCTTGTGTTCGGCTCGTTAAGATTTCGGGCAGAAAAATTTAGTTCGCGTTCAGTTCGTTTATTAAATAAGCGATCGATCTCGAGTTCATTTCGAGCCGAACACAAGTTGGCTTGCGAACAGTGAGCTGCATTGCCTACCCTATCCGCTAAAAGTTTAAGCTCTTAAACGTAAATAGTTATTATACAAATTATTTACATTAATATTACAGTAGAAAATCCAAAATATTGTGATCTTATTCAATCTTCTCTCATTTAACTTAATTTTATATTTTGCAACTTTAAAATAATCTTGAGCTCAAACATGAGGACTCAAGTGTCGAATATAAAATATAAAGATACTGTGTTCTGACAGCTTAAGTTTTTGGAGAAAAATTGATTATTTCCATTTCACAATTCTCTCCCATTACAATCAAAAGTTTCATGACCTGGACCCAACTTGCTTAATTTGGCCCATTTATTTTGGTTGAGTTGAGTTTAGGCTTAGCCCAACAAATGTAGAAAACATACTAAACCCTGTTTGGCATTTGACTTAGCTTTGGAAAGCTTGAAAACATTTCTGCTACTGTGTATTATCAGATAAACTAATTCCGAGTGCGCCGGAAAAACTTTTAAGAATCTATCTAGATACTATCAATCATCTAGAGGGGGTGAATAAGTGTATAGGCTAAAAACACAAATCTCAATACAATAAAAATAAATGCAAAAATTATACATAGCACACCCAGATTTACGTGAGAAAGTTTCAACTTGGAGTAAAAAACTCACGGGACCAACACGCGATAACAATCCACTAAAAATAAAAGATTATAAGGTGATTACCGACTCCACGGACTTAACATCTCCTTTATCTCCTGCGGATCTCGCGCACGCCGCCGTGTTGTCCACGCCCCACGTCCGAATCCACGGACGCCACTCAAATCCTTGAGCACCAACGATTCGAATCCACGAATCGTCTTGATCACGCCGAATCCACTACGCCACTCCGTTCGGAGCAAAACAAATAACGTTGATGGTGATTCCTTACTTAGAACAATATTAAATAATCGTATAAGATGTTTCTAAGCAACAGTCGAATCAATTCTCCATGAAGAAAGAGAAATTAGGGTTTCAAAAATTAATCCGATAGAAACTTGTTGTTGGAAATGAGAAAGAAAGCACCCAACAAATTTCTAGGGTTTCTAAAAAATATTCTATGCTTAGCGAAGTTTTAGAAAGACCCCTACATCTTATTTATAGGTTTGGAAGCAATTAGAATCAGACTAGGATTGAAAAACTGATTTTAAAAAATATGCGTCGGGTTCAGGGTCCGAACCTTAAATGGAGGGTCCGGACCTTGAAGTTTTTCAGAACTTCAAAGTCCTGACCTTCCTGCAAGGTCCTGATCTTGACTGCATACCAGCCTAGAAGACTTACGGGTTCCGGACCTTCCAACAGGGTTCGAAATCTAAAATTTGAAAAACTTAATTTTTATATTTTAATCATTTTTATCTATTCTAATATCTTCCAAACACTTGTAAACGTTCATAAATCACCACTAACTTTATAAAAATTTACCGAACATCGTGAATTCGAATATAGAGTCTTCAAGTCTTCAAACTTCATCTTTTAATTTTTGAACCTTCAAGACTCCGACTCACTTCACGAAATATGCCAATATAAAATCCGTAACAATCAACAACGATAGATCTTCGACAACAGAAACATCTCTTGACAAAGCAGCCAGTCTTTCTCAAATGCAACCATTACAGCGGCAGAAAGAGTTGTGTTTGAGAAAGACTGGTCTAATAGAATTTCTTTCGATCAATTGGGCCGATCACCCAACTTTTTCGCCTCATCAATCGCTTTAGTCAAAGTAACATCTCTTTAGGCTACAACACACACACTCGTTCTTGCTCGAGGTATGATTTGAACCTAGGTCTCATGTAATGATCAAATATTCTTACTTTGTCCTAAATCGTGCATCCCCTCGTAAACTCAAATAAGAAATCTAGATTCGATACATAATAATACTCAACCTATTTTCGCGCATAAATCGCCCAAATAGTACAAGAAAGCACACTTGAATTTTCTTCGATATCGCATAGTTGCTATGTGAATAATTATAACAACACTACTAATTAGTATATTTCTTTAGGTGTAATACAACATTAAGGACACCACATAGAGCTAGTATATATATTACAAAAACCTAATGCACATATTCTCTCACTCACTACATACATATCTATAATTGTACCATAAGTGTTCATATTTTTAGTATCATATAGCTAGTCATGTATTTAATCCCCACATACATATAAAGGAACTTATGTGTCGCGCTATAATCGCTCCTCGAGAGCTCGAGAACGAATTTTGATTAGTTAGGAATAAGCTTGAAAGGCGGCTTCGAAAGCGATGGAGTTGGATTATATCTTCCATAATCATTTGTCTTCACCACAAGCATTCTTGGGTGAACTTCAATTGTTGCTTCATCATCCAAAACCTCCTCCATTGAATCCTACAAAACCATGAAACTTTTGTAACATATTATGTAACATATTTACCATTTAATCATTCATTTATCTAAAGCAACAAGGAAAAGAGAACACTTATTGGTACCTTTGTTGTGACCTTGTCTCCAACAAATTCATTCATTAACTTCCTTTGAGCACCTGCGACAAACGATTTTTAATCGATGGCGCAAAAAGTAGAGCATTTGATACAATTAATAGTAAAATCCAAACCTGCGAGTGAGAGCGAAACAAAAGAGACTAAGATGAAGAGGAGAAAAAGACTCTTTCCTTTCATGAGACCCATTTTGGATGAGTTTTTCCTCTAATGTTTCTACTATTTGAAGTCACTTAGGAGTGAAAATACATACAAAAAAGATTGTGGGCTTAAGCTACTTATATATGTGTTAGGAAAAGTTAAAGCATGTTTAGAGGAGAAGCACTTTTTCCATGGCATCTGAGTGTGTAGTCAATAGTGTTAATTAGTGGAGTTCATTAACACCTGGCCCCCCTACTAGTGCATAACTACTGTGTTCTTTTTACCCTAGACAAGTGAATCCCTTTCTCTTTTTGATGATCCATAGGAAGAACACTTAAGGCCTATCGTAAATATACGGCACGTCGACAATCCACAATCTCAAAGGTTAGTATTATCAATGAGGGTGTGTTAATGAACAAAGTTTGAGTAGCGTCGAGATTTTTTTTGAACTTAAGATTTTCTGCTCTTATACTGAGTTATATATCCAGAGATCGATTGGTGTTAACAAATACAAAACACATCATCTTTTAGAAGTGTAGGGTAGGTGCGAGGCGACAAGGCGTGATTGTAGTGCTCCCTTTTCCTAGGGCTTATCTGTATCTTCATTTGAAATTAAGTACTCATATTGAAGCAAATCGAAAGGCATTATATTTTTATTTCTCTATTATCACGCATAAATAAAGTTCACACTCTTCATATTATATCCATTGTAGATGAAAAATAATAACTAGAACAAGTTTTTTTTTTTTCTTTCACAAAATATCCTAATATTATAAAGGTAAACAAAATCGCTTTACGTAAATAACGGAGAAACATTGTTAAAAGAAAAAGAAGAAGAAGAAGAAAGAGAGATAATAATAGATAAATAACTAGAAAAAAAGGCTCAAAGGAGATGACTTATGCTCCACATTATCCTTAAACTACATGGACATGAAACAAAGCACTTAATTAAGAACAATAGTGGAGAATAAAGCACAATCCATCTCCATGCTTTAATTCTATTATTATATCACCCTCTTGATCACTTTAGGAGGAAGTGGATGGGGAGATAGGTTTGTTTATCAAGTACAAAAAAGTACCACTTCCTTTTTTTTAATCTACAAAAGACTTATAGGCTTCAACTTCACAAAGGTATAAGAATTTCTCTTATACATCCTACTTGGTTATTAATGTTAGGATTATCTTTTGATTTTTTTCTCCAAATATATCGACTCGTCAGATTACATGGTGTCTGAGTTAGTCCTCAAAAATTGACTATTATTTTGTTATCTCTTTTGTTACTCTTTATGGTGGCACACATGAGTAATCTTTATAACACATGTGAGCAGGAATGATAAGACAATTCTGCACCATTTTAAGTAAGATCGATCTTCTAGATTTCATCAGTTGGACATAAGTAAATTTAGATCTAAATGAATGGTATAGTTAATATAGTAAAGATAGGGCGAAGTGAAGATCCCTAAATGATCCCACCATTGCGTAATAAGAGTAGTCGATTGCTACGTTCAAATTTGGAGCGGCAGATCTGAAATTCGAGTCATGTTATAAGTAGGAAAGTAAGGGTACAGTTACGAGCATTCATAAGAGCAATTTGATGAGTGTCTGGTGAGTGTGTATGCAGAGCCTATTAACATCTTTAATATATATGTATATATAAAGTTCGGCTATCATACTATTGATAGTACCCAAGCGCTTGGTGCTATCGAGTTTTTCATCGTTAGATCTATCACTTTGACCATTTCTACTTCTTAGATCATACTATTCAACCAACTACCCACTCAATCCTAGAGAATCACTATCATCCTAACCGCACATCCCTTAATCCAAAAGCCAAATACCTAATAGCACCAATGGTATTTGGCTTTTGGATTAAGGGATGTGCGGTTAGGATGATGTGGGCCCTCTAGGGTGAGTGGGTGGTTGGTTGAATAGTATGATCTAACGGGTGGAAATAGTCAAAGGGATAGATCTAATGGTGGAAAACTTGGTAGCACCAAGTTCTTGGTGCTATTGATAGCATAGTAGCCGGACTCATATATATATATATATATATATATATATATATAGAGTCCGGCTGGTATACTATCGGTAGCACGGAGGCCTCCGTGCTACCAAGTTGTTTTCGATGATGCGGCTTTCAAATCGACGATCGGCTCCGCTAGACTTGATCTACACTATTGAAAGTGTTTGGAAACTAAATTTCATAATTTTTCGATATCATTTACCTATCAAACGAGTAGTCGAAAAATGAATGGCTGAAAATAAAAATTTCATAAAAAATGATGATAAAAGGCTTAAATTTAAGATCAGAGATACTGATCTTACTCTAAATAGTTCAAAGAATTTTCTATAAAATTTTTATCAGATTTGGATTGTTTTACACCGTTAAACTCACAAACGCATCTCATCTACCATTGAAATTGTCAATTTTGAGACCCTTTGATCACTAGCCAAATAATGTCGAAAAATTATGAAATTTAGTTTCCAAACACTTTCAATAGTGTAGATCAAGTCTAGCGGAGCCGATCGTCGATTTGGAAGCCGCAACATCGAAAACAACTTGGTAGCACGGAGGCCTCCGTGCTACCGATAGTATACCAGCCTAGCTCTATATATATATATATATATATCTATCGATTGTCGATAACTGCTTTAAAATTCGTGCACTGCATGCAAAGAATGGTTGATTGTAGGGTCTATCGGCCCAACACGATAGCGTCCAATCCGTACTACGCCGGATGTACCGCCTTTGAGCCCAATCCGGCCCAGATTTTATATGGGTCGTTATCGGGCTAACTTAGCCCACACTACAATTTCAACTGCTTTAAAATTCGCGCATTGCATGCAAAGAATGAATGATTGATTATATACCGTCTCTCCGTGAAGACGCTCGGCAGCGGGTCGGATGTCATTTTTGGGCCTAATTCGGCCCGAATTTATGCGGGTCGGGTCGGGCCGGATCAGCCCACATTACGTTTCTTTCTCTCTCCGCTAGTTATTAGTGAAGTAGAGAAAGGGTTTTGTTTCCTCTCTCTCTCTCTCTCTCTCCTCTTTCTCTCTCATGGCCGCGTGCGGCGGCGGCGGCGGCGGCGGCGCGGCGAAGCAGATAACCAGATCCAACTTCGCGGCGGCGCTCGGCGAGATCGAGTCCCGCGTCCGCGACTGCGACTTCGTCGCCGTCGCCTCCCGGAGGACCGGCGACTCCTCCTCCTCCGGCGCCTGCGCCGGCGAGCGGCGGCGGTGGCGGCGCGTGCTCGGCGCCGACACGGCGGAGACGGCGTACCTGAAGGCGAAGCGCGCCGCCGAGTCCTTCGAGCTGCTCCAGCTCGCCGTGTGCCCCTTCCGCCTCCGCGGCTCCAAAGTCCTCGCCTTTCCGTACGAACAAAATCCTAATCCCAACCTCTCTCTCTCTCTCTCTCTCTCTCTCTCTCTCTCTCTCCCTTAGGGTTTCTCTCTCTCTCTCTCTCTCTCTCTCTCTCCCCCTTAGGGTTTCTCTCTCTCTCTCCCTTAGGGTTTCTCTCTCTCTCTCTCATAGGGTTTCTCTCTCTCTCTCTCTCTCTCTCTCTCTCTCTCTCTCTTAGGGTTTCTCTCTCTCTCTCTCTCTCTCTCTCTCTTAGGGTTTCTCTCTCTCTCTCTCTCTCTCTCTCTCTCTCTCTCTCTGTCTCTCTCTCTCTCTCTCTCTTATGCTCCTTTTGCAGCTTAAGCTGCTTAGGGCTAGTTCTGATACCATGCTGTTCAAAAGACCACTCTAATAGTTCTGATACCATGATATGGATATTGATACTTTTGATTGTTTGAATGTTTTTTTTTTTCTTTCTTTTTTGTAGCCCTAGTGATTTTGGTTGGAAAATTTATAGAATATTCATTAGGATACAAATTTTTGTAAAAGGAGTTACAAATAGAGTTAAATTCTAGCAAAAAAAAAAATCCAAATCAAAATATGCATAATTCATGAATAATCTTAACAATGTATCAATTTTATCTTAATTATAGCACATGATATGGATATTGATAGTTTTCATTGTTTGAATGTTTTTTTTTCTTCGTAGCCCTAATGGTTTTGGTTGAAAAATTTATAGAATATTCATTAGGATACAAATTTTTGTAAAAGGAGTTACAAATAGAGTTAAACTCTAGCAAAAAAAATATCCAAATCAAAATATGCATATTTCAGGTTGGTTCTACAATTTTGTGCACTGCACGAGTTTACTTACCAGTTTCAGAATAAATTTGAAGGAAAATTACGGCACGTAAATCTCCTCCGATTAAAGCGTGCCGTTATTTTTGTGTAATTTTTTGTAGGTAATCAAATTTCCTTTCGTTCGATCGTCGATGACACGGTGGTTATTTATTTGGTTTTAAATTTATACAGGTACAACTTTCATTTGTTTCCAAGGGATGAGTTGAACATGGGCATGCCTTCGTATAGCTTCTCGTGCCAAACTTCGTTTCTAACGTCTATGGCTCAAGAAGGTTTTGATTTCAATCGCTGCGTTTATGACGGTGAGCATGATTTGAATAACGGACAATAATTTATTCTAAGTATCTTATAAAAAATGTGCAATAATCGCCATCTTTCCATTAACAGGTCTATCGTACTTGTCGAGAGTTCAAGAATCCATGTCGCGAGAGAGAATTCCTATTCCCCACATTGGTCGGTTATCGTCGTCGACTTCGTCACCGTCTACACATTCATCGGTCGCCGATTCAATCTTTATGGGAAGAGTAAAGTCGAGAGTTGAGCACTGGCGAAAAGCCGCTAAAGAACCAAGCAACGCAGCTGAAGGTAGTTTTTGCAGAAAAGGAAAAAAAAGAGAGGCTAAATTACAGAAAATCCTCTTGTAAATACCCGCTTTTTCACTTTTCCTCCCTGACTTTCAAAAGCTTACATTTTGTCCCCTTAAAATTGCAAAACTATTTTCAGGAGGGTACGACGTTAATGGAGAGGGCAAAATGACCAATTTATCCCTACTTCTTGTATAAGGAAAAAAATAATTTTTTAATATATTTATGTCATTTTGAAGGGCATTTTCGATATAAATTATAAGAAATGGACGAAATATTGATGGAATCCTGAGGGAAGAGGGCTAAATGCAACAACTTGAAATGTTGAGGGGATAAAAGGTAGGTTTTTGAAAGTTAGGGAGGGAAAGTGAAAAAGCGTATATTTATAAGCGGGTTTTCTGTAATTTAGCCAAATAAAAAGAAAATTTAACTGGCTCGTTAAAAGTTTAGTATATATGCAGGGTCTCTAGTCAAGTCTCTGAGGAAACTCATTTTAGGTGGCGATGAATATGGTTCGAGGCCATGCCTGATCATCGATGTTTGTAGTGATCACCAAGTTCAACTGGCTTTAGAGGTGCAACTTCTTAACTTTTCGGCTTAGGTTTCTACATACTTGTCGTTGGAGAATCATGTATTTACATCCATTCTCCTGTAAATTGGTTTTATTTTAGAAACAGTTTTTCGCAGAGACGCATTTTGTGACAAGTATAAGGGGGGGTAACAAGGGTATGTATGTGACAAATTAAGTTTTCGAAGGGTACTGGGGAGTTATATGTAAACATCTCAAAGAGGAACTTGCTAATTCTGCATGAAAATCGACCAAGTAGTTTTGGCGATAAATTGTTTGATCTAGGAGTTAAATTATTTAGTTGCGCTATTGTGCTTGCGGCATCTGTAACATCTCATTCGAGATTTTATAACTGGATGCAGGCGGTATGTCATATATCCGACGAACTCGTACCGATAGTCGTGCCCGAGAAAGGTGGGGAGCCCAAGGCCGTGCGTGTGGTTCTTACGAGTTCCGAAGATGATAAGAATCTTCTCATGGTTCGGTCTCTTGAATACTGAGCCTATTATGCTAAAAAAAAAAATTTAATCAAATTACCCAATAAAATTAATATTTTTCCAATTTCAGGCTGAGATTCAGAAAATGGAAGACGAGCAAAACCTGAAGGTTCGGGGATTCCGAGAAGTTATCGATCTGATCTCCTCATCCCAGAAACCAATAATTTCCTATAACTGTATGCATGGTAATATTTTTTCTTTCTGTTCTAGTATTCTAAACACCGTAAATGATTAAACCTTTCTTATTAGACCGATGAGATTGCCTTTTGCAGATTTTACGTTCATACACTCGAAATTTCTCGGACCTCTACCACCGAACGCGCGCGAGTTTATGTGCTCCTTGAGGATGGCGTTCGATAATGTAATCGATGTCGGCCATTTGTTGAAGGAAATCGGTCCTCTCAGAAGAGCGAAGAACATACCGTCCGCTCTCAGTTACCTAAAACGGCAGTTCTTCGTGCCCATAGATTTGGAAATCCCTTTTGGAGGTATTAATCCCTTCTCCACTTACGGCTTTTCCTCCTCATTTTACCAAATTATTATTAAATTGCAACATATTGTCCTAAGTTTTTTTTCCCCCTCTCTTTTCAGATGAGAACGGTGAAAAGAGCGATGGGCACGATGTTCTTCGATTAGTACGGCTATTTGCTAAACTAAATAATTTGCTAAAAATAACCCCTGATCATCAAACTCAACCAGGAGATCAGAGCACACAAATTGAAGATTACTCTAACGTCTTCTATCCAACTCATACTAGCCTCCAAGAACACGAAGATGAGGATATTGGTATCGGCGCGAACACTAATGTCAGAAAAGTGAGCACCGAGAATTTGGTTTTCTTGTGGGGGTTCAGCGAAACTTCCGCGAATGACCTAAAAAATCGCCTTAAAGGCTACCATCTACTTTTCTCGGAAGAATTTGAGCTGCGATTGGCGGACAATACCTGTGCTGTTGTGCTTTTCTTCAGGTCAGGTGCTGCGGCGGAGCTACTTAGAGAAATAGGATCTGGAAGTGCTTCTGTGGAAGATATGGTTTCGGAAGGGCTTAAAGCAGCTGGATTTGAGGCTTATAAGAAGGTTTGCAGATTAGGGCTTTGGGATGCGGATTTGGCGGATTCTTTAGAGAGTGTTATATCCGAGCCAACTAGTGATCATGCTGCTGCGCCTTCTGAGGTATTATGGAGCGGCGAGTCGATGTTAGATATCAATGATCTTTTAGAGAGCTGATTCTCTCTTTGTTTGGGGAGATAATTTTCTCGAAATGACAACTTATCAACCGCCAACGATGTACATCGACACGCGATTAGTGAAGAAATGATAACTTATCAGCTCCTAGCGAGAGCGCACGCTGCTGAAGGAGGTAAATGGTTAATATGTTTCGCATTTTCTTTTACGCATCTGATTTTTGGGATATGCGCCGCAAAAGCTTAATTTTTAGCATATGTACCCTTGCACCTGCATATATGTACCTCTTTACACAACTTCTAATGCAAAACTAACTTAAACCCATGAATTAAATGACTATTGAACTTAAAAGAGCAGGGCATTTTTATAGTAAACTGCTTTTACAGGGCTGTATATGTAGAAGAAAGGATGATTCTCTAAAGTTGTCATTCTATTCTCTCGCTTACGATCTTTTCTGATGCATTCAATAACAAAAAAATTTCCGTTTTATTGATTTACAGGGTACGAAAATGAATTGATTCTCGTGAAAACGTAACTTGAGGGACCGCGTGGTTGAGAATTTTTCTGATCGCAGAATATTCAGATACCAGTACTTGTAAGTTGTCACAGATGTGTACTAGGAGAAGCATCTTCAATCTGAAGTCGAATTTTCGGTTTTCATGATTTTGTAAATTATACTTCATTTGATTGATAGTCGATTCCTCAAACGCGGTATCATCGTAAAATTCGCGCCTTTCGCCTGTCCTGTTTCAGCTCAATGCGCTCTTGGGATTAATGATTAGCGCCAACGATCCGACAAGTGGTATCAGAGCCAGTGGTCACGGGTTCAATTCTCGCATGCTGCAAATATGTGCAGATGCTGGAGGGGGGATTGTTGGCTTAAATGGGCCAGCATCCTGCCCTGTGACGGGAGGCCATGTTAGGCCGAGTCATGTTCGAAATGGCGTGAGGCTGGGTGGGCCGAGTCATGTTTGAAGTGGCGTGAGGCTGGTGGGGTCGAGTCACAATCGAGACTTGTGGATGCTGTATCTGTACGCTTTAAGTGAATTGGTTGCGTATTTCTAACAGCTCGAGCTTTTGGGATTAATGGTTAGCGCCAACGATCCAACAAGGCTTTAAAGCACACAAATTCTTGAAAAGAGGGGACCAAAAAAAAAAAAAAAGTTTTGGGCTTGTTTGTTTGGCAGTAAATGATTCTCTTGTGGAAGTTTAGGTTTTGTTGGATAGAAATTCAATTATTTTGAAAAACATAATTGTTTCACTTTTTTTTATTTACTTTACTAGTATGTAATAAAAAAAATTTACTCTAGTTATTTTTTTTTTATTTTTTCTATCTTTTTTTCTTCCATAATTATCTTCGGCACCACCTAAGGGGAGGCGAATTTTTTTATACTAGTTATAGTGCGAGTGCGATGCACGTAACATTTGCAAATTAAATTAAAATTAAAATTTTAAGTAAAATAAATTTTGAATTTGATTTTAAACTTTAAATTTTAAATAATTTTTTGATGGCATGAGTTTTTATTAATTAATTTATGGGCTTTTTTGCATTTAACTCCATAACAAATTTTTTTTTTGCAAATAGCCCTATAAAATTTTAATTTGCAAAATTAGTCCTATCTCTGCCACGTGAGCGCCACGTAAGCGCCAAGAGAAATTTAAGTTGAACACGATGAATCATTCATCGTGTTCAAACACGGTGAATGAGGGATGCGGCAGAGGAGGGAGGGAAGGAGGAGGGAGGAGGAGAGGGGATGCGGTGGTGGCGGGTGGCGGCGGGCGACGGCGGAGAGCTTGAGGAGGGAACCGAGAGAGAAATAGGAAAAGCTCGGGGGAGAGAGAGGAAGAGAGATCGTGCTGGGCATTGAACACGGGAAATTATACACCGTGTTTGAACACGGTGAATCATTCACCGTGTTTGAACACGGTGAATCATTCACCGTGTTCAACCTAAACATTCATTCCAATATGGCGCTTATGTGGCGCTTACGTGGCGAGTATAGGGCCAATTTTGTAATTATAAATTTGGTGGGGCTATTTGTAAAAAAAAAAAATTTGAAGGGGCCAAATACAAAAAAAGCCCTTAATTTATTTATAAATTTGATTTGTTTCTAAGTATATTTTAATTTGAGTTATACCGTAAATTTTTTTATATATGTTCGATAACATACAAATTTTTTACTAATGTGTACCCAAAATTAAAATTTTGAATTGATCCCAAATTATAAATAAAAATTTGAACTTATATTAAAATGTATGAATTAAATTTAAAATTTAAATTTAAATTTCAATCTATTATTTGAATTTAAATAATTGCTGATTTGATAGCTGCATGTTTTAACCATTCTATTTTACAAATCGCGAGGTACAGTCACCGACAAGTTATCGGGACCTCGAATTTTTTTTTGGGGTAATTTCATACAGGTCCCTGCAAACATAGTGAATAATAAATATATCCCTCCAAATTTCAACTTTAATATGTTGTTTCTGTAAAAATTCTGATATTTTCAAATATGTCCCCTCTGGTTTATTAACATTAGAGAACCGTTAGAGAACTGTTTATATTTTCAATTTTGTCATTACAAATATGTCCCACCAAAAATCATAACAGTATAATATAAGAGGGGTAAAAATATAAAAAACTAACTAATTCACGAATTATTCGTGAATTATTGAAAATCCGAATTAAACGGTCCGTTTACGAATTTTTTGCAAAAATACGAAATTATTCGTGAATTTTTGGAGCCAGCCGAATTATTCGCGAACTATTCCCGAATTATTTCTGAATTATTGAAAATTTGAATAAAAAACTTATAATTTTTATGTTTAAATATAGATTATCTTATATTTTATATATAACTATGAGTTTTTTTGTTCATTGGCCCCCAAATTTTTTTTTTATATTTTATAATTAATTGTGAGTTGTTTTAATCTATTTCTTATTAGATTGTTTATATGCCATATTATATAATAATTATTGAATCCGTTTTTTAAGCCAAATTTTTTAACGAATTTAAAAATTATGCGATAAATTTTATCCGTATTAGATCCGTATCGAATTTTTGCCGAATCCGAATTAACTAACTATGCACGAAACGATGCTGTTTGTGGGGTGCTTTGATCCACTCCGTAGGTGGTAGGATAATTTGGTTAATCCCGGCGTAGCATTGAGCTCTATATCCTAATTAATTTTTATTCAGTTGCTAATATGTTTTTTAAAAAAAATTAAAAAGTAAATTCATGTGGTATATTTTATTATAAAAATATATGTCATCCTAATTTAAATTTACATGATTGTTGCAGACAATAATTATATAGTTCTACTTTTTTTTTCATAATATATATTGAATATTTTGGTATGCTTTTCGAATTCAGATGAATCCAAAATTTAAGTATGTGTTTTAAAATGAATGTATCAAAATTTTAATTCACATTTAATTCAAAAAATTAAAACTTAATTTTCATCCATTTTAATTAAATTTTTTAATTGTTGATTCAAATTTGATATCCAAAATAAAATTTAATTCATAATGTAAACTCAAATTGTAATTTTAACATTTAAAAATTCATAAATTTAAATTTAAATTATATATGTCTAAAATGTAAATGTATATTTGAAATTAAATTCAAATTTGATTGTTAGTTATATTCAATAAAAAGTTACCATAACAACTAAATATAAGTGGAGGGTATTGAGATAATCTAAAAATATTCAATTAAAAAGAAAAGGTATGTATATAAATTTACAATGAACCAACATTTACAGCTAATAACAATTGCATCGACCGACCGTCCCTAGCGCAAGTGGCAAAAGGCTGGGTGGTTGGTACCCGAGGTCCCGAGTTCGAATCCTAGTTGATTCACATTTCAAGTTAAGTTTATTTCTAAAAAAATAAACAAAGCGGGTAGCGTGCCACCTTTCTCTCAAAAAAAAAAAAAACAATTGCATCGCTCTCCACTTTTGGTGAAACAAGCACACACTGAATTCACAATAAAATCTTTATACAAGAGTAGAATCCACACTAAAGGGCCGTTTGGTTGCATGCTTTTGCAACTACACTGCAGTTGCAAATGCATGCAACCACAATTTTTTTGTTTGGTTTAGTATAGTTGAGTCCAATTGCTGCAGTTGCAACTGCACAAAAAGGTCCAAATGCTGCAGTTGGTACTACATCCAAATTGGCTGCAGTTCCAATTGCAGCAATTGGTAAGAGATAGGACCACCTACAAATTAATAATAATAAATAATTAAATAGCTAATTAATTAATTAATATATACATACTTGTATATAGATAAATAAAAATATTTGTAAATAAATTAATATTAATAAAAAATTTAGGCAATACAAGCTGTGTAAAAAAATTTAATTTTTTTAAAAATTAGTCTTATTTAAAATATAAAAAATAATTTTATTTCTAAATTTTCATAGAATGTGATTGTATACGTTAACTTAATAAATTTTAATTAATTATAATTATTAAATTTAATGAAAGAATGAGAGAATCATAAATTCATAATAATTTTTTTTAATGTTTGATTTATATATTAAAATTAAATATATTGAAAATTTTAAATGTATCGATTGATAAATTGAAGAATTATTGAAAAATATAAAATCATTATCATTATATATATCCACTTATTTATTTATAAATAACAAGTTTACATGATTAATAAAATCATAGAATTATTTTATATATAGAGAAGGTAATCTCACCACCCTATCTGAAGAGGTAATAAGATTCGCAAATACAACTATCAGCTTCACATTACCAAACAGAAGAAATGCAACTGCAACAGTTGCATCTACATAAAACCAAACAAACTGTGTAATTACAACTGCTGTATTTTCAACTACGTGTATTTTTAAGTAAGTAACAAACACATCACATATTGTTCTTTTCCTTTAATTTTTCTTTTTTTTTCCTGTTTTATTTCATTGTGTCAATCATATGCAACCAATGGAACAACCAACCAATGAAAGAAATGAGACCAGTATTCTTTTTTCACTTTTTTTGGTCAAAGTATACAACCCAGTGATGTATTTGATGTTACAAGCAACAAACTACTATGCACATAGTGACCACAAGTCATCGAACCGAGTCGGAACTTTACACACGAAAAAAGAGAAAAAAAAGAAAGGTAAGAACACAATCACATTCGCAGAAAGTATATGAGACAAAAAAGAAGAGGGATCAAAAAAGAATCCCCCTGCCACGCGATTCGACGAAAATGTAGTTCAAAGCTCATTTCCGTGGAGCTTTACTCGCTCCTTTGAGAGGACGAGTGAGACATAGACGGTTTACCGCTAGGGTTTCCGTTGACATCATTAGAAAGCGTCCCATTAGCATTTAACGGCACGATTTTGTTGTTGTTTACAGGATTAGAGGAATCTGTAGTAGTAGTAGTAGTATCAGTGTTGAGGTAGAGGCATACAGCGGTACAGTCATCGGCCATGTTGTATGGTAATTTGAGACTCCAGGCTCGATATGCTGCCTCGACAATGTGACGAGCTGCAGAGGCCCGATCGGGTGCTGACGCGACAATCTTGACCACTTCTCTGTTGGATAATACTTCCCACACCTGCGATTAATCGAAACCCACAGAATGTTTAACAGCGGAAAAACTGCAGAGTCTGCCATTTACTTATATGCCATGTAGAATCCACATATACTCGTCGAAAGTGCAGTAAATCTAACAGAAGCAACCTTAGCTTAAGCAGAGGAAATCATTTATATCATGCAGGTTTTGTTTCATTTGCATAAAAAGGAAGTTTTCTTAAAAGGCGCTATTTTAATGAGTGTTGAATAGCCTATATGAAAATTCAGGTTTATTTTCGAGAGATAAATGAGCAAATAGATAATACTTCGGAACAAAGAAGATGCGTAGAAAGAATACTTCGGCCTCCCAATATGGGCATTTAATATTAGTATCCAGGAAGAGGGTGAAAAAGAATGGCACAGATGAAAACAATTCTTGTTTGGCTCACCCCATCAGTGGCGAGCACGATGAACTCGTCCCGTTCTGTGATGCGCCGATAGTAGATTTCAGGAACGGAGATTAAGCCACAATCCTTGAGACAAAAATCTCCAAAAGCACGTGCCATGGCCAAGCCTGGGCCGGCATGGTTCGGACGCCAAAGGCGAGCCACTTGCGGCTCACCTTTAAAAGGAAAAACTCTCCCCTTACATTTCTTGATTCTTTCTAGTTCCGCTGTTACAAAGAAAAAGAAAAAAAAAATCCACGGAATCAGATTATTCAGCACGCCTGTCAAATTTAACTATTCCCACGCAAAAAAAAAAAAAGTACATTGGAAGCTTCCTTCTCCTTCATTACGAGTTCATCGTTAGCATGCGATAGACAGTAAACTTCACATAACTAAGCCTCACAAGATGATAAACTAAAACTACGGAAAATGACAATATAAGAAAACATAGTAAGGCAATAAAAGAGTGAAGAGAAACATAAAAGGAAAACTTACTTGGAAGATCCGGTTTGAGGTCCACCGTCAACTGAACAGCAGTTAAGCGATTGCGTTGGTCCCTGGTGCCTAAGACGGCTCTCGAGTCACCTAAGTTCCCAATTAGAAGATCTTCACCCTACAAGAAGCAAGAAATCCAAGCTAGAGTCGACAAAAAAAAAAAAAACCCAGAAAGAAGACTGAGCTGGTTTCCAGGCGTTTGAATTGAACAGTCACTTCAAAGCAACTCTTTGGTTGTACAAGAAAGGATATAATGTACGGATGGTTCCGTATTTTCTCGGTTCTGTGACTAGATCTCTGAATATTCACTCAAACAACTTTTAGCTCCTGGACTTTCTAATGTATTGCAATTCCATCCTTGAGCATCAAAAAAAAAAATCTAATTTTCTTGTTATAGGACAGTTTACGGCTTCCGTACAAGGACTTCCTTTTTCTTTTTTTTTCCTTGAAACGGGTTAAAGCGGTCATTTTACAGAGAAAAGTTTACGGGCTAGAAGGTTAAAATGAAAAATTGGAGGACGAGGTCGCAATATTGGCACAATACATGGACTATCTATATATTTTACAGTACAAGAAACTATAAGATGGTTAGACTACATTGTTACCTGCTTAATTAGGGTTACAGCAGTTGTCCCGCTGACAAAACTGTTGATATTTCGATGAAGGCTCAACTCTTTATCCATAATTCTAAAAGATGTAAGGATTGACTTTGCCAGGGTCTTTAAGGCCTCTTCGCCCGCCCCTTTGGCATCAGATTCACCGGAACCCCTCGACACTTCATCTTGGCAAACAGATGAAGTTCCTTTCGATGAGGCACTTTTGCTTTGCTCCATTTTTATGTTCGCACTCAGCATTAGAGGGAGAATATCTCTTACTTTTCCTGCAACCAGATGGCCAAACGGCCCGTGGCCATCAAAAACACCACAAAAAGCCGTATCTTCCCGTGAACCAAATTTCTGCAGACCAAAGAAGAGCATCATCGAGATTGAAAATGGAAATAAGAAGCAAAAACATTCATGTATGTAGGAAGCTTCGTAAAAGGAAATAGTAAGCTTCATCACGGGGATCAGGTGCGGAAGGAGACTACGTAGACACTAGAGGCAATAAATGGAATTTTCAGGCCAACAGTTTGAGGGGCTGAAGTATCTTACTCAATAGATAATGAGTACTATATTATGTTGAATGAGGAATTAAGAGAAAAGGGCATGAATGCAAAGAAAGATTGTACACAATGATTTCTCGATTATAAGTATCTGCTGTATTAGGTTAAACTGCACCTCGAAACGCAGTATGACTCATACGATAGCTAGGGGCGAAAAAGAGAAAATGAAATGCAGGAGTCAAGATTATAAGTGCACCAAAGAACCCATCAAATTAACTGCATGAGATGGAACCAAAAAAAAAAAGGAAGGAATACAGCAAAGTTTAAGGTGGGATTGCTCTTAGGAATTATGTTAAGGCAGACTCTTAACTTGTTCTCACACAAACAAATCCTTGTGGTCTAAACACACATCTAACAATCCAAAAATAACAACAATCTAATGAACAGCACAAAGACACTAGAAAATTCATAAGAATGATAATTCATTCAACTACCACAAATTCTCTTTATCTACTGTTAATCTAAATAAGTGTTCACAAACAGAGCTCAGCAAATTAACTACAGGAGATCGAGAAATGTTAAGCTACTCTTAGACCCGTTTAGATGCATGAACATCTTATTCGGCATATCTTTTCGATTTACTTAAGAAGCATGCAATATTTGGTAGATGACGAGTGTGATCACATGTCTTAAATGAAAAAGTGGATACCATATTCGACTTTCAAGTCATTTTTTCTGAATAAGAAAAATCACCACGTATGTAAAAGATGCTATCCTACCTAAGCGTCACGGACACTGACACGGGACAAGGGATACGACACGACTCGGACACGGCGACTCGGTAGCTTTCAAAAAATTAGGACACGGACACGGCATGGACACCGCTAATAAAATATAATATTATTAATATAATAATATAAATTTATTATATGTAAAATATTAATTTTGGTAAAATATTGTTATATTTCTCATACGAATGAAAGTTAGTAAAAATTTTATTGATAATTCATATATTTTAAGAAAAAAAACTCTGCACGATACATAATTTATTTATATTGTCAAAAAAAATTGTATGCATTCATCAAAAAATTAAAATATTTATCATCTTACATTTATAATGCATAAAAAAAAAATATATCTTTTTTCTAATTGTTTGCGCTATTGATCGGCATTAAACGCGCGTCCAAAAAGTGTCCACATCGGACACGTGTCCGACACGGACACGCGAGTGTCCGACACGGACACGCGAGGCTGATAGAAGTGTCCGTGATACATAGTATCCTACCCAAATCATGAGCACCAAGATCTTTTACGGAGCAAAGCTCAAACTCTTAATAATTAGTTATCATTAGATATCCTATCCCAACATCTAAACAGGGCCTTATCTTGTTCTCACCCAAAACAAGGCTCCGACATCTAAACAGGGCCTTACCTTGTTCTCACCCAGAACAAATCCATGTGGTCCAAACACACATCCAATTATCCGAAAAGCAACAAAATCTAATGAACAGTTCAAATATACTACAAAATTCATACTCCGTACCAACAATTACTTAATCCAGCTATCACAGATTCTTTTTCTGGGCGTTAAATCTAGAGAAATGTTCATGCTATTCCAAATCAAACCCTTAAAATGCGAGAAAAAGATTAAAATGAGGGAGAAATGGGAGGAATCGAACCTCCCAGAAGATCATGGCGTCCTGGTTGATCCCCTTCCTCCCCTGCTGCGTGAAGAGCGACGCGACCCGGCTCTCCCCGTTCCCCACCAACCTCCCCGGAACCCTACTCAGCTCCTCCTCCACCCTCGCCCCGACCCCCATCATCGCCCCCTTCCTCTTCCCCGCCGCCGCCGCCCACCTCCTCTGCCTCCTCCACGCCGGAACCCTAGCCCAGCCGCCGTGCTCCTCGCCGAGGAGGCACGATCCCATCCCCAGCGTCACCATCACCCCCATCAAGCACTCCACGCACCCCATCGACCCCCCCGATCCTCCTCCTCCTCCTCCTCTCCACGGCGGCGCTGCCGCCCTGCGGCGGCTCCCCGCGCGGCGCGCCACGGCTGCGGAAGCGCTTCTCCGGGACGCGATCGCCGATCGAGGACGAGGAGCGCGAGCTCTCTCTCTCTCTCTCTCTCTCTCTCTCTCTCTCTCTCTCTCTCTCTCAGCTACAGCGAACGCGATCGCGATCGATCCCCAAACGCCCGAGGGAAGGGGGGAGGGGAGTTGAACATGCAATTAAGGCGAAGTTCGAGGGCTTTTCTATAATTCGAAGATGCGTCGTGGCCTCGTGGGTGGTTGTTGTTGTTGTTGTTTTTTTTTTTTTTTTTTTTTTTTTTTTCTTTTTATTTCTGAGTCCGAATCTTAAAGCGAAGAGGCGGGGAGACGACGCGCGGGTCGTTTATTTTTAGGATAATTGCCTATATACCCCTCAAAACTTCGAAAATATCTCATTCATCCCTACTTTTTTTTTCTTTCCAATATACCCCTTATATGTTTCTCCGTTATTCAAAAATATATCTTCAATTACCACCCGTTAAGGTAATTTGAATTAAACGCGAGTTAATCAAAATACCTCTTTTATCCTTAACTTAAGGGCAAATAAGGGGAAAAAATTTTGGAAGAAAGGTAGCATGATATCCGCTTCGTTTATTTGTTTAGAAATAAACTTAGCTGGAAATGTGAATCAACTAGGATTCGAACTAGGGACCTCGGATACCAACCACCAAGCCCCAAGCCCTTTGCCACTTGCGCTAGGGATAGTCGGTAGGGTAAATAAGAAATGTTGGTGATGGTAGAAGAGTATATTTGAAAAGACCAAAAATCAAAATACTTCTTGTGCCCCTAACTTAAGAGCAAATAAAAAAAGTTGGTGATGGTAGAATGGTATATTTGAAAGGGCAAAATAGTAATTTCACATAAATAATAAGCTATTGCTAATCGTTCATTAACAGAATTTAACTCTAGGGGTATATTTGAAATATGTTGGAACGGAAAAAGGGTATTTTTAATATTAACCTTCTAAGAGGGGTAAATCAGAAAGTCGGAAACTTTTCAGGGGTATATAAGCAATTGCCCATTTATTTATTTTTTATAAGAATAACTGCCTATATACCCCTCAAAACCTCTGAAATATTTTATTTATCCCTACTTTTTTTTTCAAGTATACCTCTCATATATTTCTACGTTTTTCAAAAATACTTCTGTTGTTAGTGCCTGTTAAGTCATCTCGAATTAAATCTGAGTAAAATTTCTACCATAGTTAAAAATAGTAAAAATATCATAATTAAAAATAGTAAAAATATCTATTTTGCTCCTAACTTAAAGGCAAATAAGAAAAGTTAGTGACGGCAAAAGAATATATTTGAAAAAATAAAAATACTTCTTTTGCCTCTAACTTAAGGGCAAATAAGAAAAATTGGTGATGGTAGAAGAATAGATTTGAAAGGACAAAATGATAATTTTATATAGATAACGGCTCTTACTAATAGTTCACTAACAAAATTTAACTTTAGAAATATATATAAAAGACTTTGGAATCTTAAAAGGATATTTTTAATATTAGCCTTCTATGAGGGCTAAATAAGAAAGTCGAAAACTTTTCAGAGGTATATAAGCAATTGCCCCTTTTATATATATATATATATATAGGAGATTGGAACGAATCAAACGGAAATTTATTTTATTTTTTAAAGTTCTATTTGGTAAAAATGTATGAAAACCCCCTCAATTATAGGATATTTCGAAATGGCGCCGCAACCATTTTTTTTTTTCTCAACTTCTACAAAGCAATTATGTTGACTAATTTATTTCCACTACACTTTCAAACAAATAGCAAAATATAATACATTAATTAAACTACTAAATCCACGCAATCGAAATAGAGGATTCAACCCAAACACAATTTAATCACAAAAATTGATAGCTTTATTGAAAAGGATTAGTTAGTTCAATATCATCTTATTGCCAAATGAGACACCACAAATAACTTTTTTTTTAAATAATAATAAATTACATATTTGTTACACATTTACTCTCATAGTGGCCATTTGAGGAGTTTAGTGTTACAACAAAAACCAACCCTGATAATGGAGTTGAGCTCACGAGCTTTTAAAAACACAGAAGCATTTGTGCTTATGACTTTTTAACCGTCGGATTGTTTCAAAATTCGTGCAGTATTATTAACGGTGTGTCCCATTAAGTTCTCTTTACTAGTGCTGTATGGATCTTGAGACGATCCGACGGATAAAAAATCAAAAGCACGTTGAGCTCCGGCGTTTTTCAGCTCCCTGATAATGTACTACCTCATAGGATATCTCAATTTACTTCTACATTTTTCCCCCTTTTATTTTCTTTTTTTCCTTCGTATTTTGTGAACTACGCCGACTCGGCTACGCTCACTTTTGAGGCCTCTTCCAAAATCTCAGACCTTAACTGCATCAGAAGCCGGCCCAGATAATTGAGTCCTTCACCCTCCCGGCCTCCGCCCCAGAAGAGGTCGTGGGGCGACGCCTCGACGAGAACGGAGCCTGCTGTAGAAAGAAGCATGGTTCGTAAATGCGGATACATCGCGAACTTGCATTTGAGAGCTCTGTGCATGACATCGATCTTCGTGGATTCCCAGTCGGGTCGAACCTGAATAGAAGCGAGATTTGCATGAATAAGTGAAACACAAAAGATAACTTTCCGCATAATAGATATTATGACATTTTTTTTCCCCTAAAATGAATGTAAATTACAGGCTTTTGGCCTAAGTTTCAGCAATTATTACCTGAATATCATTTACTTTACTAATAAACCACATATTCCACAAAAAAAGGGGACCATATACTCGTAGAATGAGTAGAAAATGCGATTAAATGTACTTAATTTATAGCCGTGTAAAATGAAGCGTAGATATCAATGATGAGTCGAAGATTATACCAGTTCAGGGTGCTCTCTTTGCAATTTCCGTCCCAATCGTGCCGCTTCCTCAGGGCTTTTTGCTAACTGTATTTGTTCAACAAAGTCTGCGGCCTCGGGACTATCAACTCCCATAAATTTGTGTGCCTGCGAATATGTCGCTGTTATATCACTTACATTTGCAGAAAAAGCTCAAAAGAACGTGAAAAACGTTAAGTTCCCGTTGGCATCGTTAATGAATTTCGATTTTTTAAATCTTTCCTCGAGTTCTATATGGCTAAAGAAACTGTATGTATTAAATTTACAACAACTTCTAAAGCACGACAACCAATCATCACATACACCTAAAACAGAAGAAAATACCTGATAATAGTGCTCGACGCTTGGCCAAGTAACATAATCTCCATTTTCACAGGGCATTTCAATAGGATGAGGAGAGAAGTTTGAGAAGGCTCCATACGGATCCCATGTCTTATAGAACGATATGATATTTGTATCATAGAGAGAAACTGTCGGATCGACAGACGAAGTCTCATCAGCTGATGGAATGACAGGTGATAAATCCGGAATAGGCTGAAGATATCCACTGATCAGCATGTCTGGTCCAATCTGTCATGCACATGAATCACATTATATTCTATTAAATCTTAATTTCCAGAAGCATATTGAAGTTATATAAGCGGCAAATGCAATACTAATCACAATTAATAGCTATAAAACTCTAGTCACGTAAACTTATCTAGAAAGGTTGATTGGATGAAGCGACCAAAAAAGCAAACAAAGTCCAAATTTAAGTGCAAGCATGTAACAATTTGTATCGTGATCCAAACTAGTGTTACTTGGATAGCACAAAAAGAATTAATGGGAATGAGCATTCAATGTTACTGTGACGTCCCGGGGGATTCATCCATCCTAAAACTACTCTAGCTCTAGGCTCACTCAACCCTCTTAACCTTTTGGGCCTAGTCATCGCCCAAAATGCTATAGCAAGGTTGAGAGGTTTAGTCCTACTATACCTTATATAGAGGACTATTGCAAATCCTGAGGGTGTCAAAGTTACCTGTTCATATGAAACATCGATTAGATTAAGCGCTTGTGACATTTGAACCATTCCTAATTCACCAACTGGTGACGGAGCATTTATTCCTCCAATAATCTTTGGAGCAACAAATGCAAAAACCTGCACCAATACACAAACTTTCGTGATGATGTAATTTATCGAACAAGTATTTTTTAGATGAAAATTTATCCAAAGATTCTTTTAGTAGCATTTTTAGACAATGTTCAACAACTATCCTCTAATCAACGAGCTGCATACCTTGTGAATTACGCCAGAAGAGATGGCCGGCGCAGCAAGAGACCCACCACACTCCCACAGTATAGAAAGGTAGCCACGGTCATAGCAATACGACATCACATCCCTAGGATTTAGTATGTCAAACTCCACCACCTCGACGCCTTTAGCCGCAAGCTTCTTCTGCATGTCTTTCCTAGCACCCCTTTGTGTGGCGACTATAGTGTATGCTTCGAAGACGTTCCAGAGATTCGCTTCTTCAGGAAGGTCAAGAGTTTGCGACATCACAATACGCGCAGGAACGTGGGCCCCTCCATGTCTTGCAGTTAGCCGAGGATCTGGTATTACACTAAAAGCATCTTAATTGAAATAAGGCATTAACAGTTTAACACTAAGTGTGCATCTTGCATTCTTTTTTTTCGTTTTCCTTTTTTTTTCTTTTTCCTTTACTCAAGTTATATATGATCTGGGCAACTAGAATGAACTTATTCAAGCCTCAATTGGTTACATTCCCCTTTTTTTCATGTTCTTTTAAGACCAAATTCTGTGAGATGCAGTGGGCCAGTGAGTGATGCATTGTTTAAAATCTGCACATTTATGAAGTTCGTTTACCAGCAAAAAACAACAATTCAGTAATAATAATTTCTCAAATATTTCCCGTTCTGAAGAAGATGAGATCGAAAGCTTACGATTTACAAAAAAAAGAGATGTTTCACCTCTCGGCAAACTCCATCACATAGAATTTGAATTTGGAAGTGTAACCAACTGCACTCCACATAGAATTTGAGTTTGTAAGTGCAATGAAACTATTCCTTTTCTGATTATTGGAAAAAAAAAAAGACAAAGAAAAAAGTAACTTCTCCAGTTTTTTTTTTTTACCAGTCGATAGTAAAATTGAAGAAAATCATCGGTCGGCACTTTTAACTACGTAGAACTCAAGAAAAAAAAATGCAAAACAAGAGCTAAACATTTGATTGAAAATCTATATTTTTCTAAAAGTGGTGTACCATCACGCCGTACGGTATTTCCACCAACAACAACGGCGTCGCTTCTGCCGCGCAACTCAAATACTCGACTTCTGGATAGTTTGCTGCTTACCCAAGAAGCATGGCCACTACTAGCTGCAATTTTTCCTGTCAATGCCCCCAATAAAATGCCGCTAGTCAAAAAGAAAGTAAGTTAAAGTTGAACTATCTATAAAGGAAGATCTTCACACTATAATAATACACAAATTTAGGTAAAATATAGTATGTATAGTGATAATAGCAAGACATATTGAAAAGAACAAATATTATGGCTCACCATCTAAGGTCATAGCATACTTGAGAACAGAGAATGGAACACGAAAGGCAGCTCTATAGAGTAATGGAGCATTTACTGACAGGCAGGACTTTAAAGCTTCCTACAGTAAGAAATTAGAGAGATCAAAAAAACACACAACAAATTATGCAAAGAATTTCACAGGAAAGTTTTATGTACTTTGTATCATCAAAAAACTAGTTAAAGACGATACAAGCTAGTGAAGTACAAATATCAGGATAGATTTCTACAAAATCTTCAAATTACTCTAATTTGAGGTTTTGGTTTCTTTAAGCTTCTGTTTTTAAGAGTAGATAAGCTATTCCAGAGGCCAAGCGAAACAAGCATAAAATCTTGTAAAAATTTGCTGCCCCAACTACGTCATTAATGCCATTGATCTGGGGGTTGGGGATGATAATTAAGGTAGTCATAAAAGACATTTCATCTTTGTGCCTATAATTGATGAAAAAAGAAATGTAGTCTCATACAACTATTCTTTCATGAAGATCTAACTTTCGAGAATTTAAGACAAGCAAAACCATCATACCGCAAACAGAAATAACTGCTCACTAATTGGAAAAATAGAAAGATATTAATAATGGGGCAAATTATTATATTTTTGGCTCAAAAACAATTTATGTACTTCACAGAGTCACCTCGAATATTTTACTCTGCAACTCCTCTCCAACGACATCAACTTGAATGCCTTCACTTCTTAGGGCTTGTATTGCTTTCCCTCGCAAGTGCGGCAGCGGGTGTCTGAGACCCACGACAACTCTTGAAATTCCTGCCTAATTCAAAACTTTAGCGTGACAAAGACAAATTTCATTAAAATTTACACATGAAAGCTATTAAAAAAAAAAAAAAAATACTCCTCCACAACAAGCATTCAAAGGGCCTGTTTGATCCTGCTATTGGTGTAGTGATGTTTGATAAAGTGTTAAGTAGTGCTATTACGAGAAACACTATATCAATATCACTCAGCAGCTTCTTTCCGCAACAAAATCAGAAGCACCAAATTGGAGCTTCTGCTTTTCAGGCTCAAACTCCCAATTTTGCTTGCCGCCGCAATAGAAGCTCCAAATTTTTTTGGCAAATGCTCTACGGAGATTGCTGCTGCTGGAAGTAGACGAAGAAGTGGGCCAAACAAGCCAAGATATCCCATTACAGCGAGAATACGACCAAAATTTCTCCAAAAATAACTAAATATTAAGCTGTAGAACCAAAAACCAAAACAAGATACTTAAGCAAGAACTTACTAGAAGTTGCTCTATAGCCAAAGAAAAATGAAGAATGTGAACTTAATCGAACGGCTAATGTAATCTTACATTCTTCATATATCACTATCAATTACTTAAACAAGCAGAGCTTCTACAAGAGGAAATGTTGGATCTCTGTGCTCCTAAAATGAAGATAAACTAAGTTTCGAAGCATCGATAGGCGATGGCAACAGATAACAACGATTCCGATTGCTATGATTGTTAAAAACGATTCACAGATGAAAGGTTATAAATCATAGTTCAGTAGATGTGAACAAGAAATTAAGCTACTAAAATAGAAGAAATTCATGAAGTGAGGAGATAATATATACTTCAAATGCAACACCAAAAAAACCATTTTGAGATGGAAAATAAAGAAGAAAACAACAACCCAACATAAAAATTAAAAAAAAAATTATCCACGAATCCAAAGGTGACAATTTTAGTTGGAAGTCATAAAAAAAGAAAAAAAAAACCCAGAACTCAAAAATTTCCTCTTTGATCCAGGAATCAACCCAAAAAATGCAAAAAAAAATATCGGAGAGAAACGATGACATTTTGGAACAAAATCAATACAAAAATCTATCAAATTCATCAGAAAAGCCATTACAGAAAACAGAAAAAAAGGGCTAACAAACTCAACTCTAAAGTTTCAAAATTACCAAACAGAACTAAGAGAAAATTAGGGTCTTTTTTTTAATAAAAAAAAAAATTCAACCTGGACGAGGGAGGATACAGCGGTGTGATCCCCGTAGCAGTCCCCGGGCTCCAGGTTGAGGTAGGCGACGCCGCCGCGCGCGAGCTCTCCCGCCGCCTCCGCCGCTTGGAGCTCCGCGCACTTCGTCCCCTGCGCGTACAAAAACCCCTCCCCCACCACCTCCACCATTCCCCCTCCCCCTCCTCCTCCTCCTCCTCCTCCTCCTCCTCCGCCATGGCCACGGCCACGGGCGAGGTCGCTCCGACCGATGACGCACCCGAAGTTAGGGTGCGGCGAGGTGAGCCCCGCCGAGCGGTCCGCCACCTCCGCCGCTCGCCGGAGGAGCGCCGCCTCCTCCGCTGCCGTCGCCGCCGCGACGGAGCTGCGCACGGAGAGGCGGCGCCGCCGCCGCCCCGCCACCGCCGCCGCTGGGAGGAGCGAGGCGGGCGCGGGAATCGCCGCGAACAGCGACGAGGGCATCGTGCGAGGCGAGGCGGGAGAGAGAGAGAGAGATTGAGGAGAGAGTAATAGGTATGCACACGGGGCGGATCCGGGTGCGGGAGTGTTCTCCCACCTTCCGCTCCATTTCTTATCGGATCGGAACGAATTTCGAGTGGATAAATTTTAATTCTATTTTTGTCTCCCATTTACTTCTTCATTCGGGACGGATCTAGGTGGAAGCAAGTTTTTAACGATTTTTTTGCGAATCGAAATAGATCGAAGGAAAAAAAAGGTCTCTCGCCTCTCGCTCCATTTACTTGGCGTATCGGAACGGATTCGGGGCAGGAGCTCCACCAACCCAGATTCCACCAATTCGGATCCATTTGCATCCCTAGAGAGTATCCCCTTCTATAATACTTTTAGAAGTAAGCCTTACATTTTCAGCTAGCGCAAGTGGCAAAGGACTTGGTGGTTGGTATCTGAGGTCCCGAGTTTGAATCCTAGTTGATTCACATTTTCAGTTAAGTTTATTTCTAAAAAAAATAAACGAAGCGGGTAGCGTGCTACCTTTCTCTCAAAAAAACAAAAAAATTATATTTATTACATTTAAATTAAATTATATTATATCTACTATTTCATACTTTAGTCTTGTTTTTATCTATTATGATTAAAAATACCATTATATTATTATATAATTTTAGAATTAATATCTAGTATATCCTTCAAAATTTTAAAAATATATTATTTATTTCTGAATAACCAAAATATTTTTACTGGTTTTAACCGATTTTTTTCAAACATCTCTGTTTCCTTTAGAAGTTGAATTTTAGAAGAGCATTTTAGTAATTTTAAGATAATTTTGAAATTTTTGAATAGTAGTAAAAGGCGAGTAAGCAAAATGCTCCTATATTTTATCAACTTCTTTATTATACTTTTTTATTATTTCGCTTTTCTGCTTTGTATTATTTTTTTTTTCTTATAGATTTTATTCAACTATTTTTTTTCTTCAATCTATATTATTATTAACAAATTTATTATTTTAAAGACAAAACAACAATTTTTATTTAAAAAAACACACTGACTAAATAGTAAGAAAAAAATAGGAATTGTATTTTTATGATAGACTCACTAAAATTTCTATCAAATTATTTTCAACTTTTTTGTATTATCTATATTTTTTTGTTATTTTTCATGTTAATATAAGCATAATAATATATGCTTTATCATTTTCAACCAGTAGTTTTTTTTTAATCTAAATTGATAGGTTTATTTCTTATAATATAGGGATTGAAATAAAAATTTTAAATTTTGAGAGTATTATCCAAAAAAAACTTTAGAATTTTAAAGTAAAACTTATTTTTTTTGAAAACTATACTATTTGGGTTCATCTCTGCAGTATAATAAACTTTAGATTTTAACCAAATATTCTAATAATAGAACAAAAATTAATCTTTTTTATTATGGAGAAATTTGGGAGTTCAAAATGTTGGATGTGGCCTACGTGATTTATTCAAGTCGATCCATAAAGATACAGTCAATCTATTTAAGTCGATCTATAAAGATATATTAGATCTTACGGTTAGAATGTATCTGGACACGTCCTTGATGGACGGACGTGATTTAACATTCTTACATTAAGTTGTATATAAATATAACATACGGGAGTCCCGGTCTAAATCCTAATTCAAAATACCTGTGACGGCTCCATCTCCGGGGATAAGGGAATTAGACTCGAAACGTCTCGCTCTCTCACAGATCGCGAACGAGGACGAACCACAAGCGAGAATCGTCGACGACAATTCCGGTAAAGAAATCGAAATCATGACATAAGACGATCTTAATTTTCTGATAAAGTTTTAACACAAAAAGCTCCCCTCTCCCCTCCGCTTCACCGTTTTAAAATTTTAAGACAAATATGATAGGTCAAAAACTTATACTCACTCTTTTATATATTATATATAAAGGTTATACAGTTGGATTTGTAGACGAACACTCAATTACTGTATTTTGAGGTTCTTTTTTTTATATTTAGTTCCAGCATTTTTTTTAAAAAAAAATCCCAACAAGTTTTTATTAATAGAAATTATTTTTTTCCTGCTACACAAGCACTGTACTGGACAGAGGAGAGGTCATGTCGGTATTTTTAAGTTGAACATAATGATTCAATCACCGTGTTTAAATACGGTGATTGAATTACCGTATTCTTTTTTATATTTTTCACAGTATTTCTTTAATATTCAGTAACCCTAAGTTAAAAATAAGAATAAGACTGTGGATATGAATATAGTAATTCAGTTATCGTATTTAAATACAGTAATTAATTATTGTGTTTAACTTAACATGATCTTCTTCTATCCAATGTAGCGCTTGTATATAAGAAAAATATTATTTCTGTAAATATAAATTTACGAGGCCATTTTTTAAAAAATTTTTTGAGCGGGGCTAAACACAAAAAAAAAAAAAACCAAATTTCCATTGTGTGTTTATAGGCTCAGTTGCTTCTTCGAGTCCATCAGCTCGTAAACCAATGAAAATTAGCCACGTGTCTGCTGTACGTAAAATTCCTACGCCCAACCCTGTAGCGAATCCCCTTGTACCTAATTCCCTCCACCGCGTACCTAAAAAAAAAAAAAAAATCGATTACTAAAATCCGTCACCATAAATATCTTCACAAAATTCCGCGTATCATTTTATTTCATTTCCCCAAACCCAACCCCAACCCCAACCCTATCTCTCTCTCTCTCTCTCTCTCTCGTTTGCTCGCGTGCGGAGGCGATTCCTCTCGATCTCTCCTCCCTCTCTCTTTATCGATCCGATCCCTCTCGCTCGCAGTTTATGAGGTATCAATTCGATCTCTTTTTAGAGGAATTTGATTAGATTAATCTTTTTTTTTAAAAAATGGCTTCTTCGTGTTACCTAGATCCCGATCCGGTTGAGTCCGCTAGGTTACGATCTTCAGATCTTTCTTAGCGTTTTTGATCTCTTGTGAACTTTTGTTTGGTTACGAGGATGTGTTCTGGGTGTTGTTTTGATTGAAGGATCCGATGATCTTGGTCGAAATTTTTCGCCAAGGGGCCCCAATCCCTGTTCGATTTGATTTTTTAGGCCCTTTTTTGGGTAAAATATTTTATGAGATAGCGATGAGAAATCAAATGATCTTTTGTTCCGATCCGTTTGGATCCGATGACTACGATTTTTTTTTTCTTTTTTATATATCTTGTTAGTTCGGTTTTGAGGAATGGTATTGGGTGTTCTTTTGAGCGAAAGATCGGATCTTGGTCGATTCTTTCCCTAATTCCTTTTTGATGAAAGAACTTGTAAGGGTTCATTTCTCTTGTTCATGGTTTCGTTTGAATTCTGTTTCATCCTTTTAGATCTATTGGATGTTGTTTCTGAAATTTTTTTGCTTTGTAGATTGTTTTTGTAGATAAGGAACATTTGGATCTCTATTTGATTATCTTGATTAAGAACTTTATTCTTTATGGTTCATAATGTTAGGCCGAGAGTTATCTTCCCCTATTATATATATTGTTTCTGCGAATTGGATTTCTGCAGATTGAATTAGCTATTTGTCATACTTTGGAATATACTATTCGTTATTATTTTATTTAAATCGTTTGTTATTCCTTTTGTGAAATTACTAATCTTAGCAGAGTGGATGAGACTAATCTTTGTCTTTTGTCTTCTGTTTACAGCTCCAAGGAGAAACCGACCTTAGGGTAAGTTGTGCTGTTTCTCTTTACCTCTATGTTTTCGTAGTCTTTTGGGGCTTTCTGTTATGTGTGCTTGTATGTGTATATATGTATGTGTGTGTGTGTGTGTGTATATATGTATATATATGTATATATATATATATAGGGAGGGGGAGAGAGAGAGTGTGTGTATATGTGTATATACATATATATATATATATATATATATATATATATATATATAGAGGGAGGGAGGGGGATTGAGTGTGTGTGTGTGTGTATATATATATGGAGGGGGAGGGAGGGAGGGTATATATATATATATATATATATGTATATAGGGGCGGGGTGGGGAGAGAGAGAGTGTGTATATATATATCTAGGGAGGGGGGGTTGCTAGCTAGTCTCCTATAATATCTGTAGTACCGGGGCTCCGGTACTATAGTCTCGTTTTTAACCTTTGAATGTTCAAATCAACGATCCACACCGTTAAAACTGATCTAGAATATTTGAAGTTTTTAAGAATAAAATTTTATATTTTTTTCGACATAGTTTACTTTATGGTCAAACCATTTCAAAATTGTCAATTTTCAGTGGCTACTATGGCGAGTCTGTAGTTTAACGGTTAGAAGAATCTAAATTTATTCAAATTTTGATAGAAAATACTTTAAACTATCTAGATCATGGTCAGCATTCTTGATCTTGAATTCAAAAGTCATATCCTCAAATTTTAAAGATTGTTTAATTTTTATCGTTCATTTTGACATGATTTACTTACTAAGTAAATGATGTCGAAAAAAATTTAAAATTTTATTCCTAAGAACTTCATATACCTTAGATCATATTTAACGGTGTGGATCGTTGATTTGAACACCCTAAGATCGAGAACGAGACTATAGTACCGGAGCTCCGGTACTATAGATAGTATAGTAGCTTTGCTCTATGTATACACACACACACACAGAGAGAGTATACACACACACACACACACACACACAGAGTATACACACACACACAGAGTATATATACACACACACACAGAGTATATATATACACACACACATATAGTGTATGTATATATATACTCACAGTATATATATATACACACACACACACAGCATACATATATACACACACACACACACAGCATACATATATATATACACACAATATATATATATATATATAGAGAGAGAGAGAGTAGGGCTACTATACTCTTGTGAGTATAGAGCTCTTTGTACTCATAAGTTGTTTTCAGTGATGGAGCTTCCGAATTGACGATCGACACCATTAAATATGATCTAAAGCATTTGAAGCTTCTAGAAAATGAATTTCGCAATTTTTTGAAATTATAATAAAGTTCATCAAGCGGACATAAAATGAATGATCAAAATTGAACGACTTCCTAAAAATAGATGATCAGATCCTTCAATTTAATATCGAAGTTATTGATCTTTATCTAGATAGTAAATAGAAATTTTTATAAAAAATTCAATCAATTTTGATTTTTTCATACCGTTAAACTAGCAAGTATCAAATATCGGCCGTTAAGAATTATCAATTTTAAAATCTTTTGATTGTAAGGTAAATGATGTCAAAAAATTATGAAATTTAATTTCTAGAAGTTTCAAATGCTCTAAATCATATTTAACAGTATGGATTGTCGATTCGGAAGCTCTATCATTGAAAACGACTTATGAGTACAAGGGCAATCGTACTCATAAGAGTATAGTAGCCGAACTCTCATATATATACACACGCAAATTTGAGTTATTAGAGGTGAGCAACGCAAAAAGATTTTATCTTGCTTTTCAACCTGTTTAGAGGACGATCTCAAATTTGTTTTTTGAGATGTGCTGGCTTTAAGACATTGGCTTCTAATTAGCTTTGTAGTTTTGTATGCTTAAGGTATTTGTACTTGACTTTACTGTTGTGGTTTTATGAATTTTTGTTACTTTGGGGCAACCTCTTAGGGATAGCAGCGAGATGAAAGAAGAGAGCAAAAAGGGGGATAATAGTGTTTTGACAATTGAGAGAAATTTGGGTTGGGCGGTTGGCTGAGATGCATAGATTGTGCACGTAGTTTTCTTTTAAATTGCCGAGTTCAGGAGGCGATGTGTTACTGGGTTAGAATGATTTACAGTACGTAACTGCTGATTGGAAGTGTGGTTCGGGCCGAGTTAGGGCACGGTAGAAATGAACATGCTTAAACTAGGGAGTGAAGCTGTAATATTGAGAGCAAAAGAAAAAAGAGCCAATGCAAAAAAAATTACTGTAATTGCTAGCAATGTGCAACCAATAAAAAGTGGAAGTCCCTTTTCTTGTTTTTTTGACTGTAGGGCTTCCAATTATCTGTAGACACATGCACAAAACCCTTTTACTTGAGAATTGCATAGCCATATAGTCCTCCCATAAGCTAGCAATAGCATAGCATCAGTTGTAAAAATTCTACATTGGTTTTATCTTAACTTCTGATTTCCGCATATTGATGAAATTAGTTAGAAACTTAAACAACTGATTTGTTGCAGCACCTTCTTCAGAAGTTTATATTGCAGTGGTGAACTTATAGTTATAGCTAGTTGAATTCGTTGCTTTTTGAAGGTATGACTTAAATAATTTTTTCCCCTTGCAAATGCAGAGGCACGCGGATTAAGACCCGCAAACGGAATATAACAACTCCTTTGGACCCTTCAACTTTTGCTGATGCAGTGGTCCAGCTATATCTGGATAATGGTGGTGATCTGGTAAGACTTGACGGTCACATTTCACTACTGATTATTTTGGCATTTACTATTTAATATGTTCTTCAACTATTACTTGCAATAAAAAAGATTTGATCTCAAGTGAATAAATTCTGTGTATCATTAAACTGTGTCGATATAGTTATAACTTTACTGATTTGTTGGAACTCGCTAAGCATTTACAAGTTCATAATTCGACTCCCATCTATTCCGGAGATATAAGTTCATTAATTAAAGTCAAGGGAGACCCAATACTTCATACTTAGTATCTTAATAAGCCTTGGTTTCTTATACTTCGTAGATGCTATACCATTTATTCTTTGGCCTAGTGTTTTACCTCATATTTAAGCTTGGTATGGTGGTTTTTGTTGTTTTGTTTGAAGGTCACTTAGGTTATCATTCCTGGAGTTCAACGATTTTCTTATAATAACATTATATCAGACTTCTAATTAGTAGGTTATTATTGGCAGGAGCTTATTGCCAAAAGCATCGAATCTTCAGAACTTGACTTCTCACGGTACGGCGAGACCTTTTTTGAGGTACGCAACTCTTTGTTACATTGTTCTCACTTCTGTCTCTTATAATGTAAATCAGGAGGTGAATAAACTTGTGAAGTATTGAAATATTTCTGGTCATTCATCTTGTGTTTTATTTATTTATTTTCTTTTACCTATGTATGCTTTTGGTCGGGACAATCTATTTTTGTATTCTTTTGTTGGATAATATGTTTCGTTTATGTGAATTATGTTCTTTTTGTCATTACTGCATCACATTTCAAGCTGGCTTCGTATGTAATTATGTGTTTGACGATGTAAGCCGCAAATTTGATTTTCGCAGTTGTTAGATAAAGTCCAAATCAATTATTTGTATATATATCTGTAAAAAATTCCAATTTTCTTAAATACCCTCTTAAAAGTGCATTTTTCTACACAGAACGTGTCCTTAACCTAAAATATTGTTTACCAATATTTCTTTCCTGACTTCCAAAATGATATTAGTCATTTTTTCTTGGTGACTTTTAGTCTGACTCAGGTCATCGGAGAAAAATGCATTAGGGTGTGCTAAATTTAAGATTGGAATAATAGCAGATTGTGGTTGCATGAGATCTAGGATAAGTAAATTTGAGGAATTTTAATCAATTCGTCCTTGATATAACTATTTGATCACCAATTGTCCAATTTCGTGGATTGTGAAGTTTTAATTTCTTTTTAATCAGTAAATTGCACTGGAGTTGGGGATTTTCTCTTTGGTCCCCAGCCTTCCAATCACCTTTGCGTCAATTCATCAGCTAAGGTGAATAGAAATCTTCTCATAGTTGCCAAGTTGGAAGTCCAAAAATCACTTACAAGGCAATTAAATGACGACCACATGAATATTTCTGTCCAATTTGATTGAAGAACTCAATCGGAAGGATATGATTGCAATGAAGTAAAATAACTACGAACCCAATTGTGACAATTGAAAGGCTGTGGGGGAAAAATGAAACTAGGCTAAAAGGTTGAGGACTCCCAATGCAATTTACCCGTTTCCGATTAGTGGTTTTGCATTTGATTATATTACAAAAGTAATTAGTCATTCAATAATTTCAGGTTATCTTCATCGGTGGCCGCACTCAACCTGGCACAGTAAAGCCTGACGAAGGAGAGAGGCACTCCTTCTCAATTCTAGACTGCGAACCAATCCGTGAGGTCATCTCACCATATGTTCTCTACATTCAGAAAATCTTACGCCGGCGGCCATTCTTGATAAAGAGCCTTGAAAATGTCATGCGTAAATTCCTGCAATCTTTGGAGCTTTTCGAAGAAAATGAAAGGAAGAAGCTTGCCATTTTTACAGCCCTCACATTTTCTCAGAAGCTCTCGGGCCTCCCGCCTGAGACTGTGTTCCAGCCGCTGCTCAAAGACAGTCTTGTTGCAAAGGGGCTATCACTTTCTTTCATGACTGATTTCTTTAAGGAATATTTGAAGGACAGCAGTTTTGATGATCTTATACTGATTTTAAAGAAAGGGAAAATGGAGGATAATCTCCTTGAATTTTTCCCAACTGCAAAGCGGTCCCCTGAAGGTTTCTCGGAGCATTTCAAGTAAGTTTTTTCTCGCAACTGTTTCTTCATCCAGTTTTTCGAAAGCTGTAAAAAGTTTTCTTCTTATCTAGTCATGTGTAAGAGATGATTTTCCTGATTTGATTTTGTTCATGGCTCCTGCCAGGCTTTAATTTCATCGAAATGAACCGCCACATCCATATGAACTTTAAGAAGCAATTATTCATAGATTTATTTGCAATAAGTTTGTATGTTGCAAGTAATAATTATATTGTTTCACATACATTAATTTTTGCATCTCCAATCCATTTTTTACATTCTTAATTATATTGTTTCACATACATTAATATTTGCATCTCCAATCCATTTTTTATATTCTTGAACTTCGGCGAAATAAATCCTGTTGACAAAAATGCCTCTAAATGAAATATACTCTCCAATAGATTCATCATGAAGTGGTGAGGGCCATTTCAGTCTTTCAAAAGAAATTTGGTACAATGTATATATTTTATAAGTGCCTTAGAATTGCAAATTGAAAGAAAGCCCATTTCTTGCAAAATCCTCCCAAATATATTTTAAATCGTTGGCATGTTTTGGCTCATATTCGAATGTGCTTTAAGTTTGTAAGTCGTCTTAAGATGTTTGCTTTGTACCCTTAATTTTACTGAATTTGCTAAATTTGCATGCAAGGTGGTTGTTACTGATATATCTCTAGAACTTTATTGGCTATTAGTCAAAACATCCTGTTATTTGGTTAGCTGTGCATCCTTGGATTACTCTCCAATTTAGTAATCCCTTTCCTTTCTGGTTTGTTATATTCAGCAAAGAAGGATTGACAACACTTGTCGAGTACAATGAGAAGAAAATGTTCGAAGTCAAACTGAAGGAGATGAAATCCATGTTGACTACCCTGATTGCAGAGGAGACCGATATTTCCGAAGTCATAGAGACTGTGAAGCAGCAGGCTAAAGAGTCGAAATTTCCTGATATAGAGGTTGTGCGCATGTTGTGGGACGTGTTGATGGATGCCATTCAATGGTCCGGAAAGAACCAGCAGCAGAATGTTAATTCCGCACTTCGCCAGGTAATTTGTTGTGCTTCTTATAGTGACGATACTGACTGGGCAATGGCGTTGCATTTTGACGTGTATGTACACTGTTATTATATACTTTTTGGTTCTGCACTCTAGAAGTATTTTATTTACCTTTTTTTAGTTAAGGTCCTTAGGGATATTAAATGCACAAAATTATGAATTTCCGCATAAGAATATCATGATTTGCCTAGCGTTGCTGTGTAGCAATTGATTCCTTGGCCGCTTAAAACATGCGTATTCAAACATCATGCGACTAAATCATATAGAAGTACTCTAAAAATGGTGTAGTCATCATGAGGTAAATTTTCGTCTGATTAATATATACTGGCCTTGAAAAGTGACTCACTCCCGTGCTGAAAATTTTCAGCTGAGAACAGAATGCATACCAAAAAAAAAAAAATGCTTATGTGCGTGCTTTGCATTTCTGTTACATGTACAGGTGAAAGCCTGGGCCAAACTTTTGAACGCGTTTTGTACAAGCGGCCGGCTGGAATTGGAGCTCATGTACAAAATTCAGATCCAGTGCTACGAGGATGCTAAACTGATGAAGCTGTTCCCCGAAATTGTGAGGTCTCTTTATGATCAGGACGTACTCGCTGAAGATACCATTCTTCTTTGGTTCCGCAGGGGAGTAAACCCTAAGGGCAGGTATGTTGTTCCACATACACATCCGCACAAATTCTAGATCCGCTCGTGATTGCACACATGACAAATCTCATTCCTTAAAATTTGCCATGTGAAAATACCTTAGAATCTGATAGTTGATCGATGATTTTTCATTCATATATATATATATATATATATATATATAATGTTATGGGGCTTTTTCTTATTTATTCCTACTACTATTTAAAATTTTCGAATTTATCCATAAATTACCAAAATACCCTTCTAAACTCCAAATTCCATTAGTAAACCCTACTAGGGGTTTGGGGATATTTGAAGGAATTTTTTAAAATAAAAAAGGACATTTTGGTCGACCAGGAGTATATTAGATATTTTTGAAGTTGTAAAAGGTATATTAGATATTATCCCTATGTATGTCGTCCTCTATTTGATGCTATATTCTTGTGTTGCTATTTTTTAAAATTCAAAAAATTGTATTTGCTCTAGACTTTGTGGCCTTTCTGATGATTTATTACTTTTACGTTCTTAATCAATTTGCAGGCAAACTTTTGTGAAGGCCCTGGAGCCATTTGTGAATTGGCTCGAGGAGGCTGAAGAGGAAGAATGAAACCACCTGATGCCCCAAATATGAGACTAATCAACCTCTCTCTCTCTCTCTCTCTGTGATTGTGGCATGGAGGAGGAATCTGAATCTCTGTAGCATTTTGCATCAAACTCTCTTGAGAAATTGTTATCAAGCAATCTGTAGTATGTTTACTTACCTGCTCTGGCAACACATTTTTTGTGCTGAAGATTGTAGTGGCAATTGTGTGACTGTACTCGAATAGGGATTAATTCAGATTGAACTTTTGCTGCGTGGATTGTGTTCTCGTTAGGGTGTGTTTGGATTTCCGGTAATCGCACTTCGGTTCTGCACCAAGTCTACTGAGAATAGAAACATTAGTTCTGCTACTTGCTGTGACGGTACCGACGAGAACTGTGAGCTCAACTCCTTGAAAATAGCTTCCGAAAGATTCGAAGTTGCCTATCATGGCTAGGTGCAGATCTTTTCTGCTCATCGTCATGGTGGAGAGCAGAGCTAGTGTTTTTATTCTTATTGAACTTGGTTTATAACCAATTACAATTTTATGCTGATCCAAGCACCCTCCTAATGCATTGATGAGGTGCCTTTCTTTTTATTTTATCATCGACGTGGAATATGTATTTTTGGTGTGTTAGCAAGAATTAGGCTACTATACTATTAATAGTACCAAACGCTTGGTGTTATTAGATTTTCGGTATTTAGATGAAGAAATACGCGGTTCGGATGATAGTAGTACTCTACAGTTGAGTGGATGGTTGGTTGAATAGTATAATCTAATGGGTAGAAATAGCCAAAGAGGTAGATCTAACAGCGAAAAATTCGACAGTACCAAGCGTTTGGTACAATTGATAGTATAGTAGCTGGACTCGTGTTAGCAATATATAATAATTACGAAAATTGGAGCCTAATATCTAAGGAGAAGAAGAATATTTTTATGCAAATTTTTGTTTGAGCTCTTCTATCCCCCTCTAATTGGGTAAAAGTTCTCTAAAAATTATCAAATCAAAAAAATGCCTTTAAATTTATAAAATTTATGAGGCTATTCGTATTGCTAACATTATTATAGTCAAAAAAATATGGATAAATATTCGTTTTACCCCTCTGGTTAACTAATACAAAAGCTAAAAAATAGTTAAACTGTAAAACGAATGAGAAAAGGGTTATTCCAAGTGATATAAATTCAATAAAAAATACTTAACTGTAGTGCGGTGTAAATAGGTTATTTTATATTCTAACTCTAATAAAATTCTCTAAAAAATTAATAAGAATGGCATTTTTGCTTTTATTTATGATTTTATATGATTAGTATTGATATTAATAAAATCAGAATTATGAAGGAGTCTCTATAATATTTTTAAAGTTTTGAGGGGTACCTAAATTTAACTTCTTAACTATTCTTTTATTAAAATAAATAGGAAAAATTTTAGGGATTTTTGTGCCACCGTCCCTATAGAATTTTTTAATTATAAAAATAAATATTTAAAATTTTTATTTATAAAATTAGACTATTCATTATATTTTTATCAAATTTACATATCTTCTATATCCGAACTCTAAAAAATATATAATATTAAATAATAAAAATAATTTTAATATTTTGAGTAAGCGGTAAATAGTTTACCGCATTCAAAAAGTGAATAAATCATTCACCGCATAATACTAATTTTATAAATAATTTTTTAAAAGATTATTTGTACAATTATAATATTTTTTTTAAAAGCTATTAAAAAAAAATCGAAATATTCAGGGACTCAGAGGTAATTAAAAGAAGAGCTGAGGGGCTTTTTAGGTAATTTAGCCTTAAAATTTTTCGCCTCCCTCGCCGATCCTCTTTCACCTCCCTCCTCTCCACACCTCCGCACTCTCTCTCTCTCTCTCTCTCTCTCTCTCTCTCTCTGTGACCAAAACCCTAGCTCGCTAGGGTTTCGCCTCTTCGCCAAGCACGATTACTTGTCTCCTAGGTAAAGAGAAGTGATTTAGTTTGAGTTGTAATCTCCATGTGGTGGAATTTGATTCGGTTTTTGATTCAGTTTATGATTTTAATCATCATACCATTGCTAGAAACAAGAACGATCACCATCTTTTAGGGTTCTAATATGTTATTAGACACCGTTAATTATAGGCCGTTTCTGTAATAGGACACATCAACTTTTTTTTTTTTTGTGGTTAAACTGAACTTTTTTTGTTAGATTTAATGGCTCTATTTGCTATATATTCGTTAATTGGTCCAGTTTCATTTGTTATTTTGTTGTAAAGTTATTAAAGCCCTTAAATTTGTTTGAATTACTAGCGAAATTAATAAAAATCTTCATTTTATCTGACTAAAATCGCTTGAATCAACCCAAAAAAGCAAAAAAAAAACACATTAAGGGGGTAAAAAATGAGAAAAATGAGGTCTCTTGCGAACGGAACGAACCGACAATTCACGCAGATCCTTATTTGATAGTGAGAAAACAGGACACAATTTGACATCCTTGCTACTTATTTGGTTGATTGTTGTTTAGTTTAGTTTTTTTTTGTCAGATTTTCTGCTGACAAGTAGTAATTATGGGTCATAAATTGTTTGATGCTTAATCAGTTGTTGCGTACTTCTACTCCTTCGTATATGCTCTGATTTGTATTTTTTTTAACAGCAAATTCTATCCTATTGGAGCAGAAGAAGGCTTAAAAGTAGAGGAACAATATGGCTTTGAGGCGCAGTGCAAGCAAACTGGTCGGAGATCTCCCGGCCGTTCTTTCTCGGAGTGCTGCTTTCCTCCATTCTCATGCCACTAGTTTCGGTAACGGCTTTTCCCATTTCCTCCTCTCTCTACAAATATACTTGTTTGGATCACCTTATTGCTTAAGATTATCGAATACTGAGGCCTAGTTTGGGATTGCTGTGTCTAAAAGCACCTGCTTTCATGCGTTGGAAGGCCCAAAAAAGTCCAGAAGCGTTGTTTCAATCTTCCGCCCTCTAACGCTATGAAATTGTGGTGGGAACTCTAATTGTTTCGTAACCTTTTGTTGCCTGTGCTTTAAAAGTTGATGACTTTGATGCAGGGTTCAAGGAAGTAAGAGAGGATGAGAAGAGCAAGTTGGTTGGTAATGTTTTTAGCAGTGTTGCTTCAAATTATGATCTCATGAATGATATGATGAGTGTCGGACTGCATAGGTTGTGGAAGGACAGGTTAGGGAATTTACGAAATGGTTTGTACTGTTTTCACATACTAGTTTGTGTAGCCTTACTTTGGCGTAGCCTTATAGTTAATATGTTGTTCAATATTTCTCGCAGGTTGGTTTCAAAGCTGAATCCCTTTCCTGGAATGAAGCATCTAGATGTGGCTGGTGGAACAGGTACTCTAGCTGTGTTAATTTATTGTTTTTGTTGTTGTAATGGGGTTTCTAATTCAATTGTATGTGCTAGCTGGTGTGATCATTAGGGGTGTTTGTTATTTGTCTCAAAATGGAAAATTGAATGAACAATATAATTTTGTTTGGTTATTTGGTTTTTGGTTTGGTTTGGTTTTCAAAATTTATATATGTTTTAGCTCTGATTTCTGTTTGGCGAAGAAACTATCTCAACAAAACCAAACCGAAGCTTGAATAGTAGGATACACAAACATAGAACTGTATATGTGCAAATTTTAGTTTCATAGAACTAGATATCTCGAACAAATTTGGATGTTATATGATCGATCATGGCCATGCTGTCCAAATGAATAAATTCTTGCAATCAATCTGTCAAAGAAATCCAACTTAAAGGCGGAGCTTAAACCGAATAATGAAACCTAACTGGGCATGTAATCAATCTATCAAAGAAATCTAACTTAAAGGAGAAGCTCAAACCGAATAATGAAACCTAACTAGGCTGAATAAACTCTGTGTTGGTTCGGCCTGGTTTACGTTATGATTTGGTTTGGCTTGGTTTTCAAAATCATTAAACTGGAAATATAGGTCCGGTTGAAAAAGCTGCTTAAAACCAAATAGGACGCCCTAACCTGTTGTCTGCTGATTTGTTGTGTTAGTGAAAGGGGTCGAAGGTGCTGTAAAATTTTATCTAGATCCCTTTAACATTCTTAAGAATCTCTCATTCTCTTTTCTTTTTTTCTTTCTTTTTACTTTTTTTGGCGGGTTTTGAAGGAACTATTCTGTATTTAAATGATTTTGGCACTCTTTGATGGGGAGTTGACTACTAATTGGAACATATATGTGCAACCTTATATTGGCGGAGCAGGTGACGTAGCCTTTCGTGTTCTAGAAAGTATAAAAAATGTGGGCCGTAGAGCCATGCAGGATGGTCTAACTGAAATAGAAGAAGATACACAAATATACATTTGTGACATAAACCCGCATATGTTGAACGTTGGCAAGAAGCGAGCTGTTGAACTAGGTGAAGATTCTCAACTTTTTCTTGGTCCGTTTGTCTTATTTTACTATTCATACTGTAAACCCACTATTTAAATAAACAATACTTGAACAAAGGTCTTGGCGAGGAGCGTTGCCTTCATTGGGTAGAGGGAGATGCTGAAGCTTTGAGTTTTGAGGATGGGTCTATGGATGGATACACAATTGCCTTTGGGATTAGAAATGTGACCCACATTGAGAAAGTCCTTGCTGAAGCTTACAGGTAGAGTTCATGAAGTCCTTAATGATGAAACTAATCTTTCTTGAACATGAATTGTGGTACATATTTCCTTTTTCTGGAACAGCATCTTTGTTCCGAAAAGCAACAGCTAGGCATTTGGGTGATGAAATTTCTGACGCTTGTGCCGTGGCGGGGAAGCTACAATGAGCTTTCGGGTCCCAAAAGCAAAATCTCCAATTTGAGATTTTTTTACTTCTGCAACAAGTAGCTGTTTGAAGGGGAGAGTTGTACGCGATATGAATGCATTTCGAACAACTTTACTTAATAGCACTTTTGTAGAAACTCCAACCGAGCCAAATAGGCTCTAAAATCTAGACAAGTAGTGTCGACAAGTATAAATATACGTCATCCTACATAGCCGAGCCCAACTATTGGTAAATTAGTTCACTGAAGGAGTATTCCCGTTAGTGTTGTGTCGACGATCCAATAAAAGTTCTTCTATGCATCAAGAACCTTAGGGAAGTCAAGAATCGCCATACCAGCAGCCACCTTTGGGCGCTAGCATAGCATGTGCTGGAGGCTCGCACCACCACAATATCAGCATGCTACTCCATTCTGTTCTAGCGGCGGACAACTAGCATGCTGGCATGGTCCTTGGATGAGAGAAGGAAAGCATGCTCACTAAAGTTGTTGTTTTATATCGCGAGTTTCTTTTATTTCAGGGTATTAAAGAGAGGAGGCAGGTTCTTGTGCTTGGAGTTGAGTCATGTGGACATCCCTGTTTTCAAGCAGATGTGAGTTTTCCTTGAAATAAAATATAGCAACGAAAGTCCTGTTATATTTGTATTATTGTATTAGACATTTTGCACATGTACTATCCATGCCGAACCATCTATTCACCTATATACCTATATTAAATATGAACTTCCGTATTTGCCCTTCAAACTGGAGACAAAAGCCCTACTTCCTCCCATAAGTGAATCCTAATTTCAAGAAAATGGGTATTTTTAATAGATAGATGATATGGTTAGGTTATATATATTTTGTTATTTTAAAGCTCCTGTTTGTTAGCCCAACTTGTCGTGTGTATAACGAAATTTATCCGTATCAGGATTTGTTCCATTTTGTGAGGTCAAAAAGTTCTCTTTGCCGCTAAACTTGGCGGTGTTGTCTAAGAACTTGCACATTTTTCTTCGCAGCTATGATTATTATTCATTCTCGATCATTCCAGCAATCGGCGAGCTAGTTGCGGGCGATAAAGAATCTTACCAATACTTGGTCGAGAGTATCCGACGGTTCCCTAATCAGGTGAAACCGTAGAAGTAGAAGAATATTTGTTAGGGTTATTTGTTGTTGTTGTTGTTTTGCTCTTATATCGCACTCGTGCATCTCTACTCGAACAACACTTTTTTTTTTCTAATTTTTATCTTTACTTTTCCTTTTGTGACTGTGTAGGAGACATTCGCGCGAATGATTGCTGATGCAGGTTTTCAGAAAGTCGAGTACGAGAATCTTGTCGGCGGAGTGGTCGCCATTCACTCTGGATTGAAGTTGTGAAGGAGAGGCATCAAATCTCCGTCGAATTCATCGGCCACCGTCGCATTGAATTGTTTTTTTTTTTTGTTGTAATGAAATAATTTCGGCAACTTTATGTGCTACATAACACCTTAATTTTACAGTAGCTCTAGATAAGGTGCTAATTTGTAGAGTTTAGGGCCTTTAATTATATGCAAATGATTCATTATTTTGTTTGTTTTCAAAGCTTTTACCCCAGTGTGTTTTTATAATAAAAATCTTAAGAGAGAATATGTGTATGTATGAAAATATTTTATTATTTTTTTTTTTGTTTGTGTGTGGCATGCACGTGTTCTATAATTAATGCTACAGGTCATCTTGAAATAGATCATCTAACTGCTTTTTTATTTAATAATAATTGATTCCATTCAATAAATTATTTTTGTCAATTAAGTTGATAATTTTGTTATATTTAATGTGAAATAGCTAGAAAATCCATCGATTTTTTTTAAAAAATCCTAATTTAAAGAAGAAAAATAGTTTAAATGAAATATTCTACAGTTGAGAAGAGTTGATCAGAAATTTATGAATTAGATGTATAGAAACTATTCAAACTTTTGTTTATTTGTATATAGTTTCATCTAAACTTATAAAAATTTATATTCATCATCCAAATTTTTAACCTTTTGAATCAACTAAACAAATGTATATTCTATTATTTCAAGTGAGTAATATTGATTAAATAATTAAAAAATAATAAAGAACACATGAGTTGTTAGAAAATTCAAATGGCAATTTTTTTTCTAGCTTGCTATTTGCTTCGTTTATTTTTTGAACTCAATTAGAAATATGAACTAATTAGATTTCAAAATTGAGATCTCGATAATCAATTATTAAATCTTTAATCAATTACGTTAGATATGATTGATCAAATAACAGAATCTGTCGCGAGAGCACCAGAAGCATCTATATATTGGTGCACTACAACCCAAAATAAAAAAAGAAAAGAAAAAGTCTTCCTAAGTTGACCCACTTTTTTTCAAATTAACTTTTTGAAGCTTTCAAAAACCCACAGAGAATCTCTTCTCCCTACCCCAGGTAAAGTGACAGCAAACCCTAGTCCAAGACCAAGCATTTCCTTTTATTAAAATAAATAGATAAATAAATTTTAAATTAAAACCAAGCAAATGTCACTTTTTAAAAAAAAATATTTATACTCCCCACCTCAATCTCTTTCCAACAAGATCAACAAGAAGCCTCATGAATGCCAGCCTAAGGAGCCCCACAACTTTATTGTCTATCACATCAAATCACATGAGTTCAAAATTATTGCCTACACCTGGTGTGAACCAAATCACTTTTAGACTGCGTTTGGTAACAGAACAATTAAAAAAATAAAGCATTTATTCTATATATTACACCATATATATCTAAATTTGACATAAATAATTTATTCCGGTCTAAACAGATTGCTTCAAGTTTAAAGCCTTTTAAGAATGAGCATTGTGTTAAGTAGAATAGTTTATATGGGGAATGAAGGTTTCTTAAAAACATATATAAAGATTTATATTTTATATGAATATTTATATATAGAAAAATATAAATATTTTATTAGGCCAAATGAATTCTCAAAGTATGAAGTGATATTTACGAATACCTTCAGATCCAGACAAATACATGAATTTCTAATTCAAGTTATGATGTAAGTGTGAATAATAAGTGCAGTGTCGTAAGCGCATAAATAACTATAAATTTGATAACAAAATAAATTACAGTATACAAAAACTTTAAAAGCAATCAATTGTTCAAGGCCAATTTAGTCTCAAGGCCCGTCAATGCTATTACACAAAATAGAATTAGAATGAAAGCATACAGTGATATGTATACTTCTCCATCTTCCGCCGTGACTTGCATAACTGACTCGACGCAATAAGTGTGCAACAAAATATCATGTACGAAAATAAATTAAATATATTTTTATAATATATTTTCACGATACGTAACGTAATTTCTCGACAATTCTAAATTGAGTCTGAGTGGCCTACTCACTAGACCAGGTTTAAGACATACACCTCTTCCTTCAACCTTTCTTTAAGTGGATTCCACCCCCCCTTTCTCTCTTTCTTTTATGCCCCCCAAATCCAAAAGCAAAGCATAACTCCTCACCTTAGAATACCAACACACCAATTATTCTATTCCCCTTCTATTCCACTCTCTTCTCCTCTCATATATTCCTCTCACCCACACCCAAAAAAGAAAAAAAAAAAAAAAAGCCTAAATTACAGAAAAACTCCTTATAAATATTCGTTTTTTAACTTTTTCTCGCTAACTTTCAAAAATCTATATTTTAAGTTGTTGTATCTAGTCTCCCTCCGTCTCCATTATTATTCCGTCAATTTCTTATAATTTATACCGAAAATATCTTTCAAAATGACAGAAATATATTAAAAAATTATTTTTGTTCCTATAGAAGAAGTAAGGGCAATTTGGTTATTTGGCCTCTCTATTAAAGCCGTACTTTTCTAAAAATATTTTTAAAATTTTAAGAAGGTAAAATATAGATTTTTAAAAGTTAGAAAAAGTGAAAAAAAATATGTATTTATAAGAGAGTTTTTGTATTTTAACCAAAAAAAAAAAAATCCCAACAATAAATCCCTTTGACTACTATATCTTCTCTTCTACTCTCTTCTCCCTATTCTCCCAAGAATCACTTTTTCTCAGAATAACTTCACCAGCGATAAAAGAGTAAGACCATTTTTAGGGTTAGTGTTCTACTCCCAACAACAACTCCAACCCTAGAATTAGAATTACTGTAACCCTAGAATTAACTTCTCAGAACAAGAGCATTTTTAGGGTTAGTGTTCTTCTCCCAACAACAACTCTAACCCTAGAATTGGAATAACTGTAACCCTAGATTTCACTTCTCAGAATAAGAGCATTTTTAGGGTTAGTGTTATACTTGTACTGTTCTTCCCTTATGCTCTTCAAGAGCAACTCTAACCCTAGAATTGGAATTGCTGTAAACCCTAGAATTGGGCTATGTCGTGCCCGGAAAACGCTTTCCGGTACAACGGGACGCAGTGCGCCTGCGATCCCGGGCACTACTTGGTTAACAAGAGCTGTTTGTTGTTCAGCGGCGATAGCCGGGGGTGGGGGGTGGGGTCGGGGGTGTCGGCGGAGCCGCAATTCTTTCTGACCACGGTGCTGTCGCTCGACAGCATCCGGCGGCTCACGCAGTCGCAGGCGGTGCTCCTCGAGGCCACGCTCGTCGCCCTCGTCGCGTGGCTCGCTTTCTGCCTCGCGGTCCGGCTCGGGAGGGTCGACGGCGGGCGCAGCGCCTGGTTCCGCGTCCGGTGGTGGATCAGCCGCTTCGACTTCGCGTTCGATACCCGGCATTGGCTGGTGAGGGTTCTTTCCCGAGTTGAGTAGAATTCAGTTGAATTCAATTAGAAATGAATATAATTCAGCATTGAATGAATAAATTGTAGTTGAATTGAATTCCATTCTGTTTTGTTGTTCGGAAAGAGACGGAAAATTGTTTAAATATTGTCGTGGATCGGTCGCCTCGACTTTGCATTCGATACCAGGCATTGGCTGGTGAGGGTTTCCGCTTTCGCGTGCTTTTCTCTGCGGAATTGAATTTGAGTATAATTCAACTTTTATGCGGTGAATAAATTGTAGTTGAATTGAATTCCGTTCTGTTTTGATGTTGTCGTGGATCGGTCGCCTCGACTTTGCATTCGATACCAATGCCAGTAGAATTCAGTTGAATTCAATTAGAAATGAATATAATTCAACATTGAATGAATAAATTGTAGTTGAATTGAATTTCATTCTGTTTTATTGTTCGGAAATACATGGGAAATTGCTTTAATTTGTGTATTTTCCTAATTTACCTTTAATTGAATATACGAATAATAATAATGACTACTGTAGCTAACACCAAATGAATCCTCGCCAAATCCGGCTTTGAAAATGCGGAATTTGGTTATATCATGTAATAGATTTGAGGAAACTGGAGTTACCTTATATGTTACATCAGTTACGAACTTTGTCATTTCTATTTTTAAGCCTTGTTCGGATATCGAAATAAGTTATCCGATGATAACTTACTCTGTATGAAAACTTTTTTTGTGTGATTTGGTAGGATATTATATTTCACCGACAATGTGATTTATCTTATTCTGCAATATGATATCCACTCTAGATATTTGAGCATACTCTTTATCTACCAAATACTACGTGGAGATATGCTGAATAAGATTTTTATGCATCCAAACAGGGCTTCAGTAAAAAATTTTCATCTTTACTGTTGATTGATGTTTTCTTTTTTAAATAATTGAGTTACATAATCCTTTCTCTTATCACATTTGTTCCTAGTCAACAAAATTTCGAGTGATCTTTTGTTTTAATTTTATATTTAAGAATGTCGGAACCGTAATGTTTTTGTTTGCTCTGGTATTGATATGGTCAACAGCCTTCTAACATTATATTGTTTCTCTAATGTAGGAAGACCAGCAGGTGGTAGTGAAAAGAAAAACAGAGTTAGGCGGAACGTTTTCTGTGGCGAGCTCAATACTATTCATCGGTCTATTGTCTGCGTGAGTAATCGAGATGTTACTTGTAGAGCTAATCATAAATTAGTGCCTAAAGTTTGATCCTAAGTTCAATAATCTTCTCAGAGCTTTAATTTCAACATTTTAGTCGCAGAAGTTTTTCAACGTCGGCATTATCGTTAAATTGGCGACTCAAAAACTGCTGTGTCAGCAAACTTTACTGACGAAACTGGTATAGTGTATAGTTTCAGATGATAGATTGATGGATGGACTTAATTTTTATTATGCAAAACAAACTTCAAGGACTAAATTGATATGATTAAATATCCGAGAGTTTGCTGAAAACTACTTTTAGTATTTTTCCTTTTGGCAGACTTCTATATCAAGTCATCACAAAGCGAAGCATTGAGGTGCACAAAGTTAGACCCGCGAACGCCCCGGATTTGTTATCATTCGTCAACGATCTGGAATTCAACATAACCACAATTTCTAGCATGACTTGTTCGCATCTGCGTGGGCCTCGCACTCTAGCAGTCGGTACTCCCGGATTTATCGATTACAGGGTCTTCCCTTTGTCAAAATACGTGAGCTACAGTTGCCAAAACACAAGCATGGGGCCGACCATATCTCTTAAATGCAACGGTTGTCAGATTCCTCGGAGAAACCATTACATTTCGTGGCAGTTTGTCGACCTCCCGAACGACCCCGCTACTGCCGTAGGTTTCCAGTTCAACCTAACGGCGAAAGATCATGGCGATGATAAACATGTGAGCTTCGTCAGCGGCACGGTAAAGTCCGAGAGCTCTGCAGATGATCAGCCGAGAACTTACAGAGGGCCGGATTTGAATGTCTTGAGGGTTCAGTTGTTTCCTCAGTTGTATCACAACTTGCACGACTTAAGGCTCATACAGCCTCTGGTCCACGACTTCATCCCGGGTTCTTCTTTTTCTGATGTTAATGGTCTCCGGGCCTCTCTTGAAAATCCGAGGGATGGATTGATAAATACGACGTTGTTCGTCAGCTATCTTTCTGATTATATAGTGGAGATTGATAAGGAAAGTGTCATGGGACCCGGTAAGAATTCTTATTTATGTGCGATATGATTCTTTATACTTCTTTATTTTTATTTTTATTTTCCCAATTTGCTAAGGATTATTATGAAAAGCCGACTTTTTACTCATGTATTCGCTTTAATGTGTAGAAGGAAAGAACTCTTTTGCTTGCTAGCGTTGTCAACGTGCTCCGATTCCACGGTTACATTTGTTTAGCTATAATCTAAGAAAAAGAACGTAGTATGTTGTATAAAGATTAAGAAGATATGAGGACACGAGAGATCGCATTGTATTACGCTGTAGATAATCATACTTCTTTCGAATCATTTTGTACTTTTTGACTGGATTTTGATTTTGTAATTTGTTATAGATTGCCGACTATTTCTTGTTGGTTGGTGCTTTTGAAAGAATTACCCGTAACATATTAATGATAAGCTAACTTTTCCTCTATGGTGTTTTCTAACTTTTTGATCAGTTTTCTGATGAATCATAAGGTATATCTTGATGAGAATTTTGTTATGTTTATTTGGTGTGGCGTCGCGCTATTCTACATGCTATGAACTTTTGTTACCTCTATAGATTCGTCAAGAAGACGCGAGGCGTTTAGGGAGATAATTTTTGCACTAAGATGTGACTTTTCTCTGTCTATGAACTCGTCAGTGTTATTTCTTCTAGATATCACCTGATTTTTGTGTTCAAATTCTAACTCTGGCTATTCAATTTCATGCAGTGAGCGTCCTCGCGAATATCGGTGGTCTTTATGTTTTCAGCTTGGCAGTTTTCCTTTACTTACTGGTGCAAGTAAGTAATTATCCCTTCTTTATCTCATTTTAACTTATTATGTCATAACGATGTCGACAATCTTAAGGAGGTGGTGGAAGTTAAAAACGCGGTCGAGTTTAAAGTTTAAATTGAATAGGTAAGTATTGCACTATGTATTCTAAAGGGCTGTTTAGTTTGAGATTTAGCTTTTCGTGGCACTCAGAATGTCAGGATCTGATCCAAGCGGTATAACGGATGGCACATATTCACCTACAAAAATGTAACACAATAAAACCTCAAACTTGGATTATCATTATTCCTAGGAATTGGTAGATCCCGTATGTTGTTACCCTGGTCAGTCGGGTGTCCTCGAGATGAGAGGACTGGATCGTACTCACATTGTCTGTTTGGCTTGTTGGTGGTCGCGACACCACAGGCAGTGAGCTCCGGAGTTGTCACGTATGGGTTAACGTATCTACCCAGCAGACTGTCCTAGATTGGTGATAGTCCCCGTGGGCCCTGGTATTGTGAGATTGGCTTGACTTCGCGTGAGCCGGATGATTGGGTCATGAGGTAAAAGTGAAAGCCAGTCGAGTATAGTAGATTATGTTTATGGTTACCTTGTGAAGTCTTGTAGTAGCATTATATGATAGGACGAGTCGATTGTGCCTTCTCTGTGGAACGCAGAAACATCCGGTGGTCCTAAATGCAAATATTTTTAAAGCTAATGTACTTTATTTCCTATACTGTAACTTAAAATAAGTTCCTCATACTACAGTAACTACACACTTTTAAGGCTAGTTCTAAGGAACTCACCTAAACTATCATTCACTTCCGATCGCAAACCTGAGTCTAATCTGTTAGTTGCAAACATCGGATTTTAAATCTGTTTAATCTTTGTTCTATTAAGATAGTAGTGTTAATCCCGAATTATATTACTGCTTCTTTAATTCAATACCAAATCCGATATCTCGATTCTCAGATAACTGCATCACAATACTTTGATCTCTTTTTAGTGCGAGGCCAGAGTAAAAAAGCTGCGTAACGAGGATGCTGTAATGCGAGATATTCGAACTCGAAGTCGTGCTCAGAAGAATTGGAACAAGGTACTCGAGTTGTACTCATAGATCAACATTTGTATCTCTATTTCCTTTTTAATTAGTAAATATATATATATATATATATATGTTATTTGTTTACATGTTACCAGCTGCGGAAATTTGTCATGTACACATGGGGTCCCAGCGACTTGGATCCGAGTATCAAAAGCGGAAATCGGCCGGACAGGTCGACGATAGCTTCTCTTAGTTGTGTCGGATGTTTACCGAGGGAAAGATCTTCGAGAGAAACGGACCCTATACAACTCGGCAAAAATAATAATATTCCAACTGAAAAGGTACAATGTTTTCCGCATTATGTATGTTTACAGGACATACACCATACATACATACATACATGTAATTCGCACTATGTAATCGTGACCGGAAAATACATAAATACACACATATATGTAATTCGCAATATGTAATCGTGACTGAAAAATATATTTCCTGAAGCAGAGTGTTGGTCCAGATGCTGTTCCTGTTGAAAGAGTTGAATCAAGTTTAGTTGATAATTCCGCTGGCGCTCGTGGGACATCGTCGCATTCAGAGCCCGAGCATGTAAGCTTTACTTTATGAATTCATTCTAATCTTAATTCCAGAACATAGATATTTATGTCTATATAAATTCGAATTGCTAAAGCTCTATCGAACATTTAAAACTTTTACTGGGCCGTGAAAATCATAATTTGGCTAAAATTTGGGAAATTCCTCAAGAAATGTCTTGTGTTACATCATCTAGGTAAAAATGTACAGAACTTACTTGAACTATGGACCAGTTTGAGTCGACTACCAAAGTTTTCAAAATTTTGATTTGCCGCCGAACCTTTCATTTTGTTTGGTTTGAGTCTGGCAACGGCTCTTTGACTTTAAAATTTGAATGCGTCGTTTATCTTTACAGATTTAGTTAGTATACTTCAATCAATTCTCGCAACTATAAATTTTGAAGTCAATCTGCCGTTGACTGATTCAAATCAAACAAATTGAAAAGTCGGACAGTGAAGTCAAAATTTTGAAAGGTCGCGTAGTCGACTCAAAATGATTCATAGTTCACGTAAGTTCCGTATGTTTTTACCTACCATCCATCATTTTCTCGTTCTAATGCCGTAATTTATCCTGTCGCAGTCCTCCCAATCAATTGTGTAACGAAATGCGTCTGTTCGAGGATCCAATTCCACGGAGTTCTCTTCCATTCGACTCCGCGGAAGCATAGATCACCGTTCCCCAGATCGGTAAACATTTCATTTTCGCGCCGAAGAGTACGAAACAGCTCGCTTTTGCTTCCGAGGGATCGAACAACTTCGGCGGAAGTAGACATTCAAAGTCGAAATGAATACGAACGAAGATATTACAAATCGAAGGGTAGATAATCACGCGCTCGCGAGCTATGTTCGGGAGAAGCGAAGAAGATGACGGGCGTTGCGCCGCTGTCGTAAAAACATCCCATGTAAAAGACTAGTATGTCAAATGTAGAGCTCCTTGTGAATGATCTTGTAAATGTAAATGTATGTTTGCCCTTTTTTGGTTGTTTCTTATTTGTGAAAATAGATGTTGTGGAAAAGTGCTTTTCTGGTTGTTTCCATATACAATTTTTTAAAATTGTGGAAAAGTGCTTCTGGTTATTTGATTCGTGTCAGGTCGTGTCATATTGTGTCATTTTCAGATTAAACAGCTTTTTGTCGTGATAATTCGGGATCTCTTTTGAAAACTCTTGATGTTGTGTTTGATCGTGATATTGTGTCGTGTTTGAAATTGTGGAAGGTAAGAATAAAAAAAGAAAAAAATAAATAAAAAATATTTTTAGATTGGGTTAGTCATCCAAGACCACACTAGTCCCTCCAACCACAATCGAACACGTACACTAAACAACCCTAAACCCGTGATATGATTGGCCCGGTCTACTAGACCAGGTGCAGTGTACATTGTTGACACCACCAAAGGCGTATGAGTGTATGACACCACCCCAATTGGCACGGTCTACTAGACCCGGTGCACAACACACTATTTACCACTGAGAAACAAGTAGAACACCACCACGACTAACTCTGTCCTACGATTGGCCCGGTCTATAGACCCGGTGCACTACACTATTCACCTCTCTCTCTCTCTCTCATATACACACAAATTTAGGGCAAGCTCATCCCTCTATCCCCGACACTTTTTCCCTTTTTTTCCAATTTTTTATTTATCTACTATTTCAAGTACTATTTGTGCGGCGAATCGCTCGTGTTCTCAAATTTAGGGATCCCAAAACCCTAATCCCATATGGCGATGACCCAATTCGCCATGGTAAGTAAACCCTAATCTCTCTCTCTCTCTCTGTGAGCATTTTTAAGTGAATTTTTTTCCCTCATTTTTTTTTCTATTTTATTTATAACTTCTTAACTTTTGATTCTTTTGGTTAGAAGTTGTTTGTAGGAATTAAATTAAGGATTTTTTTGCTTGTAAATTTAATTGTTTTGAGTAAAATTTTATCAATTTAGTTTAGTAAATTATGTGAATTATAATAATAATAAAAAGGAAAAAAAAAGAAAAAAACAGTTGAGGAGTCTACTTCAATATGGCCTAGAGTTGAGGGGGTCTCCACAAACTTTTTACAAAATTTTCTTTGGTATATAAAATAAGTTGGATTGGAAAATCCTACTCAATAGTAGTTGTTTTGGATGTAAAAAAAAGCTTTTTTTGTTGTTGTTGGTAGAAGATTTGGGTCTTAGACATAATTTTTCTGCTTTATGTGGTGAATAATTTCTTTTGATTTGATTTGATTTGATTTTTTTTTTGTTGGTGAATGATGGTAACATTTTAATGAAGAATTTGAGTTTTGGGATACAATTTCTCTTGTTATATTGACATAGAACTATTAGAAACCATGAAATTGCGCAGATGATGTTGATTATGATATTATTTTGAACAAGATTTCACTATAAACTATAACCCTTATCCCTAATGTTTGTTTTATTTTGGCCGCAACCATCGTAACTTTGATGTAATAAAATTGAATTTGAATTTTTTTTAGTTGTATCACTGTATTCGTGTCGCGCAAATCTGCAGGTGGAGGAGCTTGCCTCTCTTATCAAGGATAATTTATACAGCAAGCATCTTATCCTTTCCACAGAAGAGGCACTGATTAATTTCCTGCGAGACGATGCGAGGTAAACGATGAGTCGACATGTTCTCTCTCTGGATGTGCTTCATTAGTTGTTGTTGTTGTTGTTGAAGATCATTACATTGCGATCGGAAGCTACAAAAGGTTGCGATACATCGGTCGCATCTGAAATATTCTTTCCGAAAGCAGTGTAGTTTATCCAAGAGCAGAGTAGTTTCTTTTGAGTTTATCTACTATTGGATTACCCAATAATGCAGTGTAGAGGGGATTTTGGAGCTTCAACCGACTAGTCCGTACCACCGCCTTCTTTTGCATCGACTTGCTGATATTTACGGGTACAATTTTCTTCGTCGCTTCCATCTAGCGATCTTTTTGAGTTGAAGCCATTTCAAAGAAGCAGAAAAAGCTTTTTTATTAAACCTGCTCTTTGGCTTCGTTCTGAAGCAGGAGCAAAAACTTTAAATTTGAGCTTTCATGTTTAAAAGCTTCTTCTGCTTTCTGAAATAGAGAAGTTGTTCTAAAAGCCAGGCCAAGTAGACATTTATCATATTGCTGATAATGTTTACTATTGTTACATCTGCAGCTTTGCTCATGAATCCGTCGGCGAAGGAGATGATCGGCATTTGGTTCTTCAGCGGTGCCCAGAAACAGCTATGTATGTTGGAGAAATACCTTCGTTATGCTTTTACTAATTCATGCGCTCCTGTAAGATGACGATTTAGCATGCCGTTGTGTCGATAGCAGTTTTCTAGTACCATGATGCCTTAAAATAAGTTTTTAATAGAATTTCAAATGTTCTTTTACTCTTAATCACTTATGGTGGCTATAAGATTCGTATCTTATCAAACTTTATTATTATTTTTTTTATTGGGGTGCAGTCCGTCGGTCCTCGTTAGTGATATGTTATGGCAGTACGACGACTATGAATCTCCCACATCATCTCTTCAGATGCTAAGGCGAGAAGATGATTTCGGTAACCATTTCACTTTTTCACCCTATATATAGTTCGTGAGTTTAATATTCAAATTGTTTCTGATTTATTTGGTGCTAAAAGTCATCTGTAATATTCTTTTGGGCCCCGTAGAATCTGAATTTTTCATATACGCTCCTTGAAAATGCTGGTTTTGTATTAAAACAAGCGTAAATACGGAGGTTATATTTGTAAGCATGTGTATATATATATATATATATATATATATATATATATGTATTTTCTCTCTTACTTTTTCCTTTTCTAGTAGTTAAGCCGATGCAGTCGCTATCGCTCTCAACACGACTGGAGGAGAGAGAAACTGCTTATCGCGAAGCTCGCAATCGGATCTTTGCTCTTCACGACAGTGAAGAGAAGGACGATGGCATTGTCCCAAAGACCCGGAAAGTTCCGGTAGTCGCTAGAAGGATGATCGCACACGCACTAGGCCAGAGAATTCCTTCTCCCGATGAGAGGTTCTCGTCGACAAAATTTGAAGAGAATGCGGCGGGAGATAGCAATGAAAAGAGTGCTGGAGGAAAGTCGAGTTCATGGGATACCAAGTTAAGCCCTAAGCCTTCAAGCGGAAGCACTTCTCGCAGCGGCGCTGGCTCCTTAGAGAAAGGAAGTGGCGACACGTCTAAGAGCTCTAAGTCTAAGAGCAATTCGATCGGAAATGAAAGCAACGGAAGAGCAGTGGGGGCTGAGCATATGCAGAAAGAACAGGTCGGAGCTGCTAAGAGAATATTTGCGCATGCACTCGGATTACCCTCAAAAGTCAATGAAAGAGACAGAGCTCTAGGAAGAGAGACATAGTGGCTACTCCAAGAAGTGCTTCTTTTCGGTCATATGAGATGCGGAAGAGCGATCTTACTATTATCGGGCAACTGAGATTGCTGCTACAAACAATGAGCAGCTGCTTAGCTTCAGAATGTTCTTCTCTGGTTCTCAGGCATTCTAGTCGAGAAAATGAGTGAAGACGTGATGAAGAAAGATGGTTAAGGAGAGCAACTAGAGTACCCAGAAAAGGATTTTGAAGTATCGTAAGTAGTGCATTTGCTGTCTCGGTTTTATCAAGAGGATACCAATCAGTAGTGCTGCGAGTGGAGGCTCGACGCAGGTGAAAATGTTGTTTTAGTGAACTTGGTTAATATTATGTTGTAGGCAGGTGAAATTTCACTTTAAGGTTGAATCTGCGAACGTCGTGTTACCAGCAGTTACCGCCCTAATTGTGTGCTAAATACAGAAGAAATCTTCAAGAGGCAGTAGCTGAGTATGGTTTGTTGTGTTTTTTTTAACCCTGATTATATGCGATCGAGCGAAAATAAAGTTACTTAGAGCTTCTGTAATCGAATAATCTTGCCGTTTGCATCGAGCGGATCTCCTTTGCTCTCGGTGAATAGATAACGAACAACCTAGTTTCGAAATGCATTTTCGGCACAATGATTCTGGTTGGAAAAATTGGTAAAGGTGGCATAAGAGGGATGAGAAAGGAGAGCTCTTAAGAGATCAATCAGTGAATGGGCAATAGGAGGTGCATTATATGGAAATGGTCTTGTTGTTTTGGGTTTTTTGCATGGTGTTGAAGGGGATTAATGGTGCTTTTCCCAGATGCTGGGTCTCTTTCAGAAATGTCAGTTCAAAGGCAGGTGAAATTTCAATGCGGTGCGCCACTAATTTGTGGGACATCAGTAAGTAATCTTATCACTGAATGCAACAATTATTACTTATCTATGTGTTTTATTAGTGACTTAGTGTACGAAGATGACTCTTTATCTTACGGTTTTGAGGATCAATTTAATTCTGATGCGGCCCAGGACCTATGATATTTTAGAAAATATGTTACGTGTAAACCTACATATTGGTATAAATCCAACCACCTTAGAATGATTTTTTACTTTTGAAAAAACAGTTGATAAGACAAATATAGAAGTGTACCACAACATTGCTCGATGTAAAAATGCATAAAAATTTATATATTTTGAAAATCTATTTACTAAATATCAAGTTGCTCACAAATACGCATAAGAGAGCTAAATGCTACGACCGAGAAAAGCTGAACCACTGAAGCTCTATTTATTCGTTTGACGGGGAAAAAGTATAGTGTGCGATAAAATCGACATTTTCATTTGTTCTGGTAAAATAGTATTATACTATATAATTATATAAAGGTAAAAATATACAAACTCTCTTTTTGAACTATGAACAATTTTGTTTCGAGTATCCAATCTTTCACGATTTTTATTTTACTATCTAATTTTTTAATTTGTTTGATTTGAGTCGGTCAAACTTTAAACTAGTTACTTTTTTAAGTAAATTTATATTTACGTAGAATTACATCAAATATACAAATTGAACCTACAAAGACGAACAACACATTTAAATTTTAAAGTCAAAATATTTTTGGCTGATTTAAATTAAATAAATCGAAAAAATTGGATAATAAAATTAAAGTTTGAAAGGTCAATAATCGAATCAAAATTATCTATAATTATACTAAATTTTATATATTTTTATCTTTTTTAAATTATTTATTTAAAATAATATAACTGCCCAAATTCTGTTGAAACACCGAAGAAAAAAAAAAAAAAAAACCTACGACGGTCCCCTACAGATTCATGCAGTGAGAGTGTACCACTCGTGCGTTCGACACCGTCCAATTACAAAAGGGCCCACAACCAACAGCTCGGATTCATTCCGAGCGGTTGTGTTGTTAATATCATCGTACAAACCGCACATCGAGCTTTTCACCGCACACTGACACTGCCAATGGAGTGGTGGGGCCCACCAGAGACCGAAGACTTTGGGAAAAGCGTACGAACACCCCTCGAGTATATGTATTTATGAAATGGACCCCTCAAATTTCTTTTTTCATGTAGACGCCTCTCAACTTCAAATCTTTTCCAATAAAATAAATTTGACTAAAAAAATTTAAAATTCTTATGGACTAGAGATTAATAACGAATAGAGTTATTAAATTTCATAAATTTTAAAATTAAATTTGAACTTAAGTGGGGCCAATTTGAGATTCGCCTAAAAAATTAAAAAATAAAATAGACTAAATTATAAAAAATATTCTTATAAATACTCGTCTTTTTATTTTACCTTCGTAACTTTCTTTCTTTCTTTTTTTTAAAAAAAATAGCAAACTACCTACTTCATTCATTAAAAAAATGAATTAAGCTTTCAAAAACCTCCTTTCAAAAACCTACATTTTACCTCTTAATATTTTTAAGTTGTTACATTTAGTCCCCTCTGTCTTGGTTCAATTACTATTTCGTCCATTTTCTATAATTTATACTAAAAATACTTTTCAAAATGACAAAAATATATTAAATTTTTTTTTTTATAGAAGAAAATAAAAATAATTTGGTCACTTTGCCCTCTCCATTCCATACACTCTTAAAAATACTTTTGAAATTTTAACGAAGCAAAATATAATTTTTTTAAAGTCAAAAAGAAAAAATAAAAAAATGAATATTTACAGAGGTTTCTATAATTTAGTCAATAAAATATATCAATTGGGGGAAAATATCAAGGGGTCTGTTTAAAACGTCTATATAGTAGAGGGGGTTGTACTACATTTTGTTACCCAGGAGAGTGTGGTCCCCACCCAGCGACTGGGCCCCACGTGTCAGTACCAAACACCCGTGATACAGTAATTACACCATAAATGATAAAATAAAATAAAACCAACGCACTTTTTCCGTAAGAAGAGCCAAAAAGCATACAACATAGCATGCGATATAGCAAAAGAGAAAATCCCAGTACTACACTACGTGATGTGTCCTGTTTCGAACAACAGTGGAAACCGCAACAAAACATAAGAAGTGTTTAAGCTAAATCAACTACTACGTAGCGACTAAGTAAACGAGTAAGAGGAGTTAATACTCATGATGTAGAGAAGAGTAGTGGTGATACCCTAAGCTGTGGCGGTGGCGGCGTCGGGGACGCTAGGGTTTTTGGGGGCGGAGGCGGCGGCGGCGACGATCCACGCGACGCCGAACGAGTCCAGGAGCTTCGCCTCGCCCTCGGCGATCTCCCCCTGGAGCTCCGCCCCCGCCTCCACCGCCCTCGCCACGGCCCCCTCCAGATCCTCCGCCTCCAATCGCATCACGATCGCCGCTCCGGAACCCTCCTTTCCCCCCCTGGATTCGCCATTAATGGATCGAAAAAGAGATTAAGAAGGATCGGGAGGTGAGAAGTGCCAACGAAACCCTAGCTAGGGAGTGGTTCTTCGAGCCGATCGTCGCGGATCCGCCGCGAGATCGGCGTCTAGAACCGTATAGAAGAAGAGGAGGCTTACGCGGCGGGGACGGAGTCGTCGACGTCGACCCGATCGGAGACGAGGAACGAGGATGCGCCGATCCTGAGCTCGGCGGAGAGGAGGAGAGGGAGCTCCTGCTCCGCTTTCCTCTTCGGGTGCGTCGCGCGCCGCACCTCCTCCGCCCCGAACGCCGCCTTGTAGAACCGCACCGCCTCCTCCCCCTTCGCCCCCGCCACCACCACCTGCGCCTTCACCCCCACCATCCCCGCCCCCGCCGCCCCATTCTCCTGCTCCGCCATTGCCACAGGTACCAAACCCTAACCCTAACCCTAACCCTATCCCTCAAAGAGAAGAAGAAGCACAAATACCAAGCCGAGATAGAGAGAGAGAGAGAGAGAGAGAGAGAGTAGCGGAGGAGACGAGTGTGTCGAAAAAGAGGGGGGTATTTATAGAGCGACTAAATTCTACTCTGACGAAACTACCCCTATAACCTTTTCTTTTTTACGACTCTGCCACTCGAGGTTTTGAACGGTTAGTTGAATCCCATCCCGATGCTCGGAGCGAATCAGAGCCGTTGGTTTCACTCGAACCGTGGGTCTTCTCCTGATTGGACCACGTGGACCGCATTAAAGGGCGCGACCGCGCGGATATTGAGAAGTGGCACGCTCGTAATTAAATACAAAGTTGGGGGGCAGTTTGTAGGCGTAGGGACGTAGGTGGTCGTAGCTTTCTTTTCACGTAACTCGCGTTTATGAACCCGCCCCCTTGGCACGCCCCCGGTGTGGTCCAACCAAATTGTTTAGTGGACCGGGTTCACCACGTCATCTATGGACCGTCCAATCTAAACTACTCATTTATTAGGGAATTAAAATAGGGATAACTTCAAATACCACCCCTGTGGTTTCGTGCTTTCTCACTTTAGTGCCCTATGGTTTAAAACGTATCACTTTAGTATCCTGTGGTTTGGTTATTCTTTTTTTTTTGTTATATTTTCGTTAATTTTTTCGTTAAATTATACAGAAAAACTTCAAATATCTCACCTATGGTTTATCGAATATTCACTTTACTATCCTGTAGTTTTAACTTTCTCATTAATTTAACAAAAAAATTAACAAAAAGATAACAAAAAGAGAATAACCAAACCACAGGGTACTAAAGTGATACGTTTTAAACCACAGGGTACTAAAGTGAGAAAGCACGAAACCACAGGGGTGGTATTTGAAGTTATCCCATTAAAATAATTACAGAACCATCTAAATTTACCTCTAAGATATTAAAATTTGAATTTAGCATCAAAGTAATAATTAAGTTGTTATAGATATCTGCTAGTTATGTACACTGCTTGTGCATAAGTAAAATTTTGAGTAAATTGGTTAAAACTCATATGGTGACTTATAAATTAGGTAAAATTTAAATAAGGCTAAATTATAAAAAAGAATTCTGGAAATACCCGTTTTTTTACTTTCTCTCTCTGACTTCAAAAATTCATATTTTGCCCCCTTAAAATTTTAAAAATATTTTCAGAAGGGTACGACATTATTGAAGAGGGCAAAATAAAACCAAATTACCCTTACTTCTTCTATAAAAAAATAATTTTTTAATATATTTTTACCATTTTGATAGGTATTTTTGGTATAAATATAATAAATAGACGGAATAGTGATGGAATCCTGACGGAGACGGGCTAAATATAACAATTTGAAATGTTAAGGGGATAAAATATATATTTTTGAAAGTTATAGAGAAAAAATAAAAAAAACAGGTATTATAAAAAAACTTTCTGTAATTTAGCCAATAAAGTTAAATAATTCATACAGCTTTTTCATTAAGAAGTAAGAAATAATATATAGCAAGCCTAATTTTATTTGACTAAATTATAATTTTTGTCCTCAAACTATGATGCGCGTGACACTTTCGTTCTTAAAATTTAATTTGTTGTAAAATCTGATTCGAACTTTTGAGATTATTATAATAAAATTTTATAGTATAATTTAGTTGATTAGAAGGTGATGTGCCACTAATGCGGTGTATATCATATAATAATAATAATCCATATTGAGGTATATAATTGAAATAATTTAAAATATTCTAGCATTATAATTTTAGAATCGACTATGTAAATTAGCCGTTTTACTATTTTATCATTATTTTGCTAAAATTTAAACTGTTTTTCATTGCAGGTAACATTACTAATTTCCTTAAAAAAAAATAGAGATAATCTCAAATACCACTCCTGTAGTTTCGTATTTTCTCACTTTAGTATCATATTGTTTAAAATGTATCACTTTAGTACCCTGTGGTTTGGTTATTCTTTTTTTGTTATTTTTTCGTTAATTTTTTCGTTAAATTAATGAGAAAGTTAAAACTACAAGATAGTAAAGTGAATATTCGATAAATCATAGGTGGAATATTTGAAATTTTTCTGTATAATTTAACAAAAAATTAACGAAAAGATAACAAAAAAAAGAATAACCAAACCACAGGGTACTAAAGTGATACGTTTTAAACCACATTGTACTAAAGTGAGAAAGCACGAAACCACAGGGTGGTATTTGAAGTTATCCCAAAAAAATAAAAGATTGTTCAAGTGGTCAAAGTATGATTGGAGGTTCACTGCTGACGTGGTGGACGAGGTCCACCCACAAGATGAGCGGTGGTACTTTCTGTGGGGCCCACGGCTGAATACGAAGGGACACGTGGCGGAGACTGAATGGCTGGGATTTGCTGTGTGTGTGTGTGTATGTACCGACCCCGCGACATTAATCATAGCGTGTTCCTCGTTTTTAGGGTTTTTCGGGGTCGCCATTGTCGCCCATTCCTCTTTTCATCGTCTTCTTCTTCTTCGTCTCCATTTTTAGGGTTTTTGGGAGCTCGGTGGCGATAATGGCGGTGGAGCGACGAGAGATCGAAGCTCGCCATCACCATCTCCGATGTCCATTTCTTCCCCTCGTAACTTCCTCCTCTTCCTCCTCCTCCGTCGTCTACGCTTCCGGTTGCGAAAAATTAGGGTTTCTAAGCCCCATTTTTAATCTCCACCTTCTTTTTTGTGCTTCTTAACTATTCGTTAGGTTTTGATCGCGCCGCCCTATGTTACGATCTCGATGATATTCGATCATAGAATTTTTAGTAGATTTTCCTCTCTCTCTCTTTTTTCCCTCTCGTAATTATGCCTCTAGGGATTTGGATCATTAGGGTTTTGTATTTGCTTTGTAGATTTAGTGTTCTGATGTTAGTGAGTTTCTTGGTTTTTAGAGCTTGTTAGGGTTCCCTGTTGTTCATTGTGGTGATTGTGTGTGTGTGTGTGCGCGCGCGTGTGCGTGTGAGCGTGCGCGTGTGTGTTCTCTTGTTCATTGTGGTGATTGTGTGTGTGTGTGTGTGTGTTCTCTCTTGTTCATTGTTCGGGGGTGATTGTGGCGATTGTGTGTGTGTGTTCTCTCTTGTTCATTGTTCCTGTTCATTTTGGTGTGTGTGTGGTGTGTTCTCTTGTTCATTGTGGTGATTGTGCGTGCGTGCGTGTGTGTGTTCTCATGTTTTGATTTGAATGAGCTTATGAATTATATTAGGTTATGTCCTTTCATATTAGCTATTTATGAATGATCGTCTCTTCTTTGATGAAAGTAAAATCTAAGCTGCACATGAAGTTGGAATAAGGATCTAGAAATTTTCGTCGTAGGAGTAAGATTAGATATAGAAAGACTAGGCTTAGAAGGACTTGGAAAAGGAATTTGGGAGCCATCAAACGGTCCAGAATTCTGTTGTATTAGGGGATCACCATATTTCATTGTAGTGGCTCGACCACATTTCAATATTTTGCTGATCGTGATTATGTAGTCCATGTCAGAATTGTGGGGAAGCATCATTAAAATAAAAAATGAATGTTTTCTTACGGTCCTAACATGATTTTGCAATCAGAATTAATGGAATAGTGGGATGCGATCCGGTCACCACACTGGGGATATGGTGACCTCCTATTGCAGCAGAGTTTTGTGTTGTTAGATAGGAAGAACCATAGAGTTTGGACTTTGGATACTTCGTTTATACGGAGCATTACCAAAAAATGATGAATATAGTCAAGTCGCCTCAATAGGGATGCACTGCCTCCCCAATTACAGTAGGGTTTTCTCTCTTTTTTTTTTTTTTGGTATTCACATTATGCACATGGTTTTCAATCTATTGGTGCTTTCCATCATGTCTCAAATATGGCAATGATGGGGTTAGTGCACTAAATAAGAAAATTCGCCCAGAGGATTTGTGATATAGAATCAAATATAGATTGATGAAAAAAGTATAATAAACACTATATGGAAAAGATTGATGCCTTTGAAACTAGAAGGTAACCTACACGCCTTGCAGTATTATGGGCTAAAATGTTAAGCCACTGAGAAACCATATTCTCGTAGAATTAGTGAAGCAAATAGATGGATCTAAGGTGGATGAATCGTCATATGAGGAAGAGGACTTAGAAATTATGAATTTGCTTCAAGGTGTAATTGGCTTCAATGAAAAGAAATGAGGAAGAGTCATTTCATCACATATGACTTGGAGACATCAGTGCTCCACTTTCGGGGGTGATCACACATATTTGATTTTGAGGATGCATTTGGCTAGCCCCACCTGTTATAGAGTGAAGATTGAGTTGAGCTGAGTTAGAATATTATCTATAAGATGAGGCTAGGTAAACAATTATTTTGATGGTTGAGAAAGTTGTTTGGTGGTTGAGAAAAAGAATATGAAAATATAACATCTCTTATGCAAGAAAAGATATTGTATTTAAAATACTTGCTATGGATGATACGGTAAATTAGGTATAGAAAATAATTTCTTACAATTTGCACAACTTGTGCAAAGCCAAATTGTATCCTAGATTGGGCATGCCATGTCATCCATTGACCATAGTAGTTAAAAAACAATGCATCTAAATATGATATTTTTGTGTATTTATATTCTTTTCTCAACCACCAAACAGCTTTCTCAACCATCAAAAATATTGTTTTTTTTAGCCACTGCATTCATTTCTCTAGGTTAAATTGAAAACATACGAGGAAATATTATTTATTAGAGAAATTCATCTTTGCACCTGAGTTTCCCTAAGTATATACTTAGGAAAGTGATATTAACAGATCTTTTTTTGATAGGGACAGATCAGATTCATTGAATCTAATCAAATCCAGTCAGTAAATAATAACCAGATTCAATGAATCTATCTGTCAATATCAAAATTAGGTCTGTTAGTAGCACCACTCATATACATAAGTAGGCTTCTCCTGCTTGAGTCTAGACTCGCATTTATATAGGTGTACAATTTATCCAAAATCAAAACTAGGTCTGTTAGTAGCACCACTCATATACATAAGTTGGCTTATCCTGCTTGAGTCTAGACTCGCATTTATATAGGTGTACAATTTATCCAAATAGAGTTGTGGGTTGAGGTATCGTATCAAAATTGGATTTGCATATTTGTATCTTCAAAATATGGTAAAAGTACAGCATAGTTGTCTAAAATTTAAATTTTATGGTTTTTACTTCATTATGTCTTTGACCTAGTATAAGCCATGGCTTCTTTGTTATTGATAGGGAAGCCTACTTAGTTGTATCTTATATTCTCATAATAACACTATTACGCCATTGCTTCTTGGGCTTATGCGAGTTCTAACAAAAATTGTCAACCGAGTAGGGAGATAGGAAATTAGACATAAGCCTTTATTTTGGAAGAAGTTAAATTGTGTTTGCGAATAACTAAATGATAATGGCGCTGGTATTAATAGAGCAACTTTTACTATAGACAGATCAGATACATTGAATCTAGATTGATTCAATAAGTGAATTATGACTGTATTCAATGTATCTATCTGTCAATAGTAAAAAATCTGCTCTGTTAATATCGTCACCTAGAGGACAATGCAGTTTTTTGTCGTTGTGCTTTTTGTATTCTTCCATATTGGAAAACTCTCAATGCTGGATTTTTCTTCTTTTTTTTCTCTCCCTAAGTAGACAGTAGGAAATGGGTGATGGCATTTTTGTTACTGCTTGTTCTTTTCTTGATAACTGACACAAAATTTAAACATCTGCTGACTTATATTCGATAAATTATGCTTATATTTGGGTTTTTCAGAATCTTAGTGGTTGGTTGATGAAGAAGAACAGTATCTGAACCAGGAATTAGTGGGAAATTTTGTTTTTCCCCCCAATATACCGCCTCAGTGTGTGCAACCACTTTACTATTACTTTTTCTTCTTTTTTTGTGAGAAAAGCTCATTAGCTGCAATTTTTAGAGCCTTTTTGTGTAGCTGTTGGAATAGCCCCTTAATTTCAATAATCAGAAGCTTGTAGAGAGTTATTTGTATGTGGCTAGCAAAATGTTTGGAGCCTTGGCAGACGCTGAGAAGCAAAAAAGAGCTTTTGGGCTTCGAAAGCAAGTATGCTTTTGCTTTCGAGGTGTTATTTCCGTCAGAAGTGATCTTTATGAAAAAGCTGTTAGTGCTACCCTCTGAAACTCCTTCAGGCTGAACAGGCCGGTAATGGCCTGCATTTCTTTGCTTTGTGATTCTCCTCTCTGCAGGTCAATGACCGATTCTCGTCGTACTAATGAGAAGACCGATTTAACGAACAATCAGTGGTTGTAGCGAAGGTGTTCTATTTCTTCGTATATTTATTATGATTTTGATTTTTTTACTTGCAAGTAGAACTTGTTATCTGTACCTTTGATGTTGTACCAGAGTGGTAAGCTGATAAGTTGTATTACATTGCTAGTGGTGGGTAGGGGTGTCAACGAAACGAGCCGAACACAAGCGATCTGGGGTCGGCTCGTGTTCGGCTCGTTTCATAAACGAGCCTAACACGAGCTGGCTCGTTTAAGTATCGACCCAAAAAATTCGGCTCGTGTTTGGCTTGTTTATTAACGAGCTGAACACGAGCTGGCTCAGAAATAATAAGTTAAAATGATTAGAAATGATATATATATAGAAAATAAATTTATGAGATCTTATTCATTAGACTTTGATCTAATGGTTGAAACTTTACGTATAAATTAATTTTTTATAATTGAGTTGGGCTTTAATTTAGGTTGGGCTAAAAATCAAATAATAAAAAAATTATATTTATATATAATTATTTGTTTATATATATATAAATATTAAATATATATATTCGAGCTGTTATCGAGCCGAACACGAGCGAGCTGACCCCAGCTCGTGTTCGGCTCGTTTATTAATAGAGCTGAAAAATTCAACTCGTGTTCGGCTCGTTTACTAAACGAGCGAGTCGATCTCAAGCTCGTTTTGAGCCGAACACGAGCTGGCTCGCGAACAACGAGCTGGATTGCCACCCCTAGTGGTGGGTGATGGTATAATTGTTGGTAGGTTATTTGAAAGTTCAACCGTTTGGATGCAAGCTAAAGTGTATGCGGCCCTAGGTAAGAAGAAATAGTGAATTATTCAATTTCATGACGGTGCTTTTTGATAACTTTTTATGTCAATCGTGTAGTAATTGAATCAGATTAATCATTACTTCAGCTGTTGGAGTGCAAGCCAAAACAGTCCCGATCAGAAGTAGTGAATTGATCGCTTTATTAAAATGCGCGCGCCATATAAGTTAAGATATATGGATGCAATGCAAGCTAAAGTGTATGCGGCCCTAGGTAAGAAGAAATAGTGAATTATTCAATTTTATGACGGTGCTTGTGGATGACTTTTTATGTTAATCGGGTAGTATTGAATCAGATTAATCATTACTTCAGCTGTTGGAGTGCAAGCCAAAACAGTCTCGATCAGAAGTAGTGAATTGATCGCTTTATTAAAATGCTTGCGCGCGCACAATTTTTGTTTTGTTTTGTATAGAGAGAGAGGGAGAGAGAGAGAGAGAGAGAGTTAAGATATATTTGATAGCAGTTCGAAATAAATGTAAAATCTATGGCGTATAATAGCACACAATTACTTAACTTTTTTTTGTTTTGTTTTGTCGAGTCATGTATTTAGATATGTTCCTATGCGTTCAAATGATGAATATATAATATTAGTTTAGTTATGTTACCATGAATACAAATCTACGAACTGATAGGCACTGATATTGTTGCCTCCGCTAGAGGCATAGACTCTCTCTCTCTCTCTCTCCTTTCTCTTTTTGGTGCGGTGACAACGCGTTAGCGCCAAGCTATCTCTCCCTCTTTCTCTCTCTCTCTCTCTTTTTTGGTGTGGTGACAAGGCCTCAGATTCAACGATGGTCAAGTCCAAGAGACATTCTCAGTGGATGCTGATCACATTAAGCAATGCTTTAGAGAGAGAGAGAGAGAGAGAGAGAGAGAGAGAGAGAGAGAGAGAGAGAGAGAGAGAGAGAGAGAGAGAGTTCATGTTGTGTTACACGCCTAAGAATGCACTCATTTTCTAGAGAGAGAGAGAAAGAGTCCATGTTGTGGCACACGCCTAAGGATGCACTCATTTTCTAGAGAGAGAGAGAGAGAGAGAGAAAGAGTCTATGCTGTGGGCACGCGTAAGGAATAAGGATGCACCCATTTTCTTGCCCAGTCGGGCCAGATTCACAAGTTCATTTTTAATCTATTTTTTACCTCCCTTTACCGTTCCATTCGAGGCAGGACGGGGCAGTGTGGGTCGGGAGCGGATAGAAAAGGAAAAGTTTTTCGCCCGCAGCTCTATTTTCTTAGCAGATCAGAGCGAATACAGAATTTATTTCATTTTTTTTATTTTTGGCACCCACCTACCACCCCATTCGTAGTGGATCAGGACGAGCTCTATCAATCCGAATCCACCTATTTTGGTTCTTATCTTGATATAGAAGTGTCCAAATAAAGTAGCAAGTGTTGAATCTGCACCGTCATTTACCCCTTTTTTCTAACCACCACTACAGGGACGATAACAAACAATCATAGAAAATATTTAAAAAAAAAAAAAAAAAAAACCATTTTCACACAATTTTCCGATAAGTCACAACGCAGCAAGATGAACAACATGACATGACACAATCATAGAAAATATTTTTTTAAAAAAAAAACCATTTTCAGACAATTTTCCGATAAGTCACAACGCAGCAAGATAAACAACATGACATCACCAAAAAAAAATTATGCCCTTAAAACTGCAAACCCTAGCAAGTTTTTCAAATCTAAAGTTCAAAATTAAAAAAAAAAAAATTGAATGTACTACTATCGAATTTTTGATCGATCCCTGATACAACGACAAACTTAAATATCCTAAATTGAAGTAACAAAATATAGAGAATAGATGCACTTATTTATGAAGAACATACGAAAATCGGTGTGAAATAACAGGGAGAAAAAATAAGAAGGAAATATAACCGACGCATCGAAACGACCACCGAAGTCGGGTAATGATAAGTTAATTTACCTAAAAGAAGAAGGGGTTTGCATGATGTGTGTATGGTCTTACGACTGAACGGCCAGCCGTTGGAGATGCTCGTAGAATACTTGGAGGCTGACGTCGTCGGTGAAGATGATGTCGGAGCCCGGAGCAACCTCGTGAGCCGAGTTGTATGTGGCCGATGGGTTCAGTTTCGCCAGCAAAAATCTCGCCTGCAGAAAGACCTTGCACTTGTGAGTAATTAGAGCATAAGCATTACACTTGTTTCATCACTTTTTAAGGTTATAAAGCATCTAGGGATTTTCACTTATGTTGTTCTTTTTTATACAAATTGCATTTAGCGCCCGCATGGTGTTGCTTCTGAACAACTTCTCTACTCCAAAAAGCAGCAACCGAATGTTTGGTGAAGAAAACAACTTAAAAAGCTTTTTCTGTGGTTAAAAGGTTGAGACAAGCCTCTAAGCCTCCAAAACGGAAGCTCCAATTTAGAGCTTCTGTATCTCACTATAGCGAGAAGCTGTTGGGAGAATTATATCGAAAGAGTTTTCAGTGCTTTTACAAATGACTTCACTCAAACAACACTCCAGCATTGTATTAAAAAAAAAAAAAAAACCCTTGCGCAGAAGCCCTAGCATGGCCAAACCTAAAGTGCATTAGTTCACTATAGACCAACCTAATAGATTTTCCAAATTTTCCCTAAAATTTCTGTAATCAGTGCATTCAATTGATGAACACTTTGTGGTCAGAAAGCTCCACCAATGCAATATTATAGATGCCAAAGGGCTACCAATGCTACAGCATAAGGATATTATAATACGGACCTGCGAGCCATGTTGATCACAAACAACTAATCTTGGTACAGGGAATCGATCTTTTATAATAAGCTGGGCATCGTCGTGAGGAGCTTGCAACAGTAGAGCAAAAGCCTGCATTTCAAGAATAAGTTATTTAGAATTATCGCTCTCATTCTATAACATAATCAAATTTGGATAAATGATGACTAGAAGTCCTTTTGGTTAGGTTTTGTTTCTGATGGCACAACTTGAGTTCTTCCACCAACAAGTAGAATTTGCTTTCCATAGCATCGCAAATGTTTTGCTGTGCAGTTCAACTCTAAACTACGAAAAGATCAGGAATCAGAGTTCTGAAAAGCAACTAAAGTTTCAGAAGTTGATAATTCAAAAGCTGTGCTCCATTCCATACTTCATTTATAGGTGAATTGCGCTACATTTTGCAATCAGTTACGTAGAATATGTTGCAAAGAACCAGTTAAGTGAGTAATTTGGAGATGAGGTAGCAAAATTCGTAGGCAAAGAAGAGGTCCGTTACTCCCTCGCATCGGCCTTGCATGGTGAATTCATAGTAGTAACAAATTTATTTGCTTAATTATCACCATGAACAAGGACCAACCAGTTCATCTCTCCTATAACTTAAGCCCAATTTAACAAAACAAAATTCCTGCTTCATCACTCTGCACAATATGCAAAATCTAGCCCTTATACTCCCCATCGAAGAGAAGCTTCGAAATTCAAAACTATCATCTAGAGGGTTTCTAGCTAGGGTTGAAGAAGCCCAAACCATAAGCAATAGCACAGATTGCTATAAACGGCATTTGACTTCCTAACTGGTTTACAGCAGCCTAATTAAAGCTGAGAGAGAGAGAGAGAGAGAGGTGTAAGTGTAAGCCAACCCAAATAAAGTAGCAACAAGGTTGTGCAAGTACACGAGCAAAAGAGTAGATCATGTCCTCCTAGTAAATTATATTTGACAAGCTTCTTTGTTTTGATGTCCATTATATAATTATTGGCAAATCAAGTACTGCGCAAATTTCTCTTAATAAATATTGCAGTAAACAATACAAGAATAGAAATGGCTATGGGCCCGGGACAGAGCCTATAGGCCTTATAAAGAAAGACTTGGCCAGGCCCAGACCAGTCCCACGCACTCCCCGGAAGGCATATAGAGAAATAGAGCAAAAAAAACATGGATATCAACACACCTAGAAGTAAGAAACAAATAGAATTTACAGAAAAATAGATAACGAATGAAAGCATGTATTTTTCACATGAGTTACCTGATGCTCTGGCTGATTCTGGTAACCCATGTTGCGCCACTGAGCAACAGTCATACCATGGAAGATGACAATGCTAAAATAGGCATCGAGCAACAATATGCGATCTGCTGCAATGGATGCTACGTCGAGTAACGCAGGAGCTGGAGGTGAATTAAATGAGTATGAGAGTAAAGAAGGTTGGATCATCGCAAGAGAGTTGGTGATACTCTCACGGTTCAACAACATTCGGAAATATGCTGTTTCATCTGGACTATTATTGAACACCTGTAACAAGAAAATCAACAAAGAGTAATTCAGAGTATGAAAGTTTGGCTATAAATTCAAAGATAATTATGTAATAACACATTACCTGTACGAATTGTGAACGCCGCAGATTAAACATGAATTGAGGAAATAGCGATAAATTAGGATGTAAGGTAAATGAAGTAGGATCGTCTTTACGATAATCACCGAATCGTGAACAAAGTCGTATGAGCGATCTGTCCAGCCATCGTGTCGCATCAAATTCTTCCTGAAAATTGAAAGAAGTTATTGCCCCAAAATAACAAAGGGAGATAGAAAAATAAGTCTAGCTAAGACTATTATCCATCATAGATCATTTTTCTAGCGTATGAAACAGAGTTTCCATGTACAATACAAAGATGCAGAAAAGTGTCATTCTCGGGGGGCAATAGACAGACTAGAAATAGTAAGCACTAGCCAGTAGCGAAGCTCATCAAATAGACTTACCTCCATCTCCATTTTCAAGGAGATATATCTTGCTAAAACGACAGCAGCAGTTTCTTGGTCAAAACCTTCAACCAATTCCTACAGTCACAATAATGGCACACAAAAGCAGTCAAGACACTATAGAAGGTACTATTAGTTGACATTAGAAGCAACAGATACATTTTAGTTCCGCTTTTAAAATGTACATGCACATCAAACAGATATACTATAATAAGAAACATATCAAAGCATAGAGAAATTTGCATATCATCTATCCGTGTGAAACTTACTCTTTTATATTCGAGTACTTAGGATAAACAACAATTTGCAAGTAACCATAAGAGAGGAGGAGGAGGAGGAGGAGGAGGAGGAAGAAGAAGAAGAAAATCATAACAATATGACAAACAAAAGCAGTTTGGAAGAAAGTAAACAGTCGAATCACGTTGTTTAGTATCAGCAACATAAAATTGAGAAGAGAAACCCATTTTTAATCATTGGAACAAAGTAGCAAGAAATGCAAATAAATTTGAAGCAATAATAGGTGTATTCCAGGATGAACTGGCCACTATCATGCATTTAATAACATCTTCAAGCAGAGCCTAGTAAATAGCATTCAAAAAAACATGCTGTTAACCTGTTAAGGATGCTGGACAATGGATAAGTCTAAACAAAAGCATAAATTTTCAAATTAGGAGACTGATCTATGCACATATTATTTCAAAGTGCTCTATTACGATAGTATCGTCTTCATGGTTCACATCAGGAGCAGCAATAATATCACAAAAACACATTTTTTAAAAAACTAATAGATCTAAATAAACAAGCTAATCACGTGAACCCTCCTAAAAACTGCATCTGCCAACCAGAAACAAAAACAGCACAACCAACAGTAGCATAACAAAATGGAGAAAAGTGCTCAGAAGAAAGGCCACATCCATATTGAACATTCCTTGTATTTCAAGTCACATGTGGTGTAATGAGACGAAATTCTTCACTATTTATCTCCAATGAATCTCAGATAGAGAATAGATTAATATATCCAAAACTAACCTCTGTTCCGGCAGTACCATCCACCCATTTCTGGGTAATGGTTGTAACCCTCATCCTCATTTGACCTTCTGGATGCTGATAGCTGCAGACAAAGTGACCATCATATCTCTGATTGCAACACTCTACCATGAAAGTAAAAGAGAAAGCCTGAAGCCATAATAAAGGAAAAGTACACCACGGTAACCAGCATCATACTTTGTCACAAACTGAATGTACAAATTGGGATTCGGGTATCCTGGTTGGCTTGAGCGATCACTTGGTGATATATCAAAAAAGACGGTCAGAGAAGTAGTCCTATCAAGACCACACATTTTCCATGCAGTTGTGTTTCCTTGACCAACAACTGAATCAGAACACAAAGCTCCTTTCTGCAAGATATGCAATATAAAATCATTATATCGAGATAATTGACAGTTCTGTGAAAGGAAAAGAAACTACAAATAAATAAATAGGCAAACCTTCTCCAAAGATGTACATGGCCCGATAATTCCCTGAATCTTTATGTCCTTTGAGCAGTTGATTTCAAGTGTACCACTAGAAAACAAAAGCTAACAAGCATTAGTACGCCTCTGGTGTTATACAGTGTGCCTAGTCAACAGAATTCGTGAAGGAAGAATGTGTGCACACAAGCTACCTTTATTACATGTAAATACAAATTCATTTGTTCATTAATGCACATAAAATATTTGTTAATTAATGCACATATAATATAACTATCATAGAAGTACACAAGATGACAAGAAACATGCTAGAAAAATCTATCCAAGCAAAGAAAAGACAGCTAAATAAGCAGCATATGACTCACCCCTTTAATTGATCGTATGTACATGTATGAGAAAGTAGGCAAAGTAGTTGTATTTCGCATACTTATAGCATCAGTTGCATATGATCGAAAGGTGAAGATTCTTTCCTCAATAGGGAAACAAGATTTTTAATTGTAGACTGCGAATCATTAACTCACACTTCTTTCAATTTAATCAATTGTTCAGAAAAGAGAATCACGAGGTCCTCGTGTGCGCAATACAGTAGTTAAACCCAGGTGATTATACATAAGCTAAAATTTGTATTGCAAAATGTTATGGTAAATTGGGTTATAATGCATAAACCCTACATAGTAACAATTAGTTTCCTAAAAGCTCTACGTTCCTGAAAACACTTTTTTATTCTAAATTAGCAGGGAAATGCTCAAACTGAATGATGCATGTGCAAGTATGCTAATTATATCCTGTTTATGGAGTATCAAATCAGCTTTTGGTAGATAGACAATTTTCTAGGTGCCCTACACGTGAAGAAAGGTGTAGCAAAACTCACTTAAAAGAAAGGCCTAAAGACTGCTCGCCATCCTCAAAGATTCGTTTGAATGAATCTTTGAAAACAGAGTGGCCAAAACTTTCAGACAGAACGACAAGACCGCCTGTTCTTTCAACGGCAACTTTCATCTCCGCAACCCCAACCTGACAAAATTATAAAAGGTAAGACTTAGATTGATAGCAAATGAAAGACAATAACCCATGTTTGTGTGATTAGAAATTAAACTAAAACCAAAATCACCACATATGGACAAAATGAAAATAAAGGTGAAGAGCGCCATCAACTTTTATTTCTAAGAAAAACAAATAAAAAAGATGAGATTCTATCAATTGCAGACCCATAATTTACCTATCTACCAGGAAGTACAATTGCAATAATTAACAAATCAACAAAGAAAACTTACCGAGAATTAACTCTCTGATAACACCTCAACTTACCATTTAATAGACTTATCAGAGATGCTGTAACTTTTAGAGTATAGTCAGTCAAAGTAGCCAAGCGGTCCTAGGTGGATGGACCCGTAATATATTGTATCATTTATACAACAAAGAGTTTATCCTCATCGCTTAAACCCTCAAACTATCGTGATGCAAATGTATAGCAATATGATTGTATTCCCTATAGATTAAACCTAAAACTAAATATCATGTTAAACAAACATCAATCACTAGTAGATAATCAGACTTGCAAATTTTCCATTTGTGAGAGTACATATCGTTACATAAGATGATACATTGCACAGAGTATACACCATTACAACACCATGTAAGAAATAAAATGAACAATTATTTAGTGTGACAAAAAATACTTCAAAAAAATAAAAGAACCAAGTATGCATGGTAATAAAGTAAAAAATTCTCAAATATCACATAAACATACTTCAGAAACGTCCTAACAAAATGTCATACAAACCTGGTCAAGTGCAGATGCAAAAAGATCCAACACATGGCCCTGATTAACCAACTGTTTGGCCAGATTGTCATAAAGTTTCACCGCCTTGTGGAAATGCGGAGCTGCATCTTTGTCAAGATCTTTATGTGATCGCACTGGCTCCGACAAATCTTTTGATACAATCTGCAGATACCAATATAAAAATTCCTAAAATTACTTCAAAGCGGTAGCAACAGAACTACAATTTCGATGCAGTAAAAAATCTTACGCAACAAACTTACTGAACAGAAGCTGACAGATAGCATGTTATGCAAGTTACTTGTTGCGTATTAAGCAGACGTTATTGTCTTTTGAGTAGAAATAAATACTCAGATAAGAAATCTGTACTATTTTCACTGCATAACTTATGTATAAGTAATTGCACACACAAATGAACACACAATTACACATAAAATAAATTCGGAACAAGTCAAGAGCATAAAATAACTAATAATCATAATTAAACTAGATATACTCAGGAAAACCACCGATTGAGCAATTGCGTTGATAAACCACCAACCCAATTTTTTTAAAAACCAAATCTTTGCCCGAACAAATTCAAGCGTGAAAAATGCATTAAAGAAAGCAGGCTTCTTTACCATTCCCGGCCCTTCAGTACATGGCCCACCAACCAAAGCTATGATCCGAGCCCCAGTACCAGGCATGCACGCTCCCAACAAGCCGGCCGCAACACTGAGAGCAACACCCGTGCATCGCAACGCTCGGTTTCCTGCCTCCACCGGCCACTGATCAGTCTGCAATTCATCCAACAACTGCAAACAAAAGCCAAAGTTAAATTTTTTGCAAGCTATTTGTTCTAATAATTCAGTAAAAGCACACAGACCCCACCTGTACAGATCTTACCTTAACAATAGTGCATTTTAAAATGGATTAGGTAAAAAAAAAAAATCTGATTTTACTACTTCACCTTTGGAACTAAGGTACTTGTAACCTTTTGAAGTAAATAATCTATTACCTGACATAAGATGCTACAATATGTTTTCACAATAATTGTCGAGTTTTCATATGATTAACAAAAATTAGGCAGTCAAATTGAAAATTTTAAATTGCAGGTATCCATCCATCGCAAAAATGCACCGTAATTCAGGTAAAAACTGCAGGTTTCCACCTTCTGATCAAAATATTATTGCAAGTGGGGAAAGAGATTCATCCAATCTCACCGAATTGAGGGTGTACTCGCAGTCCGACGCAGGGAGGAGGAACCTATTGACCGAGCCCGACGGATGGAGCCGACCGTTGGCCTGCGGCAAACCCTTAGGGTTCGGGAACCCCGCCGCGACCGCTCCTCGCCCTCCCGCGGCCGCCAACCCGAGCTGATCCAAGATCTGCTCCTTGGAGATCTCCTTCGTGCCCCGGAACACGTAGATCTTGGACAGATCCGCGAAGCCCAGCTCGTGCAGGTGCACCTGCGTCCCGAACGTGACGAGGCCGACGAGGGCGTGGTCGGGGAGGAGGCCGATGGCGCGGCGCATGGCGGATTTGACGAACCCTAGCTCCTCCTCGATGAGGCAGGTGTCGATGACGAAGAGGAACACGGGGGGCGGGGGCGGGGAGGCGTCGAGGGGCGGGGGCGCGTACTCGACGGTGGAGCACTGGGGGTAGAGCTCGCCGGGGACGTTGGCCTCGCTGATCCCGGCGTAGTGAGGTGGGAAGTGGTTGCGGGAGAAGCAGAGGGGGCAGATCCAGATCTTCGCGGCGAAGTCGACGCGCGCGCAGGGGTTGAGCGCCGCGGCGCAGGGGGGCTTGCATCGGAGCGGCGCGTAGGGGAGGACGACGAGCGCCGGCGAGGTGCGGAGCGGGGATATGGAGGCGGCGACGGGCACCACGCACTTGCTCGCCTCCACCTTCGATCTGGGCCACGACCGCCATGTGAGCCGCACCGCGTCCGGCCCATCGGGGTCCGCCGCCGCCGCCGCCGCCGCCGCGGAGAGGTCCGCCGCCATTGTTGGTGGCGGTGGAGCTCCGGTGGAGGAGGAGGAGGAGGAGGAGGAGGAGGGAGAAGGGTTTCGAGAGGTCACGGATCGAGAAGAGAGAGAGAGAGAGAGAGAGAGTTATAGCTCTCGAGGGGGAGTCGCGATCGGAGGAAATGGGTCGGGAAGAGGAGGAGGAGGAGGAGGGGGGTTTAATCGCGTTAATGAGGTGAAAATTGCACGAAGACCACCTCAACTATAGTTAACTTTGAAATCGGTCCTGAACATTTTCCTTTATTGAGATAATTACCTATATACCCCTCAAAACTTCTGAAATATCTTATTTACCCCTACTTTTTTTTTTCAAATTGATAACTTCAAATACTACCCATGTGGTTTCGTGCTTTCTCACTTTAGTGCCATATGGTTTAAAACGTATCACTTTAGTACCATGTGGTTTGGTTATTCTCTTTTTTTGTTATCTTTTCGTTAATTTTTTCGTTAAATTATACTAAAAAACTTCAAATATCTCACATATGGTTTATCGAATATTCATTTTGCTATCCTGTAGTTTTAACTTTCTCATTAATTTAACGAAAAAATTAACGAAAAGATAACTAAAAGAGAATAACCAAACCACAGGGTACTAAAGTGATACGTTTTAAACTACAGGGTACTAAAGTGAGAAAGCACGTCCATGTGGTATTTGAAGTTATTCCTTTTTCAAATATGTTCCTCGTATATTTCTCCGTTATTCAAAAAATATCCCGCTGTTAGTGTCCGTTAAATTATCTCAGGTCAAACCAGAGTTAAATTTCAAATATAGTTAAAAAATAGTGAAATTACCTATTTTGTTCCTAATTTAAGGGCAAACGAGAAAAGTTGGTGGCGGTAGAAGGGTATATTTAAAAAAATAAAAAATAAAAATACTCTTTCATCCCTAACTTAAGGATAAATAAAAAAATTGGTGACGGTAGAAGGATATATTTGAAATAGTAAAATAATAATTTCGCAGAGATAACAACTAATTATAACAGTTTACTAACAGAATTTAACTCTATGGGTATATTTGAAAAAACTTAAAAAAATTTTTAAAAAATTTAATATTAACTTTCTAAGATGAGTAAATATAAAAGTATGAAACTTTTCAGGAGTATATAAGAAATTGCCCTTCTTTGTTTGTTGGTTTTAGCATTTTCCTTTCCTTTTTAGGGGTGGTGAACTTCAATTTGGCTCCTTAACTATGGACGGTTTTGAAATCGCTCCTCAACAAAAAAAATTTATTTTCGCCTCGTTCTCACTTGTGTCACTCTTCTCGCTGTGTTTTTCCACTATAAATATTTTATTTTCGGCCGAAATTCAAACTCTTTAAAAAAAGCTTCAGGTCGGAGCGAATTACGAAAAATAAATGAGAAAAAAATAATAAAATACGAATCCATCTGTCGCACCTCCAAGTTTTACGCCATTCATTTTTTGCCAAAGAAACAACAGAACTAGAGAAACTCCAGTTTTACAACTATACAAATAAGCAGTGAAAGAAAAATAGTTTTAACCTGAACTCTAGTTCATCTGACAGTTTACTTCAATTTGAACTTCGCTTTTAGTGAAACAAACAGACCCTCGTTCGCAAACAGTACTCATTCGACTACGATATATCTATATCTTGGGTCGACCTATATCTTTCTTATATTTATATCTCGACACTGTTTACGACACACGCCCAGCACGAATTACCACTCATATAACATGCGGAGATTACTCATTCGACTACAATATACCTCTATCTGGAATAGATCTATATCGCTCCTATATTTATATTTCGACACCGTTTATGACACGTCCAGTATAGCATAGGTCGTACTGATTCGGTTACGATATAATTTGAACTTCACTTTCGTGATAACTTTTTTTTTTCCTTTTTGGTTTAAGGCCAATAACTATAGCCAAATCTTTTATACTAAATGGGCCCTAAAATCCAAGCCGGGCCAGACCGGGTCGGGTTGAAGTTTTATATCCGACCCGGCCCGGATCGAGACCAACCGGTCCAATTGTACAACTCAATCGCCCTTAATAATCCAACGGCCGAGATCGCTTAATCTACCAGATTAATCCTACGGCGGTGGATTCACCCGCATAAAAATTTCTATGCACGCAATCGTACCATAAGCTCCCACACAAATCGAGCCCTATAAAGAGAGCTAGGGTTTTTGGATTGTGAGCGAAAGGAGCGCGGCGGCGACAGCGTCCTCTAGAGAGAGAGAGAGAGAGAGAGATCCTCAATCGGCGACAATGGGTGAGTGGATCAAATCCCAAATCGTGATCACGTAAACCCTAGTTTGATCTCCTCTACGTGTTTTTTCTGAGTAAACGACCATGGCGATCTCCTCTTTTGCGCAGGTATCTCGCGTGACTCCATGCACAAGCGCCGCGCCACGGGAGGGAAGAAGAAGGCGTGGAGGAAGAAGAGAAAGTAATAGAACCCTCCTTTTTCAGTATATATGTTTGCTTGATTTGATGCTTAGTCATTATTTTGATCTTATTGTAGATATCCAAATGGCTAATTTGCTTGCAAGAGTATTAGATCCGTGTATTTGCTGCTGTTTTTTCATCCATTTTTGGTTAATTTTTTGCTCTTTGTTGGGTAAAGCTTTGTTTTTTCTATTAAATTTGATTACAGGAGAAAGAAGGAAATTTTGCTGCTTGTTGCAACAAATTTTGCTTATAGAGAAGAGGAGCGTAAAAGGAACTCTGTGTGATAATAGTTTTATTTAAACAATACAATATGTACACAGAGAATTATATATGAAGATGAACTAGCTATTCAAGTATAGGCCCCGATTTTTAACATGAAATTCTGTTTTCAGAGTTTACGACAACATTAGCTATACAACTCCAACGACGCCATGCACTTATCTTCTAGCTTATTGTTTGAATGAATAAAGTTGGTGATAGATGTGGAACCACCGCTGTACTCTAAATGCTTAAACTATTAGAGAATGGTGTTTAAATATTTTTATATTTAACACTCCTCGCGTCTGGGCTCGAGTCTTTTTATAGGCCCATGACGTAAACTTGAATTAAATGGAAGAAAATTAATAATACTAGCGTGACTCGAACTTAGGAACTCCTGTTCTGATACCATGCGAAATAAATGAAACAACCGATGGGCTCGAGCCCAGACGTGATGGGGGGAGTGTTAAATATAAAAATATTTAAACACCGTTTTCTATCAGCTTTAGCTTTTAGAGTACAACGGTTGTTTCACAATAGATTGAGTTTTGCAATATTTTTTGTTGTCATCTGTTTCTCCGCTTTCCGTCTAAATATGATACACAGTAGCATACAAAGCTAGTCTGAGGATATTAGTGTAGAAAGACTTGTTTTTTATAGTGAAACCTAGGATACCAATCAACATCATGCTTTTCGATGCTAGTAGTTTTGCATTGAAGTTTGTTCTGGGCGTTTCTTCGTCTTTTTTTTTTTTTTCCCCTTTTCCTATTTTGCTACCCTCTCCCGCAGAAAGGAATTAGTACCTTTGGGTAAAATAGGTTTTCTTGTTATCAACTTATTGCATTGTAAAGGAACATTGCATGTCTTGAACTAAACTCATGCTAATTTTCTGTTTTTACTTCTTTAGACAACATATCGAATGCTATATGAAGCACTTTTTTAAAAAATCTGTGGACCATTTTTTTGTATTTTGATACTTCACCAAATTTGCTGTATATTTCATACGAATTTTCTCCGATTTGTGTTTGAAAGGTATGAGTTGGGTCGCCAGCCTGCAAACACCAAGCTCTCGAGCAACAAGACCGTCAGGAGGGTTCGTGTTAGAGGAGGCAACGTGAAGTGGCGCGCTCTCCGTCTGGATACTGGTAACTTCTCGTGGGGGAGCGAGGCAGTGACCCGCAAGACCCGTATCCTCGATGTGGTCTACAATGCCTCGAACAATGAGCTTGTGAGGACGCAGACTCTGGTCAAGAGCGCCATTATTCAAGTTGATGCTGCCCCCTTCAAGCAATGGTATTTGCAGCATTACGGTGTTGAGATCGGAAGGAAGAAGAAGGCCCCTGCTGGTGCCAAGAAGGAAGCAACAGAGGTGAGTTCTTTTTTTTTGGGTTACCTTGTTCCCTTTTCTTTCCTTTGGCAATCATATAATTAGGGGTGGCAATCCAGCTCGCTGTTCGCGAGGCAGCTCGTGTTCGGCTCGAAATGAGCTCGAGATCGAATCGCTCGTTTAGTAAACGAGTTGAACACGAGCTGAATTTTTCGGCTCGATACTTTAATGAGCCAGCTCGAGATCGGCTCGTTTGATAAACGAGCCAAACACGAGCCAGTTCCAACTCGCTCGTGTTCGGCTCGTTGATACCCCTACATATAATTATTCAGTTTCTGATAAATTTAGTTTACTTTTTTATTATTAAGTTATTATTTGAAAATTCTGAGTTGTTTAGTTCAAAGTCTTAGAAAATATTATCCATTACTTCTCTAGGTGATATATATATATGTAGTGTGTACATGGTTAATGTGTCTTAGTAGTTAGTAAGTGGTTACTATATGTAAAGTGAGAATTTGATTTAAATTTAGGTTATGTTTGCTAGTAGATTTTTTAGTCATTGGTATTGTTGCTGTTTTTCCGTTCTTATAAACAAAACTTCTATATAATTGGATAAGTTCGCAGGTGGACTTCAATTCTGCCAGATGCCAAAGGGCATTTTCTTCAAAAATCACAAAAATGCAAAAAAGTTACTTCTATGCTTTTGTCAATGGTTGCTCCCCCAGAAAAAAAAAAACAAACTAAACCTTTGTGTTTAGTGTTTAGAAAGCACCTAAGTATTCTCTTTAGTGTTTTCTTATGGCAACTGTTTGAATTAGCATTTCATAATTTTATATTTCCGTTCTCTGCCTACTTTGAGAGACTTCATTGACTTTCTTGATCATATATGTGGAACTTCATCGGCTAAAGTGAACAAGTGTAAAAGTGTAGGGTTAAGCCCGAGTGTTACTCCCTTTCTTCTTCTTTTTTGCCCCCTTAAATCACACTTTTCTTCGACTTAAATGGTTGATGGCGGATGGCAGGAGGGGGAAGCTGCTGCAACGGAGGAAACGAAGAAGAGCAGCCACGTCCTCCGGAAGCTGGAGAAGCGGCAGCAGGGCCGGACACTCGAGCCCCACATCGAGGAGCAATTTGGTGGTGGGAGGTTGTTGGCCTGCATCTCCTCTCGCCCTGGCCAGTGCGGCAGAGCTGATGGGTAAGAACGAAAACTTTCTCATATTTTTCATCCCCCCCCCCCTCCCCCTGAATATTATGTTCTCTAGTAAAATTGTAAGGAGCCACCCACGTGCCGATTCGAACTAGAAGTTTCTCTTTTTCGTCAGTGAGTTCAAGGTTCTGTTAAAGTTAACGGCTACGTCTTCAACAGGGCAGGTTTAATTGATGGAATAGCTCAAACCAGAAAAAAGAAAAGAAAAACTGAAAGTTTGAGATTTGTTGCTCAAATTAAAAAAGTTAAATTTAAGGGTTTGTTTTTAAGTTACCAATAATACAGCATCTCGCTCATTCTCTCATTTAATTTTTTTTCTTTTTCTCTCGTAGATATATACTCGAAGGAAAAGAGCTCGAATTCTACATGAAGAAGATCCAGAGGAAGAAGGGCAAGGGTGCCGCAGCCTAAGTATCGCCTATCTCTCTCTCTCTCTCTCTTTTACACTCTCGTTTGATTCCGTCGAACCGACCCTTTCTTTTCCTGCCGTTTTATTTTGGATTTAGTGTTGGAACTTCGAACTCGGGATGATATGAATGCCGCATTTAGAAATTTTGATATGCAGTAGCTGTTAGGTATGAAAACAATGCCTGTAACTTAAGTCACCTACAATGGAATTCTATTTTCCTGTTGCATGGTTTTGGGTACCCATCTATTCTACTTTTAATGTATTTGAATCTCAATTATGTTTGCGAATTATTATTACACCTGGAGGTGGATCAATAGCTTCTTTTTCGGAATGCTTGAATCCTAACTAACTCAAATTGGGTAAGATGCATCTCTTGGTCCTTGTGTGATTGTGATTTCGCTGCTTAATCCTTTGCTCGTAAATATTTTGGGAACACCTTTAATTCGTGCATTAATTTAACTCATTAATAATATATAAGAACAATATTGTGATGGATTTAAAGTGTTCTCCAATTTCACCTGTGTTTGTTTGTTTCTTTAACCTTGTATGTGTGAAAATGAATATATTAATAAATAAAAAGGATGTATCACACGTATGTAGAAGAATTTTCGATGCAGTGAAACACGGCCCTTTGTGGAAAATTATAGTATTAAAAAATATAGATAGATGTAAAGAACAAATTAAAGCCTTACTTGACATCATTGTTCTTTTTTGACTTATTCTAAATTCAATTTTTATATAAAAGAAGTGTCGTGGTGAATTTTTTTTTTTATTTTTACAATGCTTGTATCTAAGATATTTATTTTACAACCTAAAAAACACACTTCAATGCCTTTCCTTTTTGTTGGTTTCTCAGAAGTTAAACTTCCAAAAGCTGCATAAATTCAACCCTAAAAAGGTATTTGGTTCGTCCAAAAAGCAAGGAAAAAAAATTTCCAAGAAATTTTTTTAAAATTTTTCATCCTTTTGATTTCAAAAGATTACTAGCTTTTTTTCAAAATTTATTTTCCAAATTTCTTCATTTTCTGATTTTTTTTAAAGAAAAACATAAACGTTAATTTTCCATAAAATTTGAAATTTGTTTTTAAAATAATTAGTTTTGTTTGAAACCAAAACAGAAAAAAAAAAAAAAATTCCACAAAAAATTTCTCGAAAAACTTTTTTACCACACTTTTAAGAGAAACCAAACAGTCCTACGTCCTCGATCAAACGCTTTGCTGCCGCCTGCAGCTAAAAAGAATGAAAACAGGAGGGTAAAAAGCAAACAAACGGAAAAAAAAAAAAAAAAAAAATCACAAACACTGGCCAACATGTGAACACCTTGAGAAAGGCTCAAACCATAAATAATGAACTCAAATCTCCTCTAATAAGACACACCAAAGGTTGAATCGCATATAAATCGAGCCACACATACATATAACCTAAGATATAGCAACAATAGATACTAATAATATATATATATGCTTAACACCACACATAAAACCACTTCATCTTCTACCCCAACACAGCTACTCAAATCTTTCTTGTTGCAGACATATAAATTTGATCGCTGATCGCGTATCGGAACAACGAACATGCAGTAGAACTGCGACTCTTTTAACTCCTTTATTTACAGAGCCTCATGTTAGCAGTCAGACTACCTGTCGTACGGGAACTCGGCGTCGTTTTCCGTCACCTTAAAGGGCTTCGGATGCTGGCCGCAGCAGTAGAGGTTCCACATTTTGAAGTAAGCTCTGTCGAGATTCCGCACCTGGAAAAGGTTAAAAACGTCAGAGGTTTATGGAGCTTCGGCGGAAAGGAGGACGAATTCTTTGTTAAAATGGTCCCAATTGCACAAAACCATGTAACTTGTTCACTTTATTAGCACATTAATGAAAGCTCATGCTTTTTCGGTGTGGTTTCACAAAGCTTCTATTTTCTATAGTAGAGAAGCTGCTTCAAAAGCTGGATTCAAACGAGCACTAAATGAATTGAGACAACTGAATTGGCATGAGAGCGTACCCATCGGGCGGTGTCAAAAAGTGGGCAAAACATGCGAGCTTCCTTCAATCTATCTCCAAGCGCCTTGAGCTTCGCGGGATTTAGAGCCAGTGTGACAGCCCTTTCTTCATACTCTTGCATACTGAAAAGGACAAAGGATAGAAATCACATCTAAGTTCTTCAATTTTGTAAAAGATAAATTCATCAACTATGAAAGCGTAAATTGCAAGATAATTTTGATAATTTTCCCATGATAATTTTGAAATGTAAGGGCGGCGAGCGGTGAATTTTGTAGTTTAAGAGATAACATACAGGTTTCAGTATTCTCGCGTGCAAAATGGAAAGCACAGTATCATAGGTTTATGGGTTTTTTTAACGATTTAGACGAGTTGGTAATATATTAGTTTAATTACCTGCTTACGATCATCTCTTCGCCAACTCCAGTAGCTAGACACAACGAACCGGCCACTCTAGTGGCCATTTTCTCCAGCGGTCGTGTAATCATCGGCAATCCGGCCCATAATACATCTGTGCCTGTGGTGTGTGCATTACACAGGGGCCTGGTAATAAAAAGGGCAAAAAAAAAAAAAAATTATAGCAATAAGCATTAAATACCAAAGAAACATGAATGCGAGAATTATTTGCCAAGAAACACCGGCTCACGTGTCGAGGAAGAGATCCGCCAAAGCGCTTCGACGAATGTGCTCGCTTTTCATCGCTACATCCGTGAAAATGATCTGATCTGGCCTCACCCCCTTTGCAGCAGCATCTGTCCAGGAGAATTTTATAAGATAAATACAACTAAAAATTGTTGAATTTTGTGCATGTAGGAGTCCTAGACAGTTTTTTTTTAAAAATTAAAATAATCCTAACATTGCTGCAGCTCAAAGTAAAAGTTTCAAAAGTCATAAATCTGTTAAAAAGAAGTGCTGAGCACTGATTAAGGTGGGCCTTTTGAATGCACTTACATGCTCGCAACCTCATCTCGCCTGCAGCTGGAAACCTTAGCAGCCACAGTACACTATTTGGAACTCGTCTAAGAATATTGCACCTGCGAAATGTTAAAGCATATATAAGTGTAAATAATAATAATGTACAATATCGTGACTTGATATATTCAGATACTTTATGTATAGAAGTATATTAAAAAACATTATTACCAAGTATTAAAAACTTCAGGGTCCATCTTGTAAAGCTGATTAAAGCATGCGAAAATAAATTTATCTTCAGGCAACCCATAATCAGACCGTTTATGTTTGCAGCCCGGATCGAGAACATCTCGGTTCTTCTGATGATCATAATAACAAAATGTTAGTAGAAAATCACTGTAAGTCAAGAAGCAAAAGCAGTAAGTTTCAGAGACAGTTATCCGCCTTATTCGGCCAAGAGCCACATATCCTCAGAGGGGATAGTAATTAGGATAAAAGCGTGTTATTACAGAACAACTTGTGGAAAACAATTCCGGCAAGAGAGGACAGTTTTGTCCACCACTTTATCACCACTTATACCCCTACTCTTTCAAATAAACCCTCATTATTGCAGTTTCCTCTCATGTTTAATCAAACATGTAAGGGGCATTGTTCTCGACCACGACAGCAGAATACCCCATTAAGAAAAATGTCATTCCATCTATATATATTCCCAAACCAAATTGTGCCTAGAACGACAAGTTCATTACCTGCTTATAATCATTCACGAAGTAGCAATGAGGCAGATGGACAAGATTCTCAGAGTAAATATGTGCGAAGCGCATAGGTGAAACAAACTGCAGAAGCCGGCAAAAAAAGCATCATAAGCACACATCAGAAAGAAGGCATCAAAACACACGCAGCATGGCAAGTTAGTATTGATAAAGAGAATTTATTGTCTCAGACCTCATCAGTGACCAAATAGTCGATGTATGTTGCACCAGTTGTCCCCGGAAAGCCCATGTAAGAAACCTGAATAGGTGCTGGTTGCATAGCGAAAATTTCATTTCGAGCACCCTAAAGAAAAGGAATCAGACAGAAGTCAGCAAAAGATTACTAACAAGATTACATTGTTTTTTTTTCTTTTTTTCTTTTTCCCCTCTCCTATGCAGATTGCTCAGGTAAGATCTGTTAGTTTTCATCAAGTAACAATAATGAGAATACATATTAAATATATCAATGCCTTTACCGAGTTAACCTGGGTGTTTTTAGGTTAGAAGCAAAAGAAGAAGTCAAGAAATAATGGGCACCTTGGTATATCCATTAAGATTGACTAGGATCTGTATCTTATCTTCGTTGATCAACCTGGCGATCGCATCAGACGTCATAGAAGATACATCAATAAAATGCTCGGCTTCAGACTGAATACGCTGCCTCCACTCGGTGCCATCATTTTGACTCAGTGCATAACAGAAAACCTGTAAGCATAACAGTCTGTCAATTCTCAGAAACCAAAAGGCATGAGAATCACTATTTAAAGAAAGTTCTTTTGCAGTTACACTTGCAGCGTCTGAATTTTCATACACACACACGCCCAAAATAAAGCATGAGGAGCACTATTTAAAGATACTTTATACATACAGATGCAGCATTTGAATTCTCACAAATATACGGCCAAAATGCATTTTCTTGGGGAGAAATCAAATTCAAAGGAGAAGTTGGTTTTGTATCAAAAAGAATTTGTCAAAGAGTGGCACTGTTTTTAAGGAGAAGGGCGTAATTCTAGAAAATAAAGGCCTCTTATGGGGCATGGTTATCCTGCTCAACATCTCTTTTATTCACTCAAGAGGAATGTGGCAATTAATCGATGGGAAGTATAAAAAATATATAGTCTAACAGTCCCACTTATTATAATGGGGTGGAATTCACAATATTGAGAAATCATGATTATTAGGACTTTAAATGGACTAAAATTCGAGTCCTAGGCGAAAGTATCAGCGGATAACTTGTTATGGCATCCAAACATGCCCTTCTCTCTCGACAAGAATATGAGAGAATTTGGAATTTGAAAGGACACATATGCAAAAGTTAATAATTTTACAGGGGTGTATATGTAAATATCTGGAAAGGAGAGTGACCTCAATGTTCTCCCGGTTGTGCATGCCGAAAATAGAGCCCATAAGATGAGATAGAGGATGGTTGCCAAAGTCACTACTCACATATCTGCAAAACACTTGCGCGTTTCTATGTTACTTTAAGGAAAAGAAAAAGCAATATCGAAAGGGAGAAGGTGAAATACTTACCCTACCCTTAGCCGACCTAGTCCGCCTTCACTCTTCACAGGAATGGGAGGGGGGTGAGTAAAGGGAGGAAGCGTGAAACGAGAAGCTATCAGTGTACAATGAGCAGCGTACTTGCGGCTGAAAAGTAAGTCATTAGTTTAAGGCACAAATCCATCTTTCTAATTACATGATGAACTGATGAATCAAGCTCACACACAGTCACACCCACACACTAACTAGAGGTCAATAGTAAATAGAACCCTAAACTTTATTTGAGCCCCCAAGTAATGTGCAGTTTGATTTCAGAAACTTCTTTTCCAATTCAAATGGTTTTCAACGAAGAAATTACCATGTAGTCCAAGAAAAAATATATTTCATTTTTTTCATTTTTTTTCATTTTTTTTTGGTGGGGGGAAGAACTGCAGAGTGGTTCAAATACAAAATCTTAAAGAAAAGAATGTGTCACCTGATTTCCAAGGCAAGCATGGGATCAAGTGGGTACGCTATAGCATGGAATGGTTGCACACTTGGAAGAACCGACATCTGAAAATAAAGCATGAATTAATTGAGCTTATAATTTTAGATGAGTAACTTGATTTAAAATCCAAACAAGAAGAATGAAAAAAAAAATTCACAATTCAATTGATGAATTTAAACCTTTATCTGCCTTCTAATAATTCCTTCAACCTCAAGAAACTTGTTCTCTCTATCTTCCCAATCACAGACACACTGCACACGGCCAAAGAAAATATGTAATTTAATTTATTATCACACATGTCAAAATAAATAAATAAATAAATATATATCCAGTCTGCTCAAAATGAAGCATTAAACTACCTGCAAAGTGTGTAAAAGATTACAAGTAGCTTCCGGAAAGTCTGGACGCAGATAAAGAGCTTGTTTATAGCTCTTTATAGCAGCTTCAACATGTCCACTACAAAAATCACATACCAGAAAATCAATCCAGTCAATACACGCAAACAAACATGTCAAAGAGGCTTTTTAATCCCTTACAGTACATGTATTTGAATTTATTCTTTCTAAAATGCACCTATGACCTTAAAAATATATTGCATTCGTATCTATTCACCTCCATTTTCAGTATCTGTGGACCTTACTAACACCTTGAGGCAAAAAATATACCCTCCCTTTGCATTAACAACCCTTTAGAAATGATTCAGAAATGATTCTAGGTGTCGACACCTTTTGCCAAAATTTAGTCTTTTAGATGGTATAATTGTAACGGTCATTTCATGGGTTTCTGTTTCCAATTTTTGGTGACAGAAACTTAAGCAGCGAGGCATATAGGTAAATTTTAACTTTGGACAGCTATACTTGGAAACACATGATTTTGAAAGCACATATGCAAAAACCCTATCTCCAATCTGAAATTAATTTGAGAGAACACGGTAAAACACCTGTCCTTATAAGCTGAGGCTAAGTTTGCATGAGCTTCTGCCATAGTCGGCCTTATTGTCACAGCTCGCATATAATCCTGTATCGCTTCATTAACTCTACCAATCTCTTTGAATGTGTTCCCCCTGTTAACTAGGGCATCAGCTGCCACGGGATCTATTCGGAGCACCTCATTGTAGCAAGCTATAGCGTCTGGATAGTTTCCCTGACATCAGCAATAGAAAGACAAAGTTTAGGAAATTCAATTAAAACTAATATCAAATGCTAATAAAATTGAAACGTTAAAACAAGCTAGAAAAGTAATAGGAGAAGTACTTGTTGTTTATATATCACCGCTAAATTGCTAAAAGGAGCAGATAATCCAGTTGTTACAGATAATGTTGCCTTGTAGAATGAAGCAGCTGTACTTATCATGTTCCTGCAAGTTTAATTGGTCTTTCCCTCTGTAAACTGATCTCATAATATGCAACAAAGTTTCACATATTCTCATACTTTTTTATGCACGTTAAAACATCTAAAGAACTCACCATTCCATGTATACATTACCAAGGTTAGTGAGAGCTTGTGGGTGGTTAGCTTGCAGGGTGAGGCATGACTTAGCAAGGGAAAAAAGATAAAATTAGACCATAAACAAAATTGATAAATAAAAAGGAGGCGGAATAGAAAAATGAGATGGCTCACTTGGTAACAATTGATAGCTTCTTCCAATCTACCGGCATCTTTAAGAGCATTTCCCTTTAGGATCACAAAAAAGACAACTAAGAAAGTAATATTTTGACTCACTATTCACTCTATAGAATAAGGGGTGTATATTAAAATACCAGATTGTTGTATGCCTCCACAAAACGGGAATCGCAAATTATGGCTTGATTGTAGTGGAGAATCGCCAAATCAAGCTGACCTTGCTCATAGTAAGTGCTTGCAAGGTTTCCTGCACCAAAATATTCATTTCATCCCTCTCTCTTATGCTCTGTAATCAGCTACATTTGATATACAAGAATATACCGTTCTAACCGCTAAGTTTCACAACTTCAGTTGTAAAAATCATAATTTTCACATTATACACTCAAATATTAAACCCAACAATGTACCGCATGGCCCGTAAGTAAAGCGATATATATTGCCCAAGCCCCAGGGAAAAACATTTGGAGGTGAAGTCATAAACATAGTTTGAGAGGGGCAATATACAGGTGTCAAAGTTTCAGGGTGGCAAAAACAGCCAATTTGCATTGCCGAAAACAAGATGCATGAAAGGAAACTAACAAATAGATCTTGCCTCAATGATACTATCAAATAATCTTGAAAGGGCGACACTCACCGTATGCCATGGCATAGTCAGGACGTGACTGCAGAGCATGCTGGTAGCACATAATAGACTCTTGAGGCATTCCCAAAGCCTGGAAAAGCCAAGTAAAAAACTTTTGTTTTCCTCCGAAAAGCACTTCCTACTTCCTAGCAACTTCTGCTGCCTGGTGATATTGTCACAATTCATCAAGGCTTACCTTGTAAACATTCCCCATATTCAGGTAGGCATCAGCATACGATGGCTTGAGTTTAATAGCTTCCTGATAACATAATCCGACGACAACATGTTATTTTATGTCCATGCAGATAAATTTACCAGATTAAATGACAAACTAACATTTAATGACCCCTTACATCACAGAATTTGTACGTCCAATACCTAAATGGCAACAAAATGGACTTTTAAGGCCAAACACATCAAACTTCAATTTATAGGAAAATTCTACCTTATAATAGAGGAGGGCTCTGTTGAGATCTCCAGCCTCCATGAATAGCCCGGCAAGATTCGACCATGCAATAGCAAAGGTGGGCTGAATCCGCAAAGCCTCAATGTAGCACTTGTATGCCTGAATAAAGTTCCATATTGCATGCAGCAAGTGACAAGGCATTCATAATTTACAATGCTCAATGATATTATCCAATATGAAATATCTACAATTGAAGTGCTTCAACAGAAACTAGTAATCCCTTTGCAAAACTGATAGGTTTAGTCCAACGAAATTATTTTGAGATTTCAGATGTATATCCCTGCAAATAACTTTGCAGATACCCCTTGAAACTGCCGTCTTTAATGAAATCCCATTACCCTTAGTTACACAATCCAATTCATGAGAAATAGGCTTTTCATTAGAATAAGTTTTCTAACAAGAGGCATTTTGGAAATACAAGGAATACAAAGTTTCTGAACAACACTGTGAACAATTAGATTTTCAAGAGTAGCAGTTGCATTCACTTCTGACATTGAAAGAAAAATTAGGTAAAAGTTAATGGAAATCCCCTTAACTACAGGCCATCGAGAAATGGCTCCCTTTAGTTTACTTTTTTTTATTGGCAATCCCTTAAAGTTTTGATTTTTCTTAAATTGAGTGATTTTAGCTTAATTAAATTGAGAATTTTATTAAGTTCATTGGTGATTCCATCAAATTTTGACTCTAATCACTTTCTAGCAAACGGAACTGGAATAATCCAGCTGATAACAAAGAGAATCATTAAATTAAACAAAATTTCAAATAAACTAGAATAACCACTAAGAAGAAATTTGACGGGCGGTCGATCAAAAAACAAAGTAGAGTTTAGGGGCCTATTTCAAAATGTCCTCTAGATGACAGGGTCTCAGTAAATTTTTACCAAAAAATTTATGGCATTATTTGCATAAAATTCAGTACCTCTTGAATAAATCCTTGGGTTTTCAGCAAATTTCCAAGGTTACTATGGGCATCAACCTAGTCATACAAAAGAAGAAGTTAATATAAACTCTCAAGGCATAGGAAAATGCCCAGAAAATAATTGTTGATACTTGCCAGACGAGGATTCAGTGAGAGAGCCTGTCTACAACATTGTGCTGCCTCATTCAGTTTTCCTTTCCGAGTGTACGCACTAGCCAAGTTGGACCACGCATCGGAAAAGTTAGGCCGGAGCTGGAAGCAGTACACAAAACCAGCAAAAATTGAAGGAAAGAATTAAGTGAATAACAAAGAGAGTTTTTTTCCCACAAACCAAATGAAAATAAATAAAAGGAAAAAAAAAAAAGGAAGCCGAATATTTAGTGCCAAACATATTGAAATCCCAGAAATACTAGAAAACGTGAAGAAGATTAACATAACAAAATACTAGAAAATGTGGAGTAGTTTCCCTTCTCAAATAGGTGGACACAGTATACATGTTAGAATGCCAATCAACTTATATATGAAAATTATGACATGGATAAATCATAAATGCCGTCAAGAGGAAAGATTTAAGGAATGATAATGGGGAACTAAAAGAAGCTAGCGATGAGGGGAAAAAAAAACCCGTATTGCACCTACTTTGGGTTTATTCAATTCAATCTAAACGTAACAAAGCAAAAGAGGTTCCCAAAATGGACCTGAATTAAAGCAATTAGAGCAGATGGGATATTTCCTCATTTCGGATAGAAAGCAATATCCTTGCCTTTCTTCTATGCAAATTTTCAATGCCATTATTAGCAGTTCCAAAAGAATAAACAACATGCCACCTATAGCCAACAATTCTGCATGCATCAAACAAGAAAAAGGGAGTTCGATATCTGACTACAAATCCTAAGGAATACATCAAATTTTAGAAGTGAAACAAAATGTATTTCACCTAATTACTATATAAAATGAGATAGTGAACGAGTAAGAAGTGCTATAGCAATGTATAGCATCAGAAGTAAAAACTTCCAAAAATCGAACCTGGATAGCAGTTAAATAATAACGGATAGCAAGATCAACATCGCCTTTCTCCTGCATCATAGAGGATGCACATTGTAAGTTAAGAAACTAATCTAGGTTTATCAAAAACGGCAAGCATCTTTCTGCTGAAAAAGAGTATTCATGATTTTCCCCTACTCTCCCCAGCCTCGCACAAAAAAATAAAATAAAATAAAATAAAATAAAATAAATCCTCATTTGTTACCTTCCATGCATTTGCCATGTTACCATAGCACTCCGCAAAATGAGGATCAATTCCCAGAGCTTCTTCATTCTTTGCAATGCACATATCAAAATCATGTAGCTGCAAAGAGCCGAATAAAGATTAGAAAGCGAGTGAGAGGGAGAAAGAGAGAAAGAGTGTGCATTGAAGTAAGAGAGAGAGAGAGAGTTATATACCAACACGAGTACAATTAAACAGTAACCTGATAGTATATTGCTCCTAGAAGAAGGAGATTGTCGGTACGCTGTGGGTTCTTCTCATAAACAACATTGCTATGCTCAAGTGCTTTCTTGTAGTTCCCTGCTTTGTAGTTCTGATGCGCAAGAGTGAGATGCATCTCCTCATCAACTACAACAATCAACATACCATACTCACACATCACACATTAAAATTACCATAGCAACAACTAAGAAACATTTAGATGCTAAAGACATGCACATGTGCGTACGCCACAAATACATGCATAATACATGACAAAAAACAAAAAGCCTCAAAATCAACAATGAAAAAATAATTCAGAAAGGATAAGCAGATTCTCGAAAACCTCAATATATGAATATCTGAACTCAATAGATTGCAAAAGAGACTTATATACTTCGAGACGATAATTACAAAAAGTGATTAGGTTAAGTTTAGTAAAAGTAGAACCATAATATAGTATCTAACTATTTATCATGATATAGCATTTTACCTTCAAAAGCAAGACTTTTAAACTTTGAGGAGCTTCAATTCCTTATTCCAAACTCTTTAAATCTCCATACACCATGTTAAGAATTAAAAATAAAATTTGCTACCTTAACTAGACAACTCGAGAAATCAAATTGATATCATACATCAAATCATCCATATTCCTAGATATCGAAACCTAAAAGAAGCATTTTTTTTTTTTTGTAGAAATCAAAAATATGCAGGGCCTAATTTTGTATCCATTACCTAATGAACTCAAAAGCTACATACTCTTAACATGAAATTACTACCCAAAACTAGATCTTTTTGCTGTTAAATCGAGTTCGAAGCAGAAAAGATCCAAAATTTCTCACCTTCCAGCGGATTTTGACTCTGCAAGGGCTTGAAATCGACTCTACCATCGAGCAGCGGCTGCAGCTGGAACGAACCACTCGCCACCTCCCCCTTTCCGACCGCGCCGCGACTAAACCCTAACCAATCGACCATGCCGGAGCCGATCAACGGCCCCGCCGCCGCCGGAGGCGGCGGCTGCAGCTGCTGCTGCGGCTGCCGCGCGTCGCCCTGCAGCGAGAGCATCATCCCGGGAACCCTAGATCCAGAGGCCACGAGCGAGATCCAGCTCGGAGTCGGAGCCCCGCAAAATCACGCCCTGCGAGGGGCGCAGAGAGGGAGAAACCAATCGGGAAGCTCACGGAGGGTTCGGGAGCGTCGGATTTGTCGCCTAGGGTTTCCTCTTATGCGGGATTTTGGGGAATTTGGTGGGATTTTCGCCTCTCTCTCTCTCTCTCTCTCTCTCTCTCTCTCGATCTCTCTATTTACTGCGAAAAAAAGAAAAAAAAAAAAAAAAAAGCTCTTCGCTCTCGAAATCTCTTCGGTGTAACGGTTACATATCACTTTCCTGGAACACATGAAAGCGTTATATAGAGTATGCATAGTATGTGGGGTTATTTATATGATTATGTCTACATATCTAACATTTAAAATAATTAAAATAATTATTTCTTATTTTTTATAAGTTTTTTTTAGTTTTTAAAAAAAGTTTGTACTATACATCTCTTAGTAAAAATAAATAATTTTTCAATTAATAATCTTATTTTCTAATTTATTTTTATTTCTAAAATTTGATATATATATATAGTATAGTAAAAAATTAGTATTCTTATAAGAAGATATGGGCTCAAATTATTTCTTTTTAAACCACTTTAGCAGTATTTTATTTGATAATCAGAATCATTAGAAATATTTTACAGTATCTAAAATTATTTAAAATTAAATATTATAATTTTTAAGTGGAAAAAATATTTAATTTATACTATTTATTTTTCTTTTGGATCAATGCATACAAAAGAAGTATTTTTAGTTTCATAATTTTTTTTTATTTTGAGTAAATTCATATAATCTAAATTATTTTAAAAGTAGTAATCAATTTTTATTACTATAGATTGCTAACAAGGAAAGTAACAAAAATTGTAATAAAGGAATCTGCATACAATGAAAATAACTGTTAATGGAATAATCTTAAATTTCTTTCAATTTTTTTTACAAAAATTCTAAATTTATGTCAGAAATAAAAAAAATTAAAAATTTCTTAAGCTATTTGAAAATTTAGGATTTGTACGTAATTTAGAATTTCTTTTAAAAAAAACTAGGCTTGTTTTATTTATATTTCTAATTTTTATTTTTTTAAAAATTAGACTGATATAGTAGAAGCTGAAAAATGCAGTTAATCGTTTACCAGATTCACTACTCTTTATATTTTAATTTAGAAAATGATGATAAACTTTGCTGGTCTGATATAGGTAGGGGTGAAAACGGATCGGATATGGTCGGGTATTTAATGAAACCATATCCGCATCCATATTTTTTTTTCGGATACGGATTCGGATACGAATATATGTCGGATGCTAAATTTTTATTACCACATCAGCTAAAAACATATTCGAATATGATCGGATATTTTTTTGGATTCGAATATGGATCGAATATGTATAATATATATGCACATACACAAAAAGAAATTACTTTATTTTTCTATCTTGTTTCCTAACTATACTTCTTCATATATAAAATATGTAATTTTAATATATAACTTATTATAAAATAACAAAATATTATCCTTTTTTTTCACAATATATATTAATCATCCTTCTAGTTTTTTGATTGGTAATGAATTAGAAAAAAGAAATTTGGGTAGGCTGGACGGATCAAAAAATATAAAAAATATAAAAATAATAATAGTAAAAGTCGGATATCCACATCCATATCTATTTTTTTCGGATATCCGAAAAAATTTAACTCTCTAAAATCATATTCGTATCCATATCCGATCGGATCCGGATATTTTCTATCCAGATCCGGATATTATCGAATACGGATACGGATATTTTCGGATAATATCTGATCTATTTTCACCCCTAGATATAGGGATGTCAATAGGTACGGATACCCAAAATTTTATCCGAATCCAAATCCGAACGGAGCAGATCTATCCGATACTAAAACAGATATGGTTTCGGATATGGATTTCAAAAAAAAAAACCCGACAGATATGGATTTTAACTGTACCCGACCCGAACCCGACCCGAACCCGAATTTATTTTAAATTATATTACATTATATATAATATGTATATAAAAATTTGATGTTATATTTGAATTTAGATTTAAAAAAATTAGATTTAATGTAATATTGAAAAGAGAAATAATTGTTCCTTGTTCGGATTTTCAGATTCGAGTTCAGGTTCGGGTTTCAGATTTTTGATCGGGTTCGGGTTTGGATATGAATTTTTAAAAATTCGTCGAGTTCGTGTTTGGGTTCGGGTTTTTAAAAATTCACTCCGAATCCGACCCGTTGACATCCCTGGACCGGACGTGGTTAATTTAAATCTATTTTTACAAAATAAAAAATTATTAACTTACTTTTACAAATTAAAATTTTAACTAACATCATTTTAGTAAAAGGCCCATAATAATTCCACAATGTACCCCCTTAACTATTTCTATAATCCAATCGTATCACCGTGATATGTAACCGTGACACGGTAGGCCACCAACTTTCGTACGTTGTACCCGGACGGTGAATCGTGGCCGTACACGTGGAGATCGAGAGACACGGCGACGATTCGCCGTGCCGTGTCGGTGTCATCGTGTCCTTCGCGTTTTCAACGGTGGAAAAAATGGGGAGAGTCAAAATTTTGAAAAAAAAAATAAAAAAAAAAGTAAAAGGTGTGGAAAAAGTGTCAAAGGAGCTTTTTTTTTTTTTTGAATGGAGTAAAAAATTGGTTTGGGAAAGGGGTAGTAAAATTGTATAATTCACTAGGAATAATTCACTGGAAATAATATTGTAGTACCGTTAAAGGTTCTTGAGAGAGTGCATCAAATGATGAAGTTTAAATTAAGAAAAAGTTACAAAAAATCTTCTTGTAAATATTCAATTTTTACTTTTTCTTTCTAACTTTCAAAAATCTACATTTTACCCCATCGATATTTCAAATTGTTGCATTTAGCCTCCTCCGTTAGGGTTCCATCACTATTCCGTCCATTTTTTATAATTTATACCGAAAATATCCTTTAAAATGACAAAAATATATTAAATAATTATTTCTTTCTTATAAAAGAAGTAAGGGTAATTTGGTCATTTTGTCCTCTCCATTAACATCATACCTCTAAAAATATTTCTGAAATTTTTAAGAGAATAAAATATAAATTTTTGAAAGTCAGAGAGAGAAAGTAAAAAATGAATATTTGTAGGTAGGTTTCTGTACTTTAGCCTTAAATTAAAGTAGACTTCAGAAACTGAATTGTTTTTTAGTTCTGTTGTAGTTTAAATTGAAGTAGACTTTCAGAAACTGATGTTTTTTAAAATTATGTTGTTTATTTGACAGGAAGTGAATAGCGTAAAAACTGAAGGTGTTAAAGGTAGGTGTCAATTACACTACTTTGTGGAGTTTGAGTTTCGACCGAAGATAAAGTTTTGATAAACCAAACAACAGAAGTAAGTATTTACAGCCGAAAATTGCCGCACACCTCCCTCTCCACTTTTAGTGAAACAAACACACTTTAATGGCGTCCTTGGTTCGCCGGGGTCGGAGGAGACGATGTTTGCGATTTTCGATTGTACATCCGACTTCACCACAGTAGGAAAAGAAAACGTGCTTTCGCGCCGTATACGAAGTTCAGGACAGCAGTCACAGGCCGTATGCTTCCAACCGCTCCCTGAGTCCGATCTCCAAGTTCGCCGGTCTCCTCCAAATGTCCGCGCTCACAGTTTTACGATATGGCGCGAAGAGATTCGGTGAAACAAACAGGCACTAAGCTATTGATTCATAAGTTTAAAAGTATTTTATATAAGTAATACATTAATAACTTACAAAAATAGTTTTAGAGACACAAAAATTTCCCATTAAAATATAAGTTTCATTACTGAACTTCCACTTACACTCAAACTAAATTTTGTGAAAAACGTAAGTTACATTGCACTTTTGGTCCTCAAACTAAAGGCTTATGACATTTTAATTTATTATTATTTTTAGCTCAATTTTTTTTTTATTGAAATTAAATCCCACATCCAATTAAATTAGCTAAAATGGTGATATGTCGCTAATGTGGCAAAGTTATAGTTGATGAGGCATGTGGCACTTTGGTCCTCAAACTATGAGGTGCACAATATTTTGATTCTCAAATTTTAATTTATTATAATTTTCGGTTCAAACTTTTTTAAATTATTGCAACCAACTCCCATTGTTCAATTTAATTATCAGATGCTAATATATCACTAATGTGCCAGTAATATAATGTTTTAATTATTATCGCATCATCAGCCACAACACTGGTACATCAGCAATACATCACCATTCTAATTAACTTGAACTGTGGGACTTGACTTCAACAAGTCATAAAGTTTGAGCCAAAAATTATAATAAATTAAAGTTGGAGTACCAAAGTGTCAACGGCCTGATAGTTTGGGGACCGAGAGAGTAATTTGACCATTGACAAAAAAGTAGAACACAACAAGAAAAGGTAACATGTAAATTAATATTATATATATATGGGGGAAAAGGATTGCACAGCTGAGTTCAATCTCAATAAATGAAACAAATATCACATTAATTTAGTAATTTTTTGAATCAAATAGTTATATTAAGGTACAAGTACAATCTCAAAAAATAAATCAAATACTACATTAAAGAATAATTCACATCTATCTAAGAATGGTACACAAACAAACAATGAGAAAAAGAATGAGAATGGAATGATTTTGCATCCTAGCTATTGTGATGCTCTCAACCAATCAATTAACAATTTACTTTCTTAATAATGCACAACAAATCTCAATGAATTATATGACCTTCCCTGATGTTTTACAGCTTATAACTTACGAGGGAAGCGCTTCTGGGTAAGATTAGATCTTTTCTTGATGCCTTTTTATTAATGAACATTTGGATATGATTGGTATGTTTCAGCTCACCTGCTCACCGATCAGATCGAGCCCGACGATGAGGAAAGTGATACCTTGAAACAGCAAGAAGTAGAAGTGGATCCCTTGGGCCGACAAAAGGCTTCTAGCAGAAGCAGTTAACAGTATAAATGCAAAAGCAAGCTCTTTCCTGTAAAGCCGATTCTTCTTGATCTTTTTGGATTTCTTATTCATTTCCAGTCTATTTAGCTCTGCGAGGTCTGATTCAGAGGAAGCTTTATGGAGAAGCCCTTTGCTTTCAACTTGGGGGCCCGAATCATTCCCAGAAAAGGAAACTAAATCGGCTTCGGATGATCTCCCCAGCTTCTTGGTTACAATCCATTCGTAGGAACTCCCGAATTTGAACAACCCAGATATCATCGCATTGAATTTGGTGACGGACATTGTATTTTCAAATAATAGATATGGGACTATAAATGGGAAGGATTTTGGAGACGGGAGGATGTTTATTACGGACATGATACCAGGTACGTAACATATAACCCAAGCGGGCAATTCGGCTTCGGGTAGAAACATGGTTAGTGGGAGGATGATGCAGAAGAGTGTGAAAGAATAGAATGGGAGTATGAGCTTCCGTAGGAGGAAGAAAAGGAAGATCAAATTTGCCTTCTTAAAGATATTTACCTATAAAAGGAGAGGAGAAAAAAAGATCAGTCAGAGGCATAGGCATATGTCGACAGCATTTTTAGCTTCTGCAAAAGTGCTGTTTGAGTAGAGTTATATGTTTTCATTAAAATCTCTTTACAGATTCAGAAATTCTCGATGCTGCAGAAGCAGAAGCTTCTCCAAGCAGAAGCTGTCTGGAGCTTCTACTTCGGGGTGCCAAAAAGCTTATTTTAGCTTCCAGCCACAGCACGAGGGCCATACTCTTTGTTGGTAAAAATACCAAGTTCTCAAAGCTTTTGCGTTTCTGAGAAGTCATTCAAGCAGCCAGGCCAAATAGACACTCACACAAAAAGTTTAAGCAGGGACATTTTTAATGCTAAGTCTATTGATCTATTCATGGGCTCGACAAGTATGGAAACATCACCTTCGACCGAAGAATGTCAAGAAAGCATAAGCGGAACAGCTGCATTGGGCCAGAATGCCAACGGTATTGCTGCTTTTTGTAGGCCTCATAAGACTCCGGGAGTTCGCAAAGACACTGCATATAGAGTTGTATAAAAGATTTAAACATCTATGATGGCTTGTAGTAGAGTTGTATTAGACTGATATCTCACAAATATATCCCTGCAAAATCATGCATTTACATATTTATTCATCTCAAATATGATTTTTCATATATACCAATGGAAAGTGCAGATTCTTTACGGAAGTTACTCTTAATTGTATTTTGGGGAGCAATTCAATTCATGGAAGGGAAGTTGGTTTTGTATTAGGATATGCATTTTGCACAGAGGCGCTTACGTGGATACAAGGATATATGATAAAATTTTAAAATTATCTTTTTTAAGGGTATTCATGAAAATTCAGATTTTACAGAGATGTGTTGTAAATAGATAATTTTGCAGGGGCACATATGTAAAAATCCGTATAGTAATTAAATCGCCAAACCTTAACGTCATTTAGGAATATGAATTTCCATCCACAGAGGTGAGCGCGGACGGCAATATCCATGTCCTCCACAGTTGTTCTTTCTAACCAGCCGCCAGATTCTTCTAGTGCTTTTATCCTCCATACCCCAGCAGTTCCATTGAAACCAAAAAAATTAATAAAAATGCCATTGACCTGCTGTTCCACCTCAAAATGGAAGGACAGGTTAATGTTTTGCAGCCTCGTGAGTAGGTTTTCGTCCTTGTTGACAAAGCCCCACCTAGTTTGTACAAGGGCCAAATCGTCATTACCCTGTAAATAGAAGGAAACAAATTTTATATCAGGAAGATTCAAAATATAATTATCCCTTAACGTCATATAGTTTGATCTGAAACTAAGTAAATAGTAGAAAGAGGATGTGTGAATTTACCCTTCTTCACAAAAATATTATTGTACTTTCTATCTGATTACTAAGGAAGGAAAAAAAGTTACATGTGCCTAATAAATAAGGGATGATATGTAAGTTGTGATATTTTCTGGAGCAGTTATTCTACATTTTAGCCAGAAATAAACATTGCCTCTAAGGTTCACAGCCTGGAAAGCAACATATATTTTAGATGCCTAACTAAATCCCAAGGAGCATATACAGTTCTCTTAGCATTTTGCTCACTGGAATTGCATATGTATTGTAGGAAATCATGAATAGATGTGTCTGTACATTTGACTGTATCAGCTGATCTAAATTGTTTATAGACTAGAAGATTGCAGATGGAAGAATAAGAACTTTTCAGGGTGTCATGTCTAGGTTAGCAGTTCTGAATGATAAAAATGCTTGAAACAAATGGGCATATCCCTGAAACTTAATATTACTGTTATCTCTGGGTAAATTTAAAAGCAGGTTCAAGAATGTTCTGAGAATGCAAATATTGAAAAAAATTTAGGACTACCATTCAGTAAACTGTTATTAAAGAGAGAGACACCAATAGAAAAAGACCCAAACCAAAAAAAGAGCTACCTTAAAATGAGGGATAGTCCTTTTCAGGAAATCAGGTGCAGGCTGGAAATCAGCATCAAAAATTGCGACAAATTCATAATCCTTCACGTATTCACAGCTCATAGCAGACTTGAGATTCCCTGCCTTGTATCCGGTGCGAATGAGTCGATGCCGATACACGATGTTAACACCCTTTTGTTGCCACTTCAACACCTCCGCTTTTATAAGAAGCTGAACGTCCATATCATCTGAGTCATCCAAGACCTGGACTAGCATTCTATCCCTTGGCCAATCCTGGATACACACTGCTGCTATAGATTGCTGGTACACCTGTTGTTTTATAAGAAGTATTTAGTGCTAAAATAACTACCATATATATAAATCTTTACATATACATCCTAAGAAATCATCTATTCACATATTTAATTATATACCCTGGAAAATCTAAGATTTTCATATATACCCCTATCAAGTGCTTTTCCCCCCCTGTCAAACAGCCTATTTATCTTAATTTGAGGAATCATCCAATTCTGGGAGGAAACTGATTTTGTATTCATCTCATTCGATTATATTATTTCACAAGTATGGGATGATTTTAACAAGTTGATAACTACCATCTCCGTATTTGATTGCATTATATTCATACTTGGTTAAATTTAGTAAAAGTAACTGCACCAAAACTATGAAGATAGTGACCATCTAGTAAAGATAATGCCTAACAGTAAACTTCTCATGATAGTATGATGAAGCATGCAAGTTTTATAGATTAATCTAAAAGCAATAAAAGCTTTACCATTTCCTCTACCATTAAACCACTTTTGCAATTAGTTGAACTTCATTATACCCATATTGTTATAGTGTTTCTCAACCACCACACCTCAAAAGTGGTCGATATACAAAAGAAACATGACATAGCAAGACATAGTAGCAACCCATGTCAGTCACCAGCAAACAGATCTCATGTTATGTTTCAGGGGAAAAAAAGGCATAATGTCTTATAACATGAGAATCAACCACGTTTAAATACTAATAGCTTCGAAAACAAAAAAAAACATCAAGAGCTTTTTCATCCCAAACATGGTGCTATTTATAACTCCTATAATCGAAATGCCAAATAATTAATGACTGCAGGAGAAAAAATATCTCCTACATCAAGCACACCCTTGGCGTGTTCTTAAAGTAACAAAGTCCACCATTGTGGACCAACAGCATAAGTTTCCAAAAATGACAATGCATCAACATCATAAGGAAAACAAGATTTTCCTCTCTTGTTTCATTTCTTAATTGTTGACTAGTCTTTAAAAGTAGAAGTATATACAAATACATCTGCAAGCAGAACGAAGAAGTTCTAGAACTCATCATACAACTATACAAGAGTGTTATTAGCAACTGAATGTGAGCTAACCTATGATTTAAATGATATGAAATAATTATGAATAAAGATGTCTCCAGTAAATGTCGAATTTTTGCAATTATAAAAGTTGATGTCAACAAATTCACGACGCTAATGAATGTTAGACCAAAATGCTTCTCTGTTACTGCATGATCTAACATACAGCAACAAATGCTTTGTCTAATTCTCCTTATGACAATAGTTTTGAAAAGGTAAATTTACAGTTGCACATATAAACACTTTGCGGTCAAATTTTAGAACAGCATTATAATCATAAAGAGCTCAGGAGCTCAGGCTAGCACACATCAAGTTAACTTCATGTCAATTACCCAAAGATCACATCTTCGGTACCAAATTAGCTACAACTCCAAAACTTTAGCACATAAGATCAGATAAATTCATAAATAAAAGAAGAACTACGGGGAGGAACCTACATCTTCTTACCTCCCGCTCGTTGCACATCGGGATCTGGAGCAACACCATGGGATACTCCTTATCACTTCCCGTTTCTCCTACCATTTCCCCTCCTCCCTCCACATCCCCATTCCCCTCGCCGTACTTTACGGCCGCTACGGGCCGAATCCCCCGAGCCCTAATGTAGACGCACAGGAGCATGAGCGCGAGGCGATCCACGGATTGGACGAGGAAGAGGACGATGCACACGTTGGCCATGGCCTGGAGAGGTGGGGCGAGGTAATTGGCCCGGACGAAGAGCCAATTGGCGTAGAGGACCTCGAGGGCGTGGGCGGAGGCGTAGGACGGGGCCTCAAAGTGCCATCCGCGGGAGTAGGCGGCGAGGTCGAGGAGGAGGAGGGCGACGGCGAGTGCGAGGAAGGCGCGGATGAGTCGGTAGAGGCGCGGGGAGGGCTCCGGCGAGCGCGGGGCCGAGGAGACGCGGCGCGCCGCGGTGGCGACGAGGGAGAGGAGGCGGAGGGGGAGCGCCGCCGCGGCGGCGGCGGGGCGTCTGAGGCGGAGGAGGAGGAGCCCCGAGATCTGGCCTGCGCTGCGGCCGCGGCACTTGGATGCGGCGGCGGTGGGAGTGTCGGCGCCGCCACCGTCGCCGCCGTCGCCGTCGCCGCCGGCGCCGGAGGCGGCGGGGGAGGATGAGGGGGGCTCCGGGGAGAGGAGGCGATCGCGCTCGCGGTTCCACCATTCCTGGAACTCGTAGTTGGGGCGAGGAGGAGGCATGGAGAGGTAGGGTTTTGAGATCGTCGTCTTCGACCTCTCTCTCTCTCTCTCTCTCTCTTTCTCCCCTGCGATCGCGTTCGATCGATCGAGAGGAGAGGGAGGGGCAAAATGGGAAAAGGGCACGGGATAGGGGGGGAGGGTTTCCTACAACCCCCGTTTGGAGGATTTAGTACGCCCATGTCGATCCGACCGTTTATTAACAACGTGATTGATCTTCAACGTCTATATTAAACGGCGTCGATTAACTCTGCGTGTAATGAACGGCGGGATCAACTTCGCGCTCCGTAAGATCTACGATCGGGGTTGTACCCAATTCATCCGAGAGGAGAGGCGGGGGTGTGACGTGGCGAGAGGGCAGTGGATCACATGTGTGATGACGTCAGATGAGGTTAAGGTGGGCCCGGTGGTTAAGGGGGTTAGCTGTTGCTAGTGATACAAAGGGGCTTTTTATATTTAAAATGAATTATGTTTTAGACCAATTTGTATAAAAAATTTATTAGTTTTAAAATTTTGCAAAAATATGTCGTTTTTTAAGATTTTGCATATTATGTTTAAATTTTTCGCCACCGGATGAAAATGCTTTCCGTCCCCGGCCGTCTCACCCGTATTCCTTCGGATATGTCTAATATACTGTACTATTAAAAAAGACAATCAAGACAAAAAAAAAAAAAAGTTTTTCTTTTTTATATTTTGGACTGATTTTTTTATTAGTCTCTAATTTTTTTCTATAAGTTATTAATCTTCATGATTTATTTCAATCAGTTCGCTATCATGCATTACTCAATTATTTTTAATGGAATTGATACGTGATTTTGTAGGATTAACCGTATTTTGGAAACAAAAAAAAATTGACTCTCTTCAAACACTCTTTGTTGGCTCTTCTTCTTCTTTTCTTCTTTTTTTTTATTCTTTTTCTCACTTTCTTCTTCTTTCTTATTATTGTTTTTCTTCTTCATTCTTCGTATCATCTGCTTTTCTCTATTCTTTGTCTTCTTTGTTCTATTTTTTTTCCGGCTGTTTTTTTTTTCCCCATAATTTCTTTTCATCTTTTTTTTCACCTTCTTTTTATCTAATGTTAATAAGTAAAGTAAAGTTAGAGCGAAAATATATAGAGATATACTTTTACGGTCCCACTGACTGCATAATTGTAGCTAGCTTAATATGATATTTGGAACACGATATTGCGTACGAAAATAAACAAAATATTTTCTCCTTGTACTTTCCCATTGCATATAATGCAATCTCCCTGCAATGTAAAACGGAGCCTAATTCAGATATTGAAAGTTCACATGTTGAATTTAGTCACTAATAATAGAATTATGGACAGTAAGAATCCAATTGAAATAAATTATGAAGATTAGAAACTTAATTTCCAAAAAAAAAAGTTAAGGACCCAATTAAAAAAATTGGAAAATGTTTGGGGACCAACGGTGTAATTAACCCTTGTATTTTTTTTAATGCTTCTTCTTGGTCCTTAATTTCATATTTTAAGTAAAAATAATAATGTATAATCAAATATTTTTAGGTATAAAAATACAAGTAAATATTGTATTACTTTTATATTTTTCATGACTAGATCTTCACCATTTATCATGTCATATTGGAATAGGTTTGGTATATTTCAAATTCTGCTTGCTATAAGGGAATAGATTTTTCTCTTGGATGTGTGTTTTATTTGAATTTATCAGTAGAGTACCTTTTACAGGAGGAAATTTGTTTATTTGGATATGTATTATATAATTAATTTTGAAATTTAAAATTTGAATTTTAAATTTTGAATCCAAGCTGCATAGTCAAATTGCAAAACACATCAAATTATTCTTGGATTGAGACTAGGATCGGATCGACGTTATCTGAAGTATACCAGATTTTTAATACAGAAGCAAGTGTGAATAAAAATAGTATGAAATATCATTTTTATTGGACTTAGAGGAGTAACAGATAGTTCTGGAATGACTTGTGGTGACATTGGAATAAAATAAAGAAGATTTATAATTTTTATCGGAACAGGGCTTATGCTACAGCTGTAGTTTTACTATTATTTATAACACTCTGATACATGTTGGATGTTCGTCGTAGATTGTGAAATTGGTTTTGTGGATGAATCTGGGATTGGAATTGCTTTGCTACTATTCTGGTTTGTTGACGCTTCGTTCGGACAGAGAAGACTCTGTCCGTTTGGCGGGTCTGTTGACGTCCCAGTAGGCTTATGCTGTGGAATTGGGGCGCGACATTGTCGGATCGTTGGCGCTAACCATTAATCCCAAAAGCTCGAGCTGTTAGAAATACGCAACCAATTCACTTAAAGCGTATAGATACAGCGCCCACGGGTCTCGATTGTGACTCGGCCCCACCAGCCTCACGCCACTTCGAACATGACTCGGCCCCATATGGCCTCCCGCCACAGAGCAGGATGCTGGCCCATTTAAGCCAACAGACATTATCTAGCATGTTTCACCCTAAGGCCCGTTTGTTTCACCGAATGTGAAGTTCAGGTTGAAATAAATTTTCGAGTGAATTAGAATTCAAGTAAAAATTACTTTTCTTTCGTGGTTCGTTTGTATAGCTATGGAATTGAAATTACTCCAGTTCTGCTAATTTTTTTGACAGAAAGTGAATAACATAAAAACTGAAGTGCAAGAGATGCATTAATATTTAATTATTTTTCTCACTTTTGTCCCCATAATTGATTTTGACCTGAGTTGGGCCGAAGTCAATTATGTTATTTGAAAATTTTGATTTTCAATCTAAAATGGAATTACGATGAATCTAACAACAGAAGTGGGCATTGACGGTCAAAAGCCACTTCACCTTAGGGCATGTTTGTTTGGGTGGAAGCGGGGTGGAAGTGGAGAGGGGGAAGTCGTTTTCGTCAAAAACGACCACTTCCGTCGTTTGGTTCACCGTAAAAAAGTTACGATCGAAACTCGAGTTAACCTGAAACGGCGTAATTGATTTCGGCCCACCGCGGGATGAAGTCAATTACGGTGAAGAGAGGTGAAGAAAAAATATTATTTTTAATTATATAAAAAAATAATTATATAATTATATAATTTTTAATGATATATTTAAAATATTATATAATTAAAATTTAATTTAATTTTATTTATATAATTAAATTTTAATTATATAATTAAATTTTAATTATATAATTAAAATATTATATAAAAAATATAATTATATATTAAATAAATAATATTATATAGTTAAATTTTAATTATATAATTAAAGTTTAATTATATAAAAAATATTATATAATTAAATTTTAATTATATAAAAATATAATTATATTATTTTTCTTTATTAAATTATTTATTTATTTATACATAAGTTATAGTTTTACATCATACATTTCTTACCAAATAAACAGCAAAACTAATAAAACTTTACTTCCATAACTACGAAACAAACAACAGAAGAAAATAGTTTTCATCGAACTCCACTTCAACCCAAAGTTCACTTCAACCCAAAGTCCAGTTTCGACAAAACAAACATGCCCTTAGTGCAAACATCAAAGTATCCACAGTAACTTGAATATAAAATATAAACAAAGACTTATCTATTTATGATTATGCTGAAATTATCAACACATTAATGGTATTTGAAAAACCATTTTTAAAGATAACAAATAACAATCAATCAAAATATAGCCAAGCATGGCAAGGGGAAAAGAAAAGAAAAGAAAGATCAGTTTATTTTGAATCCTTAATAAAGGATAAGTTCAGGGGTTAGGAACAATACGATTATCACAGTAGTAGGTGGACAAAAATTTGGTGGAAACGGCCTGATGCAAGGTCACAGTACCTACGGATCTCGATTACGATTCGAACCAATCAGCCTTCCACCACTTTGAATATGACTCGGCCCAATCAGACCCCCCGCCATATCGAACGTGACTCAATTCAATCTCGCCTCCTGCCACAGGGCAGCATGTTGGCCCCTTTAAGCCAACAGTCTCCACTATTTTTTAGTTGCAGACCACACGATCTCCAATACGAGGTCGTCCAATTCGTCATCCATCACGCAAACAACATATTACGAATCTTCAAGCAAAATGGATGGTGGATGAGACTATCTCACGTTAGTGACTGCTCCCACCATTTTTTATTTTTTATTTTTTTGTGGCGGATCGCACCGTGGCATTAAAAGCTCACACAGAGCGTGATTGGGCCCAAACTTAGCAAAATTGGGTCAAACTTGGACCGGGCCGGTATGGTCCGGTCCAACGTCAGGCATGTAATGGTCAACGATGAGCGAGGAGTCTCCGCACCGCACATATCCATCACATACTCCGAATCTGCCCTTGAAATCGTATCCAACGGTCCATATTAATCCGCTCTTCCGGTAACTTTCCCTTATTCTGACCCACAGTGATCGTACTGTATCATTTCAAATCCCGTAAAATCATAAATAAATAAATAAATAAATGTAAATGACGATTCTACCCTTTCCCAATTTCAAATCGCTCCCCCCTTTCTCCCTCCTCCCCACGCTCTCAACGTCTCTCTCTCTCTCTCTCTCTCTCTCTCTTAGGGTTTCGATCTCTCTCTCTCTCCTCCATTAGAGATCTCGATGAAGGCCCTCTTCCACTCGAGGAGCGGGAGGGCTCCGGAAACCCTAACCCCTTCCTCCCAGAAGCAGCGGCCGCCGCGGGTCCCAAAGGAGAACGTCGATCCCAGCCCCGCAGCGGCGGCCCCGCCGCCGGAGTCGTCGCCGTTCCGGTCGCCGTCGTCGGGTGGCGCGAAACCTCTCGCGCCGAAGAACCGGAGCCCGCTCCCGCCGCGGCCGCCGCAGGGATCTTCGAACCCTCTCAAGAGGAAGCTGAGCTTGGAAACCCTACCGGAGAATGGTGTTCCTCCCACATCGGCTTCAGAATCTGGTGTCCAGGTAGGTTTTGTTTTTTTCTTGTGGATTTGACCTGATTAGGTGCTAAAGATCCTCTTCTTGTAGACACTTTACTTGCGTTTGAGATCTTTGCTGGGGTTTCAGGTTATTGTTCGGATTAGGCCTCCGAACGGAGAAGAAGAAGAAGGCGACCTCATTGTGCAGAAGACCTCGCCGAACTACGTCTCGATTCTTGATCACACCTTTACTTTCGATTCGGTCGCTGATGTCGGATCCACGCAGGTGAGTTCTCATTTCATTCATTCCAATTTAAAGCTTCCCATTTACCTAAATTTTGATGCTTCGGCATTCGCTCCTTGAATTCTGTATCAGGAGGCTTTATTCCAGCTTGTCGGGATTCCGCTAGTAGAGAATTGCCTTGCTGGGTTCAACAGTTCTATCTTTGCATATGGGCAGGTTGTTTCAGCTTCAATAACTTAACTTCTTGTTGAAAATTTTCATTTTTTAATTTGCTAAGAATAACCATGAACACGGAACTTATCTTGATTTATAATTTTTCCTGAAAAAGACCGGCAGCGGGAAAACTTATTCGATGTGGGGACCGCCAAGTGCTTTGTCAGAAGGCAGCTCATTGAGCAGCGAGCGAGGATTAACTCCCCGCGTGTTTGAGCTGCTGTTTTCTCGGATCGCGGAAGTGGGTAGCTGTAAAAATTGTATTTTTTGCGGCATATGGGAAATTGATTTGGTTTATGTTTACTAACTTATGTTTTTATCGTAGGAGCAAGCTAAGCATTCGGACAAGCAATTGATTTATCATTGCTGCTGTTCTTTTCTGGAGGCAAGTGTATCGATGCTGCTTGAATAATGCATGGATTTGTTTTATTTACCTGTTTTTTTCTGGTTTGTAAATCGTTGCTTTACTTGCAGATTTATAATGAGCAAATAACAGACTTGTTGGATCCAACACAAAGGAACCTTCAGGTTTGAAAATATATTGAATTTGTTTAACTTTGTTTTCTACTTAAGTACTGTTCTTTCTCTGTGTATACTTATTTGGCCCATGCATTTTCAGATCAGGGAAGATACTAAAGTTGGTGTCTATGTCGATAATTTGACAGAGGAGAATGTGTGCAACATGAAGGATGTAACTCAGTTGTTAATAAAGGTGTGGATGAGGGCATCCCTCTTTAAGGATAACTAAAAGTTACAATTTTATTTTTTTGTTTTATGTTGCTTACGACTACTACTAGTGCTTATCATCCCACTCTTCCTGCTACTCGTGCGTGTTTACGAGTTAAAATTCGTTACTAAGTTCAACCCTTCTTTCTGCAAATCTAACAATTAAATGGTGCCTTTTAAATTATGAGTTACCCGGTATTTACGAAATCTGAACAATGCTGATCAACTTTAATTAGCTTTGGCTAGTTTAATTCAGTATGGCTAAAATTTGTCTAATTACATACAACAAACTAGTTCTAGTGAAAATCATGAAATGAAGATAGCTCTCTTTGTTGTTTATTTGGTTCATTTACACCGTCTTGGTGATATTGCAGGGATTGGCAAATAGACGAACAGGCGCAACAAGTGTAAACGCAGAGAGTTCCCGTTCACATTGCGTTTTCACTTGCATAGTCAAATCCCAATCCAAGGTAATAGTTTACTATTGCTTGTGGTAAGATAAATGGCTAGTTGAATAATTTAAACACATCGTAAGGCATATAATGTAGTCAGAATAAGCTGTAGTTTTCCTATTAGTAAAATTTATCAAAAGGGTCTACCTTTTTTTTGGCAATTATTGTAGAACACGGCCGATGGTTTCAACAGCTTAAGAATTAGCAGAATAAATTTGGTTGATCTTGCTGGATCAGAGAGGCAAAAGCTTACAGACGCAGCTGGAGAGCGTTTGAGGGAAGCAGGAAATATAAATCGTTCTCTTTCACAGCTTGGGTATGATTTCTGTAAATGGAGCTTGCGTTGGTTCTGATGATTATATGTTTCTTTTCTTGAAAGATTGAGTGTAGGACTTATTTTTGACTTAATAATTGCTTGTTCCTGTAAAGATAATCTTATGAATATAATTCAAATGAGAATATTGATTTCTCAGACGACGTATTTACTTCTATATCCTAGCAAAAAAAATTAAATGTACATATTCATCCCTGCAAAATCTGAATTTTAATATTTGTCCTTCAAAAGATTTATTTCTTACATACATACTCTGCTTACAAAAATATAGTTCTCTGCAAATATATATATATATATATATATATATATATATATATATATATATATATATATATATATATAGAGTTGGGCTGGAATACTATTGATAGTATTTAGCCCTTTTTGCTATCAAGTTTTTAACCCTTGGATGAGAAATTGTAGGGTTAGGATGATATTAGTCCCTTGGAGTTGAGTGGTCCCCCTAGGGTTGAGTGGTCCCCACTGGGTTATAATATTTAATCCAATAGTTAGAAATGATCAAAGGAATTGATCCAAAGGCTAAAAACTTGATAGCAAAAGGGGGCAAATACTATTAATAGTATTCTAGCCCAACTCTCTCTCTCTCTATATATATATAAACCAGCATAACCAAGATCTCCTCACCATATTGTCTATGGTAAACCAAGTGAATCAAGTGCTAACCAATGCAATTGACTACAATAGAATGAGTAAAAGTGAGAATATTATTTGCCCCCCATAAAATGGTGGCATGTTTGAAGCTACTCGATTTCAGCTAATAATTGTATATTCTGTCGTTGCAGGAACTTAATTAATATCCTCGCGGAAGTTTCACAGTCTGGCAAGCAGAGGCATATTCCTTACCGTGATTCCAAGCTGACCTTTTTACTGCAGGAATCTCTTGGTGGTAATGCAAAGCTAGCGATGATATGTGCCATTTCACCGTCACAAAGGTAATTCTTTGGAATTTTGTTGTGCCTTCTTCTGTCTTTATGGTTGTCTTTTTTTCCTGGGTTTTCTCCTTCACCCTTTTCTTTTCTTTTTTTCTTTGTTGGGGTGTTAAACGTATATCCTGTGTACTTTTCTATTTACATATATGCCCCTGTTAAACCTTAATTACCATATATAACATTGAAAGTGCAGTTTCTTGCAAAATACCCGTAAGTGAGCAGTTCAATTCATCGGGAAACTGGTTTTGCACTTTAAAATCTTTTCTAGGGCCATATCTGTAGGAGCATCTATATACTTAACAATTTTACACCAGCTTATGGCAACTTTTTAAGACATGCATATGTGGCTATATTTAATTGGCAGGTACACATGAAGTACGAAAAAGTAGGCATGAGTTACCAGGTTAAGGAAAAAAAAATTCCAACAATTGAATGGCATTTGATTTGTAAACATTTTGGTTGTAAGCGTAGAATTACTCCTTTTTAAGTAGAAGAGGTATATATGAAAATATGGATTTTGCAGGGATGTAAGTAAACTGGTAATTTTGTGGGGAGTGTATATATGTAAATATTTTCTTTTTTGTGCTCTCACTGGAAATTACTAAATGCAGCTGTAAGAGCGAATCATTCAGTACTCTTAGATTTGCGCAGCGTGCAAAGGCCATAAAAAATAAAGCAGTTGTGAATGAAATTACACAGGATGACGTAAATGTCTTGCGTGAGCAGATCCGACAGTTAAAGGTATTAATATTATCATCTTTTTTTTTTTTTTTTTTCTCCTTTGATTAGATAGTACTCTGAACCAAATTTTTACTGCATTATACTGGAATTATTCTGATAATAAATGTTCTAACAGGATGAACTTCTAAGAATGAAGTCCAATGGGACTGCGGCCGGAGAAAATGGAAGTTATTCGACAGGATGGAATGCAAGGAGGAGTTTAAATCTTTTGAGAATGAGTTTATGTCGTGCTACGGGATTACCTCCTACTAATAAGGATGACAGTGACGAAGAGATGGAAATTGATGAGAACGATGTTGAGAAGCCTTTTCTTCAATTAAGTGTACAACCATCTTGTAGTGAAGAAGAAATACCTTCAAAATCAGAGAACTTGGGGGAGGGAAAATCCTCTCCCGCCTGTAAGGGAGTGGTTGGTGATTCTGAATTAGATGGTACGACTGAAGCCTTGCGAAGGTCTGCTCAGAACGAGCATGAATTGACTGATGCAGAGAAAGTTCCTAAAGTTGGCCTATCTTTGGAAGGAAAGGGTTGTGAATTCCAGGACTTGGTGTTGGGGAGAGATTGTACTCATGATATGGTTGCAGACCCATGTAATGAATCTTCTCATTCTTCAAGTTCCATCGCAGCACCATCTTCTAACCTTAGTATTGTGCCGTGCCAGACATCACCGGTTCTTCAGCCGCCTACATTGAGCATCTCACCTGTTTTGGAGAATTATAGTAGGAAGAGTCTGAATACTTCATCTGCAATATCTGCATCTCAGAATAAAATACCAGAAATTGCAAATTTTCCAAATAATTCTCCAATCAGAAAAAGTAAGAAGTTCCGCTCCTCAACCGAACACCTTGCCGCTAGTCTTCGCCGTGGTCTTGAAGCTATTGAGCTTCACCAAAGTAGTTCGGTTTTAAGGAGGTCTTCGTTCAAGTTTCCTGTTCAGTCGGTACAGAAGGTTGATGTTGGTATTCAAACGCTCGATTGTGAATTAGAAGAATATTTACCTGTAGCTACTTGTAGCTGTTCTAAGGATGAAGCTTCCTCAGATGAAAATAAAGATATCGGCAACAGCATGGATTTGCAATTAGTTCCAGTTGCTGGACCAGTGCCATCAGATAAACCCAAGAAGCAACAAGTTATTAAAGTAGGTCTCAACCTATCCGTTTTAAAACCTCTGGTTACTTGGTGGATACCTCTTATTGTTTATTTATTTCTTTCTTTTTTGTGTTTTTGATTTTGCTCAAGTTTTTTTGTGGTTAAAGTTAATCAGGGATAGCATTCTATAACTTTGCTATTGCTGAGCCTAAAAGTTCTTAGGGATAGCCTTCTATATTTCTGCTATTGTTAGGTTATTTTCTAACTCTTTATTTATGGTTTTTGTTTCACAACAATCATGAGAAACAATAGTAGTTTTTTATTTGTTTCTTTCATTCTTTGTATGAAAATGATGGTGACTTTGCAAACTAGCCGACTATAGCAAAAGTAAGCCTTCAAGTGCATAGAACTTGAGGGAAAAAAAAACAACAAAAAGAAAACACGTAACAATTTATCTTAAGGGTATTAGGTTATGTAGTATAGGTCAAAGTAAGAGTAAGTATTGCAGTAATATAAATTTTTCTTATCTCGGTAGGCTGTGGAGAAGGTCCTAGCCGGAGCAATCCGACGAGAAATGGCACTGGAAGAGCATTGTGCAAAGCAGGCTTCTGAGATTTCACAACTACACCGTTTGGTATGTGTTCTTTTTTCTTTTTGCTTCTTATTCAGGACTTTTAGAAACATGAAATTATTAGATGTCCTAATTGCCGTTGATTTTCAGGTCCAACAATATAAGCATGAGCGGGAATGCAATGCGATAATTGCAGAGACGCGCGAGGACAAGATTTCCCGTCTCGAGAGTCTTATGGATGGTATTTTGTCGACTGAAGAGTTCATGCATGAAGAGTTCGTCTCTTTGACAAATGAACACAAGGTCTTTTCATACCATAGTCTTTCGTTGTCATCTTATCTCATCCACATTGATTCTTGTTTGAGTTGTTTAATATATACCCTGCTAAATTATCTATTGACCTATTTATCCCTGCAAAACCAGAATTTTTACATAATGCCTTTCAAAATCTTGCTTGTACCATTCGGTGTACCGAAGCTTTTCTACTGCACTTCTGAGAAGTAAATATATATAAGTAGATGATTTTGCAGAGATATATCCATAAAAGCCCCTAATTTCGTTTCTATGATAAATACAGCTTCTAAAAGAGAAATATGAGAACCATCCTGAAGTTCTGCAACTAAAAATTGATCTGAAGAGTGTTCAAGAGGAGTTGGATCGATACAAGAACTTCTTCGATTTGGGTGAGAAGGATGTCCTTATTGAGGAAATTCAGGATCTACGAGACCAATTGCACTACTACATAGATTCCTCGTCTATGTCAAATCAAAAGACCAAACCGTTACTTCAACTGACACACTTTAATGAGCCCGTATCATCTCCTCTAACTACAATACCTGAATCGAACGGAGAGAGTATCGATATCGCAAAACTCGAAGAGGAGAGACGGCAATGGACCGAAGCAGAAAGCAGATGGATTACACTCACTGAAGAACTCCGAGTCGAATTGGAAAAACATCGGTCTCTTTATGAAAAATGTAGGCTCGAACTCGATTCCGAAAAGAAATGCTCGGAGGAGTTGAAAGAGGCACTGCAAACAGCCATGCAGGGCCACGCACGGATTTTGGAGCAGTACGCGGATCTTCAGGAGAACCATATGGATTTGCTTTATAGGCATAGAAAGATAAGCGACGGTATTGAGGATGTGAAACGAGCGGCGGCGAAAGCCGGCGTTAAGGGGGCGGAATCTAGGTTCATTAATTCTCTTGCTGCTGAGATTTCTGTACTGAGGGCCGAGAGGGAGAAGGAGAGGAGGTATTGGAGGGATGAGAATAAAGGGCTTCAGGCGCAGCTTCGGGATACCGCTGAAGCTGTTCAGGCCGCCGGGGAGCTGCTCGTGCGGTTGAAAGAAGCAGAAGAAGCAGCTGTTGTTGCTCAGGTACTCAACTGTGTTCTAACTTATATTTGTTAGACACAATGTAGGAAAATTTTAAAGCTTCTGTTCCTACTGTGGAAAAAAGTTGTTGTTGAGGTTTTTTTTTTTGAAAATCTATTAATGCTTAGGGTCTGTTTGGTTCAACGTAAAACTGTGAAAAATAATTTTCCGTGCAAAAAAAAAGTTTTACGTTTTGTAGAGTTTGGTTTGTAGGAAAAATATAGTTTTCCATCAACATTTGTTTGTTTGAAAGGAAAAAAAAATTCACATTTGTTTGGTTCGTTTTACGCAGCTTGAGTTTTCGTTTTCCGTCGAAAAACAGCGAAAAACGAAAACTTCAATTTTTCCCCAAATCTGTAAAAATATTTTTACATCGAACCAAACAAGCGGAAAACAATTTTTCGGTTCGTTATACGCCGAACCAAACGCCCCCTATTCGAATTTGTTTTGGTTCCACAAACATAGTACATGCCTTTATATTCAATCATGCTTGTCGCAGAAGCGAGCAATGTTAGCAGAACAAGAGACCAAGAAGGCGCACGAAGAGATCGATAACCTGAAGAAGAACTACGACAGAGAGATCGCCTTGCTGAATCAGTTCCTCGCCGAGTCGCGATTGCCCCGCGATGCTTTAAGACCTACTGAAGCCAATGATACTAATGCAGCTAAATACGACGAAGGCGGCAGTCTCACCGACCAGCGGTGGAGAGAGGAGTTCGAGCCGTTCTACCGAGGAACGGACAACAACGACTTCTCCAATGGCTCGGATCCGAGATCCTGGTTCTCCGGTTACGACCGGTGCAACATCTAAAGCAATGTTTCTTTTATCGTCGCGAAATAGATGAATGTAATGTACACTCTGTTCATCAGAAAAAAGAATCATCTGTTGTAGATTGGACATAACTGTGTATCTCCAGCTTCTCACTGTCTATGAGAAGCAGTGTTTGTTTAGATTCTCAGTATATTGCATTTAAACCCTGTAAAATCTGGTACTATGTGAGCTATTTTTCTTGTAAACATCCCGTAAAGTAATATATTTTTTTCTGATTTTTTTTTTCTTTTCAGTTTTGATCGTAGTTAGTTAATTCGGATTCGGCAAAAATTCGGTACGGATATAATACGCATAAAATTTGTCTCCTAATTTTTAAATTCGTTGAAAAATTCGGCGTAAAAAACGGATTCGGTAATTATTCGAATACGCGATTTATATGAAAATTATACATTCATTAATTAAAAATTCGGAATAAAAAATTCGCCTATTAAACTTAAATTTTTTTCTAGGTTTATACTACTATCGTAAACAATTATAATTTTTTAAAATAGAAAGCTACAAAATAAAATAGGTTAAATAAAATAAAGCTATAGAGAATTATATATATAATATGACATATAAATAATCAAGTAAGAAATAGATTAAAATAGCCCATAATTAATTATAAAATATATAAATTTTTTTTTTGGGGGAGAATGAACAGAGAACTCATATTTAAATATAAAATATAAGATAATCTATATATTTAAACATACAAATTATAAGTTTTTTATTTAGATTTTTAATAATTCGGGAATAATTCACGAATAATTCGGCTGGCCCAAAAATTTACGAATAATTCTGTCTTTTTGCAAAAAATTCGTAAACGGACCGTTTAATTCGGATTTTTAATAATTCGCGAATAATTCGCGAATTAACTAACTATGGTTTTGATTGGTTATAAATGCTGTGTTGTGATCTTTATTGTTTTAAAAATTCATGAAGAAAGGAGACAAAATTTTACTGATTTATTTGCTCGGCAAAACTGAGAAAATAATATTTGATACTATGTGGAAAATGATTATCTATTAATTAAAAATAAGGGTTTTTTTAAGGTCAGCCCCCTCAATTTTTTTTTTACAAATAGTCCTAACAAATTTATATTTACATATATAGCCTCTTTCTTGCCACGCGAGCGTCACGTTGGCAATTTTAAGTTGAACACGGTGTTTATATTCACACTTTAGTCTTATTTTTTAACTCAGGGACAATAAAAAATACAAAAAAAATACTGTGATTCAATTACTGTATTTAATACGGTGATTGAATCACCATTTTTAACTTAAAAATGTCATCTAGGCGCTCGCGTGGTAATGAGAGAATTATTTATGCAAATATGAATTTATTAGGACCGTTTATAAAAAAATATATTTGAGAAGGCTAAATATATATAAAAAAAGGCCTTTTTGCATAAAAAATCCACTAGTTTTGGGCTTTTGCAAAATTGGGCCGCATTTTTCGATTTTGCAGATTCGGTTCGGATTTTCAGCAAACTGACCAAAATACCCTTCTTACTTTTTCTCACTCCTCTTTTTTTCTCTCTCCTTTTTTTTTTTCTCTCTCCTTTTTTTTTTTTTTTTTTCTCTCACTCTTTTTTTTTTCTCTCCGAACGGCAGAGGCGGAGGTGGAAACGGCACGCCTCCCCCCTCGCTCCTCACGCCCTCGACCTCGCACGCGCACCCCCACCCTCCTCGCCTCCGACCCCGCCGAGGCCGCGCCTCGCCGCAACTCTTTTTTTTTTTTCCTCTCTGATCCTCCTCCACCCGCCGTCCACGCCGCCACCGCCGGCGACGAAGAAGAAGTGCTTCTTGGGGCCGAAAAGCACGCCGGCGAGGGAGAGAAAAAATATAGTTACACTCCGGCGAGGGCGATGTGTCGTGACAAAAAAAATTGTAAAGAAAAAAATAAAAAATAAAAATTATTTCTGAAAAGAACAAAAAATAGAGAAAAATAAAGAAGATGATGAAATTACACTGTTAAAAAAATTTACACTGTTTTAAAAAATATTTATACTATTTTAATGAATGTTGCACTATTTAAAAAAGAAATTACACTCTTTTGAGATGAAATTTACACTCTTTAGACTAAATTACACTATTTAGAATAATGTTGCACCATTTTTTTCTCTACTTCTTCCTTCTTCCTCCGCTCTCCATCCTCATCCCCGTTCTCTCTCTCCAAAATAATTTTAAACCGATGCGGTCGAAGCCGGAGGAGGAGGAGCGGCCATAGTCGTGGGGTCGAAGAGATAAACGGAAAGGAGGAAGAGGGAGGCGTCGGAGGTGGCGCGCGGGGCGGTGGTGGGCGCGCGCAGAGGGCGCGGCGAGCGCAGGGGGCGCGGGCGCGGGTGGGAGCGCAGGCGCTGTCCCCCTGCGCCCCCTCTCCCCCCGGGACGCGCCCCCTGGGGGCGCGTGCGCGGGCGCAGGGGGCGCCCCCTGCGCCCCCTGGGGGCGCGTGCGCAGGGGGCGCATGGAGCGCCCCCTGCGCCCACCGGGGGGGCGGGCGGGGGGGGCCAGGCCCGGGCCCGGGCGGGCGAGCGCAGGGGCGGGGGCTCGGGCCCGGGCGGGCGGGCGCAGGGGGCGCGGGCCCTGCGCCCCCTGCGCCCCGCGCCTCCAGGGGACGCAGGGGGCGCGTCCCCTGCGCCCCCCGCGCCTCGCGCCTCGCCGCGCCCTCGCCGCCGACGCCCTCACCGCCGGCCCCCGCGCCTCGCGCCCCGCGCCCTGCCGCGCCCTCGCCGCAGACGCCCTCACCGCCGGCCCCCGCACCTCGCGCCTCGCACCATTTTACACATGGTGTAATGAAGTGCAATGAAGTGTAAAATAATAAAAAATAGTGCAACGAAAATCAAAATTGCACCATTTTACACTATTTTAATAAAAGTTACACTATTTAAAAAAAAATTATACTCTTTTAAAATAAAATTTATACTTTTTAGATAAAATTACACTCTTTAAAAAAAATTTGTACAATTTCTTTCTCTTCCTCTTCTTCTTCCTTCTTCCTCCCCTCTCAATTAATTAGTGGAATTTTATGCAAAAGCTCAATTAATTTGTGGAGTCCAGCTCCTCATCCCCTCTCAATTAATTTTTGGAGTCCGAGATCGATCTGCTCCCCGCCGACGCGATCCGCGACCTTCGCGGCATCGCAGAGCGGATGATCGGGGCCGGGCGACGGCAACGCGGGAGCCGGAGCGGGATCGGGCGGGGTGTGTGTGAGATAATTAATTATCTCACACCCTGCCCGAGTGGGAGTGTGAGATAATTAATTATCTCACACACACACACTCCCGCGCCGTCGCCTGCTCCCGCCGCGCCGCGTGCGCCGCCAGCGCCGCTGCTACTACGGCCGCCACGCCGGCGCCGGCATCGGTGCCGCGGCCGCGGAGGAGGAGGCCGACATTGTGGGTGTGTGTATGTGTGGATGAGGATGAGGGGAAGGAGGAAGAAGAAGAGAAGAAGAAATAGTGTAAATTTGGCTAAAAAAGTGCAACTTTGGCATAAAGAATGTAAATCTCACCCTAAAAAAATATAATTTCTATCTCAAATAGTGCAAATTTTGTTAAAACAGTGCAATTTTTTTAAAAAACAGTGTAATTTTATTTTAATAATGTAATTTCATATCTTCTTCCTTTTTTATAATTTTTGATCTTTCTTGTAGGAAATTTTTTTTTTTTTTTTTTTTTTCTCTCTATAATTTTTTTTTTCACGATCCATCCCTCGCCGGAGTGAAATTATATTTTTTTCCCATCTCTCGCCGGCGTGCTTTTCGGCCCCAAGAAGCACTTCTTTTTCGTCGCCGGCGACGGCGGTGGGGACGGCGGGTGGAGGAGGATCGGAGAGGAAGAAAAAAAAATTACGGCGCGGTGCGGCCTCGGCGGGGTAGGAGGCGAGGAGGGCGGGGGTGCGCGGGCGAGGGTGAGGGCGTGAGGGGCAAAGGCGAGGCGGGCCATTTCCGCCTCCGCCTCCGCCCTCCTCGCCAATTTTGCAAAAGAGCGATAAAAAAAAGAGCGATAAAAAAAAGAGAGAGAAAAAAAGAAGAGAGAGAAAAAAAAAGAAGAGGGAAAAAATAAGAAGGGTATTTTGGTCAGTTTGCTGAAAATCCGGACCAAATCTGCAAAATCGAAAAAAGCGATCCAATTTTGCAAAAGCCCAAAACTAGTGAATTTTTTATGCAAATTGGCCATAATGCCCAAAACATAAATAAAATAATTATGTGCAGTATATATCACGGTCAAGTGGGGTCACTCCACTCCTTCTAATGCCACGTGTCACCGCACCTGCTCTTGACACCTGTCACCGCCATTCCAAACAAAAGGTTAAAATACATGGAGGCCCCTCAACTATAGGCGTTTCAAAAATAAGCCGCTAACTTTTATTTTCTAATTGTTTTATTTGAGTTAACTTTTGTTAGTTAAACTAGCCAATTGTAGAATGATTAACCCTTTATATTTTACTTGCTATAAAATGCTTAAAAAATATTTAACAAATTTGATAAATATTTTAATTTATTTGATTAAATTCAGTTAGCTCCACCAAAAAATCTAAAGAGCAATCGTGAAGAGGACTATAGTAAATAATATCTGTAGTTGAAGGGGTCCTTCGTAAAGTTTCACCTTCAACAAGGACACGTGACAACATAAATATCGCGAAACACCCCCTATAAAATCCCCTTTTCACAAATCACCCCCTCCCTCTCTCCCATTCCCAAATCCATGGCCTCCTCCTCAGCCGCCGCCGCCGCCGCCGCCGCCGCCGCATCGTCGGCGGCGGCGCCACCTCCGGCGCGGCGGAGTCGCGAGTTCGACGTCGTGATCGTCGGCGCCTCGGGGTTCACGGGGAGGTACGTGGTGCGCGAAGCCCTAAGAGCGCTCTCCGCCCCCTCCTCCCCGCTCCGCTCCCTCGCCCTCGCGGGGCGCTCCCCCTCCAAGCTCGCCGCCGCGCTCCAATGGGCCTCGTCCTCGTCCCCTTCCCCTCCCCCGTCGATCCCCCTCGTCCCCGCCGACGCCTCCGACCCCGCCTCGCTCCTCGCCCTCGCCCGCCGCGCCCGCCTCGTCCTCTCCTGCGTCGGCCCCTTCCGCCTCTACGGCGCCCCCGTCGCCGCCGCGTGCGCCGAGGCCGGCGCCGACTACCTCGACATCTCCGGCGAGCCCGAGTTCATGGAGCGCCTCGAGGCCGACCTCCACCCCCAAGCCCTAGAATCCGGCTCCCTCCTCGTCTCCGCCTGCGGCTTCGACTCCGTCCCCGCCGAATTCGGCCTCCTCTTCCATTCCCACCAGTGGACCGCGCAGGGCTCGGTGCCGAATCGCGCGGAGGCGTACGTGAGCTTGGAATCGGAGCGGCGGATCGTGGGGAATTTGGGCACCTACGAGTCGGCGGTGCTCGGCGTCGCCAATGTGGAAAAGCTGCAGGAGCTGAGGAGATCCAGGCCTAGAAAACCTAGGCCTGTGGTATGTCTAAAATCCCTCCTTTTTTGTGCCCTTCTCATTTTACCTATATTAGAACTAAACTTTGATGTTAGATCTCAATTTCGTCGTAGCTATTTAGTTCATAGAGCTTGATCTTGATCAAATTCATAGTAAGAGGTTCAATTTTAACAACAACCAATGCTTCATTTGCATTTATTGTTTGTGTCCTGTCTCTTGTGTGATGTAGAATTATTGCCTCTTTCTTTTGTACCTTCCTGATGTTTAGATGCAATTGTAAACCTCATTGATTTTGTTAACAATTTAACCTTCGAACAACCGACCGCCCCTGCATTGCGCTGCGCACCATTCGTAGATTTGAGTATCGCGTCGTCAAATTTCTCACCTTTGTGGCTTTTACTAGCCCTATAAATAGTTAACTTGAATTAGATTTCTGAAAAATGAATCAAGTTGTCAGAAAGGTTACAGACTCAAATGCTGAGTTAAAAGTGCAGGTCGATTGCTCGACCACCCCTGCGTGTTTGTCGAATCTCTCAGTTTTCTTTCAAGTTGATTGCGCTGCGCACCATTTGTAGATTTGAGTGTCGCGTCGTCGTTGAATTTCTCACCTTTGTGGCTTTTACCTAGCCCTATAAATAGTTAACTTGAATTAGATTTCTCAAAAATGAATCAAGTTGTCAGAAAGGTTACAGACTCAAATGCTGAGTTAAAAGTGCAGGTCGATTACTCGACCACCCCTGCGTGTTTGTCGAATCTCTCAGTTTTCTTTCAAGTTGATTGCGCTGCGCACCATTTGTAGATTTGAGTATCGCGTCGTCGAATTTCTCACCTTTGTGGCTTTTACCTAGCCCTATAAATAGTTAACTTGAATTAGATTTATGAAAAATGAATCAAGTTGTCAGAAAGGTTACAGACTCAAATGCCGAGTTAAAAGTGCAGGGATTAAGTCACACCTGAATATACAGGAACTACTCTAAAATTTAAGAATAAGATGATGAAGTTGCAGTAATCCATGTTATGTATACATTCTTAATCCAGATTCCTGGCCCCCCGCCTCCGAAAGGACCTTTGATCGAGCATCAAAAAACCATCGGATTATGGGCGATGAAGCTGCCGTCTGCAGACTCCGTAGTCGTCCGCAGAACCCTTGCGACTTTGACAGAGAATCCTCAAGGCCTTCCTGGAGTCAATGAATCAGAAGATTTCGCGGAGAAACGAAAGCAGTTCTGGTCATCGGTGAAGCCCGCACACTTTGGTGTAAAGATTGGTTCAAAATCTATTCTCGGCATGCTACGGTTCATCTTCACCGGATTATTCATCGGGCTTCTCGGAAAATACTCTTTTGGGAGAAAAATCCTCTTAAAGTTCCCAGAGATTTTCTCTTTCGGTTGGTTTAGGAAAACAGGGCCGACCGAAGAAGAGGTGCGAAGCGCGACTTTCAAAATGTGGTTTATCGGTAAAGGGTATAGCAATCAAAGTCTTGCATCGCAAGCCGGTAGTAAACTGGATACAGAGATTATTACTAGAGTGTCTGGGCCAGAGATTGGGTATTTGACGACTCCGATAGTACTCATTCAGTGCGCTTTGATTGTGCTGGGCCAAAGAGAGAATTTGCCGAAAGGGGGAGTGTATACGCCTGGGATCGTCTTCGGCCCCACGGATTTACAGCAGAGGTTGCAGGAAAATGGAATCACTTTCGATGTCATTTCGACCAAGACTCACCAGAATTAGCTGCTTTTCATCAGGTTTCAGCTCAACTCTTCATACTTTGTAATAAGACTCTTTCTCTCTCTCTCTCTCTCTCTCTCTCTCTCTCTCTATATATATATATATATATATATATATATATAAGTTTCTACTTATTTGGTGAGACCTTTTAATGTTAATAACTAAGAAGAATAGTTGTCAAAATAATTTCTGTGTTATCATTAAATAGTTTATGCAATTCTTGTTGGTTATTTAGCTACTTGCTTGATCCAACTAGCCCTGCTGTAGGATGCAGTATTGTTTGAGTAGTCTTATTAAGAGAAGCACTATCGACGTTTCTCCGTAGCAGAATTGTAGCTTTTGTAGTAGTTTATGCAATTATTATTATTTTTTTAGAGAAAGGTAGCACGCTACCCGCTTCGTTTTATTTCGTTTAGAAATAAACTTAGCTGGAAATGTGAATCAACTAGGATTCGAACTCGGGACCTCGGTGTTTATGCAATTATTATTGGTTATATTAGCTATTTACTCGAACTTAGTCGTGCTGTAGGATGCAGTATTGTTTGAGTAATGTTATTAAGAGAAGCACGGACTTTTCTCTGTAGCAGAATAAGAAACTCCAGATTGTAGCTTCTGCAGTAGCCTATGCAATTCTTGTTGGTTATATTAGCTATTTCCTTTACATGTTTGATCAAACTAGTCCTGCTGTAGGATGCAGTACTGTTTGAGTAGTGTTGTTAAGAGAAACATTATCGACTTTTCTCTCTATAGTAGAATAAGAAGCTTCAAATTGTAGTTTTTGCTTCGAGACTTGATCTTTCTTTTTCTAGTTGGTAAACGCTCTGATAGATGGCTACAGCTGAAAGCAGAAGCTAGATTAAACGGATGTTAAGACTAATTGTCACTTATAGAGCTGTTTAAGTCCATTTAATCTATCTCTTGATTAAATAGAAAGATGCATATCAAGAGATCTTGTAGCCTAATATTATTAACACTCTTTTTAAAGCTTCTTGAAAAGGCCCATGTATTTTTTAACTACTGCTTACATGGTAATTATGTGGAAACTTTTGTGCATTTTAGTAGAGATATATATTTCATGTTTAAGGACTATGATCACAACAAAAATGTAATCATCAATCATTTCATGCAGCATATTAAGTTTCACTCTCCACAATATATTAAAAAAGGCTAAATTACAAAAAACTCTCCTATAATTATCCGCTTTTTGACTCTTCCTTCATGACTTTTAAAAATTTACATTTTGCTCATTTAAAATTTCAGAAATGTTTTCAGAAGGGTGCGGTGTTAATGGAGAGGGCAAAATGACCAAATTGTCCTTACTTTTTCTATAAAAAAAAAATAATTTTTTAAATTTATTTCTGTTATTTTGAAGGGTATTTTCGATATAAATTATAAGAAATGGACGGAGTAATGATGGAACCCTGACGGAAGGGAGCTAAATGTAACGACTTAGAAATGCTAAGGGGTTAAAATATAGATTTTTGAAAGATAGGGAGAAAAGTGAAAAAACGAGTATTCATAAGAGAGTTTTTTATAATTTAGCTTATTAAAAAGGCTAAATTGCACTGTTCGGCCTCATGCTATGAGGCGCGTGATATTTTGGTCCTGGAACTTTAATTTTTTACAATTTTTAACTCAAACTTTCTAGATTGTTGCAAATCAAGTCTCAGAATGTAATTTAGTTAACTAAATGATGATGTGTTTCTGATGTAGCAGTTCTATACCACTCCTATTTTGACCAATGTAATCCTATTTTGCCAAATTTCTTATTACAAAACCCACCGTCTGTCGAGAAATGCTGTGCTTACGAATAAATTATATAATATTTTATAAACTAACATACGCGACAGTATTTAAGTATAAATTAAGAGGAGATAAGCATGATTTATAATTTTGAGATTGAAATCTAACCTTTAATTTGTATTGTTTGTAAAATACTGTAAGATTTATTTGTAAAAAAAATATTTCCTCAATAATAATTGCACAACTAAATGAAAAAAAAAAGCTTAATAATGCTCAATAAAATTTAGATAAAAAAGTATAAAATTTATTTAAGCTATGAACCATTTTGATCAGCTAGCCAACCTTTCGAAAGTTAAATTTTACTATTTAACCTTTTAATTCATTTGACGTAAGTCTATCAACGACATCTTATAATTGTAAAAATTATATAAAATATACTGATTAAATGTGTAAAAATAAATAATACATTCAAATTTTAAAATCTAAATATTATTGACATATTCAAATTAAATAATTTAAAACAATTAAATTGTCAAATTAAAATAGTCTATAGTTGTGACAAATTTTCTACGTGTTTACCTAAAATTTAAGAATTTTACAACAACAAAGGGACAACAATCATTATTCTACATACCTAACCAATAAGATTCCTTTTTGATTATGTTGTCCTTTATTGGTCCTACAATTTTGACCCATTTACCCAAGTTGCGCATCACGAGATAAATCAACAAAATCAATCATAACAATATTGATCCATCCAAAAGGTCACATCAGATAAAAAAAAAAAAAAATTCATAACTCTGACAATCATATTACTGCTAAAATATTATTTTATAAAATTAAAAACAAACCAATCACATAATAATATGTCAACTGAAACGTAATATTAAAAGGTACGTAGATATAGAACGGAAAAAAATAGGAGAACTCGTTAATGGCGGCATTGGTAGTAACTCTCGCAGCCCCGCCCGGTGTACGGCCCGCCCCGCGCAGGGCATGGACCGACGCAGGCGGGTCGGTCCGGATTGAAGACCGTCCTCGGGTCGATCGTGGCGAGGATCCTCCGATGCGTCTCCACATCCAGCGGCAACTCGACACCCGCCTCTTCTTCTACTTTCCTCTCTAAGCTCGTGTCAGGGCTCGAGAAATAAGCAGCAGCGATAGTAGCAACAGCAGAAGTAGTGGTAGTGGTGGTAGCAGCAGCAGCAGCAGCAGCATCAAACGAACTCGCGAAGACGACGAAAGCGCTTCTCGGAATGAGTATAAAGGAGAGGAGCCATAGAGCTCTCAATATTCTGCTCTCCATCACTCTTTGCTCTTCTTTGTGGTGTGATTCAACATTGGCTACTTGGGGTATATATATATATAAAACAAGAGCAATAGGTAAATATGCAATGAGACCCCTCAACTATAGCTCATTTTGACGAACATCCCTATATCCCAACTTTCAATTCTTTTTCCGTCATTTGAATTGGAGATTTTACTAAAACTGGCAATTACATTAGCCACTAAGCATTAACTATTAATTGAATCGATATTGCAATTTATTCAAAACGAACAGTTACAATTGAAGTAGTTGAATTTTCAAAAAATATTAATAAGGGGACAAAAAATAGTTAAGAGGCTATTTCAGAAAGACCTATAGTTGAGGGGGTTCTTCATACAATATTTACCTAAAAGTTTTGAAAAAAAATGGGGTCCTTTGACTAATTAAAGTGTTTGGTTGGGGTTAGGGTTTGATAGAGATGGCTCTCCTACCATCATCTTCATCATCATAATCATGTGGTGCTAAAGAGGGGTTTTTTTTTAAAAAAATAGATGGAATAAATCATCTATATAATAATATAAATTTATTATTCCTCAAAACCATCACATCATCTCCTCAATCCCTCAACATGCCACGTCACCACTCTGGCCCTAGCCAATTAGAGAGGGTCATGTGTCTAGAGAAAATTTTGGACGCACCGGTGCACGGTAAAATAATTCTAAAATGTACCTACAAGATACATTTTGCTATGTCTAAAGAAAAATATTGGATGCTGCCGGTGTACCGGAAACCAATTTTAAAGTATAAATAAAAGATAAATTTTAACTATTAAATTTTATAAATCAGATATTTATTTAATTAAAATTTAATAGTACAACATTGTCATCTAATATAACCTGCAATTAATTTTAACAAAATAAAGACACCCTCATCTTTTTGGTAATTTGAAATAAATCCTTCGACTTTAATCTTTTAGTTAGAAAATATAGATACAAAATAAATTCTAAAACTATTTAGTTTGATTGAATTTTAAATAAAGTTATCAGAATAATTTAACCTTTCTAATACCGAAAGTTAAAACATATTAAGAAAAACATATTATTTTTTATAATATATACAAGATTAATTTATAAATTTTGTTTTTCTCTTTGGTTATAATTTCTGTAATCTTAAAATTTTTAAATAAACTGAAATACTATCTACTCGCAGCAAAGCGCGAGCACTACACTAGTTTGAGCTATTATAATTGCATCCTGAGATTTGATTAATAATGTAGAAATTTTGAGCTTGGGGACCAAAAGTATAGTTTAACCCCAAAAAAATCTATTATATTGTAAATAAACTTATTGCGTCATAATTTTACTTGGATTTTCGTCCATAGGTCCCATTGTGAGTCTGGAGAAAGTCTTTTCCGTCTCAGTTATAACATATATATTTAATTAAACCACAATACGGTTAGGTTGGAACATATTTTATATGTTATAATTGTTGCGAAAAGTGTTGGCTATTTATTATTGGACTAAAATAGGTCCAACTTTCTGCCCCGTGACAATAGGCTAGGAGATTAGTAAGTTGAGTGGGGGTGTGGTCCACAAGAGACCTAACGGTAAGAGGCCCAACAATAGACCCAACGTCCAGGTGGGTTGAGTCAGGTCGAAGCCCGCGAGCGCTATGGCTGAGCCCTTAAGTGCGATGGATGCGCCCTTTCTATCGACACGTATTTTTGGAATAGTTGGTTAGCGCTTACGATCCACAAAAAGCACTTTTTATCCCATAGGACCGTCAAATCCCATGTCAAAAATGTGTTGTTGCTTTGAGATTCGTGCACTTCACTTGATGTGAATTTGACTCAAAATTTGACCATATAAAATCCTGTTGTGCCAAATTTCTTGTTACAAAACCTACGTCTGTCTGTCGAGTAATGTTTTGCTTACGAATAAATTTTATAATATTTTATAAACTAACACACTCGGCTGTATAAATTAAGAGGAGATACGCATGATTTATAATTTTGAGATTAAAATCTAACCATTAATTTTTATTGTTTGTAAAGCGCAGAACAATTTATTTGTAAACCCTAAACCCTAAACCCTAAAACCCTAAACCCTAAACAAGGCGACAACAATCATTGTTTCCACATACCTAACCAATAAGATTCCTTTTTGGTTTTCTTGTTACTTATTAGTCCTTTAATTTTGACCTTTTATGAACAACAACTATCATAACAATATTGATTCATGGAAAAGGTTACATCAGTTAATAAAAAAAGTTTGATAACTCTGACGATGGGAACGCCGCAGAAATGTCATTTTATACAACTAAAAACTAGCCAATCACATAATGACATATCAACTGAAATACAATATTAAAAGTTTTGTAGATATTGAACGATAAAGATATGAAAACTCATTAAGTGCTGCGACATTGGTAGTATCTCTCGCAGCCCCGCCCGGTGTAGTGCCCGCCTCGCGCCGGGCACGAACTGATACAAGCGGGTTGGTTCGGATTGAGCACTGTCGTCGGGCTGAGCACCTTGAGGATCCTCCGATGCGTCTCAACATCCAACAGTAACTCGACCCCCACCTCTTCTTCTACTTTCGTCTCTAAGCTCGTGTCAGGGCTCGAGAAATAAGCAGCAGTGTTGGTAACAGTAGCAGCAGCAGCAACAACATTAAACGAACTCGCAAGGACGAAGAAAGCACTTCTCGGAGCGAGTATAAAGGAGAGGAGCCATAGAGCTCTCAAAATTCTGCTCTCCATCATCACTCTTGCTCTTCTTTGTGGTGTGATTCAACATTGGCTGTGGAGTATGTATAAAACAAGAGCAATGCCAGGTAAATATGCAATTAGACCCCTCAACTATAGCTAATTTTGAAGTGGATACTCCAATTTTAAAATTTCTGACCGGCGCCGTCTAAACTTCAAATTTTTTTTTTTCCAGTCATTTGAATTGGAATATTTTACTAAAATTGGCAACTACATTAGCTACTGGGCGTTAACTATTAATTGAATCGATATTATCCACTAAAAGTTTGAAATAGTTGAATGCCTAGAAAACCCTAGCAAGGAGACAAAAAAAAAAGGGTTAATTTCATACAGGTCCCCACAAACATGGTGAACTGCGGATATATTCCTGCAAAGTCCAACTTGCATTAGTTATCCCTGCAAAAGTCGTAATGTATGCAGATATGTCCCTACCGTCAGTCACCGTTGAAGAATTTTAGTTAACCACAGTTAAAACACTTAACCATGGTTAATTAATAAGTTGAAATGATATTTTTGCCCCTCTCCATCTTCCTCACCCATCTTCCTCACCCTCTCCATCTTCCTCATCCTCATCCGCCCCACCGGCCCCTCCTCCGCCGCCGCCGCCGCCTCCTCCCCGCCGCCCTCGTTCGCCCCCTCCACCTCCTCGCCTCCTCCCCGCCACCCTCGTTCGCCCCCTCCGCCTCCCCGCCGCCCTCTTCCTCTACTTCTCCTCTCCCAGCCGCCCTCGTCCCTGCCCTGCCCCTCCTCCCCCCCCACCCCGCCCCCCCGTCGCCCTCGTCCGCCGCCAGCCGCCGCCGCCGTCGCCGCCGCCGCCGCCGCTTTCTTCTTCCTCCTATCCTTCTTTTGGAGGGACATATTTGTGAGGGCAAAACTGTCATTTCACATTCCTACTGTTAAAAAATAAACAGATCTCAAACAGCAGCAAACCAGAGGGACATATCTGCATATATTACAACTTTTGCAGGGATAACTAATGCAAATTGGACTTTGCAGGGATATATCCGCAATTCACCATGTTTGTGGGGACCTGTATGCATTTAACCCAAAAAAAAAATAGTTAAGGTGCTATTTCAGAAAGACCTATTGTTGTGGGGGTTAATTCTTCTTTCAATTTTTGCCTAAAAGTTTTGAATAATGAAGTCCTTTGATCAATTAAAGTGTCAAAGTGTTTGGCTGGGGCTAGGGTTTGATAGAGATGGTTCTCCTACCATCATTATCATGGATTCATGTGGTGCTAAAGAGGGATTTTTAAAAAAGAGAAAGATGGAATAAGCCATTTTACTTTACTTTAATGGACTTAGCCACCTTTGGGAATATAAGCTGGTTGGCACTTCACTTTTTTTTCTTTTCTTTCTCTTTTTTTTGGTGAGGGGATATATTCTCTTAGCCTCTGTTTGGTTCAGGGTTAAAAGGGGATAAGGGGGTTAACCCCTCCGCCCCCCCTCCCTTTCCCCCCTTTAACTCCAAACACATTTTTTGGAAGGTGGGATTATCCAGAATAACCCATCCCCGAATAGGGGTGGGATTAGCTAATCCCACCCCTATTTAGTTTTTAAATATAAATTTAAATTTAAAATTTAAAATTTTAAAAATTTATAATTTATAATTTAAAATATAAAATTTATTTTTCTAAATTCTAAATTTTAAATTTTAAATTATTATTTTTAATTATTTAAATTTTAAATTTGACATTTTAAATTTGTAACTTGAGATTTGATTAAAATTTAAAATTTAAAAGTTATAACTTTAAATTTTTAAATTTGAGATTTAAAAATATAGTTAATTTTGAATTTTAAATTTTAAATTTTAAATTTTTATTTTTATTTATTTAAATTTTAAATTTGACATTTTATATTTGTAATTTTATATTTGTTAGATTTGATTTAAAATTTAAAAGTTATAACTTTAAATTTTTAATAGATTTTAATTTTGAATTTTTTAATTGTAAAAATTATCTATTTAAATTTGAAATTTGAAATATAAAATATAAAAATTTAAATTCAAATATAATAATTAGGGCGAAATCATTATTTTTTATTTATAACTACTCATTATTCTTCTTATTCCATCTTATCTATCCAAATGCTATTTTTTTTAATCCCGGAAACAACTCAATTATCATCCAAATATAAAATTGGTCTATTCCAGGCTTAACCCTAAACTTAACCCTATCCCTGAAATAACTAGTTCTTACTTAACCCCGAATCAAACGAATCCTTAAATTTAGTGCACTTCAAGGGATTCTCTTAAATTTAGTGCACTTCAAAATAGAGCCCAAAGAGGTTATATTGAATTAGTATTTTGATAATATTTTTTCTAAAAAAAATAGAACTTGTAATTAAAAAATGTTACTGGTTTAAGATTTTACATATGGTTTGAACCGATAGTTTAATCACTACTTTAGTTCGACTAATTCAATCAATCTTTTTTTACGATATTGTATTAATGAAACACGACATACTTTACGAACTTGCGGCTTCTTATCCAGAAAGCCCCCACAATAGATATTATTTTTGTAATTTGAGAAGTTGGCGCGATTTTTTTCTTCTCTTTTTTTTTATAATTTAAAAAGTCAGGGATTTGAATTTCTGACTTTTTAAAAGCTCTTCAGATAGCAATCAATCGTATTAGATAATACTTGCTATTGTAAAACTTATGATAGGACTCATGGATAAAAGATTTATATGTTGTATAGATTAATGCAACTTAAATTCATTAAAATTATTTAATTTCAAAAAAAAATTAAGAAAGTTATTTTGGAATGGTTTATAATTGAGAGGTCTCCTCGTGATTTGGTTGTGACATTACGAAATCATAAACTATATTGTGATAAAAAGTTCTGTTGCTTATTTTGAGGTAAGAGATTCGAAACTTACATATATCTGAATCAGAATTTAGTCCTGAACTTCTGGTTTAATCTATAGATTCTAACGGGAAAAGAAATCTTATTTGTAATAGTTATAAGATATAGGGTGTACTTTGTAAAATTTATAAAAATAAGTCACTAGTTATTTAAAAATTATGTACAAATTTATCCTAAAAAGAAATTTGAATTTATGAAAAAGGGTGAAACTTATTGGTGAGTTGTGTTGATTTCGCGAATTAATGGTATCGAGCCACGTAAGAGTATATGATTGGGCGGTCCATGGCCGACGTGGTGGACCGGGTCCAGTGAAAAAACTGACTCGATTGCCGCGAAAAACTCTTTTCCCGCCGCATATCTTTCCCGCCAAAACCATTCCTCTTCTCCTTCTTCGTCGTCGTCTCCTTCGCCTCCCCGAAACCCTAAACCCTAGCGCTCGATCCCAATCCATGCCGAAGAGGAGGACGGAGCCCTCGCCCTCGCCATCGCCCTCCCATGGCGGCGCCTACACCCGGAGCAGATCCGAGCTCTTCCTCCACCGCACTCGATCCGGCCTCGCCCGCCCCGACCCCGCCCCACTTCGCCATCGCCTCCTCCTCCGCCACCTCTCCACCACCTCTCCACCACCCGTCCATGGAGGAAACCTCGTCAAGGATCTGCGACTGAGGCGCGTCTTCTCCCCAGCCTCTGTCTCCGTGGAGGAGGAGGCGTCCCCGGATCGAACGGCTAAGATCGGATCGGGGGACGATACGGTGGGTGAAGAGAGGGGAAAGGGTGGGGTTGATGAGATCTCGAAGAGTTTTCATGGATCTAATGGATTTGATAATAGTTCAAATGAGAGCTCTGCGCCTGAGAGCGTAGTCGCTGTGGATTCTGGGATTACGAGAGGGGATCTAAAGGATGACGACAAGTTGGATTCAATTGATCCTCCGAAGAGTGGATCGGTGAGATTTTTGAACATCATCTATATTAAATATTTATGCTTCTGTGCTGTGTGCATTGCATGATTTGAACTTTCGAGAGCAAATTAGGGTTAGGGTTTCATTTTGTTACATTGCATTGATACAGAGCACTCTGCCGGAGTGTGTAATCGCTGTGGATTGTAGCATGAAGAGCAGGGATTCAAAATATGATGCGAAGTTGAATGTGATTGATCCTCCAGAGAACACGGAGGTGAGGTTTTTGCAGATGATTTGAACCCATACATGCTTCTATTCATGTTATGCATTTGTAGGCATAGCACGAGTTGAACTTTGGAAAGCAAATTGGGGTTAGGGTTTCATATTTCTCACTTTTGGTGTTGAACCAGAGCACTCCACCGCAGTGTGTAGTCGCTGTGGATTTAGGAATGGCGAACATGGATCGATTGGTGAAGGATTCTCAGAATGATATTAACGACGGTGTAAAGTTGGATCCTTCTAATCCTTCTCAGAAAAAACTTGTAAGCTTTCCGCATGAACTGTATAACCCTACTCTATTATTTTTCACACAATTTGAACTTTAGAGATCAAATTAGGGCTAGGGTTTTGTTCTTTTTATTCATATGAATTGGATTATATTTGGCGTTCTTGTTACTCCTGCACTATAATTTAATGTTAGAAATAACTTCCAGGGGCTTGCTCCATGCTCTAGATCGAAGCTGGTTCAGAATCCGAGCCTGTTTAGCTACCGGAGAATGCTTCCTTTTCTCATGGATATCGATAAAGAGGGTTAGATTAAAATTTACTCTGTAGTTTTGCTTAGATCTAACCTTTTTTTCCACTCTTATACTAATTTACCGCTCACCATAATCAGGAATCTCCTTATTTTGGTATTGCAGAGAACCCTCCTAGCGAAAATAATAATCCTGCTGAAGTTGAAAGATTTGTACAGGAAAAACAGTTATCACCACCCGGAAATCTTCTATCTGAACAACCGCTTCAACATAGCAGCTTAGGAGTATCCTTAAATGAAGAATTGTGCAAAAGCTCAGATTTTGTTGACAACCCATCAATGAATTCATGTGATGGGCAATGTGTGGAAGTTTCTAAAATCGAATCTGAGGCCTCTCTTGTAGACCCCGTTATCGAAGCACAGCTTCTTCACAAACCGGTTTGTTCACCTCCTACGATTTCCGAAGCCTTATCAGTTCAGGAAATGGCTGGTAGCACGCCATCCACTCTAATTGTGCCGAAAGAAGGTAAAGTGGGCTGCAAAAATACTGTTCCCACTATTGATATTGATCGAAGGCTAATATTAACATCAAAATTGGATATAGTTCATTCTTCAGAAAGGCGTCTCCTTTCTCCGAAGAGGGGGATTTTGAAGAGGTATACCAGAGGATGTAAGGGGACATGCATGTGTTTGGACTGTGTTTCCTTTAGGATACATGCGGATCGGGCTTTCGAGTTCTCGAGGAAGCAGATGCAAGAGGCTGATGAGACAATAGCAGGACTAGTGAAGGAGATGGCGAGTCTGAGAAATCTCGTGGAGAAGTCTATTTTGCCTTCAGTCGGCAGCGGGAGCTATGGCATTCTTCAATTCACTCAAGTGAGTTCTGTTCGTGCAATGTGTTCTCTATGAAACTAATCGTTCCTACTCTTCTGTTTCCCTTAGGTTGTATTATAAGGAAATCACTCGCTACGATTTCCAACTCCATTTTTGCATAGAGGGACTTACGCAGAGAATCGAAGATCGAGTCTATTAGGTTTTAGGTTGATTGTTGGAGTGAGTCTAATCTTTTCGATTAATTGAATCAATTGTTGTCTTATCTAGTCTAGATTGAGTCTGGTCAAGTTAGTTTCAAACATAGGCTGTATTATTTTAGATTTTGATGAAATTTGCCAAATCTATTGTTGTTTAGTTTTGGGAGATCACTATAGACATTGTAGGATAACAATCCCGCCAAATGATTACTACTTCGAGTTGACTTGAGGTTGAATTGTTCGTCTAGAACAGGAATCAAACCTGATTCCTTGCTGTATCAGTGTCCGTGTTCATAAAAAAAAAAATTGAATATATGTTTAATGATCTGCATACTGAAACTACATCTGTTGGAAAGTTGCAGATTTTACAACTTCCTATCTTCTGTATTAATCATGTGTTGGAAATGACAACGGAAACGGAAGCAAAGAAATTGGAGCATAAATTGGTTCTTTAGGTTTTTTCTATATGTTGTAAAATTAACAATAAAATCAGATTAGAGTCCCAAAGTATTCAGCACTAACAAGTGAATTCGAATTCAGAAATCAAATTTACAAATATATTAGAAGTTACACTCAAATAATTTTTCCCATTTTTCAGCAGGATCTTATCCAAGGAGCTTGCCGACGAGCCTCTCGAGCGGAGGAGATAGCAAGTAACCGTTCTCGACAAATGTTTAATGATCTAAACGCACATTGCAGAATCCCTGTTAGTGATCTTCCCATAAAATCTCATTTCTTTTTTCAATTATGTTTTAATGAAATGAAGCTGAAGTATATGCATTTATCTTGCAGGGGCCAAGGGTGACATTCGCGGATTGCATAGAAGAAAGGAAAATTACATCACCTGGGACAAACTATAGTAAGTCTCTAGAGAAATTTATGTTCTATGGATCATCGTAAACTTTTTATGTTGATCATCTCTTCTTCTTGTAACTTGATTCAGAACTTGTAACAGTACCAATGGTTTATATCTATCGAAAATTAAGCCGACACTTGGTATGAAAGAATTTGTTGTTTTCTACTGCTGTGAAAACCCTACTCTCACTTTGTATATGTTGTCTGAATTCCTGTGAAATTTTATAAATCAAAGCTAAAATGCATCTGATTTATATTGTTTGTTTTTTTTAGGAAAAAAAAATTACTTCAACCTTAAAAGTGGGAACCTGCTTGAAGCTTGTGATGGCAACTATATTGAGATGCATATCATCATATAAGGTCTAAGACTATTTTGGTATATTAATTTTTGAGTTGGTGTTATTTTACCTGTGTGTTAGATGCTGTTTTATATAAATGTGAGACCCCAGGTAGTCTTATATATGAGATATAATAGAGCTAAATTCTTAACCCGGCTTAAGCATTTTGGGCGGTGGCTAGGCCCAAGAGATTAAAAGAATTAAGCGTGCTAGGACGGGGGTAGTCCTAGAATGGGTGACCCCTGGGAAGTTGGGGCGTCACAGTTGGTATCAGAGCTAATTACCAACCAGAAGTGTGAGATGAGTCTCGGCTGAGCCGGATTATACAGTGGTGAGAGCGAGACTCTCATGCTGTTGACTGTTGTGGGTGGAGCGTCGCTCACCACAAGGTCGGTTTAGGCTAGCGAGACGAGTCTCACATCGCCTGATACTTGTGAGTCTGAGCCTGATGAGGACGTCAGGGCTTAAAGGGGGGGAGATTGTGAGACCCCAGATAGTTCTATATATAAGATATAATAGGGCTAAAACTCTTAATCCGGCTTAAGCATTTTGGACGGTGGCTAGGCCCAAGAGGTTAAAAGAGTTAAGCGTACTAGGACGAGAGTAGTCCTAGGATGGGTGACCCTCTGGAAAGTTAGGGCGTCACAATAAATGTTTCGAAACATTTATGCTTCGTATTTTAAGTTTTTGGAGACCAATAATTGTTTCACAAAGTATTAAAACGGCTCTTGAGTTCGAATTCCAATCAGGCTCTTAACTTTGTCTAATTTCCTCATGTTTAGTTCTAATTTATATAAATCCTATTAAAAAGTCTCGAGCCTAGATTTTGCCAAAATATATAATTTTATGTATAGGGTCTTCGATAGCAGTACACTTTTGGTTCTCAAATTATAAGGCCTGTGTTTAGTTTATTGTAATTTTTAGCTCAAAATTTTAAACTATTGCGATTAAATTTTATTGTACAATTTAGTTGATAAAATGATAATATATTATTGGTATGGTAGTGGCGTAGTTGATAGTGTGACAAAGTTTAAGATGTTATATTAGCACAAATATTGGCATCACCTCATCATCTAGTCAATTAAGTTACGACAAGATTTGATTGCAATAATCTAAAAAGTTTGAGTCAGAAATTAGAATAATTTAATGTTTAAGAAGCAAAGTGTTAATAGGTTATAATTTAGGGGACTTTTTTTAAAAAAAAATAATATTAAAATATTTTATTTAGCCAAATAATTTTAAAAATTTGAGGAGAAAGAGAATAAGGTAAACAATTACCATCTTTTTAACTCTCACATCATTGCTTTTATTGATGAAGGTGAATGATTCACCATTTTCTAGTTTGCTTCACCTTGGCACGTAGTTGGACATAATAAAATTATTTGACCAAATAAATTTTTAACAAAATTATTTGACCAAATATAATCTTTTTAAGATTACTAAAATAATTTCTAATTTAGCCATTAATTTAAGGTAAAAACATATAAAACTTATCTGAACAATAAATCATTTTGAATCAGTTGCCCAACCTTTCAAATTTTTGATTTTATTGTACAATCTTCCAGTTTGTTTGATTTGAGTCAGTTAACAGTACTTTAACTTCAAACATTTATTTTTGCGACTTTAATTCATATACTTCATGCAATTCTCCCAACTATAAATTAATTAAAATAAGTAAGTAGTTTATATTTTAAAGTTAAAGTGCAAATGACTGACTCAAGTTAAATAAATTGCAGGGTTGTGCAGTAAAATCAAAATAGCTGATTCAAAATGGACCATATTTCAGATAAATTTGGTACAATTTTTTTCTTTAATTTAATATTGAAGTTGCGCCATGGACCTGCGTGTCACAAATTAAACTAATAAGAACAGGTACTACACTTGATCTTAGTCAACATGCTAAGAAATATATAAAAACCACAAATTAGGGGTGCATTTTATTCCCCTTTATCCACAAGTGAGCTTTTGTTCCTATCCGCTCCGAATGAAACTGTAAATAAGTGTTAGATTATGTGAAATAATCGTTATTTTATAAAAAATTAAAAAAATAAAAAAATATATTTTTAATATTTATATTCAATACTTTTTCAATGTCTGTACTCGATAATATTAGGATTCTAACAGAACTCGAATTCAAAATCTTTCGCTCTGATATTATGTTAAATTAAATAAACAATTGTTGTTCTCTGAAAATTTAAACTTTTAAAGAATGATACTTTTTAAATTTTTTTATATTCAATAATAATTAAGAATCAAAAATAGAAAAAAAATATGTCCCAAATATACTTCAATCTACTAAATCAATAAAGTAGGAAGAGAAAAATCCTTTTTTTTTTCTTAATTAGCCTCGATCTATAAACAATTTACTAAAAATTTGCTCTCGTCCCGAGCAATTCTGAATAGAGCAATATGTTGAGATAAAAAATAAAATAAAAATTAATCTGTTTCGATCCACTAAGAAACAGGGATCCGCTCCGCTTGTATTCCTAAAACTTATGGCCTAGAGGTTAGGGGCAAAATCGACTTTTCACATACAAATCTCTGATCCAAAATGCTGCCCACATCATAGCCAGTGGTGGGCCACGTCAGCCAAGAATGGTAAAAATGCACGGAGACCCCTCAACTATATGCTTTTTGATTAACCATCCCCTTGAATTTTTATTTTTTATAATTGAATTATTTTAGCTACTCTAGTTGAAAATTTTGATTACAATTTTACAGTTATGTTATCCATTAATGATTAATGATTAATTATTTTAAATTATTCAGTACAAAAATGATAAAAATTGTCAAAAATTTGATGGAAATTCGTAATTTCTTAACTAAAATCACTTAATTTCTTTTAAAAAATATTTATAAGTTGATGGGTCCAATTTCATAAAAGTTCAGAGTTGAGAGGGTCTCCATACAATTTCACCAAAAAAAATATTAAAAAATATATATAAAAAAATAGCCCAAGTCAAAAGCCGGCGACGACTACGAATCGTTGCCGGATCCTTCTTATCCTCTCTCTCTCTCTCTCTAATCCATTCTCTCTCTCTCTCTCTCTCTCTAATCTATTCTCTCTCTCTCTCTCTCTCTCTCTCTTAGGGTTTGGGTATGTGATGGATCGCGTCGCGCTCTTGAAGAGGCCACCACCACCACCACCATCGCCGCCGCAGCGCCTCTCCGAAGCCCTAACCCCATGGGCGAGGCTCCCGGGGTCTCGATCTCACCATGTCCCTCGCACCAGCTCTTCCCCCAAGCTCCGATCCCTCGGCTCCTCTCTCTGCGTCTCCTTATCCTCCCCCAAGGTTCTAACCCTAGCCTCTTGATCCGATTTTTTGTTTTAAAGTCGCCACCTTTTTGGGTTTTTATGGTAGAGAACTGGGTCGAGTTCGTGGGCGCGCACAAGGTGTTCGAAGAAATGGCCCTGTATTTGGCCCCTCTTTTGTTACAATTCGAAGTTTCCGGGTTTTTTTTTTTCTTCTTTTAGCTCTTATAATCTCCAGGAAAGATGGATATACTTTTTCTGTTAAATGTGGAGGTTTTAAGGAACAAAATGGTAGAGGATCGCGAAATTAGGAGCTTCTTTTGATGCCAAAAATTTGATTTTTTATGCTCTTACAATGGGCGGAGATGAGATCTTTGTGTGGAAGGAACAAGTTTCCGATCCATTCTGTTGATCTGATTCTATTGTAAAAGACGCCAATTTTGGGTTTGTGTGGTGGAATATTCGATAAATTCATAGATGGACACAAGCTGTTTGGAGAAATTGTGGATCGTTGGCGCTAATCACCAGCTCCAAAAACTCGAGTTATTAGAAAAGGGCATCCAATTCACTTAAAACTTTATGGGCACAGTGCCTACGGGTCTCTCTTGTGACTTCTCTTAATTTGGCCTCCGCCACATAGGCAAAATGCTGGCCCATTTAAGCCAACCAAAAAAAAAATCTTTCTTTTTTTTCCCTTTTTTTTTTTTTTTAGAGTTGGTATCTTCTCCTGTGAACTTTTGATCTTCTGATGAATCTGGGATTTTAGATTTTTAGGTTCTTTTGGAGGTTTTTTGACTACCAACATTTCATCTTCATTATATTTAAATAGTGCACGTGGGGGACAGATACAACTAATATGGAGAAATGGGGTTTTAAAGAAATTGGTTGGTCGATCGCCTAGTTAGTAGCATCTTTTAGGCATTGGATATCTGATTTATCTTCTAAGAATGAACTAACATGCAACTACTCTTGATTGGAGTATAATTTCTTAGTAGAAATGTTTGTCTAAGTACAGAAAATAGGATATTTTGTTAAAGAAAGTGTACAGAGACTCCATGAACTTTAGTCCATTTGGAAACAAATCTCCCAAATTTTACACTTATTTCATCGGCACCCTCTTAAATTTTTTGTGTATTTTCATGTATTGTATAGGGAATTTCTAAACTTCGTCAGAGCTGCAGTTTTACTAGTAGAAGGGCCCCACTATTTAGTACGGTTGCTAGTGCGGAGCCCAATGATTGTGAATCTCAAAGTATTGGTACTCCACTTGAGCCACAATCGCCGGAAGGGAGCTTCTTGTGTGGTGTTTTAAAGAACCAACCTCATATTTTTCCGATTGCCGTAGAAGAGCAGCTGGAGGAGTTGGCTTATCAGAGGGAAAGTGCGTTCGCTCGCCATGAGCGTAGTGTTGGCTCGGAAGAATCATGCCTTCATAGGTTAGTTGCATTTCTGTTGTTTATGGTCTCCTTTTCAGGATTTACTTGAACATGTTTGTAAGTTTGCCTTGAATCGTTCTTCATCTTAGTTGCCGCTTATTATTTCATCAGTTATGTTTCTGAATTCTTTCGAACTCACTCGGCAGTGTTTGGCCTCATGGGTGGAGGGGGAAAAAAGCTCCATCTTTTTAACATGGTTTTGATGGCATTACAAAAGTCAATTCAATAACCAGAAGAGCATTGATTTATGTATTGAATTTTAGACTTACTTTTAATAATTCTACATTTTTGAGTCAAAATATGTTATACAAAGAAAAGGAGAAGAGGTAAAAAAAACTTGGAGAAAGAACTTTACGAAGCGAAATTTTGGTAAGCCCAATGCCCTTAATGAGGGATTGATGTGAGTCATGTATCATAGGCGTCCAATTTATTTTAGCTATTTATTGTTTGGGTCTTTAACTTTTGGGTTGTATTGTGTTCGTGGCTTACTCTACCTATTTATGCACCAATATTAATGAGTTCAAAAAAACAAAAAAAGTTCTATGTTTTTGGGTATCTTTATTAGGATAAAGTTCCTTTATCATAGGAAGTAGCAGTTTTGATGCTAGGGACTTTATGCTGGCTATTTAAGGGAACTGAACAATCCGTTTAGACTCATAACAGCAGAATCCGGTATGAATTAAACAGCTCGATCAATAGAACAATACAGTGGCTTAAAGGAGCTTTTCTTCGCGAGGAGAAACAATTGTTGTGTTTTCTGGAAGAAGAGAAAGCAGGAAGCAGGTCCTAGTATCAAGTAAAATTGTCGGCTTGTCGCTATCAGACACTGAAGTTGCCCAGATTCAAGACCTGTTTCTTCATCTTATGAAGTAGCAAATTGATGAATCAATAATTGTCGTCTACTCGAAATGCCCATGCGATAAAAGTCTAGTAAGTCCCTTTAATGTCAGTTAGATGACAGTTATGTGCGTATTTCTGGTTAGTTTAGTTGAGAATTTGACCGAAAGGGTAAGCTTGCAATTTGCATAAAATGGAACAGTTGAGGACTCAATTGTAACAATTGAGATTTTCTGGATCAAACTGAAACTATACAGCTATTGATGTAAATTCCAGTTTCTTCCTTTCGCAGTTCAGGTTAGAGCTTTGTGGGATTACTATAGTTGTATTTGGATCTACGTAGTACTATATATTGTTTAACAGTACTATGTTATGTTCTTGTACCCACATCCTATAGCTTTTTAAGTCTTTGGAGGCTTCCTAGAAATAGCATTTATAATTCTAAGATGTTTTTTCGGTTTCCGTAGTCATTCAAAGCATACCTTTCTTTTATTGTTTCTCTTCTCTGTATCAGATCAAAAAGGGTATAAAATTTCTCTCATCTTTTGATATGTAATGATATCATCTTTCCTAGATATCCGTAGCTCCCATTTGATATTGCGCAAGCATTCCTCAATGTTTAATTTGTACGACTAAGTGATCCTAACTTACGAGTTATCAAATCCAGGAGAATTGCAGAAATGAAGGACAACGAGTGCCAAATCGCCGTCGAGGACATCATCTACATGTCAATTGTCCACAAGTTCTCCGAAATCGAAGTCCCCATGGTTCCCAAACTCTCCAAATTGATCACCAACGGAAAACTTCAGATATGCCCATCAAAGGACACGAGTTTAGAATCCGTCCACCAACCCGAAATCTTAGAACTAGTAAGAGAGCATCTCTCGAATATCCTCAAATGGACTCGTCAATCCAACTCCATCGAGATCAAAAGGCTTCAATTCGGCCGTCACTACGCCGCATCCATAATGTACGGGTATTTCCTCAAGTCCGTTTCTCTGCGGTTTCAGCTCGAGCTTAGTCTGAATCCAATTCAAGAAGTGCTTCCTCTCGACTGCTTAGCGAACGCTCGAAGTCAAAATCCCCATAAAAAGAAGCAGGAGAACTTTATTCATGTCGGCTGTTCCGTCGACATGACTACTCCGCGCTCTACTTCGGATTTAAGACTAAAAGCTTCGGCACTGAGGGGTTACGTGATGGGATTCGATTCGAAGGTCCTGCAACTCTGCGCGAAGCTGCGGTCGCGGGAGGCCGTCAGCGTGATCGAGAAGCACACCTGGGCTTTATTCGGAGACGGCGAAGATAAAGAAGTTGAGAGCAATGAAGTTGTAAGAGTTTCGCCTTCCGGATTGAAGAGGCTGGTTCTGGAAGCTGTTGCATTTGGTTCCTTTCTCTGGGATGTGGAAGATTATGTTGATTCTGTTTATAAGTTGAAGGAGAGCTGAGAGAAGAAGCAGTTTGATTTGAATTTAATCTGCTTTTTGTAAACAGAAGCTAAGAAAAACTGGTAGTTCAGATTCTGTAAATAGAAACCTGTACTAGAACTAAAGGTTTTGTTTAAAAGTGTAAGAGAAAAAAAAGAGGACTAGAACTAAAGGTTTGATTTTGTGTAGCACTGTAGAAAGAATGTAAATTATAGATTGGAAATGTGCTGAGAGCTCCCTCAACTATGATGCAATTTGAAATTGGTCCTCAACTTTGAATCATCAGTAAATTTGATTTAAAAATCTCTTGTTTAAACTGGTGGAAATTGTGTGCTGGAGAAAGAAATTCGAAAACAAAAAAAAAGAAAGAAAAAGTTGAGGGGGTGATTTCATAGTGGTCTAAAGTTGAGGGGGTCCAGTGCATTTTTACCTGAATTATATTACAGATTGGCTTGTTTCTTTTGTTCAAAAGGAATTGTTCTTGATACAAAACTAGTTTATTATAACAAATTCTTCAATCCACAAATCAAATTTAGCCTTTTTTTTCCCCCCTATTTGTTTATATGTTTGTGTGTGTTTTTTTTTTGTTCATTCTTCTGTTTTTTTCAAAAAAAAAAAATTAATTTAAGGTTGTTGTCACCATGTCCAAGTCTCATTAGAATCCATTCTAAGATTCTAGAATCTTCTACATGTTCAAAAATCATAATGAAAAACAACAAAATTTCCAATCAAAATCTAGATTTGTAATAATTACTATTTGTAGTTATCATTAGTCAATTTAGCTTAACTACAGCTACTAATTAAATTTTATTCATCTAATTTAACCAAAGTTGTACACGAACTCAAAACTATTTTTCATTTGATTGAGACCCTCTCAACTTCTGATTCCTTTATTTAGGCGATTTTTCACGTAATAAATTTTAAACTTTGTTAACTTCAACGGTGATTCTATTAAACTTAACTACTTATACACTTTTTTTAGCTGAAACTGTAAATTTTATTAATTTTTAACAGATAACGAAACCGTAGAAAATAACTCAAATCAAATTAGAAAGAGTGCCAATCAAAAAAAAGAAAAGAAAAAGTTTTACCTCTTATTTCAACCAAGAGAAAAGAATATAATAAACAACATGAATGTTTAAGAATCTTAATACCCAAGAAATAGACTCAATGGAATGTTCTATTGTTGACTTTTATTATGTCTTGTGTCCAAGGGAGTCTAATTCAACATGTTGGACATTCCAACATAAAACCATTGTTTCAAAGGAAAAAACCTTGTTCTAGTTTGTATGCTTATGACTCTTTCAACTATAAATATCTCTTGTCTTGTCGATTCTTAAGTGAAATTTTTAACCATCAAATATAACCTAAATTTTTTGTCGTGACCAACAAGGGATAGTATAGAAATATTCACATCTTATTAATCGACTACGCTTTTCGTTCTGATCTTAAACCTTAACCTCTCTCTCTTTCTTTCATTGTTAAAATCCTATAAAGGATAAATCAATGGTACTTTTCTTGCTTAGGTTAATAATTGGGTCCTTGGTCTCATCCATAGAGCTAGCCACATTTATTGTCTTTAGGGGTGTACCTCTTTTCATTGTTGCTCTCATTCGACTTCTCAAATTGCCGGGCCAGGCGATCGACAACTTGCTCGACCGCACGGCCGATCTGCTCGGTGCGGTTGCAGAGTACGCGATTCGATTGCTGGCTGACGTGATTCAGTCAGTCGTATCGAACTTTTTCGAAGCGCTCAGCAGCGCGGTCGAGGGAACGTACGAGCTTGCTTCGTCGGGGGTGGTGGTGATCTTGGAGAAGGCGAAGGAAGGGCTCGAGGAGTTACTGGAGATCCTGCCGGGGGCGATCGAGGGCGCGGCGGAGATGGTGGGGAGGGTGTTGGTTAGCATTTGGGAGAACTACAAGGATGCTACTGGGTATGTTAGGGAAAATATTTGATCTCTACATGTAATGAAATGTTTGCATGATGTATATAGGTGTCTTAATATTTTTATATATTTGTATACACAAGTTGAATGTACGTGCAAATGCACGTAATAATTATTTTAATTTATTTTAAATTAATATAAATTTGTATATTATATTAATTTAAAATTTTACAATAAAAATTATATTTTATAAATTCATATGCTATATTCTGTTAGAAAGTATTTATAATATTCTATATTGTTCTTTTTCTTATATATATTAAATAATCTTATTTTTTTTATTATTTATGATGAATTTAAAATTTAAGTATGTGTTTTAAAATAAAAGTATCAAAATTTAATTCATATTTATTTAAAAATTTAAAATTTAATTTTCATCCACTATATAATTAATTTTTTTAATTGTTAATTCAAATTTGATATCAAAAATTAAATTAAATTTATGATTTAAACTCAAATTTAAATTTTAATGTAAAATAAATAGATAGGAATGCTATTTTTTAATAGATTGATCATAACCGTTCGTTTTTATTTGAAATTTTTTTAACAAATTAATTATAACTGTTCGTAGAATTGGATTTATAGATGGATATGAATGCTATTTTTTAACAGATAAATCGTAACCATTCGTTCTTATTTATTTGAGATATTTTTTAACAAATTGATCATAACCGTTCGTATGAAATATTCTTTTATTCCTTTTTGATTCCGTCTGTCATTCTTATACACTTTTATATATAGTGTTATATATATATATATATATATATATATATATATAGAACTATGCTAATATACTATTAATAGCACCAAGTCATTGGTGCTACCAAATTTTTGGCCTATATATATATATAGAGTCCGGCTACTATCCTCTTAAGAGGATAGAAGCCTTTGTCCTATCAAATTTTTGGCCTTTAGATCTAACTTTTAATCATTTTCAATCGTTAGATTATACTATTCAACAAACCACCCACTCAACCCTAGGGGGCCCACTATCAACCTAACCGTAACCACTCTCATCCTAGCCGCACATCTTTTCATCCGAACGGTAGAAAACTTAGGAGGACGAAGGCTCTCATCCTCCTAAAAGGATAGTAGCTGGATTATATATATATATATATATATATATATATATATATATATATATACTAGTTGACTGTACATACAAATACACGTAACAATTATTTTAACAGTTATCTCAAATTAACATAAATTTGTGGATCATATTTATTGAAAAATTTACAATCAAAAGTTTATAATAAAAATTTAAATTTAAAAACTGTAAATTTATTTGTCATATTTTATTTAAAAATATCTGTCATATTCTAACTCAAATTTAGATAGTTGTTGCGGACAATAATTGTATAGTTCTATTTTTTGTTTTCTAAAACTTGAGTTTAAATAGTGAATTAAATTTAATATTGGATATCAAATTTGAATTAACAATTAGCAAATTTTAATTAAAGTGGATTAAATTTAAATTTTAAAATTTGAATTAAATGAGAATTAAAATTTCATACTTTTAGTTTAAGACACATACTTAAATTTTGGATTCATCAAAATTCAAAAAAATACAAAAAAAATTTAATGTATAATTAAATTTTAATTCTGAATTTAAGAAGAAATAAAAGTTTAAAATGAAATGAGATTAAAAAATAAATTAGATTTGAAATTAAATTTAAATTTAATTGTTGGTTGCAATCAATAAAAAGTTAATATAACAACTAAATATTAGTAAATATTCACCTAAAATGAAAAGATATGAAATATTTCTAGGATTATCGAATTAAAAGTTTATTCCGTTATGTTACTTATTTTGCATAAGAAAAAAGAGAAATCAAAAATTTTTTCTGCCAAAAAATGAATTTCTCGACATACCCAAATTCAAAATAGAAAAGTAATTAAAAATTATGAACTTTGAATAAAATTATTTTAAGAGTGACTAAAAAAAAATCGTTCAATATATATATATAAATAGAGAGAGAGAGAGTTCGGGTACTATACTCTTATGAGTACGATCACCTTCGTACTCATAAGATATTTTCGATGATAGAAGATCAACGCTCTATATCTTTAAATATGATGTAGAGCATTTGAAACTTTTAAAAATCAAATTTTATAATTTTTCGACATCATTTTACCTTACGATCAAAATATCTCAAAATTGATAATTTTTAACGGCCGGTATGCAATACTTACTAGTTTAACGGTGTAAAAAAATCGGAATTGGTTGAATTTTTGATAGAAAATTATATTCACTATTTAGATAAAGATTATGAACTCTGATCTTAAATTGAAGGATCCGATCATCTATTTTTAGAAAATCGTTCAATTTTAACCATTCATTTTATACCTGCTTGATTGACTTTAATATAATTTCGAAAAATTAAGAAACTCATTTTCTAGAAGTTTCAAATACTCTATATCATATTTAACGGTATGAATTGTCGATTCAGAAGCTCCATTGCTGAAAATAACTTATGAGTACAAAGAGTCATATACTCATAAGAGTATAGTAGCCCTATATATATATATATATATATATATATAATATATATATATATATATATATATATATATATATATAGAGCTAGTCTCCTATACTATCTATAGTACCGGGGCTCCGGTACTATAGTCACTTTTTCGATCTTAGGGTATTCAAATCAACGATCTACACCGTTGAAACTGATCTAGAATATTTGAAGTTCTTAGGAATAAAATTTTATAATTTTTCGACGTAGTTTACTTTATGATCAAACCGTTTCAAAATTGTCAAATTTCAATGGTTATTATTGCGAGTTTGTAGTTTAACGGTGGAGAAGAATCTAAATTTATTCAAATTTTGATAGAAAATACTTTAAACTATATAGATGAAGGTCAACATCCTTGATCTTGAATTCGAAACTCCTATACTCATATTTTAAGAATTATTCAATATTCACCGTTTATTTTGACATGATTTATTTACTAAGTAAACGATATCGAAAAAAACTAAAATTTTATTCCTAAGAACTTTACATACCCTAAATCAGTTTCAATGGTGTGGATCGTTGATTTGAATATCCTAAGATCGAAAAAGTAACTATAGTACCGGAGCCCCGGTACTATAGATAGTATAGTAGCCTAATTCTATATATATATATATATATATATATATATATATATATATATATATATATATATATATATATATATATACTAGTTGAATGTACGTGCAAATGCACGTAACAATTATTTTAATTTATTTTAAATTAATATAAATTTGTTCATTATATTTATTTAAAAATTTACAATAAAAATTATATTTTATAAATTCATATGTTATATTTTATTAAAAAATATTTACAATATTTTATATTATTCTTTTTCTTTTATCCATTAAATATTTTTATATATTTTTTGATTTCTGATAAATCTAAAATTTAAGTATGTATTTTAAACTAAAAGTATCAAAATTTAAAATTTAATTTGATACACTATATAATTAATTTTTTTAAATTGTTAAATCAAATTTGATATCAAAAAATAAATTTAATTTACGATTTAAACTCAAATTTAAAATTTTAATGTAAAATAGATGGATAGAAATGCTATTTTTTAACAGATTGATCATAACCGTTCGTTTTTATTAAAAATATTTTTAACAAATTGATTATAACCGTTCTAGAATTGGATTTATAGATGGATATGAATGCTATTTTTTTACAGATTGATCATAATCGTTTGCTTTTATTTATTTGAGATATTTTTTTACAAATTAATCATAACCGTTCGTATAGAATATTCTTTTATTCCTTTCTGATTCCGTCCGTCATTCCTATACGCTTTTATATATAGTAAAGCATGGAGTTTTCGTGCGAAAACTCGACCAAAAAAACAGAGGAGGTAAGCTCACCAGCGGTGCCCACACTCTCAAAGCCCGGCCCAATGTGGAACCAAATGTCGATGCGATACGGGCCGAATCTATTTACTACTGGACTCAACACGTGGGCTTGTACCCGGCCCAAATACCTAATTTATAGGCCTTTTTTTGGGCCTTTACCCGGCCCAAATACCTAATATTTAGTTTGTTTATTACCATAATTTCGGGAAAGTTTTAACTTTTTGTCTTGGCTTAAATTTACTTTCCCCAAAAAAAAATTTTACAACAAAAATTTAAAATTTGAAAAGTTAAATTCATCTGTCATATTTTGTTAGAAAATATCTGTCACATCCTATCTCAAATTTGAATAGTTGCTGCCAGTAATAATTATATAATCAGTTTTTTTTTTATATATATATTGAATATTTCTGTATGTTTTTTGAATTTTGACGAATCCAAAATTTAGGTATGTGTTTAAACTGAGAATATTAAAATTTTAATTCACCTTTAATTTAAATTTAAAATTTAATTGATCCACTTTACTTAAAAATTTTAATTATTCATTTAAGTTTGATATCCAAAATTAAATTTGTGCCATGGCTTATACTCGAATTTTAGTTTTATTTTAAAATTTCATAAATTTAAATTTAAATCACTTAATTAAATTTCAACTATGAATTTAAGATAAAAATTAAAAATAAATAAGATTGAAATTAAAATTTATATTTTAAATTAAATTAAATTTGATTGTTGGCTGCAATCAATAAATTATAAATAACAACTAAATTAGTACTTAATATTGAGATAATCTAGAAAAATATATATAATCCAGCTATTATCCTTTTAGGACGATGTAGACTTTCATCTTATCAAGTTATTTTTGATGATAGAGATCCTGAATCGATGACCGAATCTGTTAAAATTGATCTAGAGTATTTGAAGTGTCTAAAAACTCAATTTCATAATTTTACAAATTATTACTTAATGATTAAAGGATCACAAAATCAATAGTTTTTGACGGCCTATATGAGCCGTTTGCTTGTTTAATCGTGTAGAGCAATCCAAATCGTTTGAATTTTTGATAGAAAATTCTTTATATTATTTAGATAACGTCTAATAACTCTGATCATGAATTGAGAAAGTCTAATATCTAGTTTTAGAAGGTTATTCATTTTGGACCGTTCATTCTTCGACTCTTCGGTGGACTTGATAGTAATTTTTAAAAATTATAAAATTCAGTTTCTAAATATTTTTAATAATGCAGATCAATTTCAACGGTGCCGATTATCAATTTGAAGTCTCGATCATCCAAAATGACTTAATAGGACAAAACTTCTATCCTCTTAATTTCAATGGTGCTTGTGAAAGTACCAAGCACTTGGTGCTTGTAAGTTTTCTGCCGTTAGATTCACCCCTTTGATCAATTCCACCCATTAGATTATACTATTCAACCAACCACCCACTCAACCCTAGGGGGCCCACATCATCCTAACCGTCCATCTCTTAATCCAAGGGTTAAAAACCTACAAGCACCAATTGCTTGGTGCTTTTAAAAGCATAGGAGCTCAATTCTATATATATATATATATATATATATTCAATATTGTGAGACCCCAGGTAGTCCTATATATAAGATATAATAGGGCTAAACTCTTAACCCGGCTTAAGCATTTTGGATGATGGCAAGGCCCAAGAGGTTAAGAGAGTTAAGCGTACTAGGATGAGAGTAGTCTAGAATGAGTGACCCCCTGAAAAGTTGGGACGTCACTGTTGATTGTTATGGGTGAAGCGCTGCTCACCACAAGATCAATTTAAGGTCAAGAGAAAAATTGGGGCGTCACAAATATATTCAATATAAATTATTAATTTAATACTTAATAGTGAAAGTTAGAATAAGCTCCCCATACAATTTATGATGCTCCCCCAAGGAATGCGGAGCGCCGCACCGTTTTCGTTTATGCGGGCGTGGTCGCATGCGACCTCCACACCACCTCCTCTCCTTCTCCCTCCCCCGTGAAACGGAAATGCCGTTGCTTTGCCCTCGTGAAACCCTCGTCTCCTCTCTCTCTCTCTCTCTCTCCCTCTCCCTCTCTCTCTCTCTCTCTCTCTCTCTCTCTCTCTCTCCCCGCCGCGGCGGTGCCATGTCGCCACCACCACCACCGCGACCGCCGCCTCCGCCGCCGCCGCCGAGCACGAGGTCCTCGCACGCGCCGCGCGAAATGGCCGCTTCTTCGGGGTTTCGTTTGGTCTAGGTCTCGCTCGGTTTGTGTGGGGGGCTAGGGTTTCGTAGATACGGCGTTGCGGGATTAGGGTTTCTTTGTTTTTGTCTTTGGGGCGTGAGGGGGCGATGGGGATGTCGAAGGACAACCTCCGGGGCTTCGCCCTGGCCTTCTCCTCGAGCTTCTTCATCGGGTCGAGCTTCGTCATCAAGAAGATCGGGTTGAGGAAGGCCGCGTTGTCGGGGGTAAGAGCAGGTTGTGCATCTCCCCCTCCTCCTCCTCTTCCTCTCCAACCCCCCTTTTTTTATAATTTTTTTGGGGATTTTATGATCCCGGTATTGATTATTTCGTGTCGAAATCGCGTAAAAACGTGATTTTTTTTTTTTTGTTTAGCATATTACCATTGTGTAGTTTGTGTAATATAGTTTTAATTGGTGCCTTTTTGAAGTTGATTATTTCATATTGAATCATGTTAAAAAAAAAAATGTTCACATTGTTTCAATTTTCATTTCGCAAGGTTCGGGAGGTTACTCGTACTTAATCGAGCCCCTGTGGTGGCTGGGAATGATTACTAGTAAGTATATTGCTCAAACTTTGCCTCTCTTTCGTGTTATTCGAAGTAGTATTGTAGATCACATGTTTCTATTAGTACGTTGTTATTTATTGTTTCGCAAATTATATTGGGTATTAATGGGTTTGGGAAATTACCAGCCATTTAATCTTGTTTTATGGTATAATTTCAATAGGACGAAACTCACGGAATGAAGTTTTCGAAATTTTAAGTTAATTACTATTTTATTGATGTTCAAACAATATATAATGCACCTATATTAGGTATGGGATGGGTAGAGAGTGATACCGGTCATGCTTACGACCCGCAATAAGAGAATATTCTCGGTCAAAGTATAATTCTTGAGATAAGAGAGGGAGACATTTACTTTTACTGTTGACATTTCATCGCTTTTTAGTTACTATAACCATTAGTTAGATCTTACATAAGCTGGTATTAATATTATTTTAGTACAATCTAGGTGTTCCATGTGGTACTATTGATAACATTTTTTGTCTTGTATAAGGATGAGCACATTGTGGAATTATCTTAATAGTTTGAAGGTCCCACAACATCTTTTGTCTTTTTTTAAACCAAACACCTGGGAAAGTCATTTGACCGTTTGATGTTGTTTGGATTGGTTTAAGTCTAGTAATCATACATTGTTATTATTTTGGGTCAAGTGGGTCTTCGTTGATTGGGCTATTCATGGACCTGGATCACACCTCGATTATCTAACCAATAACCTGGGCCAGTTTCCTAATGACTATATTATACTAAACCATCATTATTTTCTTATCAACCTTTTGCAGAAAGACTGTTGAACCATTGCAAATGCTTACTTTATCTTTTAATAATGGTAAGGAAATTCTTGAAGATAAGTTTTAATATTGGATAGTAGTCTCCATATAGTCCATGTTAGTTTGGTTGTCTTTCTAAGTCATTATGGTACAATTCACAGATACATCTTAGCGATGCATATAAACAGTTGTCTGAATATTCCAAGTTGCATAATTTGGTTATGTCTTAATTTTGGAATTTCAAATTCATTATTTGCTACTAATTCCTTCTCCTCCTCTTCTAGTGATTGTTGGTGAGATTGCTAATTTTGCTGCGTACGCATTTGCTCCCGCAATACTTGTTACTCCCCTGGGAGCTCTGAGCATAATTGTAAGGTAGTAATGGTACTCATTACTTCTGGGAATGAATGATTACATTTTTCTCTGCTAAATATCTCGATTTTACAGCGCAGTACTTGCACACTTCATTTTGGGTGAGAAATTGCACATTTTTGGTATCCTCGGCTGTGTTCTCTGCGTCGTGGGCTCCACAACTATAGTTTTGCATGCCCCTAAAGAGAGAAATATCGAGTCCGTGAAGGAAGTGTGGCATCTTGCAACTGAACCTGGTAATTATGTTTAATTACTTGAATGAATCCATACTAACAGTTCTTATGAGTTGGTTAACCAAACTTTATTCTTCTCAATCAGTGTACAAAACTTCATGTTTTGTAACAATTGGTTTTGCCAGTCAAGTGCCGTTTAATTTCGCTAACAAAATGGGATGACATGGTAACTAATTTCATTGCTATGTCGTCTCTTTAGAATAATAACATGACAGCTAAATCAACAGCCACATATCTTTCTGTTAAGGAAATGTATCGGCACCTAATGGACATACCTGATCGTAATGGAAATCGAAATGCAGCACATCAGTTGCCATAATAACAGAAATTCAAGCTCGTCGTGATTTAATCGAAACTTCATGATAATTTTATGATATATGGAGTAATTTTCCCCATAATAAGACAAATTATGCCAGCAACCGATTCTTCCGTGGCTAGATTTTTTAGCAATAACACTAGGTTCCTGATGAGTTTGTTAATCTTTTCCCTTGGTGTACTGGTTTTCCGAAATTAATTTTGATTCCCTCTGGTAAATATTGAACTAATAATGTTTCATTAACAGGTTTTCTTGCCTATTCCTGCGTGGCTGTGGTCTTTGTTCTTGTTCTGATTATTCGGTTTGTTCCACGCTACGGGCAAAAGCACATGGTTATATATATTGGAATTTGCTCGTTGATGGGTTCCCTCACGGTAATTTTCCAAAAATTTCACACCCAAATACGATCTCAAAACAATAATCGACCCATAATTCCAAATTTGTCATCTTCGGCAGGTCATGAGCGTGAAAGCTGTGGGAATCGCCTTAAAGCTGTCATTTTCAGGAATGAATCAATTTATTTATGTTCAGACTTGGTTTTTCTCAGCTGTTGTCGTTATCTGTTGTCTCGTGCAACTGAACTACTTAAACAAGGTAATTAATAATTCAAGATAGAAAGTGGAGAGTCGGCTCTTACACGTAATTTTTTATGCCCTAGTCGGTAAATTTGGTTCAAAACAATGTATAATCTAGAATAAAAGTTTCAAGTATAAAACCTTATCGGAAATCCATTCTACAGTTGAATCTTTTTATCTGCACAAGGATCAATATTAGTAATATTAATTTGGAGTTTGTGTTTGCTGTAAGTGAAGCTATAAGCAATATTTAGTCGGGACTTCATGGTGGTTGTATTTCAATTATATATAATATTAATTTGTTGATGAGGAATATACTTTAAGATAAGGAAAAGCTAAAACAGTACAGCTGTTAGAGTAAGGTTGCAAACAAACTACTTTATGGCGGCAAATAATCGCATAGAATTTGAACTAGAGGAATGATAAGGTTAAAACAAATTAGGGCTTTGATTGCCATGTTTCTACTTGTTTTTGTATATATTTACTATAAGCCTTTGGGCATGATCTGATGACTTGTTCGAAATATGCAGGCTTTGGACACATTTAATACAGCCGTTGTATCGCCGGTCTACTTCGTGATGTTTACCATTCTCACTATTTTTGCTAGCATGATCATGTTCAAGGTGAAATACTCGATTAGGATCTTCTAAATGTTATTTTTTTTATTTTCAATTAATGCTGTTTTTCCCTTTCTCTGATCTTTCAAAATTCCACTGCTTGTCGTTACCTGTGAGTGCTTGAATTGCACTGTACTTCTGAAATCTTTTTTTTTTTTTTAAATCGAAACAGATTGTTGGGTACTCTTTACCTGTGCGATCTTCAACTACAACTTCGATTCCAAGCTCATAGAAGTAGAATCTTTGATTAATACCACCGCATTGAAATAAAATCTTTGATAATACAGTTGTTGCACTTCTGTAAACTATCCGCTATTTCTTTTACAGTTTACTCCGTTTACTCACTCTCCTAAGTTTTTTTTTTTTCCAAAATTATTAGTATAAGCATATTTCTATTTGGGTTACTCGTATTCAAAGCTTTTCAGCTTCTCATGCAAGTCCATAATTTTATACTCTTTGATACCAGGAATGGGACTCGCAGAACGCGACACAGATCATTACAGAACTTTCTGGCTTTGTTACCATCCTCTCGGGAACTTTCCTTCTACACAAGACGAAGGATATGGGGAACGATTCTCCAAACATGGAGACAGCCGTTCTCACGGAATCAGAGCTTCAAAACCAAGAAAGATAGTGTTTCTTAACTTGCTTTTCATCCGTCGATCGTTTTCACGATCTACAGAGCCTACTGTTCACCGTGACTTCTCAACACTTCGATTTAAGAGAATTCATTGGAAGTTTGTTTCGCAAGGACTTGTAGGTCTGAATTCCACTTCCTGGCTCATATACTGCTGGAAAATAAGATGTTGGTTCCTCCAGTTCACGGAATTATTTTTACGACATGAGACTGCAGAGACTTCGAAAGGTTATATAGATTGGAACACACTAAACACATTCTTTGTTTCTATTATTAAAGGTGATGTATATAGAATTCTTACTGTTTGTATAGAATAAATAACAATAGCAGATTTAGCTTTCAGTATAATTTATAGATTTGAACCATTTGCTGTTATCTTGTCATTTGCATCTGAGGGAAGTTATGTTTCTTTCATTGATATTCTCCGCAGCTTCGAATGGGTAAATCGCATTCGCGGTTCGCAAACTTACAGAAAACTGAGGTAATGAGGTTGATGCTACTACGACGTAAGCTTACGTGATGGTCGCATCAGCTTCGCTGTCGCTCAACTTAAAATGAATTTGAGATGAAGAACCACCAAGTTAAGCTTTCGAGTGCGATTTACCCTAAATGAAGCTACTAATAGTATTACTAGCTTGATTTATACTACCCCTTAGAAAAGTAATTAGATTTAGAGCTTGTTTGGATGTAGGAAACATAACTAAACCCAATGTGATTTATTAGGTTTTTTTTGGTTAAATTTGAAAATTACCATATTGCCCTTGATTTGAGTCTCACCATCACATAGTAAGATAAAAAGTTGCATGCTGTAATGGGTAAGTAAGCTACATTTATGCTTACAAAAGGGGAGACATGGAGGAATTGAATCTTCTAGTTGATATGATGATGGAGAGTGAAGAGCCTTTTGAGTGCTTCTCATGCTAGTAATAGTTGTGGGTGACCAAAATCATTATTACACATGAATTGACCATGTAAAGAACAGAGTCTAAAGATAACAAAAGTGGGGGAAATAAAATAAATATATATGTATATATATAATATATATATATAAAAAGCATCAGTATATCACCAAGATATAAAACATGGAGTACTACATTGTTGGGTATCATTTATACATAATATAATGTATCTCTGGATCAAATTTCAGCTTTAATTGGACCTAAATTCCAAACTGATGCTCTGTTAGAAGAAAAGGAAGCTTCTTGGAGCAGCAATAAAGATGATGTACCATGAAAGAACATATTTAGGTGCGACATAAAAAGAGAGTAAACTTTGATATTACTAAAATAGGTTTTGATATTGTCAGAGTAGATACATTGAATCAGTCGCAACAGCAGAAATTACTCTGACAATATCTATGCCCGTGAAGAGAATTTAAAATTTTCTGAATGTAATTTACCTTGTAAGGAAAATTTGGTTGGTGATAAACAATTACAAACACTAAGACAATAACAATTATATGCAAATAGTACTACTAGATGTTATATTCCTCAAAAAAAAAAAAAAAAAAAAAAAAAAAAAAAAAAAAAAAAAAAAAAAAAAAAAAAAAAAAAAAAAAAAAAAAAAAAAAAGCTTTTATAAACATGGATCATGCATGATCAACCACCATTTTAATTTTTCTCATACCTACACATAAGAGACATTATTATTATTATTATCATTATTACTACTACTACTACTGTTATTATTTTATATTTTTGAATCTGATCAATTTCATTTCTTTCTACTATGCTTACCAAAATGCTGAAACATCCTCATCCCTTTCAAAACCTTTGATATCTTCATCAAATTTGGCCTTCCAACTCCTAAATTCATGTTGCCCGCGGAGAGCTTCAGTGCTTTTAGGCAACACAATTGTCTAACTGATCCATCTTCTTCTTCTTCTTCGTCGTCCTCCTCTTCTGCTTTTGCTTCTGCTTCTGCTTCTGCTTTTGCTTTTGCTTTCAGTTCCTTTTTACGCTCGTCTTTTACTCCCTTCTTCTCTTTTTTCCTTCCATTGTTGATCTTACTAGCATTGACCTCATAAGCCTCCCAAAGCAAGTCCATCTCCTCCCCCCCTTTGACGTCGACCGCTCTCTCGTCGTGTAGCTTGAACGTAATCCGCTCCTCGTAAAGCTTGCAAGCTAGCGTCCTCTTCCACTCTCGCTCCTTCCTCATCGATCCTTCCCTTCGAACTCCCTCCGACGCCGCTCGAGTGTGTAGAGCTCTTCGCCGTATCGAACAAGACCTCAACAAGTCGTCGCAACTCTCCGTCGCTCTCGACGCATTCTCGGAAATGTGTTCATTGCATGAACTAAGTTTAGCATCTTTGGATTCCTCTAAAGAATGCGCAGTCGCGCCTTTTTCTTCCACTTTGCAAGTAGAGCTAGATTCATCATCAAAGCAAAGAGAGGGAGCATCGCGACCCGGGGAAAGCACAATCCAATCTAGATGCTCTACGAGCCCGATCGGGTCATCGATATCATCGCTTGCGACTTCGATCTTGTTGAGGAGTTGAAGAGCGATTGCGCAAGTTTTTCCGAGGAACTTAGGAGGGTGCAAAGTGGGCTCTTCATGTTGAACATGAGGAGAAGGTGTTGTGAAGGTGAGGAGGAGAAGGGTGGTGGAGAGGAGGAGGGGGGAGAGGAAGGAGAGGAGGGAGAGGATGCGAGGGGAGAAGAAGAGGAGGTAGGCAAAGGGGAGAGGGTGGGAGGCTAAGAAGGTGCAAAAGGAGAGGAGGTCATCTAAGAAGAAGGATAAGAAGAGGGAGGTGGTGTTTGTAGTGGTGTTGAAGTGTTTGAGGTGCATTTCTCTCTTTGTGTTCTTCTCTCTCTCTCTCTCTCTCTCTCTCTCTCTCTCTCTCTCTCGTGTGTGTGTGTGGGGTGTGTGTGGGGGGGGGGAGAGAGGGTTTTTGGGGGTTGGGGGGGGGTTTGGGGGGGTGTGGGTGTGTGTGTTGTGGGGGGTGTGTGGGGAGAGAGGAGGTTTTTTTTTGGGGGGGGGGGTGTGTGTGTGTGTGTGTGTGGGGTTTTGAGTTTTGAGAGAGAGAGAGGGGGAGAGAGTGAGAGAGGGGGCGAGAGAGAGAGGGGGGGGGATTGAGGATTGTCCTTCAACTATAGACATTGTGGAATGGCACCCTTAAGTTTATTTTTTAAGATTGACCAAAAAAAATTATTTGTTGGGGGGAGTTTGATTTGGGGGGGGGGTTAAACATTTCGTTTTTAAATTTAATTTTTTTTTTTTGTCATATGTTAGTTTTTTTTTTTATTTTGTCGTTTTTTTTGTTTTTTAATTTTTTTAAACTCGACAGAATTACTGATAAATTTAATAAAAACCTCCAACTTAACTATAACTAAAATCACTCAATTCACCAAAAAAAAGAATCAAAAAGGTAAGTTTGTGGTCACTTTTTGGCACATAGTTGAGATGGTCTCCATACTTTTTTTTTTTTTTTTTTTTTTTTTTTTTTTTTTTCAATTTTTTTTGAGGAGAGAGAGAGAGAGAGAGAGAGAGAGAGAGAGAAATGGAGAGGGGGTTGGTGCGTGTGTTTGTAGTTTTTGGGGAGAGGGGGGGGGTTAACTTTTTAGAGGGCCAATGTTTTCCATGCATGTGCTCAACTTTCCCTTTAATTAATTTACATTTATTTATTGGTAGGGTTTTTACTATTTATCAATTTTGGCTAATTTTTACTTGATTGAAGGATCATCTTGGATCATCCAATCATTAGTGTTTTATAGTGAAGGATTATATTTTAGAACAACAAAATTAAGCAAAAAAAAAAAAAAAGTGTAAACTAGGAGGCTACATTAGGTCATAAAGGAGAATCCAAAGCAAAAAGGGAGTGGTTAGGAGAATAAGGGCATGCATGTAACAAATGAGGAGCACATTGCACATGGAAACCAATGATGATGCTCCTCTCTCTCTCTCTCTCTCTCTCTCTCTCTCTAGTGCACAACCACCCTTAAACTTAAACCTAGCTCATGAAAAAGGAAAAGCTTAATAAAAGAACCATTGTCTAGTGCAGTGATTGTTATTCTGAAAGTATTTCTATATTTTGAATCATGCATCTGCATGTTTATGGTGATTAATCCTTCGACCATTTCAGGTACTAATAGTTAGTTAGTTTGGACTGGAGTAAGATTATGAGGCCTTCAAATAATGATCAGAGAAAAAGTATCTGGTGTTATGTAAATATATAGTGCGTCATTCATACATCTGGTGTTATGGACTATATTTAATACTCGATAGTCAATATTTCAAAAACATAACCTATATATTCTGTTAGACGTGATTTAGAATATCTGAATGGCGTAAGCATATAGCAGTGCCAGTATATTTATACTACAGAAGTAAACATTGTCTGTTTCATAATATATTTAATAAACAGGTCTTTTTTTTTTTTTTTTCACATTAGTTTTTTTTTTTTTTTTCGGATGGATTAAATTTTTTTTTTTTTTTTTTTTTTTTTTTGTAGATGCATTGGGTGCATGCAATAACTTCTTTATTTTATTTTATTTTTGAGAGAGAGAGAGAGAGAGAATCTCTCCCTTGGTGACCCTACAACATGCAACCTTTTTTTTTGGTTTGGTATGATGCTTTTAATCACATAAATTGCAAGGCAAAAACCATATTGAAAAAGAAAGAAAAAAAAAACATAAAAAAATAACACACACATCAACCACAACTACCACAAATTAACTTTTTGAGCCCCCACCATTACTATAACTTTTTATGGTCCAAATTTTCTCCTTAATTTTTCTTGCTCCCCCCTACAACCCATAATGCATAGCAAAGGCTGAAACTGACACCTGATGTGTGTCACTCTTTGTCCACAAGCATTCAATGTGGCAAATATACGGATGTAAACAGGTACGAATATCTGAAATTTTATTCGATTTTAAATCTAAACGGAGCAGATTTATCTGATGCTAAATGAATTTAGTTTCGGATACGAATATAAAAAATGAAAATTCGACGAATTTGAGTTCGGATAAGGATTTTGTCTGTACCCAATCCGAACCTGAATTGACTTTATATAATATAATATATATATATATAAATATATAAATATTTGATGTTATATTGAATTTGTATTTTTAAAAATTTAAATTTAATGCAATATGTTTTGAAATATGGTAAAGAGAAATAATTGTTTCATATTCGTGTTTTTTTTTTTTTCGTTTTTTGGATTTTTTTTTTTTCGTTCGAGTTTTTTATTGATTTTTAAAATCCGTTTTTTTTTGGATTTTTTTTTTTTTAGATTTTTTTTGGTAGTTTTTTTTTTTTCGGATTTTTGAAAACCCACACCGAATCCGACCCGTTGACACCCCTTGTCAAATACAACATAAACCTACACAAAATGTTGCACAGTACTTATAATATATCATCCCCAGATGTTTATATCATTTTGGCTTTGTCTTTAGTAAAATCAAGAGATGTATTTGACTTGCACTAAATTTATCTGTAAAGGTTCAGCCTGTTAACACTAATAATTCGTTTGGCCTCCAGAGCGTGCCATGTTCAATTATTTTGTGGGTGTTCAAAATTTAGGCTCGAAATAGTTTGCACAATTTGAAATATTTATTGCAGTATTTAGAAGAATGTCGCACTATTAATCCTTCCTATTTTCTATTTATTTTATCGATTTTCGTGCTATATTTTTTAGATTTTTTTGAATAACACAGTGAAGAGAGCCAATAAAAATTTGAAAATAGTGTCGCTGACAGCGACCTGCGCACGTCTCAACAAAACGGTGTCTTACGTTCGCTACTGTTAGCCGTTCTCCTTGGTAATGTAGGGGTGAGTATCGGTCAGTTCGGTTTGGTTTTTGCAGATTTTTAAAACACCAAGGGCATGTTTGTTTGGGTGGAAGTGCGGTGGAAGTGGAGAGAGGGAAAGTTTTTTTTTGTCAAAAACGATCATTTCCGTCGTTTGGTTCACCGTAATAAAGTTACGATCGAAACTCGAGTTAATCCGAAATGGCGTAATTGACTTCGGCCCACCGTGGGCCGAAGTTAGTTTTTACGGTGAAGTTTTTAGGTTTTTTTTTTATTTTTTTTTTTTTTAATTTATTTTTTTTATATTATTTATTTTTTTTTTATTATTAAAAAAAATATATAATTAAATTTTAATTAAATATTAATTATATATTTAAATTTTTAATTATAAAATTATTATTATAAAAAAATAAAAATATAATTTAATAAAAATTTATATTTAATTTTTATTATTAATAATATAATTATATTTTTTTTATTTTTATTTTTAAATTATTTTATTTTTTATTTTTTTTAAATTTAAAGTTTTACATCATACACTTCCAACCAAACAAACAGCAGAACTAATAAAACTTCACTTCCATAACTACGAAACAAACAGCGAAAAAGTAGTTTTCACCGAACTCCACTTCAACCCAAAGTCCAGTTTCGACGAAACAAACATGCCCCAAGCTGAACTGAATTAGAGGCGTAAACCGAGCTAGACTGAACCGAAAAAATTAGGCGATTCGATTCGGTTTATTTGGTTTTAGTAAAATATTTTTAAATTACTGAAAATAAGATATAATTATGATTAATTTTATGTTAAAAATTATTAATCTAGGATATTAATAATTAATATATCTAATTATTTAATCATTATTTAAAATTAATTCATATTTTTTTTAAAATTTAAGACAAATATATATATTAAATTACTAAATTTTCAATTTAATCGATTTTTCTAATTTTTTAATGTTAGAACTGAATCGAACCGAACTATATGAAAAACCGAACCGAACCAACTTATTTCAATCGGTTCGGTTAGATAATTCGTTTGAACCGAATAATACTCACCCTTAAGTATACGCGAATCGATAGTACAGTACTCGCGATACGTACGTACACTTTTTACGTATAATGGACGCATAGCCATTTTAGTCAAATTTTAAAAATTCAAAAGGATCTGCAAAATTCAAAAAAATAGCCCACATTTGCAGAAGCACAAAATTAGTGAATTTTTAACGCAAAAAAAAGCCTTGTATTTATTTAGAGGCCTTTTTGTATAAATAATCTACTAGTTTTGGGCTTTTGCAAAATTGGGTCGCTATTTTCGATTTTGCAGATTCGGTCTGGATTTTCAGCAAACTAACCAAAATATTCTGGGGGCGCAAGGGTATTTTGGTCAGTTTGCTGAAAATCCGGACCGAATCTGCAAAATCGAAAATAACGATCAAATTTTGCAAAAGCCCAAAACTAGTGGATTTTTATGCAAAAAGGCCTTATTTAGATAGTTGCTTTGGGCTTCTTTTTTTAAAAAAATAATTATTTTGGGCCGGGCTTAGACTTGGGTTGTAGCCCAATTCGAGCCCGACCCATTCCACCCATAAACGGGCAAAATTATATATAAAAAAAAAACTTTTCACTTTAGCCCTGTTTTAAATTATTTCTCGTATTAAAAATTGCACTAATTACCCTCTTATATTTTGCTATTATTTCAAATCGGTCCACAAATTTAGAATAATTATAATTAAATTTAGCTGTAAAATTTTATTATAGAAACAAGTTGGCTGATAAAATTAGTTAGAATTAATCCAATAGAATAATATAAACTGAACTAAGTTATTATATAAAGTGTCAATTTTGATAGTATCTAGTTTCTTAAACTGTAATCGATGTTCAAATATTTTACTGAAATTTTAATAATAATTATTGAAAATTTTTGAACCTATTTAAAATAGTGATAAAGTATAAAAAAAATAATTAATATAATTTTTAAGAATAACTTCAAATACCACCCCTGTGGTTTCGTGCTATCTCACTTTAGTGCCCTGTGGTTTAAAACGTATCACTTTAGTACCCTGTGGTTTGGTTATTCTCTTTTTTTATTATCTTTTCGTTAATTTTTTCGTTAAATTATAAATTTCAAATATCTCACCTATGGTTTATCGAATATTCACTTTACTATCCTGTAGTTTTAACTTTCTCATTAATTTAACAAAAAAATTAACAAAAAGATAACAAAAAGAGAATAACCAAACCACAGGGTACTAAAGTGATACGTTTTAAACCACAGGGCACTAAAGTGAGAAAGCACGAAACCACAGGGGTGGTATTTGAAGTTAGGGATAACTTCAAATACCACCCCTGTGGTTTCGTGCTTTCTCACTTTAGTGCCCTGTGGTTTAAAACGTATCACTTTAGTACCATGTGGTTTGGTTATTCTTTTTTTTTATTATCTTTTCGTTAATTTTTTCGTTAAATGATACATAAAAACTTAAAATATCCCACCTATGGTTTGTCGAATATTCACTTTACTATCCTGTAGTTTAACTTTCTCATTAATTTAACGAAAAAATTAACGAAAAGATAACAAAAATAGAATAACTAAACCACAGGGTACTAAAGTGATACGTTTTAAACCACAGGGCACTAAAGTGAGAAAGCACGAAACCACGGGGGTGGTACTTGAAGTTATCCCTTGAAGTTATTCTAATTTTTAATGTAGGGAAGTAGGAGAAATTTTTTAGTAATTACTAACTAGGCAAAAAAAAAAAAAAAACATAACGGGTAAAACTCGGATCCGAAATGGGATCGGACGGATACTGTTAAATCCGACCCGTTTCCACCCCTAACGTCGTTCGTACGTTCTCTCTCTCTCTCTCTCTCTCTCTCGCTTCTTCTTCTCCGACGCACGAAACGCCCCACTCCGTATACACGATCGGAGCGGAATCCCACGGCGAATCTAGGGTTAGGGTTAGGGTTTGCGCTCGTAATCCATCGATCTGTCGATCCGGAGCCGTTGGATCCGAGAAAGGGACGGCTGAGATCGATCTCCGGCTTCGAAGATGAACGTGTTCCGGCTCGCGGGGGACATGACGCATCTGATGAGCGTCCTCGTCCTCCTGCTTAAGATCCACACCATCAAATCCTGCGCAGGTAGGGTTTTTCGCTTTTTGCCCCCTTTTGGCTCGATTTGAGCGGTAAAAATGGTTCTTTTTGGTGGGGGATTTGGTGGGGTGTGTTGGGATTGGGGTGATTGGGAAGTGGGGTTTGCGTTTTGATCTGTTGTTTTGAGAAAATTTGTTGTTTTGGGTGTGATTTTGAGGAGGGAAATGTGAGATTTGGATTCGGAAATGGGAGTTGAATGAGTGCTCAAAATGGTTTCTTAAGTGGGAAATTGGATGAGCTACGTTGTGATTTGGGTGATTAGGAAATGGGAGTTGTGTTGTGATTTGTTGTTTAAGAAAAAATGTTGTTTTAGATGTGGTTTGGATGAGGGAAATGTGAGATTTTGTTTCAGAAATGGGCATAAAGGAAAATTTCATGAGTTATGTTGTGATTTGGGTAATTAGGAAATGGGGATTGTATTAAGATCTTCTTTTTTATTTTTGAACAAGTACCATCGGTGTGATTCGTATAAGGAAAAAGGGGAAATGGGGTATTGGAAATGATAATGAATTATGGCGATTTGTTCAGATTATTTTTTTCTCCCTTATTGGATTTGAATGCTTAAAACAATTTCTTTGTTGGTTAAAAAAAACTATGTTATGATTTGAGTGATTAGGTACTGAGAATTGTAATATTATGATATGTTTTTTGACACATTATTTGGGTGTTGGATATGGTTGAGTGAATGAGTGTTTGAAATGCTTTTTTTATCCACCTGATCAATTTACAACCAAGATTTAAGCATGCAAAACATAATAATGCACGGGGATCCGCTTGCACGGAAAGGGGAAAAAAAGAAAAAGGAAATGTGAGTCATTAAGAGAATGAAGAGATTATCTCGATGATATGTAGGCCGTAGATGAATTTGTTTAATCGTAGTTCTAAATTCAATTAGATCAACTATTTTATCATGTAATAGTCTTTCCTAATGTTTCAGTTTCTTTTCATTGTTTTTGCACTCTCCCAGTCTCAGATTAAGATCTGATTGTTGTTGTTTTAAACCAAATGTAGCAACATTTCTGTTGTGTGCCTTCTTGTTCGATTAATTGTATCAGTATTTATTGCAAAATGGCATTGTGTTTCATTGAAAAGTACTATTATGAACTTCATGTGCCTTCAAATCGCATAATTCTCAGATTAAGTTATTATATTATACAGCTTATTTTCTAGGTTTTCATAGTTTGCATCTTTTGCATATTTTATCGGTGTCGATCTATTGCCTTAGACTGCTAAAACTCCTTTCGTTTTCCAAACTAATTGCATATGGTGTGATCTTTTGACTTGATTCATCAAACTGTTTCCTGCAGGCATTTCATTGAAGACTCAGGAGTTATATGCTCTCGTGTTCGCAACTCGATATTTGGATATTTTCACTCATTTTATTTCGCTATATAATACGGTCATGAAACTGATCTTCTTGGGAAGCTCGTTCTCGATCTTATGGTACATGAGACGCCACAAGATTGTGCGCAGGACTTATGACAAGGATCAAGACACCTTCCGCCACCACTTTCTCATACTGCCATGTTTGGTCTTGGCTCTACTTATAAATGAAAAGTTTACTTTTATAGAGGTACGTTCATTGTTTCAAAATGTTTCTGCACTTAGGCATACATGTACAGGCCTTCAGTACAGCACGTATTTTCCTTCTCTTTATAACATTGTTTTCATGGGATTTGTGTCCGTACGCTGAAAATGGTATTTATTTGCATTCATGCCATGCAAAAGCCAAATTTTCAAAGATATGCCAGCAGTGGCACATACAAGAAAGATTTTCAGAGGTACGCATGCAAATATCAATTTTGCATGGCGCAGGCGTGTATATGAAAAACACTTTTGTCTCATTAAACGATCCTTTTATATGAAAAACACTTTTGCTGGAGATAATTTTATTAACCATCCAACTTTTTTTTTTCTTTCCCTTCTCGTTATATACTTATTATTCCTATCTGAATTCAGTTTACCGTCACTGTTGTTTCAGGTGATGTGGACATTCTCTTTATTTTTGGAGGCTGTTGCAATTCTCCCTCAACTAGTATTACTGCAACGCACGAGGAATATTGACAATTTGACCGGGCAATATATTTTTCTTCTTGGGTAAACTTCATCTCAAAATCCACCTTCTATTTTTCCTATATATGCTTTTCGTGCTATGTCTAAGCTGGAAATTATCATTTGAGTTTCCATTCGACTGTGCTAATTGTAGGTAACTTATGCAGTGTTTATTTGATTCGCATGTTTAGTAAATTTTCTACAACCTAATCTGCATGAAGTTTGGGAAAATCGTCCCTTTAAATTCTGCGCCTTTGCATAAATTAATGCAGTACCATTTTCTTCCGAAATGTTCCTAGAACGTTTACCTTCCCGGGCCATAGTAGTTGTCAATAAATGCCACTGTTTATTCTTATTCTAGCGTATAAATTTAAAGCGGTGTCGTTTCCATTCATTTGAATTTTTCCCATCGTTTCCTGCTGCAGTGCATACAGAGCATTATACATCCTCAACTGGATTTATCGCTACTTCACCGAACCCCACTACGTTCATTGGATAAGTATGAAAAATCTCCTAATTACCCTTCTATCTCTTTCACATCGTTACGTTTGATATAATATTTCATATCCTTAACGCTGGTATGTTTACTGTATCGCAGCCTGGATATCCGGACTCGTGCAGACGCTACTCTATGCCGATTTTTTCTACTATTACTTTCTTAGGTAAGCTACTGTAGCCCTTGAATCAACAGGGGCTTTTACATATGTGTCCTTGCAAAACTTTCTACGTATATATACCCCTGTAAAATCCAAAATTTCATATATGCCCCCCGAAAGTGCAATTTCTTTAAGTTGAGTACAAGGGCATGTGTAGTAGGCTTATATGAATCTATATATCTCTATATATATATTTGTCGCAATTAGGAATTGTAATTTAACATAATGACTCTGAACTTTGATTTGAATCTGCAGCTGGAAGAATAATGTCAAGCTCCAGTTACCGGCCTGAGCTTCCCTCAATCTTTTTAGATCTGTTGGTGTATTATCAATACAGCATGTACGAATAGACCGACTCATCTTCGCAAACGTTTTTTTTTTTTTTTTTTTTTTTTTTTTCCTTCGACGGTGTCTTAGTTTATGTCACAAAAGTTACTTTTTTCTCTCTTTTTTTTGTTCTTTTTTTTTTGCAGGGGTGAGGAGATTAAGGGGGCCGGCGAGGTCAATTAAACAATGCAAAATTGTTGGTTAGTTTTTGAGGAATGGTATTTATCTTAGCAGAATCTGGAAAATTCCTGTGTAGTGATAATTGCAATCTTAAACAGTGATTCCTATGTAAACTATATAAGCATAGAATTTGTACTAAAGGTGATTTTTTTTTCTCTTTTTTTTTTTTTTTCCCTTACTCATAGTAATGCTGGATTATGGTTATATGCTTATATGCAATTTTTTCTGAAACATACTTGGTGTTTCGGAGTGTCGATTGTGTACTTTTGAAGTTCAGTTTTTAATGCATCTGTCCTAGTGTAGATCTTTAAGTGTGGATTTCTTTTTGGCCCTTGTTATTCCTTGGTCTTGATTTATGGCTTAAGAGAGAGAGAGAGAGATGTTGTACATAGTTTTACACTTTTCTTCAGTTAGGCAAACAGATAATTTGTCGCCGAAGTTTCGCGAGATTATTGTGAAAACTAGTTTAGGATCGATAAACCCTTTGAGGAGCTCTCTCTCTCTCTCTATCTCTCTCTCTCTCTTTCTGTGAGAAAACACTAGCTTTTAGTTCTGGAGACCCTGCAGTGTATATAGCAGTGCATGCAATACTGTTGTGTTTGTTTCGAGGGAAGTGCGGGTACGAAGCGGCGACGAGTTTGCGTAACTGAAGATCGCGGTTACTTGGAAATAGTTGTGGGCGGGGACGAAGCGGCGACGAGTTTGCGTAACTGAAGATCGCGGCGACGAGTTTGCGTAACGATGGTGTGCATTTTCGTCTCAGAGGGTAGCAACTTCTGAGTACGGAGCAAACTCGCGACATTTTGCAACATATTTTGCCTGCAGTTCCAATCTAATCGCAACATAATTTACCCGCAATTCCAAACTGAGCCTGGTGAAGCCGTAAGAAGCCCTCAAAACAAATGCAAAGTTGCGGAAATTCGAGGTTTGTTTTGTAGTGATGTGTTATGCACATTTATTTGTGGGCATACATGATTTTGCAAAGAAAGGTACAGTTCAAACTAAACTTCGAGATAAAAAAATTGGACTACGCATTTCAACACAATCTAAATGGTGAGAAAACAGAACGAAAGAAAGAAAATCACTACCTTCTAGTTTAAAACCCAACTTATTATCATTGTCTATTTTTTTAAGAAATCATTGTGTTTTCAAATTTCTTACAAACTAAGATGGGGATTAATACAGCTCCAATCACTTCTTACCAAAAAAAAATATATATATCACTACGAAAAAAAAGGGGGAAAAAAGAATTTACTCGGCCGTCGCACAGAGTGTTTCAATCTTAATCTCCGTAACTCGTCTTCAACATTCCGATTTTGTAGCTCCGAAACCTCTATCAATTCAGAGTAGAATGCGTTCCGCGCCGAGCCACTCAAACAATCATTTCTCCGAGCTGTACATAAAAAATAACACTCGCGCTTCAAGTTGAACCCTCTTCTTCTGCTCGACTGCTCGCGTCCGTCCGATTCGCATCCTTCCCTTCCTCCAAACCCTCGGTCTGCTCGCTCTGCAACTGGCTGTCCAAAACTTGTACCACATTCTCCGGCGGGCACTTGTCCTTTGGGTTCTTGGACTCCGGCTGGCAGAAGCACTCGGGCCACGAGTTCGTGTAGAACGACTCGGGACGCACTCTCTTGTGCGGCCCGCCGAAATTCGTTCTATACATGACTTGCCTAACCCGCTCCTCAAACCCGCCCCCCCGGCCCTCCTCCCGGTCGATGAAAACAGGGGCCAAGGCCTTTCTATCGGGTTGGATAATGGTTCGAAACCCGTAGTAGAGGCGGTGGCCCATTAGGTTGTTGGCGAAGTTGCTCGGGCCGTCGTACGTGGGCACGAAGATGTCGGAGAGGAGACAGACCATGTAGTCGACCGCGGAGCCCGCCAACCCTCGAGCATTCTCTTCGAGCTTTTCGGGTCCCACCGAGCTGTGGTTCTCGAGGTGAGGAAACATTTCTCGGAATGGCTTCATGAAACGCTCCCCCCCGAAAAGCTCGCCGGAAGCGAGGTAGATTCGGGTAGAATTGTCGAACCCCATGGAGCGCAGAATGAGACCCACCTTTTCATTTTGCACCAGAGATTTTTCAGGTTATTTCTTCGCATCAATGATAGATTGACAGTTTTTTATAAGTGGTCAGAGGCCTAATGCATTTATGATATACAATGAGTCAATGACTACAGACAAATTGCAAACATTGGAACTAGAATGTTCCGCAACATCAATAAAGTACAGCAACAGAGCTCCCAATATTTCATATCGTTCTGCATCGCAGATATCGTAGTAGATTTCATAAACTGGTTAGATCAAAAACAACATTGTCCGCTTTCCACAAAATAAACATAAGGTAGGCTTTGATCGGCAGCACCAGTCACGATTTAAGTTGTAAGATCAGATTAAGCTATCATAAATAAGTAGTACTTATTTGACCTCGCATAACGGTTTTTCTATTTGCAGCAGCCGACATCTATAATATTCTAAGACTCCTTTGCCGTGTACCGCAGTTTCTTTCAGCTGTGTATTTTTTTCATTCACTTGATGCTAAACCTCTCAAAGAACGTAACTTTTCAATAATGGGGTGTTGTACTCATGGAAGTGGGCTGCTCCAATTTTTCTCTAGCTCGATTTCTATAAAAATCACTTGTGTCTCACTATGTATATGCATGGCTTTGATACCAAATTGATTACAGGCTACTATAGATCTAAGACGAAGCTATAACTATAGGGAAGATACGAAAATGCAAAATGAACAGCCGAGCACAACCAATGCATGATATTGATGAAAAGCAGTAAGTCGTAAACATGGACAGCGATGAGAAAAAATATGAGGATAAAATATTCGAAAAGCGTTACCTCTTCTGGAGTTAATGGGCACTTCCCGATAAGCCTCCTTTCTCTGTAAACAAGTTCCTTCTCTGCAAAGTTTTCCTTTCTGTATTTGATCAAGATTTTCTGTTCTTCCGGTGTGAATATATCAATGCACCTGAAATTTTTCACATTTAATATTAAATACATTTCGCAACCACATGAATTTGTCTTACCAGAACATCCACACTTAGTTTCATTAGAGAGCAAATCAAACTGCTCGCATATTCAGTTGGCATCAATAAACTTTTGCACCAGTACAATACAAGAACCAAGTAGATTGAGTCACGTTAATGAAAAGTTTTGGTAGATAAACCAACACTGGACTATTCACCACATGGAAATGATAAATTTACGTCCAACTTCGAAAGACCATCTAAAGAATGACCAAAGTATTGCCAAACAACAATGCGCGTAATGAACATAGACAAACTTACATTGAGAAAGAAAACAATTTTTGAACTTTATCATGGAAGATAGAAAGGAAAAATCAATGTTCCGCAACCATTCTAATAATTCAATTCATGCCAACCATTGTTATCATGCAAATGATCAAAACGGACACTAGCTATTCTTACATATTCTCTGTCCATTCGGGTAGATCTGCAAGGAAATGATTGCATATAGTTAACAGCATCGGTAAAAATCACATACCCAGCAAATGCAAGCATATCCATCTCGAATCGAAGGTGTATTGACATGAAGTGGTCTTGTGCACGGAGTTTATTCACTATTTCACTGCTTATTTGCATGATGTGAGGTTTAAACCTCAGTGCATGATAGTTAACACGGCATCTCAACCTCTGAAGCTCAGGATCGTCAATCTCCTCCGCTAAACGGTGTGAAAAAGGAGTGAGATAAATCGCACCATGCTGCTTCATCTTTTCCAATGCAAATGTCGTGTACCAGCTTAAAGGAGCATCTCTTGGTGGGCGAATCTGAAAGAAGAGGAGTAAAAAAAAAAAAAAGTTTATGACACAAATGCAACTCAATACAAAATAGGTGAAGTCCCTGAACTATTCCGATATTGTGAATATTGCGACTTAGTTCCTGAACTTTTTGCTTAAGCACTTTAAGTTCAGTGAACAAGTAGCTATATCAGGATAGTACAGAGTACGGACCCTATCCATTTATGTTACCCCACAAAAATATGCTGTTATACTTGTGATCCTGGTACCATGCGGAAGATACTTCACTAAGCTTTAGTGCTTGACCTGATAAGATTTCATCTTCTTGGTCTTTCCATTTGAAGAGATTTCTGGAAGGCTTCTGACAATGCGCACATCATATCTCAGTGACTTGATGAAGTGCTCAACATCGTAGATACCTGGAAAACCACTGGGCATACAAATAAACTGTAAATTAATTAAACATGGAAAGGCAGGTATTTTATAAGTAAGAAGAAAAAGATTCAACTAAATTATTTTAAATTCATATAGCATAGTTATTTTAGTTTAATTTTCTTAATTAACGGTAATTGTGTCAACCAAAAACACTGATTTCTTGCAGTCCACCAGGTTTGGCCAGTCTTTTCCGCATTAACTTTATATCTAATAAATTTGATAGTCATTTCTATCTTTAGCAAATTTTTGAAGTGCACTACAAATAATGCTGAAAGCAAAAAAGATGTGCAGCCTAAAAGGAACAAAACACATGAAATTAGGATTGATTTACCATCAAGTTTTACTTGCTTATTTGCTCACAATACAAAGATCATCGTAAATGTTTGATCTACTCATCTAAAATAAGAAAAAAAAGAAGTACAAGCAATACGGAAACAGGATGAATTGCGATGAAGAAAAGGAGATACCTCTCATCCCGCCAAAAAGAATTTGTGTCCAAATCAGGCAGTACCAACGTAGCATTCATGATTCGCGCAGCAACAACAGCATTACATATCTATGAAACCCACAAACAGGGATCAATATTTCATGAGGCAAAATCATAACGAGAGAGATGTTTACCTAGTTAGATATGTGCTGGCTATAAAGCACATTAACTAACCAAAATTAAGAAGTTCTTATTACCAAGCATGGAAGAATAGACAAAGGTGTATTTGCCTAAACTGAAGTTCAATTCTATAACATCAGCAACACAAATACTCAGACACGTCCATATGAACTTAAATGGATGAGATAAAGCCTTATAGACTGTTATAAATGGGAATACTCTTCGTACCGCACTTCGTTGTTGATTCAAGCCGCCATTGCACCGCACACGCAAATAACCATTGCTCTCAGTTGGAGGAGCTACAACAGTGAAATCGTAAGGAATAATTAGCCATCATAATTGAACGTGAGAATACATATAAGCACTATACGACAAGGTTTAGGAAAATTACATACGAGGCCAGTAGGACCGTGGTGCCGATGATGCTCTCCAACCACCAGAATCAGCAGTTCTCCACAGATCATTCACATCAACCTTCTGAAGGATTCCATCATGACATAATAAGCAGAAAAATAAGAAACATAAAACGGCATAAACAAGAACAACATTGTACCAAGCATAACAGCTGAAATGATTCCAGTTTTATCCACAATCACAATTCACAATCCATAAAACTACACCCAGTAAAAACGTATACATCTATTTAGTAACTTCACAAGTTAAAACATCTCAGAAGTTAAAATTCAGAATCGTGAACAAATACATTATTAATACAACTAGAACCAGATAATGTTGCATATGCATTAATTTAGTTAAATTTAAACTAAATTCTAACGATGCTGCATAAAACTGGTACTCTGCATTTATCAACAGCTATTAGGCGCATTTAAGCCATTTGAATCAAAACCCTAAACATCCCACAAAAGAACACGAAACCCCAGAGGAATCAAAAGGAAACACTACGAACCCTCACTGTGCTATACGGGCGAGGGACACCGATCGAGGAGAAGAGCGATAGGGTGCAGATGACGAGGACGACGACGGCGATCCCGAGCCTCCCCGCCATCGTCCTCATCCCTCCGCCACTTCCGCCACTTCCGAGCTGCTTCGCCTGATGCCTCGCTCCGCCACCAACGCCGCCGCCGCCGCCGCCGCCTCTCCGGCCCCAACCATCTCCGATCCTACAACGAGCAACACAAATCGGAGAAAATTAGTGCAAGTATCGGTCAAATTCGCAGCGAGATTCGATCGGGAGAGGAGGCGACGGAGCGTACCTTCGCATTGGATGGGTTTGAGGGGGATTAGAGCTAGGGTTTTGAGAGAGAGGAGGAGGAAACCCTAGAAGAGGTGATCGGGGGAGCGAGAGCTCGAACGGGATCTGTGGGGAGTGGAGCGAAGGATGAGAAAGAGAGAGAGAGAGAGAGAGAGAGAGAGAGATGTGTTGGTGTAGGTTAAGGTGAGTAGAGTGTCCCGCAGGGGTAGGTTACCATGAGGACGTCCGCATAATTTTTACGGTGATTCGTACGTGCACGGAAATTGCATATTTGTCCCTGATATTTACCATAATTTTCACTTTAATCACCAACGCTTCTGAGGGTAAAATGTCGAGATAGCCCCTGTACTTCCTATATTGCAACTCCGGTCTCTGTAATTCCAGTGCGCCTATTCTATTATTTTATTCTTAACATTGTGAAAATTTTCTTATATTAATTTAGGTTAAATTACAGAAAACTCCCTTATAAATACTCGTTTTTTTACTTTTTCTCTATAATTTTCAAAAACGTATATTTTACCTCTCAATATTTCAAGTTGTTGCATTTAGCCCCCTCCATCAGGGTTCCATTACTATTCCGTCTATTTCTTTTTATTTATACCGAAAATGCCCTTCAAAATGATAAAACTATATTAAAAAATTATTTTTTCTTATAGAAGAAGTAAGGGTAATTTGGTCATTTTGCCCTCTCCATTAACGCCGTACCTCCTGAAAATATTTTTGAAATTTTAAGGGGCAAAATGTAGGTTTTTGAAAGTCAGGGAGAGAGTGAAAAAGTGGATATTTACATGGGGTTTTCTATAATTTAGCCTTTAATTTATTATAAAAGTTTTTTCTGTGAAATTACAGCCACTACAGCAACAACTTCCCCTTATCCCAAGAAATTACTCTTGGAGTTGGAGGGTGCCTCTCTAGTGTTTGATGGAATGTCTCAATGAAAACTCCTTGTACTAGTACTCTCTCTCTGTATATATATACACGTTGGTCACTGTTCAGATTATTTCTGTGTAGTTTCCTATCAGAGTCTATTCTATGCCTTGTCAGTTCTAGTTAACACTTTCGTTACATTTTCTGTCAGTGTACGTGGTATGATTCATCTGATATTCACCATGCACGTGAGTGGAGTGTTAAGACTATTTATGTACCATTTCCTATCAGTGTCTGTTGTTCTAAGACCATTTAGTTATATGAATCCTAATTTTTAATCTTTTCTATTGCACACGGGATAATTTACCTTATCTCTACTATGCATGTGAGCAGAGGTGTTAAGACTATTATTCCTAATTTAACTGCTTCAATCAGATCGATCTTTTCGGTAACAATCATAACAGAGAAATGCGGGTCACTTTTGTGACTGCTCTTCTGGCTTGTTCGCGAAATTGGGGATCTAAGTTGCAAGGATAGATGCAGGGGAGAGCATTGAAAAGAGGCTTGAATTCTATTGCCTTTTCAGGTATTGCACACATTGCCATGTACTCGCAATTTCAGTGCATTTAATGTTGTTGTGCTATTTTTTGATAGGATTTAGTTTAGTATTTCTTGCAATAATTTCTCGACAAATCCCGTAATTTGTTATAAATTCTCACGGCTATTCGACTACATGATCATTTGTAATATGTGCTCTTCATTAAAGAAGTGAAAGGTATCAACAAAGAACCACGAAATAGGAGAATCATAATACAACATGAGCGTAAATTTATTCCCATTATTTTGTTTTCTCTTGTTGTTATGTGTACTATCAAATTTATATCCGCGCACTTTTACGATCATCTTAACAATTAAATGATATAAAATTCATATCACAACAATCACATATCACAAAAATTGTTGGAATTGATTGTTTGATTGCAGTATCCATTTGAAAACTCACTTATCAGAACAAAAACCATCTCTCAGTTGCAAAAAAAATAGACCAACATTTGCGCGCAAATTAAGAGACCAAAAAATAATGTATTGTTTGAAGTTATATTTATCAGTAGATCATCACTAGATCACTTCCCATAACCAGCTTTGCTTGCTTCTTGAATTGCTTTCGCGATCTCTTCCGACTTGAATCCGTTGTTTGTGTAGAAAATGAAGGGGCTGTCTGCCGGAACGATGTCTTTCTTCTTGTAGCTTCCGGACGTTCTGAGCAGCTCTTCTGAACCTCTTTCCACGGCGCCTTTTAATATCACCTTCCTCTGGGATCCCGACAGGAGTTCTTCGAGGTCCGTGTCCCCCTTTTCTCCAGCGATAATGTACATGCTCGCCACATTTACACCCCATCGGACGAACAGGTACCTTAAATTCAGGTAAAATTAAATTGTAAGTTGATGTTATGAATTGCCTCATTATCATGTATCTTGATTTTATAACATACTTAGGACCGAAATGCATAAAATTGATGATAATGCTTTTTATGAGAGAAAAGATAGAGGTGAAAACTTTCGATATGATATAGGACATTAAAAATAATACCCGAGTAAGCAAAAGAAAGTAGATCTACTATTGCCTTGCAAATTTTCTTCTATGTATCAAAAAAGCAATGTTACAGATTTCCATTGTATGTATCACATTGAGGTCGTTTGCGATGCAATGTAATAACCGTGGTTTTGTTAAACCTTTTTTTGTTATTTTCTACAATTAAGCTAAGGAGGTTCCATACCGTAGAGCCTGAGATCGAGATGCTAGAAGAGGAATAACTTGAAGCCGTGTTGAGTTTCTGCAATACATCAAATGGCAGCGAAGACCACGGATTCTCAGCTTCTGCCTTAGCTTATCCACAGGCATTGCCTGAAAATTGAATTTGTCCTCGTAAATTAGATACCGAACCTAATTACCAAAAAAGGCCTTTTCATGAATCCACTATTTCTTTTGTCGTTTTTGCGAAATGTGAAATTAGTTTGCAATTTCAACCAATTTCTTAACTTTTAGTATCATCATTGAGTATTTTGCGTCAATCATTCCAAACAATGCATCTTGCTCATGTAGTGGAGGAGCAGTTTCGCCCAAGATGTTCGAAAAGGCGCTAAAGTTGAAAATGAGTAGTTTTTGCGAAAATTAGAAAAGGCCCCCCTTTTTTTTTGATGAATCATGAAAAAGCATACTACGCACCTTAGTTTTATCTTTGACCAAGAATGAAACACAGTGCTCATTGCTCGATCTCTCGTCTTCGTCTACCACTGCAAAAGAGCTCTCGGATTTGTTTTCACCTTGACCATCCTGCGAATTCATCAGTTTTACTATAGTCCTCTTCACACCCTCATGACCCCATCTATACTCGATATGCTTCACATAGTCAAAATCCAAAGAGAATTTGCTATCCTCGTCAGAACCGGAATAACTCCCCGGATAATACATTTCACTCCCACTACTGCAAATTAAAGCATCGAAATCTTTCATGTGAATATTTCCCTTATTCAATGATTCTAAAGTCTCGCTCATCGGCATCGCGGTCGAGAGAACAAACCCGGAAATCTTTGCTAAATGAGGATCTGATTTTACTGCTTTCATAGTCTCTTCTATCGCTTGTATCATCTTCTTATCAAAACCTCCGGAGTCGGTATAACAATCGACGGCTATCACGAACAATCTCCGCCTTTTTCTAAGAATTGGATACTTATTACCTAAACTTGACGAACTCTCATTTTGTTTGTGACTATTATCCGGTGCTCTCTTGATCTTGTCCATAATATGTTTCACTTGATCTTGTACCTCTCCCTCGCCTTTACTTGCTTCTTTATTCTCTATGTCGACAGATAATCTAAGAGAAGATTCTTGGACATCTTTGAGGGAGTCTCCGAGCGAATCATCGGCCGCCACGTTGTCGTCCATCGTACTGTCCATTTGCCACTGTGGGTGTCTCATGCGACAAGCGGCAATTCTCGTGAGGTATGTCCTACAATGCTCCGGCCATGAGAATAAGTGTATGTTCCTCCACCCATTTTTCCTGCATTCATACCATAAATTCTTATCTGCGAGAAGTTTTAGCAATGCATCTGCTATCGTGTTTTGGTCGTGCGGGTCAACGAGGAGGCCATTGTTCAGCGCCTGAAACACCCAAGAATAGCAAAACATAATGAGATTTCGATTAATATCGATGAGGTATTGAGTATCTTAATGTGATATTTTAATGTAGGAAAAGCTTAGGTACCCTATGAATGTCGACTGGCCCTCCATTCTTTGTGGCTACCATTGGAAGCCCATGCGCAGCTGCCTACAATATTATTACCGCGAGTAAGTGTTTTTTAGGTGGTAATAACTTTAATTTACATAGAAGTTCAGTATAGGGAAAGATATGACTAGATTCCACTTTATGTCTAGTCACAAAAATGCCGCAAAAGTTGAGTACATAATAATCGTATGTCTCATCAATAAAACTATAAATAACGTACGATTGCTTAATCTCATTGAAATAAAGTGATTCATTGAATGACGTGATTGTCACGTACTCAATTTTAATGTCATTTTTATGCAGTGAAGTGTTCTAGTCCGAACTATGTGATGCTGTAGTGAATTTGGTTATAACTGTAGGAGGATAATCGAAAGCTATATGTTAAATATAAGACCGACTAACCTCAATTAATGTAAGGCCGAAAGGCTCAACCAGGGCTGGATTTATGAAAACTCCCTGCCATAAAAGAAGAGAAAAGATAAGTAGTTTGATATATACCGTAGTGAGCTAGCCTAATGTATCAAATATCTTAGAATTTACTGCTTGAAGAGCTCAGAACTGTACTAAACCTTTGTTTTTGCTGCGAGCCTGTAAATATCCGGAACATCTGATTGCTTGTGATGCTTCGGGTATGCCACAAATCCATAGAGATCATACCTGTCTATTAGCTTCAAAACTGTCGTGAGGACGTTAGCATTTCCTGACGACATTTCGTCGATGTCGTCTCTGTTGCCCATGATCAGCGTCTGGCGAAAGTTATGCATATTAAATTAGGATATAATTCTCATAGGCTATGTTATTCCTGCTAACATTTTCTACAATTGTTTACAAGTATGCTGTCCACTTCTTGTGATAAGGATTTTGAGTAATAGGGGAAAAGTAAGTACTTACGAGATTCGCTAGCTCTCTTAAAGGGCGGCATTCGCCAAAGGCTTTCACGAGGGTGGTGATGTTCTTCTTCGGGTCGGGTCTCGATAAGGCCAAGATCATTGGCTTGTGAGGATTCGTGAAGAAGCGCATTACCTATTAAAAACTTCCTCTTTATTTTCGAAAGAAAATTGGAGGGAGGAAATATACAATAGAGGAAAAAAAGATATGATGAGTAGGAGTATCTTACATCGGAACATAGAGGGGAAATCGACCTCGGAGAAGAACCTTCAGGAGCCGATTCTCCGTCCATGTCCGTCGCATCTTCTTGGACCTCGACATTGCTGAAATCCATACCAGGAGGAATAACCTGCAAAATTTCATGAATTGCTTAAGAGTTACTGCACCATTTGCTCTTTTTGCACCTCACTTTTTTGGTCGTTAAGAGAACAGCTTTGTTATCGCTCTTCCAACATAAGATAGTGAGATAGAGAAACCATCAAACTGTATGCAAAATCTAATGATACAATTGTAGTACAGAGTTACAGTTTTTAGTTTCTGTTAGATAATATTTCAGTATCAGATTAGCTTTTGGGTCTAATTCTACGAAGAAATTGAGTTCCATACTAAAAGCAAGATATTCTCCCTTTGGGCGCGACAAAAAATTTGTGAGGATCACTTCTTTACCGCAGTTTTATGTTTATTGTTAGATTATATGAACAATGTTACGAAGGGTTGCAAGAATAGAAGTTTGATATTTATCGTAGAATAACCCAGTTTGACTAGAACAACTCTCCTTATGCTTTATGTTGCCTAGCTAAATCGTGTCTTCGACTTTTAGAGACTATACATGAACATAACAAGTGAAAACTCACCGCCATCCTCGGCATAAACCGCCCGTGGCAATCCACGCCCCTTCGGTTGCGGGCCCTCAACACCCTCTCGAGCTTCACGTCGAAACCGTCGTACAAGCCCCACTGTTCTTCGATCTCCTGCTTCGTGCTCGTGATCACTAGCTCTGCCGCATCCAAGGACAGCTCCTCGGCCTCTATCCTCCGCATTATCTTGTACGTAGCGTCGATATCCTCCCTCGATTGTCTCCCTTTAATTAGCTGTTCCAACTTGTTCCTCCCCAGCGAATGGCCGGTTAGCACCATGGGCACATTCAATGCACCTATATAAGATGCATTTCATCCTTTAGTTAAGCTGTACAAAGCGGAAGTAAGGGTATTACATATGAGTAAAACTACACTGGCAACATTTTACATGCATGTAAAACAGTTGTGGCTATCTGACTAAAGGGTCAGCGAAATTCACATATTTGAGCGCCGCCTATTCTACATGCGCATAGAATGCTGTCGGAATAGTACTATTTCTTAATGTATATCGCTGTAAATGAAAATGTGTGAAATTTTAGATATTACAGTAACATATATATCTAAATAGGTGATTTAGTGTATATTTCGAAAAAAATAGGGCACCTGAGAGAAGAGCTGCAGCATCTCCGGCATCAGCGTAGTGTCCATGAATGACATAAGGCCACACCGGTTTCCCCTCGCCAATTTGTTCGCCTAAAACCCTCGACATGTTCAAAATATGAGCAAGAGCCCCATCTACAAATTCTTGTATGTAAGGCCACAGTTGCTCCTTCCGAAGGTATTCGTTCGTCGGACCGAACGGTATTCTGACAATGTAAGCTCCTCCGCTCTCTCCGACTTCCTCATTGTTGTTGTTTGATTCATTTGAGATCGGTGTTAACATTTCTGTCGGTTCTGCGTAGCTCCAGTCTACTTCCGGGCACGTGATTTGGCGCGTGAAGAGATCGACCCGGTAGACCCCCGGCATCATCGATAGGGCTCGAGAGAGCTCCACGACGTATTTCACCTGTTCAAAATTTGAATTTGAACTTTAAGCATAACTTTGGGGACTAAATCATTAGAATTGGAACTTCGACGGCGAAATCAAAATCTGGGTTAAACTTAGGACTCAATTTATAACTGAGCTTTTTCAATTTTACCTGACCACCGGTGTCGGAGTCGCGACCCAGCTCCATGTTTTCGCCGCGGACGAGACCATGCATACTGCAGAGTAAGATGATGGAGCTTTTTAGATTTTCTCAGTATTAACTTGTGACAAAGGGCTATGTATATATATACCTGATGAGGACAATGTAGAGCTTCTTTCCTTTGTTATCATCAGACCAAGTTTGGAGATCAGAGAAGTTTCTCTGAAACCTCTTCCGCGGCGTCTGCACCATCTCCCCGACCACGTCGCCCTTCTCGCCCTCCGACAAGTCCTCCGACATGTCCTCCGTCGCGTCCCGCCGCCCCTGCTCCAGCTCCCACCGCCGGTACGCGCGCCTTTGCACATCCTCCAGTTCCAACTGCTCATTTTGTCCATAAAACAAAACATACATGCATGTGAAACAAAACATACGTCGGGCTGAGTCACGTCCGAAATGGCGGGAGACCAGATTGGATCAACTCATGTTCGAAGTGGTGGGAGACCGGGTTGTGGGCACTGCATCTGTATGCTTTAAGTGTATAGACACAAAGCGGTCGCGGGTTTCGAATGTGACTCAGCTCAACCCGGCCTCCGCCACGAGTAGAATGTTGGCTTCTTTAATCCAACATTATGTGTTAGCGAATTTAATCTAAAAGTGCAGTTGATAAGTCAGCATCTGTAGTGCGATAGAGCTAACAGACCTGCTTCTTCTTGCGCGCGAGATGCCAGATGCGCCAGCAGGTGTTCTCGAGGCGGGTGCTGCGCTCGCGGGAGTTGCGGGTGGCGGACACCTTGGCCCAGGTGCGGTAGAGGTCGCTCTCGTCGACGCCCGTCACCACCTCCTCGACGAAGTACTTGGTTGGGTTGAAGTGGCCCCGGCCCTGCAGGCTCACCTTCGGTGACGCCCCCCTCTGCTCGTCCACCGCCCCCCCTCCGCTGTCCAGAATCGCCTCCAAGTACCCGTTGATCCACTCGTTCCCGACCGCCATCGCCATGATCGGACTCCGAAAAAGCTCAAAAATGGTTGATGGGTTTGATGTGTTTAAGCTAAAAATGTGAGAGATTTTGGAGTGAAAAGAGAGAGAGAGAGAGAGAGAGAGAGAGGAGTTAGTTGAATGGATCCGAGGTTTCCTCCTACTATTCAGTTATTACAGTTAAAGAGGAAAGGAAATGGTGCATGGACCAGGTTCACCGCTTCCTCTGTGGACCATCCAATTATCCACCGTCCATTTGCATCGTTTCCTTGATCAAACGGCCACCATGCAGAGATCGAACTTTACCATTTTCAAATTTTAAATTATTTATTTTTCTTTGGGTTAAATGTGCAGAACCATCCGAACTTTTGCTTAGGTTTGGTTCCGCGTAAAACAAACCGAAAAATTATTTTCGATATGAAAAATGATTTTTCGTTTGTGTAGTTCAACGTAAAACATTTTCCTGTAAAAGTACTTTTACGGATTTTGGAAAAAATTGAAGTTTTCGTTTTCGCTATTTTTCAGCGAAAAATAAAAACTCAAACTGCATAAAAAAAAATTCTTTCAATTTTTTCCACCAAACCAAGCAAATATAGATTTTTTTTTTTCCTTCCAACCAAACATATTCTTAATGTAGAAATAATGAGACGACAATAATCAATATGTTATATCATTTTTATATCATTGATATTTAATTAACTAAATTGGTCTGTAGGACTTGATTATAATAGTTCTTAAAGTTCGAGTCAGAAATTACAATAAATTAAAATGTAAGGATTAATGTGTCACCTGCCTCACAGTTTGAGGACCAAACGCGCAATTTATCCTTAATCAAATTATTAGATTTAATAAGGATTAGTAGATGTTGACATAGCTTTATTGACTTAGTCAATTTTTAGCTTGTTCTAATCATTGGACTTTATTAAAAGAAAAATTATTATTTTTCTTTTTTAGGTAAAATAAAAAGAAACAAAAATTATACCCATCGTGCTTCCTAATGTGATTGACTTGGAAATATTCAACTCTAGAGTATAGGCAAATTAATAGGTTGTATTATTATGATATTATCATGATAATCATCAATCTCTATGTTACATTAATGATCCAATCTTAAAAATTAAAAAATAAAATTAATAAAAAAATGATAAGACAACTTAAAACAATTGCATCTTGTAGAGTTGTATTGTACGGATTACGACTCTACGGAACACATCTCATTCACCACGCCACTATAATACTATGATAGAGATACTCAAAATCAAAATCTAACTTATTATATGTATTTTATAGTATAGAGCGTATAATTTCGCTATCGATTGCTCGCACGGGTTTAGTACTGGTCTTGATTATACTTGTACGTTGGTTAATTTAGAAATTTTTATAAGTTAAACAATGTTTCTTTTTCTAGTGTTGATTTTTAGAATAAATTAATGCTTAGATAATAAAAATAACAAAATAGTTGAAATTTTAGACATAAGGTTTTTAAACGGTGCAAATCATATAAATTAGATTAGATATTTGATTTTATAGCATGAATCATAAAAAATAGAAGTGATTGATGGAGGTAGAAATAAAACAGGTGCAAGTAATAATTTCTCCCTCATCATTTTATCAAGTAATAGTTTCACTTTTCATTAGCACTTCGCTAAACTTGTTACGTGCGTCGTAGATCGTTGCTTCTTTATTGTCTGAGACTCTCCAAAGAATGATCAGTAATAAACCCTAAGGAATCTCATGCTTTTATTATCAATCTTTGTTGGACATTCCCAACAAAATAATAAGGCTAAATTACAAAAAAAATTCTGTCAAAATCTGATTTTTCACTTTCTTCCCCTATCATTCAAAAACCTATATTTTGTTCCCTCGAAAAACGAAAAATATTCACAGGAGGTACAGTATGACAAAATGACGAAATTATCCTCATCTTCTTCGTCTTCTTCCCCAGCCTACAGAACCCACACCTTCGCCGGCGCCTTTCTCGACCCCAGCTGCGGCACCATTTCTTCACATGCTCCTCCAGCATACTTGCGGTCCCTTTATTTCGCGACTCTAGGGAGGAAATCGTGGTGGGTATGGACGAAGAGGTGGGCGAGGGCGAGGGCGAGGGTAAGGCGGCAGAGGAAGCCAAGGACGTGAATCTGGGCACGAATAGCGCAAAGGCGAGGCCGAGAGCAAGGCGGCGGAGTCAGGCGTGGCGGTGCGGCCGAAGATGTTAATGAGGAAGGAGGAGGAAGGAGAAGGAAGATGAGGGTTTTCAGGAGTATTTTGGGTATAAAAAATATGAGATAAACGGAATCCTAACGGAATGATGACGGCGGGGGCCAAAGTGAATATTTTTTTATTTGTTAAGGGGGCAAAGTGTAGGTTTTTGAATGACAGAGGAAGAAAGTAAAAAAACAGGTATTGATAGGGAAAGTTTTATATAATTTAGCCAAATAATAATAGTACTAATAAAAAACGACAAGAACTCACAGAATACTTAAATGATATAGTTAAAATTACATAATATTAAAATAAAAATGATAAACCAAAAGAGAGGTATATGAAGTTTTTCGTTGCATGTTAAGCCAAAAGAGAGCTTATTTAATTCTTATCTCTCGAACGGAATTCGATTATTCCATCTAATCTAGCATGATTATTTAACATCGCATGCCCTTACCATTATTTCTTATTTTTGGAGAGTGAAAATGTGCAGAACTTATCTGAATTATGAACTATTTTGAATCAACTGCCCAATTTTTTAAAATTTTAATTTTACTATCCAACATTTCAGTTTGTTTGGTTTAAGTCAGCCAACAACACTTTGACTTCAAATTTTAAATATGTCATTTATCTTGACATATTTAATTAGTTTACTTCATACAATTCTCAGAACTATAAATTTTATAGTCAAAGTGTCATTAATTGACTCAAATCAAATAAATTAAAATATTGGATAGTAAAATTAAAATTTTAAAAGATCGGATAGTAAATTCAAAATAGTTCATAGTTCAAATAAGTTCTATTCATTTTTACTTTTTTTTTCCTATCATTTTATTCTATTCAATCTAATTCCAGATACTAAATTGGTCAATAATGAAAACCATATGGCTTATAAAATTAAGGTGCAAATCTTTTAAGTGATTAATTTAACCCTTATAGGATCTTTCTAAATATTGTTTTTTTTATTTTTTTTATGGCATGTGCCCCTTGTTGACTTGACCATTTCTAATTAATTTTCGTGCTAACCATAAATAATTTTCTACTTTATCATCACACGGAGAGAGATCTCTAAGTTATGCCAAGGAAGTTGACTTTTCTCCACCAAAAAGAAAAAGATAAACAAAAAGAAAAAAAAAAGGTTTCATTAGCTTGACCAAGTAAATTAACCAACAAAAATACATTGATAATGCATCATATATTAATAATCACAAATAAATGTAGCACCCAATATAATTTGAAGTTTAGAGAGAAGGCTTAGGGTATGATTTTATATATATATATATATATATATATATATATATATATATATATATATATATGAGCTAGTCTCCTATACTATCTATAGTATCGGGGCTCCGGTACTATAGTCGCTTTTTCGATCTTAGGGTGTTCAAATCAACGATCCACACCGTTAAAACTGATCTAGGATATTTGAAGTTTTTAGGAATAAAATTTTATAATTTTTCGACGTAGTTTACTTTGTGATCAAACCGTTTCAAAATTGTTAAATTTCAATAGTTATTATGGCGAGTTTGTAGTTTAACGGTGGAGAAGAATCTAAATTTATTCAAATTTTGATAGAAAATACTTTAAACTATATAGATCAAGGTCAATATCCTTGATCTTGAATTCGAAAGTCCTATACTCAAATTTTAAGGATTATTCAATTTTCACCGTTCATTTTGACATGATTTATTTACTAAGTAAACGATATCGAAAAAAACTAAAATTTTATTCCTAAGAACTTCATATGCTCTAGATCAGTTTCAACGGTGTGGATCATTGATTTGGACACCCTAAGATCAAAAAAGCGACTATAGTACCGGAGCCCCGGTACTATAGATAGTATAGTAGCCTAATTCTCTCTCTCTCTATATATATATATATATATATATATATATATATATATGGGTTAATTTCATATAGATCCCTGTAAATATAGTGAATGACAAATATATCCTTACAAAATTTAACTTTCATATATTGTCCCTACAAAAGTCCTGATGTTTTCAAATATATTTCTGCCGTTAGAATCCGTTAAAAATATTTAGTTAATCATAGGTTAAATACTTAACCCTGATTAATTTTTGACATTTTTACCCCTCTTATATTATACTGTTATAGCTTTTGAAGGACATATTTGTGATGGCAAAATTGAAAATATAAACAGTGTTTTAACGGTAACAAACCAGAGTGATATATCTAAAATTAAACATTAGGATTTTTGCAGTTATAATTTATAAAAATTGAACTTTGTAGAGATATATTTGTCATTCACTATGTTTGCAGGGACCTGTATGAAATTAACCATATATATATATATATATATATATATATATATATATATATATAGCTTCTAATTTTAAGTTACAAAATCTCAATTTGGCTTGCAGAAGTTTTTAAACTTTTTTTTAGGTTCTGTTTGGATGTCGAAATAAAATTTCGAAGATAACTTATTAAGTATAAAATATTTTATTCTGTAATTTGAAAGTAGAAATTTAATTTTTGCTCCATATAAGGTTTTGGCATCTACGAACTATGATTTGATCGAACAATATATTTCATTTATGAGGTGATTTATCTATTCCGAAACTATTTTAAATACAGTGACTCATCCTCTTCGCATACAAAATACTGTATAAGATACATCTTAAGTAAATTGAAGAGATATGTAAATTAAATATATTAGTTAAATAATATTAGATTCCCATTGCCCCCTCTGAAGAGATATGTTAGTTAAATATATTAGTTTTTTATGCAATATATTAGTTAAATAATATTAGATTCCTATATGTTTTTGATAATTTGAGAGTCATACTTAATAGTTTGACATTGAAAAAAATAAACTTAATAATTAAATAAAATTACGTTAATTTTAATTAAAATTAAATTAAAATTTTTAAAATTTTAAATTAAAAATTTAGTATATTTTTAAAATATCCGGAGAATTTCATTGGGATGGGGATCCCCGTGGGGACGGAGATGGAGAAATTTTTTTTTTTCCGTTCGCAAGAATTTCGCTGGGACAGAAATTCTCAAAGCCCGCGGTCCAGTCCCTGTTCTCGTCCCCGATCCAGACCCCGACCCGGTCTAATTTTTTTATTTAAATTTTTATACTTAATTAACTTAAAATTTTACTAAATTTTACATACAAATAAGCTTTTAGCGGTTAGTTAATTTAGTTTTATTTACTAGAAAGTAATTTAAACTATTAAATTTGAAAATTTTATTTCCAATCCATTTGGGTCTCAATAAAAAGAAGCAAAAATGTATGATAACCCCTCAACTACAATCCATTTTGAAATAGACTCTTCATCTTTTGCCTTTTCGGTTGAGATCGTTCAACTTCTAATTTTTTTTAGAATTAATCAATTTTAGTCAAAAAAAACCCAAGGATTTTCTCAAATTCATTACTAATTTATCAAATTTAATAATTTTAATTATTTTTTAGTACCTAATAGAATTTTATATAAAAACCCAAAATCAGGCAAACTAAATATAAAAGTTGAGGGTTCTTAATTATTAAAAAAAAGGATGAGGAGTCTATTGCAAAGCAAGTACAGATGAGGGGTCTCCATACAATTTTACCAAATCATAATAAAATAAAATAATAATAATAATCCCTTTACTCCCACTGCTACGCTACTCCATCATAGAATGCTTCAAACCCGTTGAATCCATGGCTCCTCTCTCTCTCTCTCTCTATATATATATATATATATATATGAAAAGGAGAGGGATTATGAAGTAGAGAGAAGCGTGTGGGGAGGAGAAAGGAGGCACCTTTAGCCATTTCTGAGAACAGGGTTCTTCTTCTTCGTCTTCTTGTTGCTGTTGGTAGAGTTTGGGAGTTTTTGGACTAGAAATTTAATGGCTGTGAGTTCTCTCTCTCTCTCTCTCTCTCTCTCTCTCTCTCTCTCTCTTTCCCCCTCATTTTCTCTCTCTAAATTGCTAAAAAATGGTTTTTTTTTTGGGGTGGTGGGGTGAAGTGTTTGGGGACTTGGGTTCTGGGATTTAGTGTGTGATTTTGGGTTTTTTGCTACAAATTTGTTGTTTTGTTGCTTTATTGATGCTTTGGATGGAATGGTATGGTTTGGTTTTGAGATTTGTTTGCTTCGATTTTTAACATTTTTGATTTGATTGGTGTGCACTCTCTCTCTCTCTCTCTAAATTGCTAAAAAAAGGTTTTTTTTGGAGGGGGGTGAAGTGTTTGGGGACTTGGGTTCTGGGATTTAGTGTGTGATTTTGGGTTTTTTGCTACCAATTTGTTGTTTTGTTGCTCCATTGATGCTTTGGATGGAGTGTTTAAGGCTTGGTTTGAGATGGATTTGCTTCAATTTTTAACATTTTTTATTTGATTGGTGCACTCTCTCTCTCTCTCTCTCTCTCTCTAAATTGCTAAAAAAAGGTTTTTTTTGGAGGGGGTGAAGTGTTTGGGACTTGGGTTTTGGGATTTACTGTGTGATTTTGTGTTATTTGCTACAAATTAGTTGTTTTGTTGCTCCATTGATGCTTTGGATGGAGTGTTTAAGGCTTGGTTTGAGATGGATTTGCTTCAATTTTTAACATTTTTTATTTGATTGGTGCACTCTCTCTCTCTCTCTCTCTCTACAGTGCTAAAAAGGTTTCTTTTTATGGGGTACAGTGTTTTGGGCACTTGGGTTCTGGGATTTACTGTGTGATTTTGTGCTATTTGCTACAAATTTGTTGTTTTGTGTTCTCTCTCTCTCTCTCTCTCTCTCTCTCTCTACAATGCTAAAGGTTTCTTTTTTATGGGGGGTTTGGGTTATTGTTTGATATTAATTTGTTGTTGTTGTTTTTTTTTTTGCTCAATGAAACTTTGAATTGGGTGTTATGGTTTGGTTTAGAGAAGGGTTTGTTTCAATTCTAAATATTAATTTGATTTGTGTGGAGGAGGTGAGGGGGATTGTGTTGATGCTTTTATTGGAATTGGTACACACACTCATCAGTGTGTTTTTGTGTATAATTGGAATAATAACAATAATAATAAGCTCATGAGGTTAAAATCCTATAATTGGTGTGCATTTCACTTGTGAAATATTTTAATTTGGCAAAGTTTGTGAAATATTTATTTTCTAGCCTAAAAACACATATGCATAGTGAGGGGGATGAACAGGTTTATGTGTATTTGAGCTTCTTTTTTTTTTTTGAGGAAAAAAACAAAACCATATAATTATATTTACACATATGTATGAATCATGATATTGTGGAGGTTTTAGGATAACACCATACATGTTGTGGTTTTACTTTCAATCATATAACAAATTACTAAATCATCTCCTTCATTTTGTCGTCGCGTAATCGTTCGGTAAATACCACACTTTTTCTTGTTCTTAAATGAAGGGTTTTGGTTACTTTTCGAAGCGTAGTTGTCGATTTCTCTGCGGATATCTCATTGCAATAGTGATTCAAAAGAGTTTCGACTTTGGAGTGGTGCTAAAGTTTTACAGGTTGTACTCCAACTGGCATTAGAAGTAACCGTTTTTTTATTGTGGTTTAGACTTATAAGAAAAGTAAGATCATGGTTTAAACTTACAAGAATATAAAGATCATGGTTTAAGTTTTACATTTTTTATTATGAATTCATCTCTAATGTCGCCAATTTCGTAATGTAGGATTGAGTTGTGTTTCTACTGTTGCACTTAAACTCTTATTTTGGATCATAAGCTCATTCGATATGTTGCTCGTTTCGTTGAATTTACGGTGAATCGAAAGGCATTGGTTGTCGACCAAGTAACTGTTTTTTTATTCTGGTTTAGACTTACAAGAAAAGTTAGATCATGGTTTAAAGTTACAAAAATATAAAGATTATGGTTTAAGTTTTATATTTTTTTATTATGAATTCATCTCTAATGTCGCCAATTTCGTAACGTAGGATTGAGTTGTGTTTCTTCTGTTACACTTACTCTTATTTTGGATCGTAAGCTCATTTGATATGTTGCTCGTTTCGTTGAATTTATGGTGAATCAAAAGGCATTGGTTGTCGACATTGGTCGTTGAATTTACGGTTAATCAAAAGCTCATTCTCTATGTTGTTTTGTTTTTGGTTTTTGTTGGATGAAGCAGCAAGCTCGCGTACCCGAATTCGGCAAGTGGGAAAATGCCGACAACGTCGGTTACACCCAATACTTCGACGACGCGCGGATGAAGAGAACCCCCGGAAAGATGATCAACCCGAACGATCCGACACAAAACCCAGCAGCGTTTCTCGACACCGAACCTCCGGTTAGAGCCGACCCTGGCGCTCGGAAACCGAAGGACGCGAGGAAGCAAGAACCCGATCCTCGCCAGAAGCGAACGGGCTCGCAAAGTACTAGGGGAAGCAAAGTGAGCGGCGGAGTGCGATCCCAAGCTCACAGGCATGATGCTAAAACTCCGGAACGAACTCGAAGGCGGCACAGTGGTCGAGGCAATGTGACGGTAATGTTCTCGACTTCACATTTTGTAAAAGACAGCGAAATTTGCTCGTTTTGATTTGAGTTAGTTCATCAATAGTAAACAAATGATAGTCGACAAAAGTTACAAAACTCTTTTAAATTTTAAAAAAAAGAAAAGTTGGGGGTATGTTTCAAAATGGTCTATAGTTGAGGGGATATCGAGAAATGTTTAGCTAACAAATACAAACTAGTGGGAACCAAATATCTTGTTTGATTAGTAAAGTGTTGTGTTGAGTGATTATATGGTGTTTAACTTTCTAAATGCGATTATGACAGCCGGAGCGAGAATCCGTGGTGCCGCCGTTCGGTAAATGGGACGAGAGCAATCCCGAATCGGGAGACAAATACACGGGGATTTTCAAGAAGCTGAGGGAGGACCGACAATCGCCTATGTTCGAGCCACCGTATCCGAGAACCGGTCGCGACTACGATCAAAGTCCGCGAGTAAAGGTGTGCCCTAATCCTTGCTTATGCCTTTCATTTTGGAAGATGTGGATAAATGTTCTTGATCCAACATTTCGCAAAATTTTCATCTTTGAAAGCTTTTTATGAATTCGCTATCGGTGTTCGAGTGAAATTTTAGGGCATGTTTGGATGCATAAATATATTGTTCAACATATCTCCTTGTGGTTGACGGGGAGTAAAAATATGATAAATCACTCCCTAGGTGAAACCTACTATCCCGAGAAATTAAAATTTGACTAAATTACACTTTTTGTCCTTAAAACTTTAATTTGTTGCAATTTCTTGCTCGCTAAGTTATTGTAATCAAGTCTCGCAACCCAATTTAGTAGATTAATTGTTGACGTGTCGCTGATGTGAAAGTGATGTAACAGCTTAACCATTGTCGCATCATCATTCACTATACTGTTACATCACTTTTGCATTAACGACGCATCAACGTTTAGTCAATTAAGTTGCATTATGGGATTTGATCAGCAATTCAGAAAGTTCGAGCCAGAACTCGCAAAAAGCCAAAATGTGATGATCGAAGTGTCACGTGCCTTATATAGTTAGAGAACGATAAGTGTGATCTAGTCTTAAAATTTTTAAAATTTCATAGTAGCGAAATTCAAACTCCTAGGTTATAATAATAAAAGAAAATTTCTGTACCGCACTGTTAATGTGCATATTTATTTTGTATAGTAATATTAATGTACCGTATGTTTACATATATATAGAGAAATATGAACTAAGCCAAATTAGTTCATATTTCTCTATATATATGTAAACATACGGTACATTAATATTACTATACAAAATAAATATGCACATTAACACGCACAATGTTTCGCCAGATAACTTATACCGACATCCAAACATGCCTTTCGACGTGTTCTCTAGTCATTTATTTAAAGCCTTAGGACTTTTGCTTGTACAAACTATTCTCTTTTGGCAACTTTATTCTTTTTTTTTTGCCTTTTTTTAGCACAAAAAACTAAAGCAACACCTTTTTTTTTTCTTTTTTTTTCCCTTTTTTTTTTTTCTTTTTTTGCAGAGATTCTTGTGCTTCAGCTGGCGCGCAAAGTGATGAGCTTGGAACCTCTAAATATCTCCAAATAAACCTAACTATTTTTTTTTTCATCTTTGGATTTGTTGGATGTTATTTACTTATGTAAGATGTGTTAAATTCATGTTCCTTTCAATGAAATTCAACTCAAATTAAAGTATAAGATTTGAATTTGAATTAAACTTCAAACTTCTCCATAACAAGAGTATTCAACCAACAACTATACAATACAGTGGAAGAAATAAAAAGATCTCAACTAGTATAAGAGGCCGTTTGGTTGGATATAGCTGTAAATGCATTGTAATTGAAAATACAGTAGTTATAATTACATATATTTTATTTGATCAGATATGATAAAAATTACTGCAATTATAAATAATTTTCTAAGTAGCAAAAAATAATATTTTATGTTGACTAAATTACAGAAAACTCTCTTGTAAATATCTATTTTTTCACTTTCTCTTCCTGATTTACAAAAATCTATATTTTATCCCCTTAAAATTTCAGAAATATTTTCAGGGGGTACGGTATTAATGGAGAGGACAAAATGACCAAATTGTCCTTACTTCTTCTATAAGAAAAAAATAAATTTTTAATATATTTTTTGTCATTTTAAAGGGTATTTTCGGTATAAATTATAAAAAAATGGATGTAATAGTGATTGAACCCTGACGGAGGGGAGCTAAATGCAACAACTTGAAATATTGATGGGGTAAAATATAGGTTTTTGAAAGTTAGAGTGGAAAAGTAAAAAATCTGAGTATTTATAGAGAGGTTTTCTGTAATTTAGCTTTTTATGTTTAAAAGTTTATTAGAGAAGTGAGCTTATTTTTTATTTAAAGTTATTATTTTTATCTGCTACAGTTGAAACCGCGACTAATTTGAACGTAGTTTCAACGGCTATAGTGGAGCCTTCTTATGTAGTTCCATTGAATTCAGATTCATCAAGCGAAGATATTGGATTTAAATTTACGTACAATTACAACTACAGTGCAATTGTAATTACTTACAACCGAAGCAACCGACATTAATCCGTTATCTAATATTTAGACCCGACCCGATTAAAGCCGGTCGGGCCCGGGTCGGATTCTGCGTATCGGGCCGGATTTGCGCAGGAATAAACATTCCATTTTGCGATAATTAAAATGTTTAGCCAAAAAAAAAAAATTCCCACATCAAATGAGCTTTACGTAGAATATTTTCTCCTTATTTAAGATGTTACCTAGAAGTAATTTTTAATGTAATAGAATTATATCTGAAAATTAAAGATAAAAGAAAAAAAATAAGATGACTAAAACATGGGCTGTGATTGGACCATTAAAAGCCCACTAGGCTTCTGCTTTGGGCTTTAAACTGGAAATTTATAATACGATTTAAATAAAAACATACAGAATTTATTTGAATTACGAACAATTTTGAATCACCTGTCCAATCTTTCAAAATTTTGATTTTAGTACCAAATTTTTTTTTTTATTTGAGTCAGTAAACGACACTTTGACTTTAATATTTGAATGTGTTGTTTATCTTTACAGTTTTAGTTAGTATACTTTATGTAATTTCTGTATTTACAAATTTATTAAAACAAGAAATTAGTTATAAATAATGTCTTAAAGCATTGCGATATACGTAATATAATATCACATTTATACAACATAAACAAAATATTTTTCAAATCGTACTTTTAATAATATGTTACATATTTTGCCCCTGCAATATCAAATTGAGTCTAAATTCATCGAAGTGTTTCATAATCTATCTACAATACCAAATTGAGCCTAAGCTCATCACACGTTACATATTCTACCTGCAATCCCAAATTAAACCTAAGGGCGAGTTGGGACGACAGTATATAATAATATGCTATTTCGTTTTTCGATGGTGCTAAAAAAATATATTGTATCTGACTATTTGTTTCCTCAGAAAAGCGTGCAATTTTTTTTTCGGAAAAAAAGTTTTCCATAGCAAATCATTTTTTAAGTTTTTCGTCTGTTTGGTTTCAAAAAAGACTAATTTTCTTGAAAAACTTCTTTCTGAATTTTCTAGAAAACCAGCATTCTTGTTTTCTTAAAAAGATTTGAGAAATAAAATATTAATTTGTCATAAAATTTGAAAATTAAATTTTTAAAAAAACTATATTTTTTTTGAAATCTGGACGGAAAGCTGAAATTAAAATTTTTTGGCGTTTTTTCGAGTAACCAAACACCCCAAGTAACCTTCGATATTGCTACGTAATAATAATAATAAAAAATTAAAGAAGGTTAAATTAAAAAAAACCTCTCATAAAGACCTGTCTTTTTATTTTTCCTCCGTGACTTTCAAAAATCTATATATATATTTCTTAAAATTTTAGAAACTTTTATTAGGGTACCGTATTAATAGAAATAGCAAAATGACCAAATTACTCTTACTTGTTCTATAAGAAAACATATTATTTTAATGTACTATAATAATTTTGAAGAATATTTTTAGTATAAATTATAAGAAATGGACGAAATAGTGATGGAACCCGACGGAGGGGGACTGAATACAACAATTTGAAATATTAAAGGAGTAAAATATAAATTTTTAAAGTTAAGGAGGAAAAATTAAAAAAAATGGTATTTATAAGGGGTTTTCTATAGTTTAACCGTAAAAGAAAGGAAAAGCATATTCGAATCCAATACTATCAGAGTCGGACTCGGGCTCGAACCCAAACCACCCATTAATTGATCACTCGAACCCGAACCCACTCGTGTTCGAGAACACACCCGAATCCAATTACACTCTCTCTCTCTCTTTCGCTGATACATCACACGCGCACATACACGCCGACCTATATCACCTCTCCTGTATAAATCAACCCCTATATATAATTCTCGCCCTATTTTGTGTTTTCTTTGGTGGCGTGTTCTCCCCCTTTTCTCTCTCTCTCTCTCTCTCTCTCTCTCTCTCTCTCTCTCTCTCTCTCTTCTCCACCTCCCCCCCTCTCTCTCTCCCCATCCATGTGTATGCATCAGAATCATCATCAGCATCATCATCATCGGCTCATCATCGTCATCACCAAACCCTTAGTTTCGCCCTCTCTCGCGATTTCTAGGTATGTCGCTTTTTCCCGATCTTTTTTGGCCCAATCTGCGGTTCTTACTCTGATTTCTAGGGTTTTTTGGTGATTTCTTGGGTTAGGGTTTGGATATAGGCGATCTGGGAGCGGCGATGGCCGGGAACAGGTCGTCGGCGAGCTTTCCCCTGCGGCTGCAGCAGATCTTGTCCGGGGGGATGTCGGCGGCGCCCGCCCTGAAGCTGGAGTCGGAGCCGGTGAGCCCTTGATTAGATCGATGCCCTAGTTGTTATCTTTGGATGCATATTAGTTCTAATTTCTGGTGTTTTTCGATTGAGCTGGAGCACCGTTGTTGATATGCTGCTTGCTGGTTTGAATCGAATGTTACTAACTGTAGTTTGCAGAGTATCTGCGGTAGTAACTGTAGTTTGTAGATTGGAGTAGTAATTTTTGATTGAGTTGGATCGTTTCCGAATTCACAGATTCGGTTTTGCGAGTTCAGGATGCTGTTTTTCTCTGATTGTCCCTTTGTTTTGGTCGTAAATTTTGGGGGCATTGAATCTGTGAGTAAGTTTTCAAATTAGTGCTTGGAACTAAAAAAGACAGCTAATTTTAGTTTGTAGGTTTAAGTAGGGTTTGAGATTACTTGCCTTGCCTATTTATGGAGTGCATGCTACTTCAAAGAAGTATTTGGAATAGAACTAATTTCTTTAGTTGCAGGAAAGCTTTTTTTAGTTTGGGGTTTTGGTCTTTGAGCCGATTATTTGGAACTCTTAAGTAGAAGAAAGGGGTTCTAATCATTTGCTGTATTTGTCTACTGCGGAAGAATTAATGTAGATTACGTGAAAAGCAAACTAAATCTAGGGTTGACAGATGTGATGATGGTGGGATTCTTTGACCGTTTATTTTACTTTTTCTGCACATAATATGCTCTCAATGGGTGTCCGAGTGACTAGAGTATCTCACCATGTGTCGTAACATAGATTTTGCAAATTGCCTTATATTTTAGTCTGGAAAAGATGGCAAGTATAGAAATGTTCCATTTTTTAAGTTAATATTGTTATCGGCTGGAAACGCATTATGCGAGGTGAATCTAAAATAATGTTTTTCTTTTTTTTGGTGGCACTGTGTAAACTCTTAGAGATTTTAGAGTACCTCAATATTGGCCATGATTATTAATGAGTTTTGTGGGGTTCTCACTTCTAAGTGGTTATGATTACTTCTAGTGCCTATTTGTGCAGGTAAAGCTCCTACAAAAAAGCAAAGTAATCAAATTTTTTGGTTTGATAATTTATGTGCGTTAAGCTGGCTTTTGGCGTCCCATAGATAGTTCATCCTTCTAAATGGCTTCATCGGGGCCATTATTGGACACAAAAACTAAAGCACTTCATACATGTGAAGCAATGGTGTTAGACTGTTAGGTCAACATGTTTTAAGTTACCACTGAAATTTTTTTAGCAAAGTTTTGCAGTTTACAATTCTACAGAGTACAGAGGTGGGACTTGGGAGAGGGGAAGTACATATCAGTTGTTAGTACGACTAAATAATTAAAAAACAAAATTCCTATTGCTACTCATGTTTCATGTACTGTAAAAGTAATAGAATTTGTGTATTTTGATAGTTTTGTATTCAGAGGCATGTTGCTAGCTAGTGGCTACCTATGCATGTGATCGTAGCTGGCAGTTGAAACTGTTACCTTATTAAAGATGTGCTTTTAGTTCGTACTTGTTTGAAAATTTGAATTTTTAGTGCAATATAACTATGTATTACAAACTAGTTATTTCCATGCTTTTAAACTTCATGGCGCTTCATACTTGGAATGTTTGTGTTCAAACTTTTATCATAATTCCCTTTTATGCTAGAATGTATTTTCCGAAAGCTTGGTAGAGTTCCGCGACTAAAGTTACTTGGATAGTCGCCCACATGTGCAACTGCAAAAAATGCAGGGTTTTGAGAAGCTCCAAATCAGAGCAAGTGGGCCTAACAATGCCAGCATCTATTTGGGTGTCTCCATTGTTTTGGCATGTTGCCAATATATTATCATATAAATTACTTCTGTGATAAAAAAATTTCTTGATTTATTATCAAAGAAGCAAGGAATTAATTTTTTCTTTTTTTTTAAATAGGTGCACTGCATATGTTACAAATTTTTTCTCTTTTTTTTTTCGGGGTTACTTGGTTAGTTGTCTATGTATGGACTCAATATGTCATCCATTTGTAATCTTTGCAGTAGTTCTCATCTGCTGTATTTCAAAAGCTAGAACTTCTGATAATCTAGTGCTGACCTATCTAGCATACTAGAGCTTCAGAAAGCTTCCTGATTTAGCATGATTGAATGGTTTTCTGCAATTTGTGCAAGTCTTTTCTGTGTATGCTGATTGATTATATCATTTTAGGGAAGAAATGTCAATTCTTAAGCTGATTGATTATATCATTTTAGGGAAGAAATCTCAATTCTTAAGCTTAACTTAGCTAATGATATGGTTGCATTAATGCATATTTTTGCTCATTATTACAATGACCAGGCTACCCTATTCTAGACTTTGTTTTGTTAGGTGTTTCTTGTTTTAGATGTTTTTTTAAAAGTAAAGAAATGTGGATTTTAAACACAGAATCAATCTTGCTAGTTGGTCGCTTCCAACTGCATCTTACATCATTGTGGTCCAAGGTCAACACTTCTAAAAGTTTTTACTTCTCTGCAAGACTAGGCCTTGCCTGTGTGATGTTTTTCCTGATCCAACGGGCTTTGGCATATCGAGGCCCATTTGCTGTTACACGGATTAGTATTTAGTACGGTCACAAAATATGCCTTCCTTTAATATTTCAAGTCAGATCAGCACTTACGTCACGCACTTTAAAAAAAATTGTGACACTGGCAAAATGGAAAGGCTTACCAATCCAGCCTATATCTAAAGTTTGGTTTAGTCTCATAAAATTTGCCAGATCTGTTGTCTGGGTGATATTTTTGGATTGCTTTTGACCAGGACCTTAATGGTAGATTGTCAAATTCACAATTATGAACATGTTCCAGCTTTTGTATTTGTTAGTGTATAGAATGCACCTTCATCCCTTTAGGGATGGTGTTTCTTATTTTTAAAAAAATTTATGAACATGTTTGTTCTGCTTCTGCTTGGTCTCGCCACAAAGAGTATATTTTTTGGTGTATGTTCACTTTGATTTATTTTATATATTTCTATAAAACTCATATTTGCCATTTGTTGTTTGCAGCCGCCAAAAGTTAAAGCTTTCATTGACAGGGTAATTAAAAGCCCATTACATGACATTGCAATACCTCTTTCTGGTTTCCGTTGGGAATACAACAAGGTGCATTTTCGTTTGTTTTTTTATGTATAAACTATGTTAGGGTTTTCACCTCGCTGTGATCTTATTATTCTGAGATTTGATTACAGGGTAATTTTCATCACTGGAGGCCGCTATTTATGCATTTTGACACATACTTCAAGACATATCTCTCCTCCAGAAAGGACTTTCTTCTCTCTGATAATATCTCGGAGGAAGATCCGTTTCCCAAAAACTCTGTCATACAAATTCTAAGAGTGATGCAAATTATTTTAGAAAATTGCGCCAATAAGACTTCCTTTGGCGGTCTTGAGGTAAGTTGACATTTAAACTCTTGCATCTTGATGGCCTTTACGATTATGCAGTTACTTTATGTTTTATTTTAAATGGGGACTGTGAAATCCAAAATTTCATGTATAGCCCTCATAGTTCCTTAAACCCCCCCCTCCCTCCCTCCCTCCCTCCCTCCCTTTCCTTTCTTTCTTTTTTTTGGTTTTTGTTTTTGTTTCTTTTTTTTGGGTGGGGGTAGGGGTGAGGGCTGAGGGCAGTGGGTTTGGAGTTTGTAATGTTGCAAAAAGGTTTTGTGATGGTGGCATTGTTTGTAAGAACAAGACTCTACGTTTGTAAGGCAAAGTTTATAGATGGCATAGATAAAAATTCAGATCTTGCAAGGGTATATACAATAAGTTGATAATTTTTGTTAGTGATATATAATATCTCTTTTCAACAGAACATTGACAGTCTTTTTTTTTTTCTTTTTCCGGATCAGCATTTCAAACTATTACTTGCATCCACGGACCCAGAGATTCTAATAGCTGCTTTGGAAACCCTATCTGCACTGGTGAAAATGAATTTCTCCAAGATACATGTGAGTGGAAAGCTGATCTCATGTGGCTCTATAAATAGCCATCTCCTCTCACTAGCACAGGGTTGGGGGAGTAAAGAAGAAGGCTTGGGCTTACATTCATGTGTTGCAGCAAATGAGCATAACCAGCACGAAGGATTATCCCTCTTCCCATTGGATACAGAGAGTGGTAAATCTGATGGCGTCGAATACCGTTTGGGTTCGACCCTTCATTTTGAGTTCAACTTGGGTTCTAATATGTGTGTCATCCATATACCGGATTTACATCTTCGAAAGGAGGATGACTTAACCATCTTGAAGCAAATTGTCGAGCAATACAATGTACCTTTAGAGCACCGATTCTCATTGCTGACGAGGATAAGATATGCACGCGCTTTCCGCTCTACCAGGATATGCAGGACGTACAGTCGAATCAGCCTGCTTGCATTTATAGTCTTGGTCCAATCAAATGATGCTCACGATGAGATCGTGTCTTTCTTTGCGAATGAGCCTGAATACACAAATGAATTAATCAGTCTCGTGCGTTCTGAAGATTCTGTTCCTGGTTCTGTTAGAGCCCTTGCCATGCTGGCATTGGGGGCCCAGTTAGCTGCATACGCATCATCCCATGAGCGGGCCCGGATTCTAAATAATTCAAGCATATTTGCGGCTGGTGGGAACCGCATGGTGCTTCTAAGCGTTCTTCAGAAAGCTATTTTATCTCTTCAAAACCCTAATGATCCGTCCTCGCCCTTATTCGTTGAAGCTCTTCTGCAATTCTTTCTACTACACGTTCTTTCATCTTCAAGCTCTGGGAGTGCTATAAGGGGGTCGGGAATGGTCCCTCCTCTGTTGCCCCTTTTACAAGATAATGATCCAGCTCATATGCACCTTGTTTCTTTAGCAGTGAAGACCCTTCAAAAACTGATGGAGTATAGTAGCCCCGCTGTTTCCTTATTCAAAGATTTGGGAGGGATTGAGCTTTTGACTAATAGACTGCAGATCGAAGTTCAGAGAGTGATTGGGAATGTTGATGACAAGAATGCAATGGCAATTGATGAAGATCATTTGTACGCACAGAAGCGGCTAATAAAGGTCCTGCTTAAGGCATTGGGTTCTGCGACATACTCTCCAGCAAATTCAAATAGATCTCAGAACACACTTGATAGTTCCTTACCCGGTTCTCTTTCTCTAATATTCCGTAATGTAAACAAATTTGGAGGAGACATTTATTTCTCAGCAGTAACTGTTATGAGTGAGATAATTCACAAGGACCCGACTTGCTTTCCTGCTTTGAATGAACTTGGTCTTCCAGATGCGTTTCTCTCATCAGTTGTTGCTGGTATACTACCTTCATCCAAGGCTCTTATCTGTGTTCCTAATGGCCTCGGTGCAATATGTCTCAATAACAGAGGACTGGATGCTGTTAAGGAGACTTCTGCCTTGAGGTTTCTCATAGAGACATTCACTAGCAGGAAATATTTGGTGGCTATGAATGAAGGTGTTGTCCTTTTAGCAAATGCAGTGGAGGAGCTTCTTCGCCATGTAACTTCTTTAAGAAGCACCGGTGTTGATATAATAATAGAAATTATTAACAAGATTTCGTCCTTTGGGGAAGAAAAAAGCAAGGACGAGAGCACCGACATGGAGACCGATATTGAAAACAAAGCAAGTGAAGGACATGACTTAGTGAGTTCCATGAACTCCGGCTCTGATGGCATCAGCGATGAGCAGTTTGTGCAGCTATGCATTTTCCATGTCATGGTTTTGGTTCATCGAACGATGGAAAATTCCGAGACTTGCAGATTGTTTGTAGAGAAAGGAGGTGTTGAGGTTCTGCTAAAGCTTCTCCTTAGACCCAGCATTACACAGTCATCTGAAGGGATGCCAATCGCTTTGCATAGCACTGTGGTCTTCAAGGGCTTCACACAGCATCACTCTGTGCCTCTCGCGCGTGCATTTGCCTCCTCTTTAAGGGAGCATCTGAAAAAAGCTTTAAGTGGGTTTACTTCAACTTCTGGCTCATTTCTTCTGGACCCCAAATCTGTACCGGATAATGGAATCTTTTCTTCTCTCTTTGTTGTTGAGTTCCTTCTTTTCCTTGGTGCTTTGAAGGATAATCGTTGGATGAGTGCGTTGCTCACTGAATTTGGAGACACAAGCAGGGATGTACTTGAAGATATAGGCCGGGTCCACCGGGAAGTTCTGTGGCAAATTGCCCTTCTCGAAGACTCAAAAATTGAGACAGATGCTGACTCATCCTCTTCTGCAAATGACACACAGCGGGTGGACCCAACTGCAGATGAATCTGAAGATAATCGATTTAGCTCGTTCAGGCAATATCTGGATCCTTTGTTGAGGCGGAGGGCATCAGGGTGGAGCATAGAATCTCAAGTTTCTGACCTCATTAATATATATCGGGATCTTGGCCGCACTGCTAGTGGCGGTTCACATAGACTCAGTTCAGACACTTTTCCAAGTTTGCAGCTTTTGTCAAGTTCCCAAGCTGAGCAATCCACTCCTTCCGATGCAAGTACTAGTAGCAGTAGCAGCAAGGTAGAAGAGGACAAAAGGAGATCTTATTATTTATCTTGCCGTGACATGATGAGGTCACTGTCTTATCACATCAACCATCTTTTCACGGAGGTTGGAAAAGCAATGCTGCTCACTTCTCGTCGTGAAAATAATCCTGTGAATATATCCCCTTCTGTTGTTTCTGTTGCTACTACTATGTCCTCCATTGTATTGGATCACTTGAACTTTGAAGGGCATGCAAGTCCAACTGAAAGGGAGGTCTCTGTAACCACGAAATGCCGATACCTTGGGAAAGTCATTGAATTTATCGACGGCTTTCTCTTAGACAGGCCCGAGTCGTGTAATCCAATAATAGTAAACTGCTTTTATGGCCGTGGGGTTATTAATGCAATCTTAACCACCTTCGAAGCCACTAGTCAGTTGCTCTTTGCAGTAAACTGGGTCCCTGCTTCTCCAATGGAGACCGATAGTATGAACTCTAAGGAGGAAAAGGAAGAAAATGATTATTCTTGGTTGTATGGTCCGTTGGCCAGCTATGCTACAACTATGGACCATCTTGTTACATCATCCTTCATTCTCTCTTCTTCGACGAAGCAGTTACTTGAGCAAACTATTGCAAATGGAACTGTTCCATTTCCTCATGATGCTGAAACACTTGTAAAATCACTTCAGTCCAAGGTATTAAAGGCAGTGCTCCCTATCTGGACCCACCCTCACTTTGCTGAGTGCAATATGGAGTTTGTTAGTGCTATGATATCGATTTTGAGGCATGTTTATACGGGGGTCGAGGTTAAGAATGTTGTAGGCAATATTGGAGCACGTTTGGCTGGGCCCCCTCCCGATGAGTCAGCAATATCACTAATCGTTGAGATGGGCTTTTCTCGGGCGAGGGCTGAAGAAGCTTTAAGGCAAGTGGGAACAAACAGTGTTGAAATTGCGACTGATTGGTTGTTTTCACACCCAGAGGAACCTCAAGAAGATGATGAGCTGGCTCGTGCTCTTGCAATGTCTTTAGGGAACAATGATTCTTCGTCAAAGGAAGATGAAGCTGCAAAATCTAATGAAATTGAGCTAGAAGAGGAGACAGTTCAATTGCCTCCAGTTGATGAGATACTATCCTCATGCGTCAAACTTCTCCAGACAAAGGAATCATTAGCTTTCCCTGTTCGAGATCTACTTGTGATGATTTGCTCACAAAACGATGGCCAGCACCGATCAAAGATTCTCACATATATTATTGATCATGTGAAAAGTTGCTGCATAGCGCCTGACCAATCGAGGAATACTACATTGTCTGCTCTATTGCATGTTCTTGCCTTAGTTCTCCATGATGATGTGGCTGCACGAGAAGTTGCCTCACAAGCTGGTCTGGTGAAGATCTCTTTGGATCTGCTCTCTGGGTGGGAAATTGGCTCGTTCGATGGTGAGAAGAAACCAGAGGTTCCAAAGTGGGTCACTGCCTGTTTCCTTTCTATCGATCGTATGTTGCAGGTTGACCCAAAATTGACTCCAGAAATTATCGAACAGGAGCTTCTGAAGAAGGAAAACAACGCCGCTACCCAAACTTCTGTTGTTATTGAAGAGAACAAGAAGGATCTTGAATCCTCACTGAACAGGCGTTTCTTGGATATTGACAATCAGAAGAGGCTCTTAGAGATTTGTTGCAGATGTATCAAAAGCCATTTACCCTCGGAGACAATGCACGTGGTGCTTCAGTTATGTGCTACACTCACAAAAGTCCATTCAGCTGCTGTTAGTTTTCTTGATTCTGGAGGCTTGCATGCTTTACTTAGCTTGCCTACCACCAGCTTATTTCCAGGATTTAATGCTGTGGCGGCTGCAATTATCCGGCACATTCTAGAAGACTCACACACTCTCCAGCAAGCCATGGAGTTAGAGATTCGCCATAATCTTCTAACTGCTGCAAATAGGCATTCAAATGCTAGGGTCACCCCACGAAGTTTTGTTCAAAATTTGGCTTTTGTTATATCGCGGGATCCAGTTGTTTTTATGAGAGCTGCTCAGGCTGTATGTCAAATTGAGATGGTAGGTGATAGACCATATTTTGTGTTGCTGAAAGACCGTGAGAAAGAGAAAGAGAAAGAGAAAGAAAAGAGTAAGGAGAAAGAAAAGGACAAAGACAAAGCAGTCGAGAAAGATAAGTCGGCAGCAGCTGAGGGTGCTAAACTCTCAGATTCGAATGCAAAGGCTGCCAAAACTCATCGAAAATCCCCTCAAAGTTTTGTAGCTGTAATTGAGCATTTGCTAGAATTAGTTGTTTCTTATGTTCCTCCTCCCCCAAAAACCGAGGATCAATCTGAAGGTGTTTCTACTAACACTTCAGTGGTGGACATGGACATTGACACTTCCACTTCAGCTAAGGGTAAAGGGAAGGCTATTGCTGTTTCTTCTGACGACAACAAAACTGCTGCTCAGGAGGCTTCAGCTTCCCTCGCCAAAAATGCTTTTCTGTTGAAGTTGTTGACAGAGATACTCTTGACTTATTCTTCTTCGATTCATATTCTTCTTCGTCGGGACGCAGGCATATCAGGTATTAGCAGCGGCGGTGTATTCAGTCATATTCTTCACAAATTTCTCCCTTATCCTGCGAAAGAAAAGAAAGACAAGAAGGCTGATGGAGACTGGAGGCAGAAGTTAGCTAGCAGGTCTAACCAGTTCTTGGTGGCATCATCTATACGTTCCACAGAGGGGCGGAGAAGGATATTTTCAGAAATTAATAATGTTTTTGTTGACTTCATTGATTCATCTGGTGGTTGCAAGGCTCCAAATTATAGTATGAATGCATTTGTTGATCTCCTTAATGATATCCTCGCTGCTCGCTCCCCTACTGGTTCAAATATTTCAGCAGAGGCTTCGGTAACATTTATAGATGTTGGGTTAGTTCGATCGTTGACGAAAACCCTACAAGTTCTGGACTTGGACCATGCTGACTCATCGAAGATTGTGACCGGAATAGTTAAGGCTCTTGAATCAGTTACTAAGGAATATGTTCATTCAGCTGATCTTAATGCGAGAGGGGACAACAATTCTTCGAATCTTGCTTCTAATCTAAATCAAGCGGACTCATCTTTTACTGTCGGTAATAGATTCCAGTCCCTGGAAACAACATCCCAACCTGATCATAATGCTGATGCAGCGGACCATATGGAAGAACCTTTCAATGCTGTGCAGGATTCAGGCAGTTCAGACTCTGGTACAGATGGTATGGATCATGACCGTGAGTTGAATCGCGAAGCTGAAGATGATTTCATGCATGAAAATTCGGAAGATGGTGCTGGCAATGAGAATGGTGTGTCTACCGTTGAAATCACGTTTGATATTCCAAGGGAGGATGATATGGCTGATGAAGATGATGATGATGATGATGAAGACATGTCAGGGGATGATGGAGATGAAGCTGAGGAAGATGATGAAGATGAGGACGAAGAAGACGATGACGATGAAGAAAATAATGATTTGGAGGAAGATGAAGTCCACCAGATATCGCATCCTGACACGGACCAGAATGATCACGAGATTGATGATGAAGAATTTGATGAGGACATGTTAGAGGAGGATGATGATGAGGACGAGGATGACGATGGAGTTGTCCTCCGGCTTGAAGAGGGCATTAATGGTATAAATGTTTTTGACCATATTGAGGTTTTTGGTGGGAACAACAATTTTCCTGGTGATACATTGCGTGTGTTGCCTCTCGACATATTTGGCTCGAGACGCCAAGGTCGCACTACGTCTATATACAACCTCCTTGGAAGAGGTGGTGATCACGGGGCCCATCTAGAACATCCTCTGTTGGAGGGGCCTTCTTCCTTAAGGCACCTTGTTCGGCAAAGACAGTCAGGTGCGTCACTAACTTTTTGGGCCATGAAACCTTTTTTTTTTTTTTTTTTTTTTGAGATTCTTTGTTTTATCTTTTTATGGTTTAATTCTGTTTGCTGTTTAGAGATGATGTAGGGTTCTACACACATGTACCCCTGTAAATTCTCTCTATTTATATGTATAGGAAATCAGAATTTTCCTAAGTTTCTCAGAAGTGCAGTTTCTTACTAACTGCCCTTGAGTTAGGGAGTCACCTTATTCATAGGGAGAAGTTGGTTTTGCATTAGAATAAAGGTAGACTTTTGTAGATTTAGCGATATATGTTTATGAAATAGTTTCGGACTAGCATGTGTTGGAGCATTAGATGTTAAAATCAATCTCACTGGGCAGATATGTATATATCGCGTAAGAATAAGAAGAAGAAACCTAAGAGTGATCAAACAATTAATTCAACATAATAAGAGGTTTCTTTGGCTGATGCATTTATCTTGAAAATTTTCAGACAATGTAGTTGATGCAGCTTTCTCGAGTAGAAATCACGACAATACTTCATCCCGTTTGGATGCTATATTCCGAACAATTAGAAGCGGGCGACATGGACACCGTTTTGACATGTGGCTGGACGACAGGGCCCAACGTGGTATATCTAATGCTCCCACAGTTCCTCAAGGCATTGAGGATTTACTAGTTTCCTATTTAAGGAGGCCTACACCTGAACAACCTTCTAACCCTAACGGCTCTTCAACTCATCCTCAAGAAAATGAACCCAACCCATTGCAGAGACCAGAAACTGAAGCAAGGGTAGAAGAACCTGTAGTACAAGGTGCAAACAATGGTTCAGAAAACACTTCCGATACTGCACCTCCAGATGGTGATTCACTTCAAGAAAGAGATTCACTTCAAGAAAGAGATGCACCCAATGCAAGCGAACAGGTTACTATGCAGCTTGAACGCAGCGAAACTGCTGTTCGAGATGTAGAAGCCATAAGCCAAGCAAGCAGCGGAAGTGGGGCCACACTTGGGGAGAGCCTTCGAAGCTTGGAGGTGGAAATAGGAAGTGCCGATGGACATGTGCCTATAAGCAGTAGAGATATTTCTGTGGTGAGTGTCAGTGAAGTCCCACAAAACCCTAGTCAAGAAGCTGAGCAGGGCGGCCTACAAGAGGAGCAGCAGGCTGATAGGCAAGCGGATGCGGACTCAATTGACCCGACTTTTCTAGAAGCACTCCCAGAGGATCTGAGGGCTGAAGTGCTTAACTCGCGTCAGAATCAAGTAGGGCAGCCTTCTGCTGAGCAGTCTCAGGCAGATGGAGAAATTGATCCTGAATTTCTTGCTGCTCTTCCGCCTGATATTCGTGAAGAAGTCTTAGTACAGCAACGCGCTCAAAGGCTGCAGCAATCACGAGAATTGGAAGGGCAGCCCGTTGAAATGGATGCCGTTTCTATTATTGCAACCTTTCCATCAGATATACGTGAAGAGGTAGGAATAATGACACTTCGTGCTTTATTTCTTGTTACATGCTTGTTGATTTTAATTTTGTAACTATTTCATAGACAATTCTGGCTGCAGTTATCAATGGGCTTTTACTTGTATATTTCTGCAAAATCATTTGTTTAGATGTATAGCCTGTAAGGTCTGAAGTTTGTCGTACAGCCCTTGAAAGCTCTATTTCTTACAAAACAATTCCTGATATTTGGTGAATTATAGATATATTGGGAGTTGTTTTAAATTAGAAGTTGTCTTTTAAAAAATAAAATAGAAAAAAGAGGGTTCTGTTGGTTTGGAACAATATTGTTTCTTGAAGAAGCTAACTAGTCGTATCTGTATGATATCTTACAGTTTCTATATGTGTATTTCAGGTACTTTTGACATCTCCAGATACTCTGCTGGCTACTCTGCCTCCCGCCCTTGTTGCTGAAGCTACTATGTTGCGGGAAAGGTTTGCTCACCGGTATCATAACAGCGGGCTCTTTGGCATGAACTCAAGAAGCAGGCGGGGTGATTCCTCTCGACGTGGTGAAATAGGCGGTTCTGGTTTAGATAGAAGTGCTGGAGATTCTGCTTCACGTAAATTAATTAGCAAGATGGTTGAAGCTGATGGGGCTCCTCTAGTGGACATGGATGCTCTAAAAGCTTTGATTAGGCTGCTTCGTGTCGTTCAGGTAAATAATTTACTGTTTCTCTTGGCCTTTTACTTTAGTTCTTATCTTGACCTGGCTTGGTTTCTGGAAAAGCTTCTCCACTCTAGAAAGCAGAAGCATTCAGCAACCAGGAAATTGCTCTGGAGCTTTTATGTTGGTGAGAAGCTAAGAAAGAGAAAGAAGCTTAAAAAGCTGGCGGTTGGCTATTAGAAGCTTCTATTTTTGGTGAAGGAAGAAGCTAGAAAAGAGATTTTAATGAAAAAGCTATCAATGCTTCTTATAACAGCTTACACAAACACTTCGGCAGAAACTCTAGCTAGGCCGTATTGACCTTAGAGATTTTGTTTTACTGACACTTTTGACTTGTGATTTTGCAGCCCCTATACAAAGGTCAACTGCAGAGGCTTCTTTTGAACCTGTGTTCACATCAAGAAACGAGATCTTCTTTGGTGCAAATTCTGGTAGATATGCTTATGCTTGATCTCCAGGGATTTTCTGGTAAATCAGTCGATGCTGCCGAGTCCCCATTCAGATTGTATGGTTGTCAAAGCTACATAACATACTCCCGTCCTCAACATGCGGATGGTATTTTGTTTTTTTTAGTTTTATTTTAGTTACTTTCCTGTTAAATAAATTTGCTCCGATGCATCAATTTTCTTCCTTTCTGTATTTATTTAATTTATGGTTAATTACCGATTGAGCCCCCTAAGTTAATTTCAAACGTCATACATTAATTTGTTACAATCGAAACTCTTGAGGACGGTCAAACTTTAGGGGTTACATTTGTAATTAACCCTTCAGATTGTTATTTGTTTTGCTTGCATTTAAGAATATACTACTAAAATTTTCTATAGAAAATAGAAGTTGTTTTATTATATGAAGCATGTATGAATCTACTTTGTTCTGTTTCTTAATCTCTTTTTCACATCTGTAGGAGTGCCGCCATTGGTTTCTCGCCGTGTTCTAGAAACCCTGACATACTTGGCCAGAAATCATCCAAATGTGGCGAGACTCTTGCTTCAACTTGAGCTTCCTCATCAAATCGAAACTTCCGATAAGGCACGTGGGAAGGCCATCATCATGGAAGAAAAGAAGCTGGAAGATAAGATGGGTGTTTTTGCTATTGTGCTGCTGCTGCGTCTCTTAAATCAGCCCTTGTACATGAGGAGTGTAGCTCATCTCGAACAGGTATGCGACTTTGGTTGGTAGGAAACTTGCATCAATATCCCTGCAAAGTCATCTATTTGAAAGTATATATTACTGCAAAAGCTGAATTTTCATATATGCCCCTTAAATGCGCTGTTTCTACAAAACTACCCTAAAGGTAGCCATCCATTCATGGAGGGGAGTTGGTACCGTGTAAGAGAAGTCTGCTATAGAGAGCCATTTTGTAAGCGCAGGGGTAGGCCATTTTGTAAGCGCAGGGGTATGTATTTGAGAAATTACAATTTCTTCATTTGGTAGTCGAAAATGGAACACCATTTCTAAACTACTCATTTCAGCTCTACTGTGAAATCTAGGGCACAAAGCCATTTGATTTCTCTTAAACTGGAAAGCTTTTTGCAGAATTATTGGTGATTTTCATATATTTTATAATTACAAAAATAATTTGTATGTTGAAGTGATTGATTACTTATGTTTTGAAGTTGTTGATTGATTCTTCTTCTTCGTCTTTCCTTCTTTGGTTTTGGTTAGTCTTTGATAGGCATATATGAAAATTACGATTATTATGTAAATAGATCATTCTGCAGGGTTATCTACATTGTTCTCTTGTTGCTATTGCTGGGAATTGAGCTGACATATTTGAACACTGTGCGCTTGCTGTTACAGTTATTAAACCTTCTTGAAGTTGTCATGGTCAATGCTGACAACGACTCTGATCAATCTGGTAAATCCGAAGCATCTCCTGATAAACCCTCCGGTTCTGAGAGCACCATGCAGGATGCACACGATAATGCCAACGCTGCTGGATCTTCTGCTGCCATTGATCATGAGTCTAAACCCGAAGCAGCCAATAGCGGTGAAAGTTCATTGCGTGCTGTTTTGCTCAGCCTACCGCAAGCTGAACTTCGGCTACTGTGTTCGTTGCTTGCACGTGAAGGGTATGTTCCTTCAATTTTTGTGAAATGCTTAAAAACTGGGCGACATGTTTGGCTTCTGAAACAACTTTTCTACTACAAAAGACGTAAAGTTTTGGAAATTGTCTTGGCTTCTAAAACAACAACTTTACTACCAAAAATTTCTGGAAACTGGGCATTTCATAACAAACAGCCTTTGCTATGGGTTGAAAGCTCAACTGAGCTTTTAGGCCTCAAGTAGCAGAAGCTCTAATTTGAAGCTTCTGCTTGACTGCTTCTGCAAATCGTTTCTGCAGTATGTATGCACTAAACATGAAGTATCATCTTGCCCTTTTTTTTTTTTTTTTGAGTCAATGTGAAATATCAAACCATCATGTTAAACAGTTTGGTTGCATAATTTTTATGTGCAGACTATCAGATAATGCGTATGTTCTGGTGGGTGAGGTATTGAAGAAGATTGTGGCTCTGGCCCCCATGTACTGCAGCCTCTTTATAACAGAGCTTGCACACTCAATGCAAAGCTTAACAGCACGAGCGATGGATGAACTGCAGTTATATTCGGACGCTGAAAAGGCCCTTATCAGCTCCTCCTCGACGAATGGGACTGCAATCCTTAGGGTTTTGCAGTCACTGAGCTCTCTTGTTGCCACACTACAAGACAAAAAGGATCCACCTCTACACCCAGAAAAGGACTTTTCTGATGCTCTCTCAAAAGTGTGGGATATAAACTCAGCACTGGAATCCTTGTGGCTTGAGCTCAGCAACTGCATAGGAAAAATCGAGAGCTCTTCAGAATCCCCGTCCGATATCGTATCAACTGCTGCGAATGCAGGACCCTCAAATGCAGGTGTTGCTCCTCCTCTGCCAGCTGGCACCCAAAATATATTGCCATATATAGAATCATTCTTCGTGACTTGCGAGAAGTTACACCCCGGCCAATCGGAGGCGGTTCAAGATTACACGCCTTCGACACCTTCTGATATAGAAGAAGCCTCAACGTCAAGTGGTGGGGGGCCAAAGTCGACTTCAGGAAGTCATTTCCATGTCGACGAGAAGCATGGTGCTTTCGTGAGGTTCTCAGACAAGCACAGGAAGTTGTTGAACGCCTTCATTCGTCAAAATCCAGGCTTACTTGAGAAATCATTTTCTTTGATGCTGAAAGTTCCACGATTCATCGATTTTGACAATAAGAGGGCCCACTTCCGATCAAAAATTAGGCACCAGCACGATCACCATCAGGGTCCGGTGCGTATCTCCGTGCGGAGGGCGTACATACTGGAGGACTCATATAACCAGCTTAGGATGCGATCACCGCAGGATTTGAAGGGTAGGTTGACTGTTCATTTTCAAGGAGAGGAAGGTATTGATGCTGGCGGGCTCACTAGGGAGTGGTATCAGCTACTGTCGCGTGTAATTTTTGATAAGGGTGCTCTTCTATTCACGACTGTGGGTAATGACTCGACGTTTCAACCAAACCCTAATTCCGTTTACCAGACGGAACATCTCTCATACTTCAAGTTTGTTGGGCGTGTGGTAAGTACCTTTTGTTGTTATTCATTTTATTTTTTTTAATCGTTTTATTGGCAAAAATCACATGCAAAACCCTTCAGCTACCTACCTATTATGCCCATGCTTGCTCTATTTAAAATTTTGTAAATACCCTAGATGTCCCTGTTTATAGTGGGGAAGTATCGTAAATACACATCTGGCAAAGGCATTTATGAGAAGCATTAGATTTTCATGCCATCTGTGATATCACGAAATTTTAGGGATATATTTGATGTATTAGCGATATTATCTGTGTTTCCCAGGTTGGTAAAGCACTTTTCGATGCCCAGCTTCTTGATGTTCATTTCACTCGATCTTTCTACAAGCACATTCTTGGAGTTAAGGTTACTTATCATGACATTGAGGCGATCGATCCTGATTACTATAAGAACCTAAAATGGATGCTTGAGGTATGCTTTTTCATTCTTATTTTTTTGAATTCATTACATTATTGTTAAACCTATTGTTGATATTTTGAAACTTGACAACTTCAATATTGAACTGCGACTAATTTTTCATTTTCATTTTTTTTTTTTGATGCCACAGAATGATATAAGTGATATTTTGGACCTCACCTTTAGTATGGATGCTGATGAAGAGAAGCTCATACTTTATGAGAAAGCAGAGGTAGTGGCTTTTTAAGTTTCATTTTTTTCCCCGCCTTTATTCAAAAATTTCACTACACCTGTATAACCCCATTATAGATATGTATGTTTTGTAAAAGAAATAGTTCGTTATGTGAGAAATTCTGTTTAGTGTTACGCTTGTGCTGATACCTACACTCTGTGCAGGTGACTGATTGTGAGTTGATTCCTGGAGGCCGGAATATTAGGGTTACTGAAGAAAATAAGCACGAATACGTAAATCGAGTTGCAGAGCATCGGCTAACAACGGCTATCCGGCCTCAAATAAATGCATTTTTGGAAGGCTTTACTGAATTGATTCCTCGGGAGCTCATATCCATCTTCAACGACAAAGAGCTGGAACTGCTAATCAGTGGCCTTCCGGATATTGATTGTAAGTTTTGTCTTTTGAAATATTTACAACTATACCCCTGCAGAATCTGAACTTAGTTTCGTACGAGTAGAGTCTTATACTTAAAAAATTGTCCAGCCTGAAATAACAGCTGCAAGAAATTACACTGTTGGCGAATATATGTGAAAATAAAGTTTTCACACTGTTATATGACTCTTCTTTCCCCCCCTTTTGTCAATTTTTTCTAGTGGACGATTTAAGAGCGAATACAGAGTATTCCGGCTATAGCAGCGCCACCCCTGTAATCCAGTGGTTCTGGGAAGTCGTTCAGGGCTTCAGCAAGGAGGATAAAGCTCGATTCCTCCAGTTTGTGACTGGCACTTCCAAGGTACTATACCCGCCAATTATTTCTGCTTCATGCTCTCGCATATTTTCTATCTCAGTAATTCTTCATTTCTGGTCACCTTTCTAGCTATTCATTTGAATATGTAATACAACTTTTCTGCTACGAGAGAATCAAAGAGATATTTGGGTAGCAAGTGATACATTCATTCTCCCTCAGAGTGGTTTAACGTTAAATAGTATTAGTGGAGACGCCTTCCTCGTCTTTCTATTTATAAGCATCAACATTCTCTCTCTTTCTTTTAGCTGACAGAATTATACATATTCCCTATTTGTTTTTTTTCCCCCTCTCATCATGGGTAATGGGTTTATTTTCTTTTGTCGGTTTTCTCACTGATTTAACTTGAATCCATAGGTTCCATTGGAAGGATTCAGTGCTCTTCAGGGAATCTCAGGTTCGCAGAGGTTTCAGATTCACAAGGCTTATGGCACCACCCACCATCTCCCGTCCGCTCATACCTGGTATATCATCTTATTCTTTCCCTTCTTTTCGAACTTGGTGCTGTGATTTATGATTTCTTTTTTTTTAAAAAAATAATCTCCAGGAGACCAACCGCTACAATTTCAGTACAAAACCACTATAAATTAAAAATTATGGACTTATTTTTTTTGGTAATTGAACATTGAATTTGAATTGCAAGCCGATTAGGCCTATGTGTTATGCAAATATCAACTGTCATAAATATTCTTTTGATCGAAACATAGTGTTTAGAACTCGCAAGTGATCGTGCGAGTTAAACTTCTATATTCGATTTGAAATCAATGTGGAACATGTACTTGAAAAGTTGCTACAATTTTGTTAGAAACTCTAGTTTAAAGACTTTAAAAAGTTTCTAATTTAAAATTGGAACAAACTAGTCCTGTGTTCTAGGTGTCAAAAATGATCTGTTAACGAAGTTCATTTGGATCAATCAACTAAACAAATATTTCCTGCTAAATATATGAATTAATCCCTTTCAACATTCTACTCGGAAAGTGATCTCATTTTTTTTTTGCCCCCTTTATTTTCCAACTATCTTTTTGCAGCTTCAACCAATTAGACCTGCCAGAGTACACCTCCAAAGAGCAGCTGCAGGAGAGGCTGCTCCTCGCGATCCACGAAGCAAACGAAGGGTTTGGATTCGGTTAAACAAAATCCGGGCCTTGCGATCCGCACCGTCCGATTTTGTACATAAACAAAACCAAAGAGCTGCGTAAGGGGGGCCGAGCGCAAGCGACCGCCGACCGTAATTTGACTGCTGTCGACAGAGCGAACGAGAGCCGTTGGATCGTCGTGTACATCGTTTATTGGACATATAATGTGAGCTGATTTTAACTGTTGGGATGATGGGTTTTTAACTTCAATATAATGTTTTCTTTTTCTTTTTACCTTTTTTTAAGTGCTCCTGCAAATTTTATGCTGCAGATGAATGAATGATATGATGGGGAAAGTGGTGGTGGCTTCTTGATGTTAGTAGATATTTTCTCTTCATGTTATTACTTTCTTTTCTTTTTTATTTCCTTCTTTTTTTTTTTCTTTCTTTTTTTTCCTTTCTGTGAACTATTCTGTGGACTTAACATCTATTTGATAAGATGGAGAGCTTTTTTTTTTTACTTAAATAATTTTTGTGTTTGCATTGTGCTCTGTTTATGCTTTTCTTTTTTCCTTTTTTGTTTTTTTTTTTTGTTTGTTTCCTTACATGTTTGTGGTTGAAGCGCCAGTTAATCAACTATGGAATGGTGAAATTTATAAAAACTAATAAACAATTATCTCCCAATATTAAAATAGTTTAGTTTCTGTTGTAAAATACTCATCTAGAATAAAAAATATTTAACGCAGTGGTTGATTTGATGTAATTATAAATACAGTATACCAAAATTTCTAATATTAAAAAATAGCATTTGTGAAACTGACACGTGGACCTCTCGTTAAGTGGGTCCCACGTGTGAGTAGGCACGAAATGGATACCCGCGATACGTGGGCCCACGCACTTTCGTGGTCCTTTTGTGGCCCACACCGTGCATGTACGCCCGCGTTTTATGAACCCGCATTTTCGTGGCCCCCACCACACAGTTGTGCGCGGTCGTGCGTTTCACCAGAAATTTCAAACCCATGAAATCTTTGAAAGGATCCAGCTACCATCTATCTTTTTTTAAAAGGACGTAAGCTTAAGTCATTTTAAATAATAAATATTTTGAATCGATGATCGAAATTATTAAAGTTGATCTAGAGTATTTAAAACATCTAGAAACTAAATTTTATAAATTCTAAAAATCGTTATCAAGTCTATCGAAGAGTCGAAAAATAAATGGTAAAAAACGAATAACCTTGTGAAAATAGATGTTAGATTTTATCAATTCATGATCGAAATTATCAAACGTTATCCAAATAGTATGAAGAATTTTCTATCAAAAATTCAAACGGATTGAATTGTTGTATATCGTTAAACAAGCACACGTCTCGTATATACTGTCAAAAACTGTCGATTTTGTGATCCTTTGATCACTAGTAAATAATATTTGAAATTCATAAAATTTAGTTTCGAGACACTTCAAATACTCTAAATCAACTTTAATGATTTCGATCATCGATTCAAAATCTCTATCATCTAAAACGACTTAGAAGGACGAAGACCTCCATCCTTCTTAAAGAATAGTAGCTGAATTCTTTATATATATATATATATAAAGTATATATTACTCAAAAACTCAAACTCTCTAAAAAAAACTGAAGCCAATTACAAAAAAAAAATAAAAAAAATCAATCTCTCGCATCTTTAGTTTTTACGTTACTTATTTTTTACCAGACAAATAGTGAAACTGAAGAAACTTCAATTTCATGGCTATACAATCAAATAATAGAAAAAAAGTAAATTTTACTTGAATTTCTAGTTCATTCAGAAATTGACTTTAATCTGAACTTCATTTTTGATGAAATAAATAAAATCTTAAGGATAAATAAACACTATAATATAAACCTATAAGTTTAGACAATAGCTAGTGGCTATGTTAAAAAGCACTAGTTGAGGAAAAAATAAAATTAGAGCATTTATTTGACTCATTTTGATAAAATTTTTTTAAAATATTTTATAGAAAAAATAGTTAACAATACTAGTTGCCATACCAAGAGGGATTTAAATTTTACATTTTTTTTCATCTTAGTTAAATATTTAATATTAAAAATAATTTATAAGACAACTATGTATTTTCTGTTAGCCTCGCGTGTCCGTGTCGAACATGTGACCCATGTGGACACTCTATGGACGCGCGTTTAATTCCGATCCATAGCGCAAAGAATTAAAAAAAGATATACATATTTTTTTTTTTTTTTTTTATGCATTATAAATATAAGATGATAAATATTTTAACTTTTTGATGAATGCATACAAATTTTTTTAGCAATATAAATAAATTATGTACGGTACAGAATTTTTTCCTTAAAATATATAAATTATCAATAAAATTTTTACTAACTTTCATTCGTATGAAAAATATAACAATATTTTATCAAAATTAATATTTTATATATAATAAATATATATTATTATATTAATAATATTATATTTTATTAGCGATATTCATGTCGTATTCGTATTCTAATTTTTTGAAAGCTGTCGAATCGCTGTGTCCGAATTGTATCATATTTGGTGTTCCGTATTAGTGTCTGTGACGCCTAATAAGACAAAGGCTAAATATTAATCCTTGAATAAAAATTATAAAATTTACACACTCTTTTGAACTGTACACTCTTCTGAAATAAAACTCTTGGCCCCTAGAACGAGCAAAAATTAATTAAAAAAAAAGGATCTTGTACCTCCCATTCAAATAAAATAAAATATTAAATAGTAAAGTTTTAAGCATCCCTTCCAAAGTGCTTTGAGCACCCATAGCAATGCTCTCTCACACCCTTTCCCAAGCAATTAAGAGAGTGGGTTTATGTGCTTTACTTTGCCCATACTCCATAGAAGAGTAGTAGAGAGAGGGAGAGATGAAATTAGCAACAAGAATTAGCAACAAGCATCCCAACATTAAGATTTAGTAAAACAAATGTTTCTACCTCTCCCAAATCTTTGGCTTTAATCTCTTTCTTTGGTTTTGGATTCCCCACTTTATGGTTGTTAGTTGGTGTTGCTAAGGTTGGTTTCTCTCTCTCTACCTTCTTTGTTTCTCTCCTCTTCTAAAGTTGGCTTTTTTGGGCTTTTTTTTTGAAGTTTTTCTATCTGGGGTTTCTTTGTTTTTGCAGATATTTGAGTTTGTAGTTGTTTTTGAGAAATTTTTTTTCTCTCTCTCTTCTAAAGTTGGCTTTTTTTTTTGAAGTTTTTCTATATGGTTTTCTTTGTTTTGCAAATATTTGAGTTTGTTGTTGTTATTGAAATTTCTCTCTTCAAAAGTTGTTTTTTCTCTCTTTTTCTTTTTTGGTTATTTTTGGCCTTTTTTCTAAGTTTTTCTATTTGTTTTTGCAGATATTTTAGTGGGCTTGGTGTGGTTGAAAGATGAAGCTCCCCATTTTGGTAAGTGTGTTTATGTTACTCTTTAAAGCAAATGCAAATGTTTACACTGTTTGTGACAATTTTAGCAGATCATTTGGAAGTCACATTAGATGAAACAAATTATTTTTTTTGGAAGGCTAAAATGCAGGGAAAAACCCCCATTTTAAAAATCTATATTTTACCTATTTGGCCTATGAGAAATGTGATAGATATCACCTATAAAAAGTGATTGAATCTTGTACTTTAAAGGGCTACTATATATATAGGGTTTTAAATTTCATGGGAGAAATTTTAATGCTAATCATTTGCAGGGAGTTTCCTGGAATTTAAGCTTCTCTTTTTTTCTTTTTTTTTGATGTCATACTATGCCCTTTTTAGTACTAAAAATGTGCAAAATAAACATATGGAATCTCTTTAGCAACTTTGGCATTCTCTATTTCTCATCATTGGCATTTAATTTAACAAGTTCTCTCTCTCTCTCTCTCTCAAAAAAAAAAAAAAAAGATCAAATTTGTACTTGTTTTTGTTGCATCAGTCCCTCATCTCCTTTTTGAATTTGTGTCTCCACTTTTTTTTTTTTTTTTTAAATTTTTAATCCCCCACAAATTTTCTTTATATTTTTGGCAGGGTCCTCTACTTACAGATCCTGCAAATAGGAGAGCATACTATTGCAACTTCCACCTTGTGGCTTCTTTCTTCTGCATAGCTTTTCTTATTGGGAGTCCCTTCTTTGTCAACATGCAAGTATGATTTTTGTTTCTTTTTTGCCTTTTAAATTGATGTGATGTTATTTCATGATTTAGACTCGGTTAATTATCACAGTAACCGTTGAATATAAAAAAATATATATATATAAAAACACCATTCTCTAGTAGCTTAAGCTTGCTTTTGAAGAGCAATGGTTGTTTCATATAAATTTAACATGGTATTAGATCGTAGAAGGTTCTGAGTTCGAATTCCTGAGTTCAGACGTGAGGGAGAATGTTGAATATAAAAAATATAATAACACCTTTATTCCTGTAGCTTAATGCATTACAACTTTTGTCACCTTATAAACTGTGTTAATTGCAGTTACAGATAGTTTACAGGATTTAAATAAAATACCTCTAAATAAAATTCATATCTTCTGTATATTCTACCTGCAGGGAATACCGTCGAGATGGGGATCTACTGGGTCTTTGCTAAATGCAAAATCTATACAATGCAAGGTTCTTCGGAACGCGTTCTATGAATTACATCACACCATTCTTACTCTTCAATTTTTCCGTATTCTTTTTCCATAATTGTTTCGATTGGCATTCATTTGCTCTATTCTAAAGTTGCAACTTGGTACGTGATACTTTTCACTTGAACACTCCTGTTCGTGAACTTCCATGTACATACGCTCTAGTCATTGAAGTGTTTAAGTGAAAGTGCAGCGACCATGTCGCGATAACAGGATAATAGAGCGATTATCCATACATTTGAACCATTTCCTTTTTTCTTTTCCTTCCTTTTTCTGCTTTTTAGAGTCAATGCAGGCCTCCAGGGACTGAACCATTGCCTCTTGGCATAGTTAGTGGAAAATCGAGTCTCGAAATGACGCCGCCGATACAGGGTTCAGAACAATCTTCAAATACAAAGGTGCATGATTTGTATCCCTTGTATATAAGACTCCTTTCTCTTTACACCTAAACAGATAGATTTTATGAGGTCGGTATGATCTTCTTGAAGGATATTACATGCTTGTTTTAATTTCTTAAAAACTACACTTTGTAGAGGAGAACACAAAACATTATTATGTGTGAGTGGTCTAGTTCTGAATTGTTAAGGGAATAGTAATCCTTTTGTAGTAATTTGCACTTAAAGTGTTATCTCTTCAGTGTCTTTAAGAGGTTTGATTATTTAAAATGTAAAATAGAGTGGCAAAATGCTAAGAGGTAACATCATGTGTATTTTTAGAACGTAAAAGATTCAGTTCATATCGATGTTCATACTGATATAGCGGAACTAAATCACCTTAGATACATCATGCGGAGCTAATATGCTATTTCATTGGCCTTTTAAAATTGAGTGAATGCACGCGCCAAATATTTAGGAATTTCCTACTTTATTATAATTTATGAGGATACAATATGCTATTGCATTGGAAATGCATGTAGAAATAGATGTTTATATGCTTGTTTTTTTTTTTTGGTTTGTTTAATTGGCCTAGTGGCTTTTTAAAGAACTAACATTCAGTATTTTGAGACCAGGATGTAGCAAAAACATCTAAGAATCTACTGGCCATTGCTGTAGGCATAAAGCAAAGAAAGGTTGTCGATCGGATAGCTAAGAAGGTACAATACTTTGATTTTTTAACTTTTTTTTCTTGTGGTTGAAATCCTGAGGATATAGGACTAACACTTTGGTTTTTTCGACATCGTAGTTCTTTTCTTGTAATTTCACTATAATGCTTTTCCACTACGACGGTGTTGTGGATGAATGGGGAGATTTGCAATGGAGTGATAGCGCCTTACATGTATCGGCAATCAACCAAACAAAATGGTAATATTGAAGGAGTTAATTGCGAAAGTTTTTTATTATTTAAAGACTTCTTATCCTACCTTTTTTTCTTAATGTAGGTGGTTTGCTAAGAGGTTCTTACATCCGGACATAGTTGCAGAGTATAATTATATTTTCCTCTGGGATGAGGATCTTGGAGTCGAACATTTTCATCCAGGACGGTATGATCTCTCTCCCTTTTTTTTCCTCCTATCTTTTTGTTAAGTAAAATGAAACAACCATTGTTCTCCAAAAGCTTAAGATGTCAGGGAACGACGTTTTTAATATTTATATTCAACATCCCCCCCACCACGTCTGGGTTCGAGGCTTTTTGATAGGCCCAAGAAGTAGATTTGAATTAAATGGGAGGAAATTAAATAAGCTAGGAGCCTGATAGGACTATAGGACTCAAACGCAAAACCTTCTGTTCTGATACTATGTTGAAGAATATGAAACAATCGTTGTTCTCCAAAAGCTTAAACTACCGGAGAAGTTTTTAATATTTATATTCAACACTATTCTTTTCAGAGAATCTTATCGATGAGCTAAAGTTTCTTCTATTGGTTCAATTGGCATTTTCTTTGTTGATTTTCATCGTAGAGCGTGTCCTCTTTGACCTTATTTAGCATATTAGAATGTTAGTAGTTAGAATTGGTAAAATTTCATCGGTATTTCAGCAGTAAAACATAAGTCTGGTAGTAACTGTTAAATTTGATCAATAGCATTTTGAAACTGAAGTGGAATTACCGGCTGCAAATTTCTTTCTTTATCGAGTTTTTTGGAATCAAACCAGTTAAAATTCCTACTTACAATTTCACCAAGTATCATCTTTTTTAAAGAACTGCAGCTACTTTTGCAGTTATATATCGATCATCAAAAAGGAAGGCCTGGAGATATCACAGCCTGCTTTAGACATGGCTAAATCCGAAGTGCATCATCAAATCACTGCACGCGGGAGGAAAGGATATGTGCACAGGTATTCTGTTCAAATATTTACGTTATGTGTCTGTACAAAATTATCTATTTACATATATATACCCCGTAAAATCCAAATATTCATTCATCGCATGTCAAAAACATACTTTCTTACAAAAATACCTTTATATGTACCGTACTGACAAGATATCGGCACAATTCGACTCCCATGCCAATGGCTCGGCTCAGCATCCTCTTTTCTTTGAAATTAACGAGTAGTTATCTCAACTAAGTCCAAAAAATTTGATAAAAATATATAGTAAGCAGTTAGAATATATTGTTGCTAATGAAAATAAATATTTCACGTCATAGTGTGTCGGCACACAAATATTTTTGTGACCGGCACACATTGGCACGGCATGACGCACACAGTGTTGTATCGTGCCAGCGAGTGCTCGACACGACTCGTGCCATGACACTTAAATCCTTGTTGGGGAGTCATCCATTTCAAGGGGGAAGTTGGTTTTGTTGTCGAAAATGTTTCCTAAAGAGATACGGAAGAAATTTCATTTTCGAAGGGCATATGTGAAATGTAAAATCTCTCAATAAAATATCAGAATTAACATTTGGATTGTGAAAAGAGTGAATTACTATCTACTACTACTTGTTTCTCGTCGATCGCAAAAATGACTTAAATGTAATGCCTTGCATAAACAGAAGGATTTATAAGTCGAGAGGCGGCGGGAGGTGTTACGAGAACAGCACTGCACCTCCATGCACCGGGTACGATGTTTTTCAATTTGCTTTATTTTCTCCTCCGTTTGTCGTTGGCAGTTCAATTTCGTAAAAAAAGAGCTCTTTGAAATTCGTAAGTTTGTTTCAAATTTTGACATTTATCGGCATTTTCGCAGTTGGGTAGAAATGATGGCTCCCGTCTTCTCGAGAGCTGCATGGCATTGTGTATGGCATATGATCCAGGTACTTAACACGCCGCACATTGCTAGAAATAACATAGATTATTTTTCACAGTTAAAGAATCGGAAAATAAATGAACTTCATTTTTACAAGATGGCCTTATTTTAGTTTATTTTAGTTTTTTTTAATCTAATCCTGTGTTGCAGAATGATTTGATTCATGCATGGGGCTTAGACAAGAAGCTCGGATACTGCGCGCAGGTACTTATGCGCCTAGCTTAAATATGTTCGCCTTTTGGATTATTAGTTATTATGAAAAACACATCTATAAGATTCTTTTATAGGGTGATCGAAGCAAAAATATCGGAGTGGTCGATAGCGAGTATATAGTTCATTTGGGCATACCGACGCTAGGCGGTTTCTCTGAAAACAAGGTAAAACGGTCGAGTTTTCCGCGGTATCATGAGAAACATATTTTGCTAATTTGCAAGTATTTTTACAAGTATAACATACTGGTTTCTACGAGCGAATTATACGTGATATGCATAATGTATATAAATGTATTAAAAAAAAAAATCTCAAAGGACATGTGAGGAACTTATGTACGTATTAGTTTCCATAATTTATATTTAAATTTTTTTTTTTTTTTCACAGTCAAATGCTGAAGCAACTGCTCATGCATCTCAAGCAGCGGAATCGTATGCGAGAACGGCGGTATGTTTCTCTTTATACCTTTTCAAAATTCATCAACTCGACATATTTGGTTTACTCGCGCATTTTGAACTTGTAGTTGCCTCAGGGACCGTATGGATTCACCGACAGATCTGCGGTAAGAATTACCGCTGCTATCAATTTGTATTCTGAATTAAAGTCGAATCCCCAGAACTTCAAAATCTTCGCAGCATCTTCGTTTCTGATTCTGAAATTGTGAAAGTACTGGAAAATTTAAAGTTCAAATGGTGTTTTATGCATTTTTTTGGGTCTGTTTTTTTCTCTTTTGCTGATGCAGATACGGCGGCGTTCTTACGCAGAACTGCTATTGTTTCAGAAAAGGTGGAAAAGAGCAGTAGCTGCTGATGATTGCTGGAATGATCCATACCCAGAAACTGAAAAGGAATGAACCAAAAAAGAAGACTACTTTAACTTTACAAGATTACATAAACGCGAAATTTCGTTGTTGTAAAATATGATCAATAAGTAGAATCGATCGGCCATATATAGATTTACCAATTAGAGAAAAAAAGAAAGCTTTTCGATTCGTTAACCGGCTGGTTGCTTTAGGCTATTTGGGATTGTACGATAAGAAAATATTTTGTTTTTTCTGTACATAATATCGCGTTCCGTATATTGTAATAAGTCGTCTGTGATCCCATCAGAAAACGTAGAAGTATATTTCTATATACTTTCACTTTAATTTCACTTTGCCTATTAGTGTGAATGGGGTTTAATACCAAACTGACCCTAATAAGTGCATGTTCGCATTAAGATTGGTAAAATTTTATGTGTGCCCTTCAACTACAGCTTATTTTGCTCGCCTAAAAGAGTTTTGCAACAATTTAATTAGGCTGATATGAAAGATCTTTGTTAGTTCTTTTTGGGGTGTTTAGTTGTTGAAAATTCATTTTTCAAGAACATTTTTAGGAGTTTATTGGTGAATATTGTCATGTTGAGTATAATGCTTGTTTGTATATACTTATTCTTTTTCTTCGATTTTCTTTCTGTTGCCGATATTGGCATCGATGTATTACTGTTTGTTTGGATGAAAGTGAAAAGGGGTGAAGCCGTTTTTGACAGTAAATTATTATTTTTATTGTTTGGTTCGTCGTAATAAAGATACAGTTAAATCTGGAGTTACCCGAAAAAAATGTAATTGATCTCGGCCCACCTTTGAAAAAAGATAAAGAAAAGAATAATAAAATAATACAATGTGTAATAGTACTCAGATGTTAGACAACAAATACCACCTCACTAAGTAAGTGACCAAAAATCACAAATTTAAAAGCCTTGAGCAATTATCTTCCACACTACAGCCCTTTACAGAAAATGTGTTGAAGGAACAAAGAAAGAGGGGATGGGGCTTTGCAACCTTTGTTTGTTGTTTTCAAACTCCAAATTGCGCTCTTTTTGAGATCAAAATTTGCAAAATTTTAAGCAAATCTCATCCAAATTGAAAGTGAAATTACAATTCTTATCCAAATCTCTCTTTGAACAGCTAAATTCTAGTCCCAAAATGTAATCTTTTGTTTGCACTAATGAATAATGATACAAAATTGCAATCAACAGTGGGGAGCAAAGCTAAAGTGGTTTCCAGGTTTTCTGGCAACTCAAACCTGCCCCCGTAGATCGTCGTCGTCGTCGTCTTGATCACTTGTAACATGTACTGTGACGCCCCAACTTCTCAGGGGGGTCATCCATCCTAGGACTACTCTCGCCCAAGCACGCTTAACTGCGGAGTTCTGATGGAATCCGGTGCTTTAGTGCTGGTATGATCGTATCCTCCTAGTACTAAAGCACCGGATCCCATCAGAACTCCGCAGTACTAGGAGGATGCGATCATACCAGCACTAAAGCACCGGATCCCATCAGAATTCCGCAGTTAAGCGTGCTTGGACGAGAGTAGTTCTAGGATGGATGACCCCCTAGGAAGTTGGGGCGTCACAGTTGGTATCAGAGCCAATTACCAGCCGAAAGTGTGAGATGAGTCTTGGCTGAGCCAGGATCCGAATGACAAGGCTAGCGAGACGTCTCACATCGCCTGATACTTGTGAGTCTGAGAAAATTGTGAGACCCCATGTAGTCCTCTATATATAAGATATATTAAGGCTAAACTCTTAACCCGGCTTAAGCATTTTGGGTGGTGGCTAGGCCCAAGAGGTTAAGAGAGTTAAGCGTGCTAGGACGGGAGTAGTCCTAGAATGGATGACCCCCTGAAAAGTTGGGGCGTCACATGTACAAAGCTAACACATCGTCTTGATCACTTGTAACATGTACAAAGCTAACACGTCGTGTTGATCACTTGTAACATGTACAAAGCTAACACACTTCAAGCGACGATCACGACGACCACACTGGGGCATCATCAAGCTCCGCAAAAACGAACAAAGTAAAACCCGACTTTCATATATCGAACATTAATTCGTTGCAATTCAATATTCATCACTGTAACAAATTTCTAGCAGAGAATTACTCAAAGAAATCACACACACACACACACTAAACAATACAATCAACCATCACCACACTTACAACTTTACTAGATAAAAAGCAATGTAAAATCAATAGAGAGTGAGAAAGAATTCAAACAACAAGAACAAGTCATTAATTACCTTCAATTCAAACACTAAAACTAATACCCCTCATGCAAGTATCTGTATGCGTCACAAATTCGTGATTTACACTAACACCAGATTGCCATGATATCCATTTAGTACGACAAAAGCAGAAAAGATTTAATTCGTCAGGCACGGGCCACCGGTCTACGTCCACAGGCGAAGAGAGAATGGAATTTTTTATTAAAGTTAAAGTGCTGTACATAATATGTCTCTCTTACAAATTCCAGTCCTAAAAATACAAGAATACTCCTAAATCAAATTAATGAAATAAAATGCAAATTTTTGATAGTGACTATATCCTAATACAACTAGTAATGCAATGGTACGAAGATTAGAAATAATTTTAATAAAATTATGCTAAACTTAACTTGAGAAAATAATCAAAACAGAATAGGGTTAAAAGACCAAACTAATTGAGTCATCTCCACTGCTACTACTACTGCTGCTACCATGGCCGATCACTAACACCAATTACTAAAACCCTAAGAAGAAGAAGAAGAACCAGGGGGGGAGGTTAGTTCGCTTACTGTTCTAAGAGAACGAATTCAAGCAATGTTGCGGCGGTATCTCCGGCGACAGGTGGGGCATCGGGTCTCGCGCTGGAACTCTTTGCGGATGCAGTTGATGTGGAAGGCGTGGGAGCAGGGCAGCGTCGCGAAGTCGAGCTCGGCGCGGTGCCGCATGTGGCACGCGCCGCAGTGGGCGCCGGCGAGGCGCGCGGCGGCGGCGATCTCGTCGAGGAGGTCGCGCACGGCGACGAGGCGGTCGTCGTGGATGTGGGTGTGGAGGATGGTGAGCTCCTGCTTGTAGAGGACGGTGGCGGCGGCGGCGTCGGGGTCGGAGACGGGTCGTTTGGCGATGGCTTGGTCGAGGTCGAAGGAGAGGACGCCGAAGAGGCCGCCGGGGAGGAAGGGGGCGAGGTGCGCGGCGGCGGGGAAGGAGGCGACGACGTCGAACCACGCGTCCCCCGTAGGGTCCTCCCACGACTTCTTCTTTCTCTGCTCCGAGGCCGAGGCCGAGGCCGAGGCCGAGGCCGAGGCCGAGGCCGCGAGGAGGGCGGCGGCGTCGAAGGAGGAGGAGGAGGAGCCTAGGGTTTCGACGGGGCCGCGGCGGTCGAGCGTGGAGGTGCCGTTGATCGTCGTGACGTACTGGCGCACCCTCTTCCACGTGATCTCGACGACGATGGCGGAGGAGGAGGAGGAGGGGGTTGGGGCGTACTCAACCCTAGGCTCGCCGATGCACACGTAGGGTTGCTCGATCTGGTAATGGCGAGGCCCCTTCTCCTCCTCCTTCTCCGCCTCCTCCGCCATGGGAGCTTCGGCTTCGGCCATGGAGAAGGATCGTATCAAAACCCTAAAGGAGAGAAGAAGCGGATCGAAACCCTAGAGAGAGAGAGAGAGTTGGGGATGATCACGCTCGCGAGGACGAAGAGAGGAGGTAAAGAGCATATATATATATATGTATGGGAAAGGGTAAAGAGGATTTAATTAGAGTCGAATTAGAAAGTTTGAATAGAGTAGGAATTGTTTTTGTGGGATTATTGTATGGAGCGAATTGCAATTTGTTGTTGCTATAGGGACTAAGTCGCAATATTGGGCGAGTATTACTTGATGAATACAAAAAAAAAAAAAAAAAATCATCTCGCATTTTATTATTAATTTACTCCGTATTTAGTTTTTTTTTAAAAAAATATTTTTTCCTTTATTTTGGCTTCATTTTTAGCATTTTAGAAAATTTTAAATGGGTGAAGTAACATACCGTAACTATTTTTTTTTGAGAGAAAGGTAGTACGCTACCCGCTTCGTTTATTTTTTTGAAAATAAACTTAGCTGGAGATGTGAATCAATTAGGATTCGAACTCGGAACCTCGAATACCAACCACCAAGCCCTTTGCTACTTGCGCTAGGGACGGCTGGTAAGGGTCAAATATTTAAGAACTCACTTTAGAGAGGGTGAGAGGAAAAGACTTTTTTCCCTCCAAAACGGGCCAAAACACTATTTGGTGGAGTAGGGACGACAGTTATGAAGGAAATTTTTATTTTTTTTTGAAAGAAAGGTAGCACGCTATCCGTTTCGTTTACTTTTTTAAAAAATAAATAAGTTTGAAAATATGAAGCAATTAAGCTTCGAATCGGAGACCTCAAGTACCAACCACCAAGTCTTTTGCCACTTGTGCTAGAAACAATCGGTAGGAAAAAAGGAAATTGATTAGAAAAGTATATTAATAAGTGGAGACAAAAGATATATTTTAACTCTTTTTTAACTCTAATTGAGATTTAATATGAGTTTAACTCAAGATGAATTAACAGGTGCTACTAGCGGAGTTATTTTCATATAACGAATTATTTTTAATAAAATATATTTGGGAAAAAAGTTTAGAAAAGTATAAAATATTTCGTATATTTTTAGGCTACGTACAAAATTATTATTATTTTTGACGAAATCATAAGAATTTATGGAGTGGGCTAATAGCTCAGCCTAGTAGTAATGTGGTTGGAATATAGACACTACAGCACGCTACCCGCTTCGTTTATTTTTTTAGAAATAAATTCAGCTTGAAATGTGAATCAACTAGGATTCGAACTCGGGATTGTCGGATCGTTGTCGCTAACCATTAATCCCAAAAGCTCGATCTGTTAGAAATACGCAACCAATTCACTTAAAGCGTACAGATACAGCGCCCACGCGTCTCGATTGTGACTTGGCCCCACCAGCCTCACGCCACTTCGAACATGACTCGGCCCACCCAGCCTCACGCCATTTCGAACATGACTCGGCCCAACATGCATGGCCTCCCGCCAAGCCAACAGGGATCTCGGGTACCAACCACCGAACCCTTACACTTCTAAAACCATGTATGAAAATTCAGGTTTCTCAGGCAGTATTTAAATGAACAAACTTATTCCTTACACTTCTTGTGTGAAGAAAGTTTATATAAATGAAAAGCCACTACAATAATAACCAGTAAGAATAGCAAACCAGGTACCAACATATCCAAAGGTTGGTAATACAATATGTTTATTTTTCAGTAATATATGCATGCATCACTATCATACTGGAAATTAAGCATGTAGAGCATTCAACTGTGGTAGTAGCCGAGCACAGTATATATGGTCTGCAGGAAGTTAAGAACAAAAAGCATGGCAGCGGCGAACACAGAAAGAGTCACCAGCGGGTTGGGGAAGTACCGGAGAACAATGCTGCCGCAGAACCGACTCGTTCGGCGGTTGTGGTGAGACAGGACCTGGCGGTAAACGCTATACAGATCGATCGGCATTTGACGATTTTCAGTCAACTTGCTCAAGCGTTTGAAGAAATCGACGAGTTCGCTGTCGGTCACGGACGTGTTCGCCAAAATGCCACGTCGCCGGAGCAGCTTCACATCTTCCTCGCTTTGCAGCAAGCTTCGCATAAATGCGGAGAAGGCCACGGTGCAATGACCCCGGCTTGGACATTGCATTTCAAAGGCGATGAGGGTGTGGAAAATGCGGGTGCTGTAGTCATGGATGTGTAAGCGCGGGATGTTGAGCACCCCGACGATGGGTACGAGCCTACCGCTCCGAAATGTGATATCCAGTGAGCTGCCGGATGTCTTCTTTTCAAACGTTGTTGCGGATTCTCTGAGTTCCATCGCAGTCGGAGTATAGCGCGGCAAGTCAATAGAGTTTAGCTGGTTATGCGACGTGTTGGCTACATAATATTTGTCCGTTGGGACCCGAGACCAGTGAAAAAGATCGAGCAGATGTAAGAACTTGAGAGGCATATTCTGGGCTTTGCGACCTCGGTTTGGCGTTGGATGGATCGTCTCGAAGAACTCGAGGGCACACTTATGGAGGGGCTTCTCCAACTTGAGCTCCTTATATAGCTCCTCGATCACAAAGAAGGGGATTTGGTTATCCAGGATCAGCAAATCCAGCATGATCTCATGTTTTTGTGTTATAATGTCGAGAAATCTAAACAAATCGTCTCGAAATTGCGCATTCTCCTGCTCCCTTGAAGAGTCGGGTTTAGATATCGCTCTACGAAATGTCTCCTTGTATGTCAACATAAGCAAGATAAAGTAGCTATCTAGCAACAGCATCTCCGTGAATCCTGTACCGTCGAAGCGTGGAGGTTTATCCGAAAAGAAGTAGCAATTGAGAGCATCTGCTGCTTGACTCTCCATCTTTTGTGCGCAGCGCACCAAGTCGAGATCGTACAGACGACTCATGAACTGCATAACAAACGATTTTTCTTTGTCGATACTCTTGCTGTCGCGCCTATGAAATGGCCCTATTGTCACCACCTTTGGCCGGGAGAACTCCTCATCCAATGCTGACTTACAAATTGTCTGTTCTTTTTTATCGTCCGGCAGCCTGGACTGTCGTGGCGAATCTACGCATGCGAGCTTGCATTTTTCCTCCAACTCTTTAATCCAGCGCTCATCCACGCGCGGTTCGGTGAGTGGACAATTGACATTCACATCAATTTCGGTACCGTATCTTTCACCAGATCCGCTAGCATTATCAGTAAACGAAATTCGATGCTCTTCTTGCGGGGCCATCCCTTCTTTGGCCTCCATTCTTATGTTGCAGATTGAGGTATATATATATCCCCCTATAATCCAGTAAACAGAAGTTTGCAATGAACTTTAACTCGCACATGCCGGATTGAAGATGAAAATAGTTGTATATAAAACACAGCCCAAAAATAATTTAAAAAAAACAGTTGATGAACTTGAGAAAGAAAAAGGAATAAAAAGGTGCTATGACTAAATAAATTTCATAAAGCTTTTGTACTTTTACATATCCGTGGCGAAAGTATTATGTCGAAATTGAATCGGGTCATTATTTATTGACTGAATTTGATCAATTTCAATAAATCTAATCTATTCCAAGTAAAAGTAAAGATGCTAGTAGCATCACATGCCAAATTTCTCTCTGTCCCTCTCTCTCTCTCTCTCATTAGAATAAAGTTTATGAATTTGATTACGAAAAAGAAAGATTGGAAACCAAAATCAAAATTGGCGACCAATGGTGCAGTTATCCTGGAAAACAAAAGAGAAAGAAGAAAATACGAAGATAAAAAGAAGTGAGAGCAAAATTAAACAGAACGATTTATTTACATAAAATTTTACTTATGCAGCAAACTAAAACTCTCTAAATTAAAGCATTACATAACTACACCCACCTTCTAGTGCAAATGATGTGTATTATTTTTGAAAAAAAGGTCAGTGATTCGATTCTTTGTGTATAGTCAATAAGATAAAATAAAATAAAACAAAAACAAAACATTGCCTAGCGCTTAAGGCATAGAGAACTAAGGGGAGCAAAACAAAATAAAGCAAAACATTGCATAGCTCTTTGAGGCATATAACATTTGGATAGCTGTTAAGAGATTTTTATTGATTGATGATGGGATAAATAATCAAAACAAATGGGAATAGAAAAAACAGTAGTTCAACCAAAAAGAGAAAATTTTGGCCATCAGTAAAGAAGATCGAATAAGCTTTCAGTGGGGAGTTCAGAACGACGCTTCATTAAGGTGGCCCCAATCTGGCACCATGTGTTATTTTTATCTCTATCAAAGAATTATAATTTTTCCTTCTAGAATTTAAAATTTTATTTTTAGTTTTAGTATTAAAAAATAATAAACGAACCATTGATAGTGGCAAAACTAATACGTAGCAGCAGATCAAGGAGCTTCCCAATGAGGCGTCGTTAGGAAGCTCCCCACTAAAGTTTTATCCGAAGATATCTCTCTCCAAAAACAAAACAAAAAAAAGTAAAAATGTATGGAGACCCCCTCAACTATAGGCCATTATAAAGAGACTCCTTAACTTTTATTTTTTCTCATTGAGACTCCTTCAACTTCTATTTTTTTTTATATTTGAGCTTTTATACTTAATTAGAATAAAAATTTTATCAAATTTATTCACTCTATTTATTATTTATCGTTAATTTTGTCTAGTTTTATTTTCTAAAAAAATGATTAAAATTATCAAATTTAAAATCATCAATTAATTAGGTAAATTTTTTTTTTTTTTTTTTTTTAAAACTAAAATCACTGGATTTCAGAAAATATCAAAGGCCTCGATATGAAAATTTGAAGTAGATGGGGCTGAGTAGAAGAGCCTACACATTAGGGGTTCTTCATAATCTTTTTTTTTTTTTTTTTTTTTTTTTTTTTTGAGATATAGGTAGCTTGCCGCTTCATTCAATTTTTCAAAAAGAACTCAGCTAGAAATATAAAACAATTAGACTTACAACTTGAGATTTTAAGTACCAATAATTAACTTCTTAGCCAATTGCGCTATGTATGGTTGGTACCTCCATATATTTTTCTTCCTCAAAGAAAAAGGAACCACACAAGTATGTCGAATATAGATATAAATATAGTACTAAAAACGTTATTCTTTGATAATTGAAGTTTTCATAAAATATAGTTGTTTCGCATAGAGTAAAATAGTATCAGAGGAGAAGGTTCTAAGTTCGAGTCCCGTCGAGCTTTAATCTCATTTAATTTTCTTCCATTTAAATTAGATTTATATTTTAGTCCTATCAAAAAATTTTAAGTCCAAGCATAAAAAAAAGATATTAAATATAGGGTTAATTTCATACAGGTCCCTGCAAACATAGTGAATGACATATATATTCCTACAAAATTCAACTTTTATATGTTGTCCCTGCAAAAGTCCTGATGTTTTCAAATATATCCCTGCCGTTAGAATCCGTTAGAAAAATTTAGTTAACCATAGGTTAAATACTTAACCCTGATTAGTTTTTAACATTTTTACCCCTCTTATATTATACTCTTATGACTTTTGGAGAGACCTATTTGTGAGTGCAAAATTGAAAATATAAACAGTTCTCTAACGGTTCTCTAACGGTAACAAATCAGATGGACATATTTAAAAATATTAGAACTTTTGTAGGGACAACATATGAAAGCTGAACTTTGTAGGCATATATTTGTCATTCACTATTTTTGCAGAGACCTGTATAAAATTAACCCTTAAATATAAGTATTAAAATATCATTCTCTGCTCTATCAGCTTAAATACGAAAGACATTACCTCTCTGAAAGACCACTTACCCAAATAAAACCCGAGCAGCTCCCCACCCCCCCCTCTCTCTCCTACTATTTAGAAAACAATTATCTTTGGATGCTCTCTCTTTATCTCTCTCTCTCTCTACTATTTAAAATAATAATTATCTTCTTGTACACAAGTAGCATTGATCTTTGCCCCAGCAAGTGAGAAAGCAAATGTCTCATGCTTTGCGTGAACCCTTGAGATTCTCTTCTAGAGAGAGAGAGAGAGCATGCTCAAGGGAGAAATGTTAGATATGTCTTGAAATTTGGTTATCAGTTTCGATTTTGCACCCTTGATTCGTCGACAGCTTCATGATGCAATAAATTTTGAAAAATAATTTGTGAAGGAAAAAAATAGATGTCTGTGATAGAAAGCGGAGGGCTCGCGCCGACAGGCGATATCCGTAAGCAACTTTTTCTTCCTTTTGCCCTAGAGGCAATACATCGAATTTTTTGTAATCTCCAAAATTGTAATCCCTTTTTCTACGTAGTGAAGTTTTTTTCTCCTTCTGTGACGCCCCACTTCCTAGGGGGTCACCCATTCTAGTATTACTCTCGCCCAAGCACGCTTAACTACGGAGTTTTGATGGGATCCGGTGCTTTAGTAGTCCTAGCACGGATGACCCCCTTGGGAAGTGGGGCGGGTCAGCTAAGGCTAGTGAGATGAGTCTCACATTGCCCGGTGGTTGTCAGTTTTCTAAACTCGGCTATAGTATTTTGGGTGGTGGCTAGACCCAAGAGATTAAGAGGGTTAAGCGTGCTAGAGTTAGAGTAGCTCTAGGATGGGTGACCCCCTGGGAAGTGGAGCGTCGTCATACCTTCGCTCCCTGCAAAGAATTTTTTACGTAAATTCTTGTGTTCTATTTTATTATTTTGTAGTTTGTCTACTTTGCGATTGCCGTTTTTCATTTCTGTTTGTGCGCTCATCGTAACAAGAAAGCAGAAAGAGGCTTTCATGATTTTAGTTTATTTTTTAATAATAAAATATCTAAATTGATGATTGATGTGGTTAACATTAAGACATACACTAATTAAAGCATCTAAAAAATAAAATCTTATGATATTTTTCTATTATTTTATGAAATAGTTGTTATATGCTTCTCTTGTGGTTATAATTAATCACTGCAATTATGTAGTATTGGCAGGAATTGTCGTGCCTGTCGGCATGGTCTGGCATGACTAACATGTGTTGTCTGTGCCACTCATGCCTATAAGCCCGTGTCGACATATAAAATAGGCATGTCTCGTGCCGATGACACTGCAAATCTTGAACATTGGAGAAGATAAAGTAAAAAAGCACTTTCGAATATTGATTCAGATAATAGATCAGGTAAGGTTTAATCCATATCATAACCATATTTTTACGCCTATTCGGATATTGATTCAGATAATAGTAAGATATTTAAATTTAAATTTATATTCGAAAAAAAAATCGAGCACCAATCGGATATTAAATAGATACGAATATAAATTAGATATTTAGTGAATATATTGCGCTAAAATAAAAAAAATTGCCAATCTACAGTTAATCTTTCTAAAATTTTTTATAAGTGGACCGAGATCACCACTTCAGAAACCATGCACGTGGACCAACTAAGAGGCAAGAGATTGTTTGCTGCACCTGGTGCGCCACGTCATCGGTGCACAGCCATCTCATCTCCCTAAGTTCATGTCCCTTTTAAATCTCTACCGTTCAAAAATTTTTAAAAAAATTCTTTTATTTAACGAAACTTTCCAGACTAGATTGAGGAACAACTGACTAATATGATGTGGACGGATGACGTGGTGAGCTCGGTTCATCAAGTAATACAATCCAGATATTGCAATTTAGCCCATATAGTAATTAAAGTACATACAATACTATATAGAGAAATGCTACATGTACACTCCAAAAGGAGGTTTGGGTTGTACATATTACACCCTCTTATACTAAAATTTAGAAATTTATTTAAAATTTTAGTATTTTAAAAAAATATTTGCCAAGATAAGCGCTAATTATTAGCCATTGGACGAGGAGGTGCATAAGATATACCTCTCTTTTTGAGGTGTACATGTAACAGTGCTCAAATTAAGTGCAACTGTGCAAGTGGGCTAACTGAAGTTTAACCTTTTTTTTTCATTTGATTTTTTTTTCTTTTTGAGAGAGAAATTTGATGTTTTCTTGATGTTGCAAAAAAATGAAATGGTTATACTAGATTTTAATTATATTGATTCACTAGTTGCATTTATTTTATGAATTGATCTCCTATGTTTTTAAAAGTATCAAGTCATTGATGCTTGTAAGCTTTCGATCCTCTTGGATTAAAAGATGCACTACAAAAAAAGTTACATTTAAGGACACTTTTTTTTATAGTTAACGATGCTTAAAAGCGTCCCAATATAATCTAGTGTCGCATTTAAAAGCGTCGGTCAAAGCGTCAGTAAATAAAGAGTCGCTAGATATATACCGACGCTTATGCCAAGCGTCGGTAAAATATATTTTGACGCTTTAAAGCGTCATGATTTTTTAGAATCCTGACGCTTTAAAGCGTCGGAAAATTAAAAATAGTAATAAAGTTTATCATCTAATAAATTAGTTTAATATAATATAGGACTCATATGACGACGCTTTTTGAAGCGTCAGTATTTGCTACATTATAGAAACGCTTGGGGACGTTTACCCCAAGCGTCGTCTAAAAAGCGTCCTTATATTGCGATTTTCTTATAGTGATGGGGGTTAGAACGATAGTGATTTCTTATGATTGAATGAGTGGTTGGTTGAATAGAATAATCTAATAGATGAAAATGTTCAATGAGGTAGATCTAACGGCAGAAAACTTACAAGCACTAAGTGCTTAGGTGCTTTTACTACTCTTAATGGGCTGTACTTCTGCTTTACTTGGGATTGCTATCTACTGATGTATTCCATCGTTTTCTACACATTTGCATCGGAGATTTAAGAGATTTGTGCACTCTACTGTTTACACGCGCGCACAGCACGAGCGCTTAAATCCTTGCATAGGCTCCTCACCCTTCTTGTGGTTTATATGTGCTCCAAAGATTTCATCCAGAATCAATTGTGTGAAGAAAATATCATATAATAAAAAGCCATTGCATTAATAACAAGTAGGAACACCAAACTAGAAAGCAACAGAGGATGTTACATGTAAATATATCCACCTAATTGGTAGTGCGGAAAAGGCCATGGTGCAGCGACCCCCGCTTGAAGATTGCATCTCAAAGGCGATGAGGTTATGGAAGATGAGGCTGCTATAGCCACGGATGTGTAATTCTGGGATGTCGAGCACCCTAATAATGGGTTTAAACCTACGTCTTCGGAATGTGATATCCAGCGAGCTGCCAGACGTCTTCTTTTCAAGCATTGTTGCAGATTCTCTAAGTTCCCTTGCATTTGGAATATGGCGTGCCCAGTTAATAGAATCTAGCTGTTGAGGCTTCTTCTTTTCAAACATTAATTGTTGCGGTTTCTCTAGGATCCATCGCATTCGGACTATGGCATGCCCTGCCAGTAGAATCTAGCTGTTGAGGCGACGAACTAATTAGTTTGATGTACTTGTTCTTTGGGACCCGAGACTGATGGAAAAGATCGAGCAGATGTAAGAATTTGGGAGGACTATTCTTGTCTATACAATGTTGGGCGGACCTTGGATGGATTGTCCCGAAGAACTCGAGGGCATACTCATGGAGGGGCTTATCCGACTTGAGCTCCTTAAATAGCTCCTCGATCACAAAGAAAGGGATTTGGTTATCGAGGATCAGCAGATCAGGCGCGATCTCGTCTTTGTCGAATATGATGTCGAGAACTTTAGTTGTGTCGTCTCGAAACAGCTTAAGCTGTTTTGTAAAATTAGGTATTATTGGCATCAGTGTGTAACCTGTCGGTCTTTTACGTATCTGGATGGTCAACATAAACAACATGAAGTAGCTATCAAGCAGAAGCATCTCTGCGAATCTTTTGTCATTTTTGTCACCTTTAAAGCGGAAGCTTTCAGGTATGTCTAAATCGGAGTAGTAGCTGCGAGCATTTGCTACTTGATTTTTTATCTTTATGAGGCAGCCTGCCAGGTCGAGACAATATAAATAATTCACAAAGTACACAATCATCCATTTTTTGTTGTTGGAAATACTCGTTTTGTCCTGCCTATGAAATGGCCCTATTGTCACCACCCTTGGCTGAGAGAACTCCTCTACTGTCACCAAACTTGGCCGAGAGATCTCCTCACGCAGCGTGAACTTGCAAATCTTAGGTTCTGTTTCATTGTCGAACTGCGAGGGCCAGTGTGTCGAACCAGGGAATGCACGCTCGACTTTTTCCTGCACCTTTTTAATCCACTTCTCATCCACATTCGATTTGATAGGAAGACTACTAGCCTCCTCAACAATTTCGGTACGAACTCTTTCACCAGATCCGCTAGCATTATCAACAACAGAAATTCGATGCTCCCCCCTGCGGTCCATCCCTTCTTCCGCACCCATTCGTATGCTGCAGATTGAGGTACCTATATCACCCTATAATCCGGTGAACGAAAATTTGTAATGAACTTCAACTCGCAAATGCGGGATCGTAGATGAAAACTATTGTATATGAAGCAAAAACACTTGATGCATGTACGTGAGAAAGAAGAAGGGATAGAAAGAAGAGCGTTATTGTTGGATATGACTCGAAATTGATAATCGAATTCAGTTTTGGACTTCGACTCGCCGACGGCTTCGCGGTGCGACCAAATTGGAAATCAAATTGTGGAGAAAAATGAATGTTTGTGGTGGGTAGCGGAGGGCTCGGGCCGGTACGGATCAGATCCGAAACCTGTTAAGATGTTTCTCTTTTTCGTTTTGCCCTAGGGCGATAGATGGTTGTAACGAATATTGTATTTCCTTTTCTCAATAGTGAAGCTCTCTCCTCCCTCGCCCGTGATTTTTTTTCCTGCAAAAATTTTTTCACGTAAATCTGTGTGTTATTTATTTTTCTGCTTGTGCTTTGTGTATTTCGTGTTCGTCGTTTTCGTTTCTGTTTGTGCGCTCATCGTAACAGTTATAACTAAACAAATTTAATCAGATTCCTCAAAAATTCAATCGATTGCAGTAAAATTGTTCTCAAGTCTTTTTGTACCATCACCCTCCAAAATGCTCTCTCTCTCTCTCTCTCTTAGCAATTCGATAAAGTTGGATCAAACAACACACATACACACACACACCACCACAAGTCACCCCCAAAAGAAAACACATTACCTCTAAAAAAAGAAGGGGATAATTTTATATTGTATTTCTTAAAAGAAAAAATAAAAAGTATTTAATTACATTCTCGGAAACAACCTAAGCCTTATGCAGCCATGTCTAATGTGACTTATTCATCTAGTTAAACCATGCCTAATTATATATAGCTTTGAAGTCATAATGGATAGCTAAATTTATTTTCAAAAGAAATAAACGAAGCGGGTAGCGTGCTACCTTTCTCTCTCTCAAAAAAAAAAATAGTTTTCATATTCGAAGTGGGATCGGATCGGATATTATCGGATACTATAATATCCGATCCGTTTTCACCCTCCTCTCCTATCCGATCCGAACAGGTGACTCTCCAAGCTCTCCTTGCCTCTCCTCCCAAATGGAAAAAAAAAACAAAAAAAAACAAAAAACAAAAAAAAAAAGTAAAATGAAAACTCTGCTTTTGGAGGGGAAAAATGGCGTCGATAGCCGCTGCGGCAACAATTCCAGCATCATGTAATTATGTAGGATTCCTTCTACTCTTTTTCTTCTTCTTCTTTTTTTCCAAAGTGTTTCAAATTAAGGATTTGTGTTTATATTTTTCATTTTTTTTTCAGGTTAATAATTTCTATCATTATCTATTTGATTCTGCAATCAAGCCCCACTCGTCGAGCATTACCAGAGTTACCCAATGTCATGTTCATCAAACAAGCAGCAAAATTAAGAATTTAAATGGTTTTTTTTAGGGCTATGGTGCAAAATGGCAATTACATCCTTGAACCATCAATAGTATTAAGCTCTTAGCTTTCATTTTTATTTTGTTAATGAGTAATCGTGCATGTCTTTAGTTGTGGGTGGATTTGTTTTTGTGGTTATATTCAAATTGTTGGTACTTGGATATGTTTTTTGTGGTTATATTCAAATTACTTGTACTCAACAAACAAGGACTCTAAAGCTACTGGATTGAGTAGGAAATATTTATTTTCTTTGAGACCAATATATTATAATTACTTACTATATGTTTTTATCAAATCTTTTTCACTTTATTGAGATTGTTGGCTTAAATGGGCCAGCATCCTGCCCTGTGGCGAGAGGCCATGTTGGGCCGAGTCATGTTCGAAATGGCGTGAGGCTGGGTGGGCCGAGTCATGTTCGAAGTGGCGTGAGGCTGGTGGGGCCGAGTCACAATCGAGACCCGTGGGCGCTGTATCTGTACGCTTTAAGTGAATTGATTGCGTATTTCTAACAGCTCGAGCTTTTGGGATTAATGGTTAGCGCCAACGATCCAACAGAGATAACATCATGCTGATCTCATATAAAATTTTTTTTGATCCATTCCATCGGCACAGAGTTTATATTGTGCCAATGTCTTGTCTGCAAGGTACAGCACTGTAGGCACGCCCATGCTAATGGGCATTTAAATCCTTGCATACCCGGCACACTCATAATCTATCTATCCATCAGAGATTTAGTCCAGGGTCACTTGTGTGAAAAATTTTCATATAAATGAAAAGCAACTGCACTAATAACAAACCAGTTAGTAACAGAGAATGTTAAATATGACCATATCCACCATTTGGTAGTACAACATGTTTTTCATTCCGAGTCTCAGAATCCTCCTAAAAGTAAAAATACTCTGCTGGCTCGTCCTCAAAAAGAGGCTCCTCACAGCTGATAACCTCATAAAGAGAGGTTGGACTGAAAATATTGAGTGCGTGCTATGTGGAACGGAAGCAGAAACCCTCGATCATTTATTCACACGATGTGTCTTCTCCAGATTTCTTTCGGTGATGACCTTGATGAATGTTTAACCTAGAAATCTGGGAGACGGTGTGACCCTGGTCTGGGATAGTTGGATGGATAGGGCTGGAGCGTGAACCAGAAATATTGGGTTAACTGGTCTAGCAGGCTGCTGGTTGGTCATCTGGGAGATTAGGAACAACGTAATCTTTAGGAAGGCCCAGCCGGATCTTCTCCTAGAAGTTCACAAAATCAACCAGTTGACGACTCTTTGGAAGCAGACTTTCTCAACTTCCAACCATTTATGTAATAGATAATCTAATCTTTCTTCTTCTTCTTCTTTTTCCGCTGCCGCCGAGGCCTCCGTTGCTTCACCCCTGTAGCCTAGTTCATTTTCCTAATGAATGAAACGGGTAGTGTACTACCTTTTTCTCCAAAAAATATGTTTTTCATTTCAGTAGCATGTAGATGCATTACCATTATATTAACAAGCACCCAGAGCATTCAATGATGGTAGTAGCTGAGAATAGTATATATAGTCTGCAGGAGGGTGAGAACAAATAGCATGACAGCTGCAAACACAGAAAGAGTCACCAGTGGGTTGGGAAAGTACTGGAGAATGATGCTGCCGCAGAATCGACTCATCCGGCGATTATGGTGAGAGAGGATCTGATAGTACAAGGCATACAACTCACTTGGCATCTGATAGTTTTCAATCAATCGGCTCAAGTGTCTGAAGAAATTGACGAGTTCGCTGTCGGTCATGGACGTGTTCGCCAAAACGCCGCGTCGCCGCAGTAGTTTCACATCTTCCTCGCTTTGCAACAAGTTCCGCATAAATGCGGAGAAGGCCATGGTGCAGCGACCCCGGCTTTGACATTGCATCTCAAAGGCGATGAGGTTATGGAAGATGAAGCTGCTATAGTCGCGGATGTGTAAGTTTGGGATGTTGAGCACCCCGATAACGGATATAATCCTACCCCTCCGGAACGTGATATCTAATGAGCTGCCCGAACTCGTCTTTTCGAACATTGTGGTTGATTTTCTGAGTTCCATTGCAGTCGGAGTATAGCGCGCCCAGTAAACACCGTCTGGCTGGCGATGCGATGAGCTGACTACCTCATACTTTTTCTCCGGGACCCGAGACCAGTGGAAAAGATCGAGCAGATGAAAGAATTTGGGAGGACTATTAATCTGGCCTCTGTGACCTTGGTTTGGCCTCGGATGGATTGTCCCGAAGAACTCGAGGGCGTAATCGTGGAGGGGCTTCTCCAACTTGAGTTCCTCGAATAGCTCCTCGACCACAAAGAAGGGAATTTGGTTATCGAGGATCAGCAAATCCAGCACGATGTTATCCCTTTGTAATATTACCTCGTTAACTCTAGGCATGACGAGCGGAGACGGGGAATTCTCCGTCGAAGGGTTCGGAGAATCGGATTCAATCAGCACCAATCTACTACGTATCTCACGGGACATCTGCACGAACTCGCTGGAAGTCATCATAAACAAGATGAAGTAGCTATCTAGCAGCAGCACCTCCGCGAATCCTCTGTCGCCTTCGACGTCGAAGCTTTCGTATATATCTGCGAAGGAGTAGCATGTGAGAGCAGCCGCCGCTTGATTTTTCATCTTTACGAGGGAGCCCGCCAGGTCGATTCCATACAGATAGTTCATCAAACACACAATCAACCACTTGTCTACGTCGGTAATACTCGTGCTCTCGTGCCGATGGTACGGCCCTATTGCCACCACCCTTGGCCGGCAGAACGCCTCGTCCAGCACGAACTTACAGATTTCAGGACTTCTTCTAAAGTAGGAACTTGAGGACAGCGACGGCGAAGCAGCCAGCGCACTTCTGATCTTTTCCTGCACCTCTCCGATCCAGCCGCCGGCACTTGGTCCGAAGGCAGGACCGGCAACCCCCCGAGAAATTCTGGCATCCCGCAGCTCTCCGACCCAGCTCCTCACACTCGGTTCGACGGCAGGACTGGAAACCTCCTCATAACTCACGGCATCCGACACCCCGCCAATCCAGTGCCTCACACTCGGCTCGAAGGCTGGACCAGAAGCCTGATCCTCATAAATTCCGGCGCCGACTCTTTCACCAGAGCTGCCAGCAGAACCGTCGCATAAGTCAACGTGTTCGATGGCTGCAGGACTAGTAACCTCCTCATCAATTCCGGCGCCGACGCTTTCACCAGATCTGCCAGCATTATCAGCAATCGAAATTCCATGCTCTCCCCGCAGGACCGCCATCCCTTCTTCGGCATCCATTCTTATGCTGCAAATCGACATCCTATAATCCAGCAGTCAATAGACAAAAGTAATGAAAGAATTATTATTCGAGAGAAATCGAGGAGAAGATACGGGGACACTGAATGGGAAGCCTATCTTCCATTCTCAACGAGCCTTCCACAACTTCAAATTTTTTTATTTTTTAATTGAAACCTTTTTTATCTTTAAATATTTTAACTTATCTAAGTTAAAAGTTTATTTTAATATTTAATAGCTCGAGCGGCTGCTAGTTGTTTATTATTCTAATTGTGAGAAAAAAAAAAAAAAAAACAAACCCTTAGAATCGTGTACTGGTGCCCATCTTCTTTTTTTTTTTTTTTTTTTTTTTTTTTTTTTTGCCCATAGGAAAGCACTAGTAGGGCTGTCAAACGAGGGACGCCCTCTTGTGTTCGGCTCACGTTCGGCTCGGTATTTGGCTCGCTCGAGCTCGAGCTCGACTCGAAATTAAATGAGTCGAGCTTGAACAGAAAAAAAAAAAATTTATTTCAAGCTAAGCTTGAGTATTACTAGGCTCGCTCGAATTAAGCTCAAAAAGTTTGAGAATATAAATGTTTATATAAAAATATATGAATATGTTTTTAATATATATATATATAGAGAGAGAGAGAGAGAATAGGGCTACCATACTGAGCACGGCAGTCCTTATACTCTTAACTTCCTAACCATCCATTAATTTAGGGTGAGAGAGAGAAGAGAAATTGGGTGTCTCAATTTTTCTTCTCTTGAAATTTCTCTCTAATTTCTCTTCTCTCTCTCTCTCACCCTAACAACCCATCAAAAAGTTAGGAGCACAAGAATGATGTGCTCCTAATAGCACAGTAGCTCTACTCATAATGAGTAAAGCTACTATACTTTCGGAAACATAAAAGAATAGATATTTCTTACTATTTGGCCCTTGGATCAATTCCTTTGATCATTTCTAACTTTTGGATTAATATTATTACTCTATGGGACCACTCCACTCTAGGAGAACCACTCAATCCCGGAGGGACCGCTATCAATCCAGCTGTATAATTCTTGATCGAAGGGTCGAAAAGTCGGAAGCACCGACTCCCTTATGCTTCCGAAAACATATAGCTCTACACTATATATAATTATATATAATATATATTTTAATTATATATATAATATATTTTATGCATTATTTTAATTATCAGTATATAGAGTTTAAATTATTAAGCATATTTGCTGGCCTACAAAATCAAATCAGTAAAATCATACTCTAATTAGTCTCCCTTCTTCTCTCTCACTTGCTCGCAGAGTTGCTTCCCGTAAATTATTTTTCTTAATATTATAATACCGTATTTCATGCATTTATTTTATATATTGAACTATTAGACATATTCTTGTATCAAATTTTAGATAATATTTTATAAAATTTAAACTATAGATTTCATGATGTTAAAAATTTCAAGCAGCTCATTTAGGGTTCGAGTTCGCTCGACTCGAAGTTAGTCTCGCTCGAGCGTGGTTCGAATTAATTTCAAGCCGAGCTTGAGTCTAAATTTAGGCTTAAAATTAATTTCAAGCCAAGCTTGAGCTGACGTAAGCTTGCTGAAGCTCTGCTCGATTCCACCCCTATCTATTAGGTTGTAATTTTACAACTTAGCCTATCCAAATGTTATAATTAGCACACTAGTCTTATCAAACTTATTTTTCACCTAAAAACTGAAAAAGAATTGTTTAAACTCTTAAATCATTGGATTAAGAGTTGTAAAGATTACAGTCCCCTTGGGTTGGACACTTAGCATTTTTTTTTTAAAGTTGGATCATTAATCGCACTATTGCTCCCTAGCCTTACACTTGTTTACTTTGTTGTCCCTAAGCTTTTTTTGCCGTATGATTTTTAAACCTTTATATTTCTTATAGTTAGATCCTTTTGTTAATTTTAACGGAACATGTCATGTCAACTCTGATAAAATTATGCCTGCTCGTATAAACCACAATTATACTATCGCCGCTAGTATCATGTCTGATACTTTAAAATATCTGATACTTAAAATGTACGAGGCCGTTGGTATCATATACGAGGTAAAATTAATTATAGGCGTGGGGAACAACATTGAGGGTGGTGAATTTGTGCTTGACGTGATGGGCAGACACACAAAAGAGAAATTAGGGGTCAAAGTGAAAAAATGGTAAAAGTTAGGGACCAATAATACGATTAATCCAAAAGGTAAAGCATATTCTTGCAGCAAGAAAAATGATTGGGGAACCAAATAAAAAATAAAAAAAAGGTTGTGGACTAACAGTGTAACTAATCAAAAAAAAAAAAAACTCCAAAGAGTAGGATAATTGACCCTAACTTTTACTTAAATTACAGAAATTGGCCCCTTACCGACTATGCTCTGTCGATTACTTATTAGAGTAGTTACCTATATGTCAGGGACTTAGAAAAAATTCTGCACAGTCCGGTCCTTGGCCCAACTCCACTAGCGAAGCGGGTTGCAAACGGGTTGTCGAGAACCCGAATCCAGCCCACTTTGGGAGAAAAAACTGCTGCCATTATGCTACCATAAAGTCTTAGAAAACTCTTATGAGGCATGGGATTCTCTTTGACTAAGCATTGATGAGGGCTCATTATGTGCATTCATGTGTGAGTTAGTGGGTGAGTTATGGTGGCTAGGTTCATTGTATCTCTAAGCCTATAAATAGGCGTGTGGCTAAGGCCATTGTAGAGAGGAAGAGAGGGAGAGAATGTTATGTGTGTGTTGTAATCCTATTTTTCTAAGTAGTGTAGTACTTAGTTTTTTTTGGGTTAAACCTCTATCTCTCTCTTCTCTCCTTCTTGCATACTTAGTCGCAGGGCGCGGAGGTCCCGACGAGCATCAAGAAGCAAGGCTTGCCCATCTTCGAGCAGGAAGGCGGGCGCCGCACGGGCTTTGCGAACAAAAACGCTAAGGCCGTGACAGTTGGTATCAGAGCCGGTTCGAGCAAGGAACCATGTCAATGTCCGATGCTGGAGTTGTCGACGTGGGAGGCGACCCTCCAAGGCAGCCCTCCAAGTGGGGCAAGAGCAGGGAGCCGAGGGCTCTCATGAGGGAGGCCGCACCGTTGGAGGACCGCTTTGCGCTGTTGGAGGACGTCATGTCGAAAATAGGTGAAAGGTACACCGAAATGGCTGAATCTTTTAACTCGTTTAATGACGAAGTCTGTAGCATGGAGGAAAGTATCGCTACTGCGATGGCGACCTTTCGAGGCGAACTCGAAAAGCTTCAAGGCAACATCACTCGTCGTGACGAGGAGCGGAAGAAGCTAGTTGAGGAACTTCTTCCTCGGGCCGACGAGATCGAGGATCTCAAAACGCGAGTAGCGATCCTTGAAAAAGCGGTGGCGCGTGGGCATGAACCGCAACGAGAGACTGCTTCGAAGGTACGTGTCCCTGAACCGCAACACTTCAGGGGAACGCGCGATGAGAAGGACATCGACAACTTCTTGTGGCACATGGAGCGCTACATCAAGGCGCTGCGTGTGGACGACGAGGACGAGAAGGTCCAGATCGCATTGATGTACCTCGCCGACGACGCTATGCTATGTGGCGGCGGCGTTCCGCAGAAGCCGCGAAGGGCCAATGCGAGTTGAAAATGTGGGAGGACTTCGTGCGCGAGCTCAAGGCGCAGTTCTACCCCAAGCACGTCGAATATCTTGCGCGGAGGCAACTTCGACGGCTCAAACATTCGGGAACCGTGAAGGAGTATGTCCAGAAATACTCCAAGCTAATGTTGGCGATCACCAACATGGCCGATGAGGATCGGCTATTCTTCTTCCTCGACGGACTTCAACCATGGGCGAACAAAGAGCTCGTGGGGCGAAGTGTCAAGGATCTGAACTCCGCGATCGCTTTGGCGGAGAAGTTGCCCAAGCGGGAGCGAACCGAGGGTGATCGGGGTGAACCATCGAAGGCGAGCGAGGCCAAAGGTGGGGGAGTGCACCGCGATCCAGGGGGTGCAAAGGGGCACAAGCCAAACTATGACGCGAGGAGGCAAGGGCAGAATTCAGCCCTGCCGCCTGCAACGATCTCATGCTATGTGTGCGGCGAGAACCATTGGGCGCGGGACTGCCCAAACAGGAGCAACCACAAAGGTAAGCAGGTTGCTGCGGTCCAAGCCGAGGAGGGCGAGGATGTGGTCGAGCTGCCGAGGATGGGCGCGCTAAGGCTCGTCAACGCAGTTCGCGGTCAGCCTAGCGGCGACAAGCTCCGCATGAGGGAGCTCATGTTCGTCGATGTGATCCTCAACGGGAGGAGCACGCGGGCGATGATCGACACCGGCGCGACACACAATTTCGTCGCGGAGGCGGAGGCCAAGCGGTTGGGCCTCAAGCTCGAGAAGGATGCAAGTCGCATCAAGGCTGTCAACTCTGTGGCGCGTCCAATCACAGGAGTTGCAAAGGACGTGGAGATAGCCATCAGCCCGTGGAGGGGCAAGGCCAATCTCACTATTGGGCCGCTCGACGATTTCAGAGTAATCATTGGGATGGACTTCCTTGTTTCGTCGAAGGCGGCGCCCATGCCACACTTGTGGGTGCTGAGCTTCCTGGACGAATCAGCACCGTACATGGTTCCGATGTGTCGGGGCGAGCCGACGACGGACTAAACTTTGACAGCCCTGGAGCTTTGCGAGGAGGCGAAGCGCAAGAAGGCTGGGGGCCTCGAGGAGGAGGGCCTGAGCAACGGGGAGACTGTCAAGTCTCATGCGGCGCTGAAGCAACCAGCGCCCAAACTAGGTGCAAGCCATTCTGTCAAGGAGCCTGCGGGGACCAAGGTGAGTTCTGCAGCTTGGCGGAGTGCGCGTGCGTGTCGCGGAGGACATGCACCCTCGACGAATTCTTCGCACAGCGAGCTCGCCGGTGCTTGTGCTCAGAGGAGCAAGGCACTAGGGGCTGATGCGAAGACACGGCGGACTGCGAGCGGACGGCGCACGACGAGGGCGTCTACGCGTTAGGTGGGGGAGAGTGTCAGGGACTTAGAAAAAATTCTGCGCAGCCCGGTCCTTGGCCCAACTCCACTAGCGAAGCGGGTTGCAAACGGGTTGTCGAGGACCCGAATCCAGCTCACTTTGGGAGAGAAAACTACTGCCATTATGCTACCATAAAGTCTTAGAAAACTCCTATGAGGCATGAGATTCTCTTTGGCTAAGCATTGATGAGAGCTCATTATGTGCATTCATATGTAAGTTAATGGGTGAGTTATGAGGGCCATTATGTGCATTCATGTGTGAGTTAGTGGGTGAGTTATGGTGGCTAGGTTCATTGTATCTCTAAGCCTATAAATAGGGGTGTGGCTAAGGTCATTGTAGAGAGGAAGAGAGGAAGAGAGGGAGAGAATGTGTATGTGTGTGTTGTAATCCTATTTTTCTAAATAGTGGAGTACTTAGTTTTTTTTTTGGTTAAACCTCTATCTCTCTCTTCTCTCCTTCTTGCATACTTAGTCGCAGGGCGCGGAGGTCCCGACGAGCATCAAGGAGCAATGCTTGCCCATCTTCGAGCAGGAAGGTGGGCGCCGCACGGGCTTTGCAAACAAAAACTCTAAGACCGTGACATACAGCTACAATCTTAGCCTTTCATTGACAATTGTAGACGGCTGCTAACAAATAAAAAGTATGAAAGTATTTGTTTATTTTATAAGCCTAATCCATTCCAAGTAAAAGTAGAGATGCTAATAGAATCATACACCACAATTCTCTCCCTCTCACTCATTGGAACCAGGAAGAAGCCGATTGTTATGACAAAATGAAAAAGATTTAATTCGTCGGACGTAAAAATACCAAAAAAAATCGAAGAAGAGAACAAAAAAAAAGAAACACACACACAATATTTACATAGTTCGGTCACTGGCCTACGTCCACGGGAAGACGGAGTAAAATCTTTTATTAATGTCAAAGGCGAAATACAAAATTATATCTCTCTCAATAGGATCCAAAATCCAGAATATACACGACACGCACTATCATGTACGGTACCTCTGCCGCAAGCACGTCAGCATATTTTTTTTCAAATTAGAATTCGAATCTAATTTTTCTTAAGCTAGTCATGTGTAGAGCTTATTATATAGATTTATAGAATTATGAAATCAAAGAATTTGTGTTTAAATGCAATTTCTCTAAAACAACACACACACTCAAACATACTCACAAGTCACAACAAAAGAAAACATTACCTCTAAAAGAGCAATAAAACCTTGGGGCAGCTCCACTGTCCTTCTGTAGCGACTGGGAGGTTGGAAGAGTCTAGGGCAAGAGATCGAACAACACAGTAGGCATCTTAGATTTCAGGGAAGAAGATCTAAAGTAAGAGATAGAGTCAATAGAGTCAATAACGGGTCGGGTTGTCGGCATTGCTATCCGATTCGGCAAGGAAGTGGACCACAGGGTTTAGACCATACATTATGATCCAATGATCCGGCCCATCGGAAATGACGGTCCACCAGGCCCGTGTAACTATTTAGTTTTCTTTTTTACTGCCTTGCATCTATGTAATTGCACATTAGTCCCCGGGTATTAGCTATAAGTACATTGCTTACGAATGGAAATTAGTTGTTTCTTCTTCTCCAATTCTCTCCCTCACTCTTCTTCTCTTCTCTCCCCTTTCTTCTCACTATCTCTTAATTCTTTTCCCCTCTCAATTTCCCTCCCCGAATTCCCACAATTCGCGATCCGAACCAGCCATCATCGCCACCGCCATCCTCACCTCAGAGCATTTTCATCATGGGGGGTTGTGGTGAGTCTGGAGCATTACACCTTCTAAATGGAATTAGTGGCTTAGTTCTCCTCTTTATAAGCAATATTAGACTTGTTGAGTTCTACATCTCTCTCTCTCTCTACTAATAATAAAAAAAAGAGGGGGATAATTTTATATGTATTCCCTGCATGTGAGGCACTAGTTCCCTGCATGTGGAGTTATCCCCTTTTTATCCCCAAACAAGAAAAAAAATAGGATGGGTTAGCTAACCCATCCCTTAACGGTATCCAGAATTATTCCCCTTTATCCCCAAACAAGAAAAAAAATATGGTGGGTTAGCTAACCCATCCCTTAACGGGTTATAGGGATAACCCCTTCCCTTGGAATAAGGGGTGGGGTTACTAACCCCACACCTTTTTTAATTTTTAAATTTAATTTTTAAATTTAAATTTAAAATTTAAAATTTAAAAATTTATAATTTGTAATTTTAAATTTAAAAAGTAAAATTTTAAATTGTAATTTTAAAAAGTTCTAAATTTTAAATTTTAAATATATATTTTAAATATTTTAAATTTTAAATTTATTTTATATTTTTAAATTTAAATTTCATCTTAAATTTAAAATTTAGAAGTTCTAATTTTCGAATTTGAGATTTAAAAATTTAAATTTAAAATTTGTATTTTTGAAATTTAAGAATTATATATTTAAATTTAAAATTTTAAATATAAAAATTAAAAATTTAAATTCAAATATAATAAGAGGGCAATATAATTATTTTCTATTTATAACTACCCACTATTCTTCCTATTCCATTTTATCTATCCAAACGCTTTTTCTCTTATTTCCGGGAATAACCAAATTTTCATCCAAACGCAAAATTCGTCTAATCCCGACTTATCCATGCACTTAACCCTATCCCCGAAATAGACAATTCTTATTTATCCCTGAACCAAATGAAACCTTTAACAACTTATATATATATATATATATATATATATATAAAGAGTCCGGCTACGGTGCTTTTAAAAGTACCAAGCACTTAGTGCTCATAAGTTTTTCGCCGTTAGATCTACTACTTTGATCATTTCCACCCGTTAGATCATACTATTCAACCAACCACCCACTCAACTTTAGGGAATTACTATCATCCTAAGCACATATCTCTTCATCCAAGGACAGAAAACCTACTAGCATCAATGATTTGGTGCTATTAATATAAAGTAAGATTTGTGTGCTATTAGGAGCATAGAGGCCTCCGTGCTCCTAAGCCGTTTTTGATAATGGAACTTCCGAATCGACGATCGATTTCGTTAAATTTGATCTAACGTACTTGAAGTATCTAGAAAATAAATTTTGTGATTTTTCGATATCATTTACCTAGTGATCGAAAAGACTCAAAATCAACGGTTGAAAATAAAAATCTCACGAAAAGTTATGATATAGCACTAAAATTTTTTATAAGAAATATTAATCTTGTTATAGATGGTATAAAGAATTTTCTATCGAAATCTCATCTGATCTGAATACTTCTACGTCAATAAACTTGTCAACGATAACATCAATCATTAAAAATTATTGATTTTGAACCCTTTCGATCATTAAATAAATAATATTGAAAAATTAAAAATTTTATTTTTCTTGATATTTCAAATACGCTAGATCAAATCTAACGAAGCTGATCGTCGATTCGGAAGTTTAATCATCGAAAACAGTTTAGAAGCACGGAGGCCTCTATGCTCCTAATAGCACAAAATCCTCCTATATATATATATATAGAGAGAGAGAGAGAGAGAGAGTCCGGCTACTATGCTATCAATAGACTAAGCGCTTGGTGCTATCAAGTTTTTTACCGTTAGATTATACTATTCAACCAACCAGCCACTTAATCCTAAGGGACTACTATCATCCATGGGTCGAAAATCTCTATATACACACATACATACGAACATTAATTCGTTGCAAATCATATCCAACACTCTAATGAAATTTTAGCGAAGAAATTCGTCGGGGCCATAATTTCAACATTACTCAATAAGATCACACACATTTTTTTTGGAGAGAAAGATAGCATGCTACCCACTTCGTTTATTTTTTTTAGAAATAAACTTAGCTGAAAATGTGAATCAACTAGGATTCGAACTTGGGACCTCGGGTACCAACCACCAAGCCCTTTGCCACTTGCGCTAGGGACGGTCGGTGAGATCACACACATTAAACTAAACAATCAACCATCACGGCACTAACAAATTGCTAGATAAAAAGCAATGCGGTAACAACAGAGAGTGACAAAGAATCAAAGAACAACAACAATAAATCATTAATTAGCTTTAATTTAAACACCAAAACTCATATCCCTGGTGCAAATATATGCATCTCACTTTGGGTCATCTCCACTACTACTGCTATCACGGCCGATCACTAACACAACTAAAACCCTAAAAAGAAACCAGGGGGGAGGAGGTTTGCTTACTTAAGAGAATGAATTTAAGCATTGTTCCGGCGGAATCTCCGGCGGCAGGTGGGGCATCGGGTCTCGCTCCGGAACGCATTGAGGATGCAGTTTGCGGTGGAAGGCATGGGAGCAGGGCAACTTCACGAATTCCAACTCTGTGCGGCGGTGCAGAGTATAGCACGCGTCGCACTTGGCGTCGGCGAGCGGCGTCGCCGCGCCGATCTCGGCGAGGAGATCCCGGACGGCGACGAGCCGGTCGTCGTGGATGTGTGTTTGGAGGATGGTGAGCTCCTGCTTGTCGGTGACGGTGTTGGTGTCGGTGCCGGTGTCGGAGACGGAGAGGGGCGGGGGTCGTTCGGCGATGGCCCTGTCGAGGTCGAAGGAGAGGGCGCCGATCGAGGAGGGAGCCGGGGAGGAAGGGGGCGAGGTGGGCGGCGGCGGGGAAGGAGGCGACGACGTCGAACCACGCGTCCCCCGCGGAGTTCGTTTCGAGGAGAGCGGCGGCGTCGAAGGAGGAGGAGGAGGAGCCTAGGGTTTCGACGGGGCCGCGGCGGTCGAGCGTGGAGGTGCCGTTGATCGTCGTGACGTACTGGCGCACCCTCTTCCACGTGCGTGATCTCGACGACGACGATGGAGGAGGTGGGGGAAGAGGAGGGGGCGTACTCAACCCTAGGCTCGCCGATGCACACGTAGGGGTGCTCGATTTGGTAATGCCGAGGCCCCTTCTCCTCCTCCTTCTCCACCTCCTCCGCCTTCGCCTCCGCCATGGGAGCTTCGGCTTCGGCCATGGATCGAATCGAAACCCTAGAGGAGAGAAGAGGTGGATCGAAACCCTAGAGAGGGAGAGAGAGTTGGGGATGATCACGCTCGCGAGGACGAAGAGAGGAGGTAAAGAGTATATATATATATATATATATATATATATATATATATATGAGTCCGGCTGGGATACTATCGATAGCACAAGGGCTTGGTGCTATCTGAGTTTTTCACCGTTATATTTAACTCTTTGATTATTTTTATCCGTTAGATTATACTATTCAACCAACCACCCACTCAACCCTAGAGGGTCCACATCATCCTAACCGTACATTTTCTTAATCCAAGAGCTAAAAAACTAATAGCACCAATAGCTTGGTGCTATTAATAGTATTCCAGCCTAGTTATATATATATATATATATATATATATATATATATATATATATATATATATATATATATATATATATAATTCAGTTACTATCCTTTTAGGAGGATGAAAGCTTTCGTCTTCCTAAATTTTCTACCGTTCGGATGAAAAGATGTGCGGCTAGGATGAGAGTGATTACAATTAGATTGATAATGGCCCTCTAGGATTGAGTGGGTGGTTGGTTGAATAGTATAATCTAACGGTTGAAAATGACTAAAAATTAGATCTAACGGTCAAAAATTTAATAGGACAAAGGCTTCTATCCTCTTAAGAAGATAGTAGCCGGACTATATATATATATATATATATATATATATATATATATATATATATATATATATATATATATATATATATATATATATATATATATGTGTGTGTGGGAAAGGGTAAAGAGGATTTGGAGTCGAATTAGAACGTTTGAATAGAATAGGATTTGTTTATGTGGGATTGTTGTATGGAGCGAATTGCAATATTAGTGTTTTTTCCTTTATTTTGGTGTCATTTTTAATGTTTTAGAAAATTTTAAATGGGTGAAGTTCATAGCGTAAATTAGATAATAGTATCACATGTTTATTGCTTTATGATATATAATGTAAAATTTAGTGCTTTGCTATTTATAAAAATAAAATTATAGAATAGTAAAGTGTAACTGCAAGTAAGCTAACCTGTGGGCTGAGAGAGAGCCTTAGCATTAAAGATAACTTTTGTAGCTTCAAATCAAATTATTTCTATTTTTATGTTTTCATTGTAGATTAAAGAAATTTGAGATAAATTATATGATGGTGCTAATTAAACATACTCTTTGGAGTACTCCTGTTTAGGAGTCAAATTGTCGGCAAAAGCAAGGAGTGTTTGAGTAAGAACTGTTCGAGTTTGTCACTTATTTGGCGATTTAAAATTTTAATTTGTGGTGTTGACCTCTTGAGTGGCTCAATTCCTAATAGGCTTTTATTTGGAATTGGTAAGTGATCCAAATACTATTCTTAATGGGCTTTACTTCCGCTTTACTTGGGATTGCTATCTACTTATGTATTCCGTCATTTTTTAGACATTTGCTTAAGAGATTTAGGGTGCGTTTGGTTCGAAGTCAGAATCGGCATCGGAAGCAGAATGAGAATAAGGTGGAAACAGAATTAGAATGATTCATTACCTCATTCTGTTTGGTTCGCCACCTGAATCGGAATTAGAACTAACCATTTTCATTGTCGGTGTTTGGTTCAGATAGATATTAAAAATATAATCAAATTAATATACTAATTTTATCTTTATAATATATTAGTTTAAATTCAAATTAAAAATTAAATATTAAAAATTTACGTCAAATTTTAAAATGATGTCAAAATTTTAAATATATATTTTTTAAAAGATTAAATTTGAAATTGAATGGATAATTCAAAATATAAAACTAAATTTCTATTTTTTTCAAATTAAAACTTAAAATTATAATTTCAATTTCAATTGAATCCATAAATTTAATTTAAATTTTAAATAAAATTTGAATAAAATTTTAGATTTTAAATTAAATTTAAATTTAAATTCAAATTTATAAATTAGATTCGAAATGCTTGATTGAATTTTAATTTTTAATTTAAGTTCAAAGTTAAATTTAAATTTATAAATATAATTTTTAAACTTAAACTTATGTTTTAATTAAAAAAATAAGCTTAAAAAAGTTAATTTAATCCGAACAAAATCATTCCGCCCAGATTTAATTTCCAATCCGGCCTAGGAGGCCGCCGGATTGGAAAAAGGGGTAATGGAATTAGGGATTCCTATTCACCCGAAAATCGGAATGGGAATGAAAATCCCGCATGCCAAACACCGACAAACGGATTCGTCCATTCCGATTCATATTCCAGGATAAAAAAGGGGCGAACCAAACACGCCCTTAATTAAAGAGATTTGCGCACTCCACTATTTACTTGCGAGCACAGCACGAGCACTTAAATCCTTACAAACCCCTCCGGAAGGTTTTCACTCACGCCAGCAAATTAGCCGGAACGCGGTGCTAGCGAAAGTCATTGGTCCTGCAAACTTGGGTCATTGCCCCCAGGAAACGATCTCGAACGACTTAGCCATCCGTTTCGGTGGGCTGTCCGAGAATTTCCACGTTGCCCGCTTCCGGGAGAGGGATTTCGTAATCCTCTTACCAGTTTGGGTTCGTCCGGAGATATTGACTAGCAGGGAGGTTGTGAGGTTTCGCCATTGCCAACTTAGGTGCTACGATTGGAACCCCCACGGCAATGCGAGACGTTCGCAGTTAACCTATAAAGCCTGGGTGAAGCTTGTTCTTCTTCCGTTCGAGTGCTGGACTGAATGTCGAGTAGCTTCAATTGTTAACGGTTTTGGTAGATATATCCGAGGCGATAACGATAGCGTGAATATGATGGATTTCACCGGCTTCCGATGTCTGATTGCGGTCGACGACCTCGCTGACATTCCCGAAAGCCTAGCGATTACTTTGGGGGATATTACAACCAACATTACGGTGCAATTGGAGAGGTCGGCGCCTTTCGGAGGAGACGATCGCGGTACCCCTTTCGCTGGCGGTGATCCGAATGAGGGAGGCGATCAAACGGATCCACTCGGTAGGCGACTGGCAAGGCGGGTAAACCTCCAAGGCAGGGATGTGTCAAACAACATGTCTACAGAGGGCGCTGATACCGGGCACAGTGATACCTGGAATTCGTCGGAGTTGCGCGACCGGTGGCGTAACAGCGCGCCTGGGATACAGGCTTGTCGGCAAACCTCCGACGACGGCTTGGAGTGGCGCGCCCCTCCTGGTCAGAAGACAACATCATCATCTCCGCCAGCCAACTGCACGACGAGGGGTGGCCGGGAGCGCTGCTCCTTTCCGGCGGTGGAAGGCAATACCCAGCGGTCGGCCGGACTTCTCGGTAACTGCCCGATTGACCAATCTGGCAAGATTTCAAATGTTCTCCCTGGGGGTGTGTTCCCGAGGACGGAGGCGATTAGGAAGGCTTTCGTTGACGCATCGGGGAATGGATTTTCTAAGGAGAGAGGAATACCTTCGACCACGGCAGCGGACGCCCCGCCCAAAGTTTGCGACAAGATGGTATCTTGGGGTCTTCGAGCGGTGTGCCCTACCAGAAGCCAGCTTCTCTCTTCCAAGGGGCGTTCAGGTGGATCTCGAGGGGGTTGCTCTGGGGATCTGGGCGGACTCGAGGACCTTCTTTTGGAGGTGGACCTCGGTACGCGGGCTGGGCTCAGGAGGTGGGACCCGATTTCGATGGAGTGGAAATGGACCTGTTTTGATTTCGTCACAGACCAGGGATGTGCAGGGATTCTGGAGCGGCCCATGTTGAGTGCGCTGGCCCACTCGGTTATAGTGGATCCTATGGGCTTCAGGGCTTTGTTTTTCAAGGGGGCTGGGTGGTTTAGAGTTATTAACCCTGAGCTTTTGCCACCCAGGCCTTTACTTGTTGATGATGACTTCCTGTTTGTCTCGGCATTGGCGATGCAGTCAGCTTACCCAATCGAGATTTGTAGTTTTTCTAACAACAGTGGGGAGGTTCTTACGGTGGCCGGGGAACAACGTGCTGTTGAGTGGAGTGGTATTGAAGGTGCCGCTTCACTGGGGGACAATTCTCGGATTCGCGCGGCTTCCATTGTTAATGTTGTTATGGACGCAGGACCAGGGGACGCTGACGTGCCGACTACTCCCCCTCCCACCCTCAGAAAGAGTGCCCGTTTGGCCAATTGTAGCTTTGATCTAGTGATGGAGAGGGCGAAATTACGTAAATCTCATCTGAGAGAGGGAACTCTCCTAGATCCCTGGCCTCTCTTACGTAAGAAATCTCGGGAGTCAGACACCCCCGAGATGCGCTCGGCCTCTGATGCCGCGTTTCGCAACAAGATCAGAGCCAAAGGTGCTAAATGTGGGATTCTTCTGGATGACGAGGAGGCTCGTAGTTTCGGGTTTTTTCTGACTGCCTCACCTTAGCTCGTGCTTGTCCTTTGTGCCCGTCGGGTGGAGTCTGTTGTTTTTTTCTCTTTCTATGTTTCAGCTTTGCAGTTGGAATGTTAGGGGTCTGAATAATTCGGGTAAAAGGTGTGTAGTTAAATTTGTAGTGTCTAAGTTCAGGAGGGCTGTTTGCTTTCAAGAGTCTAAGGTGGAGGATGTGTCTCGGTCTTTCCTTCGCTCGTTCGCTGGGTCTTGTTTTGATAAATGTCATTATATCAAGTCGGCTGGATCGTCTGGGGGTATTATTACTTGTTGGAGTTCTAAGGTCTTTTTGTGCAAAGAGGTCCTTGTGCGTAAATTCTCGCTTACTACCCGGTTGAAACATTTAGATAGCGGCTTGCTTTTCTATGTTACAAACGTCTATGGCCCACCCTCGTGGGACGGTAAAGACGAGTTTTGTGCTGAATTGGCGGATCTTAAAGGGGTGTGTGGAGGCATGTGGGTGATGTGCGGGGACTTTAACCTCACCAAAAATTTACAGGAGAGAAGAGGTAGATCTTGGTGTACTCGGCTTATGACTTTATTCACGGACTTGCTGAACGACCTGGGTATGATTGATTTACCTTTGGGAAACCAAAATTTTACTTGGTCTAACATGCAGAGCAACCCCACCCTCGCAAAACTGGATCAATTTCTAATCTCTACTGAATGGGATCAAGTCTTCCCGCTGTCTAAAGTGGTGGCAATTCCGAGATTAACTTCTGATCACTCCCCTATCCTACTAACCACCAGCGACAGATTGGCTAAACGGATTTTCAGATTCGAAGAGGTCTGGCTATTTAGAGATGATTTTTGCAATGCGTTACCAACCTGGTGGATGGAGGTGTCGGACAAGGGCTCTAGTGTACTCACCTTGGTCGCTAAATTACGACATTGCCGTAAGAGAATCAAAGAGTGGTGCTCTACGAACTTTTACAGTATTTTAAAGATTAAGAAGGACTTATCGGATGAGATTCATCAATTGGACATCCTAGAGGAATGCCAGAATCTCACTCTCAGTCAGCAAGAGAAACGTAAATTGCTCAATATGCAACTTCAAAACGTAGTCGCAGAGGAGGAGACACTATAGAAAACTCGAGCTAGACAACAGTGGCTGAAGGAAGGTGATGGTAACACAAAAATTTTCCACGCGACGGCAAACGGGAGAAGACGCAAAAATGCCATTTTTGCGGTGGAGGAAGCAGGACGGACGTTATACAGGGAAGAGGAAAAACGGGAATATTTCTATAATAAGTTCAAAGAGATATACGCCCCGGATACCTGTAACAGCGCTTTGACTGGGGATTGGAGTAATCTATTCATGGATAGGACCATTTCCAACCTTGACCAACTTACTCTACCTTTCTCTGTGGAAGAGATTAAGAAGGCTACTTTTCAGCTCGGTGCAGACAAATCTCCGGGACCGGATGGGTTCAATTTGCGGTTCTTCCAGAAATTCTGGGACGTGATTAAGGATGATCTTTTTAACATCTTTCGCGACCTGTTTGACGGCTCTTTAAACACTGGCCCTTTGGATTATTCTTACATTTGTCTTATCCCCAAAAAAGAAGGAGCAAATTCCGCGAATGATTTCCGACCTATCAGCCTTATCAATAGCGTGCAAAAAATTATCTCTAAGGTGCTCGCAAATAGGTTAGAAGGGGTAATGAATGATATCATTTCCCCAACGCAGTCTGCATTCCTTAAAAGTCGGTTCATTTTGGACTCCTTTGTCACCGCCAATGAAATCGCATGCTGGTGCTCAAAAACTGGCGTGGAAAGTGTGGGGATTAAAGCGGACTTCGAAAAAGCATATGACCGAGTGAGTTGGGTCTTTCTAAGAAAAGTTATGATATGGCTTGGGGCAAATCGTAAGTGGTGCGAGTGGATCGATCAATGCATTTCCAAGGCTAAAGTAGCGGTCTTGGTCAATGGAGAACCGACTAAATGGATTAAGACAAAAAGGGGACTGCGGCAAGGTGATCCCTTATCCCCGTATCTCTTCTTACTGATAGCTGAGGGTCTAGCCAGAATGACAGAACAAGCTGTTCGAAATGGCCTGTTGAGAGGTGTAGGACCAAACGATAACACTAAGATAGCTATCCTACAGTATGCTGATGACACTTTTTTTCTGCGAAGCTAAAAGAAAGCAGGTACGAAATCTCCTTTTCATTTGGCAAGCCTTTGAATGGGCGTCAGGACTAAAGATTAATCGTTGTAAGTCGGAGCTATTCTACATGGGAGAGAATACCAACCTGGGCAGCAGACTTGCGACGATACTGGGATGTAAACTAGGGTCCTTACCGATGCGATACCTTGGGCTACCATTGCAGATTGGTCGCTTGAAAAAGGAGGACTGGTGGGTCATTATTGGTAAAATGGAGAAACGGATCGAAGGATGGCAATCTAAACTACTCTCACAAGGGGGTCGGCTGGTACTCGTGAACTCTGTCCTTTCGAATCTGGCTTTATACTTCTTCTCAGTTTTCAAAGCACCAAAATGGGTTTTACGTCGTCTAGAAGGGCTACGAAGGGCTTTTTTCTGGAAAGGAACTACAACAGTCGTGGGGGGTCAGTGTCTTGTACAGTGGAAATCAGTGTGTAGAAGCAGAAAGGAGGGAGGATTAGGGGTCAAGGATCTAGAAACCATGAACATAGCTCTCCTGGCTAAATGGTGGTGGAGGTTCTTTTCAGAGAGGAATCATCAGTGGGGCGATCTTATCAATGGGATATATTACCATAGGAGGAAACCACTTTCGGAAGGCCAATCGTTCAAACCATACTCGTTCTGGTGGCGGAGTGTCCTCACAACCAGAGAGATCTTTAAGTGCGGAATATCCTTCTCAATCGGGGATGGAAAAAGGGTAAATTTCTGGAACGACATCTGGTGTGAACACCTATCCCTCCGCAATAGATACCCGGGAATCTTCGAGAGAGTCACTAGCAGAAATCTTAGAGTACATGAGTGTTGGAACGGGAATGGGTGGAAGTAGCGTAAGATACTGTCAGGGTTCTCTCTTACTTCGCAAACTGATTATACCTTAGCCCAACATCTTATGGAGTCCATTGACATCATGACCCTTAGTAACAGTCAGGATGAGGTCAGGTGGAGATGGACGCGTTCAGAAACTTTTTCGGTGAAACGCTATATCTGTTCCTTCAGGATGGTGGAGTATCCGTTAAAAGGTTTGATCGTATGTGGAAGATGCGATCCCCGCTCAAAGTTAAAATTTTCGTGTGGCTACTCCTGAAAAATAAGGTGCTCACTTTGGACAATCTCCAGAAAAGGGGTTGGAGCGGTGAAGAGAGTTGTGTCTTCTGCTTAGAGGACACGGAGACTGTGGACCACTTATTTGCTGATTGTTCTAGTACCACGGCTCTTTTGGAAGGACTTCTCCCAAACAAGCGTCTTTACCGTTATTGCTCGTCCGTGAAAGGAATTTGGGAAGCGAGCAGTAATAAGCGGGGAGTACAGGGGGGTAGAGAATTGGCGCTCATCTCTGCAACGTGGTGGGTTATCTGGTTAGAGCGGAACAGAAGAATTTTCGAGAAGGTAAAACGCCCCATGGGGTCCTTGCTGTCTGAGATCAGATCCCTTAAGGAGTTATGGCGCCTTTGTCCATGTAGTAAGTCAAGTTGAGTTTTTTTTTTTTTTTTTTTTTTTTTTTTTTTTTTTGGTGGCTTTTTTGCTTTTTCTCTGCGAGGCCTTGGCTGCCTCACTTTGTAGCCCAGTTCATCTTCTAAATGAATGAAGCGGTAGCACGCTACCTTCTCTCAAAAAAAAAAAAAAAAAAAAAAAAAAAAAAAAAAAAAAAATTTCACCCGGAATCACTTGTGTGAATAAATTTCATATAAATGAAAAGCTATGACACTAATAACAAGTAAGAAATTTCAACCCATTAATTTGGTAGTACAAATACATGTTTTATTTCAGTAACATATGCATGCATTACTATATATCATGCCAGATAATAATATATATGTAGAGCATGCATTTAACGAAGGTAGTTACTGATCATGGCATATATGGTCTGCAGGAGGGTGAGAACAAAAATCGTGATAGCAGTAGATACAGAAAAAGTCGCCAGCGGGTACGGGAAGTACCGGCAAATGATGCTGCCCCAAAATCGACTCATTCCGCGGTTGTGGTGAGACATGACCTGATGGCAAATGGCATACAAATCGCTTGGCATACGATGGTTTTTAGTCAATTTGCTCAAGCATTCGAAGAGATAAACGAGATCTTTGTCGGTCACGGACGAGCTCACTAAAATGCCGCGTTGCCGAAGCAACTTCACATCTTCCTCGCTTTGCAACAAGTTCCGCATAAATACAGAAAAAACCATGGTGCAGCGACCCCGCCTTGAAGATTGCATCTCGAAGGCAATGAGGTTGTGGAAGATGAAGCTGCTATAGTCGCGGATGTGTAGCTCTGGGATGTCGAACACCCGAATAATGGGTGTAAACCTACGTCCTCGAAATGTGATATCCAGTGAGCTGCCGGACGTCTTCTTTTCAAACATCGTTGCGGATTCTCCAAGTTCCATCGCATTAGGGATGTGGCGTGCCCAGTCAATAGAATCTAGCTGCTGAGGCGACAAACTACTTAGTTCGATGTACTTGTTCTCTGGGACCCGAGACCAGTGGAAAAGATCGAGCAGATGTAAGAACTCGGGGCGACTTTTCTCGTCCATGCAACGTTGGGCGGACCTTGGATGGATTGTCGCGAAGAACTCGAGAGCATACTCATGGAGGGGCTTATCCGGCTTGAGCTCATTAAATAGCTCCTCAATCACAAAGAAAGGGATTTGGTTATCGAGGATCAGCAGATCAGGCGCGATCTCGTCTTTGTTGAATAAGATGTCGAGAACTTTCGTCTTGTTGTCTCGGAACAGCTTAAGCGGCTTTGCAGTATTTGTAGGTATTACTGGCATCAGTATATAACCTGTCGGTCTTTTACGTATCTGGATGGTCAACATAAATAAGATGAAGTAGCTATCGAGTAGCAGCATCTCCGCGAATCGTTTGTAATTGTTGTCGTATTTAACGTGCAAGCTTTCAGGTTCAAATCGTTTGGATTTTTCGTCATATCTAATGCGGAAGCTCTCAGGTATATCTACTTCGGAGTAGCGGCTGCAGGCATTTGCTACTTGATTTCTTATCTTCCTGAGGTAGCGCGCCAAGTCTTCGGACTTGAGATCGTACAAATAATTCACGAAGTACACAAACATCCATTTTACCTTGTTGGAAATGCTAATCTTCTTCTGCCGCCTATGAAATGGCCCTATCGACACCACGATCGGCCGAGAGAACTCCCCTGCTGTCACCAACCTTGGCCGCGAGATCTCCTCACGCAGCGTGAACTTGCACATCTCAGGTTCTTTGTCGTCCTTGAACTGCCAGGGCCACCGTAACGAACCTCCGAATGTGCAAATGATTTTGTTCTCCACCTCTCTAATCCACTCCTCCTCCACATTCGGTTTGCTAGGAATCCCTTCTTTGTCATCCATTCTTATGCTGCAATTTGTGTATATATACATATACATATACAACCCAATATATAATATCCACTCAACAAGAAATTTGCATTGTAATGAGAAAAATACCACATGCCCCTTACCCGTCCCGGACTCTACCTGGACCCGATAAAAAATAGATAGTATACGGGTAAAAAATTATCCATTAATAAATTTCGGAGAAGGTGCCGAATTCTACCCGTGCACTGGAACGTGTGAGACTCTTGATGGCAGACTGGCGTATGCTTCACTGACTGCTGTCCCCTAATTTTTTCGGTCGTTATTTAGTCTTTTAGTTTTTTTTATATTTTCTTTCTGGCCGCTTTCTTTTGTACCCCGTTGCGTTTCGGAAGCCCCGACTGCTTCCATTAAGCCTAATTCATGTTCCTAATGAATGAAGCAGATAGCTTGCTACCTTTTTTTCAACAAAAAAAAAATTTCGGATATGGGTCCGGATACTTTATATCCATTCCCAACTTGGACCCGACCCGAACCCGATATTTTAATAGATAGGGTTCAAAATAGGTTTAAAATTTGGACCCAGACCCGGACCCACTGAAATACCCCATAGTATGACTTAATAGATGAGGAGTCTCTGTATATTTTCATGCTAGTGAAATCCTAACCTTTCTGTTTACTTTTTTTTTCATTCCTTTTTTTTTTACTTTTTATTTTTTTTAATCCTACCCACTCTGTTTACTGCTTAAATCTTTATCTCCAAACAGGGGTCTCTATTTATTGTCGGAGATTAAAAAAAAAAAGAGGGAAAAAATCAAAAAAAAAAGCATGGAAAGTGATGTACCTTTCTCGTATTGAAATATTTTTGTTCTTTCTTTTACACGAATTTTATTAGACTAAGTGCAACCCATTAGAACGCAAGTTTTTTATAGTGAGAAATTTATTGTTTGTCTATAGACGGTTTAATAAAGTCTATAAAATATAGGGGCAATTACTTATACCCCTGAAAAGTTTTCGACTTTCTTATTTATCCCTCTTAGAAGGCTAATATTAAAAATTCCTTTTTAACGTCCCAAGTTATTTCAAATATAACTTAGAATTAAATTCTTTTAGTAATTGGTTAGAAACAACCGTTATCTCTGTGAAATTATTATTTTGTCCTTTCAAATATATCCTTCTACCGTCACCAACTTTTTTTATTTGTCCTTAACTTAGCACAAAAGAAGTATTTTGATTTTTTGTCTTTTCAAATATACCCTTCTACTATCACCAACTTTTTTTATTTACCCTTAAGTCAGGGGCAAAAGAGAAATTTTGATTTTTTAAAACTTTGATATAAATTTAACCCGAGTTTAATCCGAGATAACTTAACGGATACTAGCAGCGGGGATATTTTTGAATAACGGAGAAATATATGAGAGGTATACTTGAAACAAAAAAACATAGGGGTATATCAAATATTTTGAAAGTTTTGATTGGTAGATAGGGGTGGAAACGAGTCGAGCTTGAGCGAGCTTATATCAGTTCAAGCTTGGCTTGAAATTAATTTCGAGCCTAAATATAGGATCAAGTTCGACTTGAAATTAATTCGAGCCGAGCTCGAGCAGCCTAACTTCGAGGCGAACGAGCTCTAGCCTTAAACGCGCGAGCCGCTTGAAATTCTTACACCATGCAATTTATAGTTTAATTTTTATAAATATTATCTAAAATTTGATATAAAAATATGTCTAATAATTTAACATACAAAATAATTGTATAAAATACGATATTATAATATTAAGAAAATTAATTTAGGGGAAGCGATACTGCGAGGAAGTGAAAGAGAGGGAGATAGAGAGTAATTAGAGTAGGATTTTCCTGATTTGATTTTGTGAGCCAACAAATATTCCTAATAACCTAAACTCTATATACATATAATTAATATACATAATATATATTATTATATATAATTAAAATATATATTATATATAATTATATATATATATATATATATATATATATATAGAGTAGGGCTATTGTGCTATTAATAGCACAATAGCCCATGTGCTATAAGCTTTTTAACCACCCATCAATTTTGATGGGTGGTTAGAATGAGAGAGAGGAAAGAAATTGGAAAGAAATTGTATGTCTCAATTTCTCTTCTCTCCAATTTCTTTCCTCTCTCTATATATATATATATTCAAGCTTTTCGAGCCTAATTCGAGTGAACCGAATAATACTCAAGCTCGGTTTGAAATATATTTCGAGTTTTTTTTTTCTGTTCAAGCTCGGCTCATTTAATTTCGAGTCGAGCTCGAGCGAGTCAAATACCGAGCCAAACGCAAGACGAACACGAGCCAGCTCGCTCATTTGCCAACCCTAGGTGAATAGGAAATTATCCCTAAAAAATATATGCATACGGGTATCCATACCCGATCTAGACCCAATCCGTGCCCGAACCGTATCCAGTCTTAAGCGGGTAGTATACGGATAGTCACTATTCAGACCCACTCAAATAGACCTGATGAGTATATTAGTAATTTAAATACCCAAATCCAGACCCGACCCGAAGTTATATGGATAGGATATATTTTTTTTTTCTTACCTATTTTATTTTTGGTACAGTATATCAATTATGCAGATCCGATCCGGTCTATAAAAACCTTTAGCTTTAACTTGTAGATATAGGGTAGTAAATGAAAACGATTGTATAAAGCAAAAAAAAAAACACTTGATGAATGTGAGAAAGATAAGGGAATAGAAAAGTGTTATGACAGTAAAAGTGATTTTAGCCTTGTTGGTTTTTTAATCGGGTTTCGGGTCGCCCATGATGGGCAAATCCGACCCGACCCATTAAGAGGTGGTTTTTATTAGTCGGTTGAGAAACCATCTACCACTACGTGCGGTTACCAACTGAGAAGAAAAAGAGGAAGTGTGAAAACACTTCTGACGCTCTCTATGAAAAGAATCTCTTCCCAATTACTCTTTCAAGAGAAATAAATTACTCTCTCTTTTTAGAGGTTTTGACATTTGGGTTGTGGAATTAGTGTAATTTTCATTTCGTGATCTTGCATTTGATCCGTTGGAGCGAGTGGTTTGGTTTGATCCTACTTCATCACGGTCTAGGAATCGCAATTGAGGTATGTTAAAAATTAATATTAATCATCAAGCCTGTTAATAGCCTCACCCACCAAAGCACTCTCTCTCTCTCTCTCTCAATTAGCTATTTGATAAAGTTCAGAATCAAATTTGGTAATAGTAACAAATTTTTATCAGATTCAAATTCCAATATGGTTTTTCTTTGGATACGAAGTCAAATTCAGATGCGGATTTGGATATCCACATTCAAATATGTTGTTTTTTAGCCTGTAGAATAGAAAAAGAACTAAAAACATAGTGTATAGGTGATTCAAACTTTTGTCTTTTATCTCTAAAATAAAGACTCCGATAAATTAGGAAGTCACTCATGTGAAAAGCTTATTACAGTGAATTTACAGAATTATGAAACCGAAGGCCAAATTCTTATAAAAGTTTTTTTAAATTAAACTATTCTAAATATCTAAAATATATATTTTAACTAATATGACTAACAATTTCTTGCTGTAGCTATTTAAAAACTTGAAAATTCAATTCATATCCGTATTAGCCCCTGATCCAAATTGTATCCTAATTCTTTTTTATCACATATGATTAAGAAATTTAGTATTCGTTTAATATTCGTGTCTAGATATTTATGAAATATCTAATTGTATTCAACCAATCTCGCCAAAATCTGGATACACCTTTATTGTGTTAGTTTGCTTTCACTTATCTGCGACAAAACTAATTACTTAAAATTAAATTTGGTCATTATTTACTGACTGAATTTGCTGAGATTCGATAAGTTCTAATTAAGACTTTGTTTTGTTCGGATATAAATTTCGTTGGTGTAATTTTTTATTTATTCTTCAAATAGCTTACTATTCCAAGATAGACAAGAATCAAAGCAAAATTGTATTTGGTTTATTAAGATGTTATTCTCAGAAATAGCTGAAATTGTATTTGATTAATTTTGTGAAATAGTAAAGAATATTGAGAAAACATGATAGTTAAATTTTAAAGATGCCAATTTTACCGTTACCTTATTTTATTTGTCGATGACATGTACCTTGAAGGCAAAGATGTTAAAAAAATATCTTGATTGAAGCAAGAGTCGAGTAAAGTCTTTTCTATGAAGAATTTAGGTCCTACAGCAAATCTTAAGCATGAGAATTTATCATGATCGAAAATATAGAACACTACAGTTATCATAAAAGAGGTATATCGAAAAGGTGCTTGTAGAATTTGGTATGTTTAGTGCTAAAATTTTTGGTTTACCTTACTTCTCATTTTAATTGAGTTCCAAGTAATGTCCATCAAGTAGTTAGACTCCTTAATTGATACAAATACTAAAGATTATAAAAGATTAGGGATCAGCAATGAAAATTAACTCTCGAAGAAAAATAAGGACGAAGAAAATAAGAAGATAATAAGCATTCAGTATGGCGCACAAGCTTTTACTTCTCTGCAAACTAGCCTTTTGCGTCGAAGAGAACTCTCTTCCAAAAGCAATAAAAAAAAAAAAAAAAAATTTCTACTTGCACACCCCAAAAAGATGTGTAGATCTTACACCCTTCGTTGTAAAATTCACAAAACTCAAATAGTTTTCAATAAAACAAACAAACAAGTTGATATGATAAGTAAAAAAATAATGACTTTTGGATGAAGAGGGTGTAAGATAGTACACCCTACTTTGGATATACCAGTAGTATTGCTAAAAAAAAGGTTGATTATACTTTTGGTTCTCAAACTATCATGTGTGTCACATTTTAGTCCTCAAACTTTAATTTATTGTAATTTTCGACCTGACTTTTAAAATTATTACAATCAAGCCCCACAATCTAATTGAGGTGGTAACGGTGTTGTGATTGATGATGCAATAATAGTAAAATGCTAAATCAGTTTCATAGCGAGGGCTCGCCAATATTTAGCCAATTATATTAAGTTATAGGACTTAATTATAACAATTTATAAGATTCGAATCAAGGGACATGCACGTACTACAACAATAAGAAAACATTACCTATAATTCTCGAGCAGTTCCTCTATCCTTCTAATGAAATAAGTGGCTTTGCTCCCTTCTCAAGCAATATACTAGTTAACCTCTCTCTCTCTCTCTCTCTCTCTCTCTCTCTCTCTCTCTTTCTATTTATACTAATAAAAAAAGAAAATGAAAATGACAATTTCTTTTATGTATCCCTTCAAAAGGATAAAATTAAAAAAAAAGCTTGGTGAGTATTCGCTTTGGCCCCAGCACGTGAGAAAACAAGCGCGATTGAGTCAATATTAATACACTTGTCGGTGGGTACAGTAGAGAGTAGGGGTTATTCGAAAATATCCGTATCCATATTCGATAATATTCAGATCTGGATAGAAAATATCTGGATCCAGTCGGATACGGATACAGATATAATTTTAGAGAGTTAAATTTTTTCGGATATCGAAAAAAAATGAATATGGATATAGTTATCCGGACTTTAGTATTATTATTTTTATGTTCTTTATATTTTTGGATCCGCCCGATCTAATTTCGCCTGCCCGCCCCACCCAAATTTCTTTCCTCCAGAGTCGATCTTTCTTGTCTACTGCTCTAATTTATTGCCAATCAAGGTATGGAGGGATAATTAATACATGTGAAAAAATAAGGTGATTTTTTTATATTATTCGATTATTTTATAATAAGTTATATATTAAAATTACATATTTTATATGTGAAGAAATATAGTTAGGAAACAAAGTAGAAAAATAAAATAATTTTTTGTGTATGTACATATTAATATATATTATTATTTGAATATATATTCGAGCCATATTCAAATCTAAAAAAATATCTGACCATATCCAAATTCGTTTTTAGCGGATATAGTAATAAAAATTTAGCATCCAACATATATCTATATCCGAATTCGTATCCGGAAAAAGAATATGAATGCGGATATAGTTTCGTCAAAGATCCGACCATATCAGATCCATTTTCACCCCTACTAGAGAGACTCTTCCAGAGTGAGCGAGAGAGGTTGAGAGGAAATTAAACGAATTATTTTGTACAAAGTATATATAACGCATAGAATACAATCTTGAGCCAATTGTACTATTGTGTCAAGTAAACTGATAGAGAGCCAAATTAGAAACAATACTAGTGTAGGGCCCGCGCTTCGCTGCGGGTAGATAATATTTTTAAAAATTATTTCTCAACTGCATATAACCAAATAAATTATTTATAGTTGCAGCGCTTTCTACTACGTCCAACTAAACAGGATGAATGTAATTGCAACCGCTGCATTTTCAACTGCATAAATTTCCAACTACACTGCATTTGTAATTACTTCAAACCAAACGGTCCCTTAATGCACACTAATACTCTATACACCGTACAGTATATTAAATAATTCGTGCAATATCTGATGATTGGTACTGCAATATAATATATGATATAATTTTTATAATATAAAAATATCTAAATAAATTATTGTACTATAAAAATTATCTTTTATACTTATTTTTAGAGTTGGTTTACGGCGCCGGTGCGTCCACAATTTTCTTCGACACATGGCGCTTCATCATTGGCTCTTGTGGTAAATAGGGAGGTGGCACTTTCAGGAGCTCATTAGTTGATGTGATGGTATTGAGAAATAATATATTTATATTATTTATATAGATGATAAGTTTATATTGTAACGATGCTTTCTTTTAAAAACAAAAAAAAAATACAAATATAAAGATATTTGATTGCAGGGACGAAGCCAGAAATTAAGGTTGGTGGGGGCCAAAATTTAGATTTGATAAAAAAAAATTTGATCTCGGATAGTAAGAAAAAAAGTTTATCAGATTCACTGATCACCTATTGCTAGCAACAGTAGCGACAGTGTGCTCAAGGAGGAGCAAGACTGTAAGAGCTGAAGAGAAAGGGCCAAAAAATTTGAAAAAAAATTGGGACACAAATTTTATTAAAAAAATAATTTGGCCTCCTAAAATTAAAATTTATAATATTTTAATTTTTACTATAAAGAACTTTTATATAATTTTTAAAAGTTTAGAGGGGCCAATGGTCACTGTAGGCCCCTTGACGGCTCCGTCCCTATTTGATTGGACGACTTTTTGAACTTGCTAGTAAACTAATTAAATTTATAGTGAGTTAAGGTAAGTAGTGCATCGTGAAGGGAGATGAGTGAGGATTAATTAGAACTCAATATGCATGCAAGCCCAAAACCAATTGGTTTAAAGGTTCAGTTATTATGATTTATTTTTTTTAAGGATCAATTGCATATAGCTGCTCCTCGTAAGCATATCAAATAGTAAATATATCTGTACAAAGTTTAATTTTTTATTTTTATCCCTACAAAAATTCAGTGATATTCATATTTACCACTCTGGTTTGTTATACCGTTAGAGTAGTGTTTATTTTTTAACAGCAAGTGAAATGATATTTTTACTTCATAAATATATCCTTCCAAAAGTCTTAACTGTTAAAATTATATAGAAATGTCTTTCAAAAAAGATTAATTTAACTCATGTACTAATCAGGATTAAGTATTTTACTCATGATTAACTATATTTTTCTAACGGATTCTAACAATAGGGGTATTTTAAAAATGGTAGAACTTTCGTAAGAAAAAAATAAAAAGTTAAACTCTGTAGAGATATATTTGCTATTCGATATGTAGCGTTTGGATCGGGGATAAGGAGGGGATAATCCCTTATCCTCCCCCTTTATACTCGAAAGCAAATTTTTTATCCGAAAATAGTAGTTCTCGGGTAGCTAGAATAAGCTGGTATAATTATCCCCACCTATACCTCTATTTTCTATATATAACTACTCATTATTTTTCTTATTCTATATTATCTATCCAAACGCTACTTTTCTTATCCCCGGAAACAGCCCAATTTTCATCCAAACTCTATTTTTCTTATCTTCACACTTGTATCTATCCCTAAAATAACTAGTTCTTGTTTATTACTGTGTTTTGATTACTGTGTTTTGTGATTTTGTTCTGTTACTACCCCTAATACTCTAATCGCTACTGTCTCTACTCTCTTAAATAGGGTATATTCCTGTTTAATCAAAAAAAAAAAAAAACTAGTTCTTGTTTATACACGAACCAATGTTAGCGTTTGGATCGGGGATAAGGGGGGATAACCCCTTATCCCCCCTTTTATACCCAAGCGCAATTTTTTTTCCCGAGAATAGTAGTTCTCGGGTATCTAAAATAAGCTGATATAACTATTCTCACATATACCTCCATTATCTATATATAACTACCCACTATTCTTTTTATTCTATATTATCTATCAAAACGCTATTTTTCTTATCCCCGGAAACAATTCAATTTTTATTCAAACTCTATTTTTTTTATTCTCACACTTGTACTTATTTCTGAAATAGTTAGTTCTTATTTATATCCGAACCAAACGAATTAACTTTTTTTAAAAAATTCTATACACTTCTTGATTTTGTCCTTGGCAAAATGCATCAAAACCACCCATGACCCAGCTCTCTCCTCTTAACATCAGAATAAATAGGTGTGAACCATCAGGTCAGCAAAAATATTATTGGAGGTGTGAATCATGAATCATGCCACCAGACATCTCGGTTTCTTCCCATCCACATGTTCCAATCGCATGCCCGCAGCTCATAAATATAGTACCTCTTTCGATTGCCCTTGTGATTGATCAGTGTTGATATTCTTATTAGAATAACTGTAGCAGAAAAAACTTTCTCAAGCACACTGCGATAGATAGAGAGAAAGAGAGAGAGAGAGAGAGAGAGAGATCTCACGGATTAGTGATTTTGTTCGTCAAAGCCAGTGCAGTGCCTGTCTTCCTACTCGAAAATGAGTAGATCTGCCTCGAACTTACTAGTCCGGATCTCCGTGCCGTCAAAGACTAAGTGCAAAAAAGAAAAAAAAAAAAAGAGAGGGATAGACATTCCACAAAAACCTCTGTTAGTTGATTCGCGAATTATTGAAAATCCGAATAAAGCAGTCCGTATGCGAATTATTTTTCAGAAATACAGAATAAAACATGAATTTTTTGGGCTAGCCGAATTATTCGCGAATTATTCCCGAATTATTGAAAATTCGAATAAAAACCTTTTATTTTTATGTTTAAATATAGAGTAACTAATATTTTATGTTTAAGTATGAATTCTTTGTTCGCTCGTCCTAAATCTTTTTTATATATATATTTTATGTTTAATTATGAACTATTTTAATTTCTTTTTTTTTTTTGTTTGTTTATATATCGTAGTGTATAATATAGTTTGCTATTATTTTTTTACTTAATTTACTTTATTTTGTAGATCTTTATTTTTATATTCTTAAGAATATAACTATTTATGCTACTAGCATAAATCTAGAAAAAAAATTTAATTTAATAGCCGAATTCTTGATCCCGAATTTTTAATTGATGAACGTATAATTTTCGTATAAATCGCGTATCCGAATAATTGACGAACCCGTTTTTTAAGCCGTATTTTTCAACGAATTTAAAAATTAGGATACAAATTTTATTCGTATTATATCCGTACCGAATTTTTGCCGAATCCGAATTAACTAACTATGACAAAAACTAAGTATTCTATTACCTTGACCTCACGCAACCCTCCTACTTATAGGCTCTAAGGTACATTGAAGCTACCTGCTAGGATACAAAAAAAAAAAAAACTCCCTACATAAATGCAAACTGAACTCAATGATTGCATATGGCTGGATTGGTGCCCCAGGGACTAGGCCAGACTAAAATTTTCTAAGTACTTGACAGCGCTCTTGCTTCACGAATCGCTTCCCTCACGGTTCTATCACTATTTCGTCCGCTTTTTATAATTTATACCGAAAATATACTTAAAAATAATATAAATATATTAAAAATTATTTTAAATGTATTTATATTATTTTTACAGGCGCATTACCTCTAAAAGACCAAACCAAAATAAAACGGGAGAAGCTCCACTCTCCTTCTAAACGGAATTAGTGGCTTATAATTCCCCTCATAAGCAACAATAATTCCCCTCATAAGCAACATTAGATTGTGGAGATCTAGATCTCTCTCTTTACTAACAAAACGAAAAAGAAAATGATAATTTTAAATGAATCCCCGGCATGTGAGAAAATAGTAGACTTGCTAAGATTCCAAGTTCTTTCAAATATACCTCTAGAGTAAAATTCTATTAGTGAACTGTTTTGAACAACTATTATCACTATGAAATTATTATTTTATTCTTTCAAATGTACTTTTACCGTCACCAGGTTTTCTTATTTGTCCTTAAGTTAGGGGCAAAAAAAGTATTTTGACTTTTTGCACTTTCAAATATACCCTTCTACCGTCACCAACTTTTCTTATTTGCCCTAAAGTTAGGGGTAAGATAGGTATTTTTACTATTTTTTAATTATAGTTGAAATTTAACTCAGATTTAATCCGAGATGACTTAACAGGCACTAACAGCGAGGGTATTTTTGAATAACGGAGAAATATACAAGAAATATATTGGAAAAAAAAAGTAGAGATAAATAAGATATTGCAGATGTTTTGATGGGTATATAGGTAATTATCCCAAAAAAAAGAAAGAAAACGAAAGAGATAATTTTATGAGTATCCCTTTAAAAATAACAAATGTGTTATGCTCTATGGGCACACTAGAGATTCTCTTCTAAGAAGAGAGAAGAGAGAGAAAAATATTTTGCTTATAAAAATATTTCATAGTAGTTAGATTTTAATCTTGACATTATAAGTCACTCTTATCGACACGTGATTTATATTTTTCTATCAATTAAATATTGCCACTTACGCTAGTTTGTAAAGTGTTGTAAAATTTATCTGTAAATATAGTATTTCTCCTAATTATATTATGCAAAGTATGCCCGTGGAGAGTCAAATTAGGAGCAATATGATATTTTATATTAAAATGATGCTTTCAAAAAAAAATTCTTGTACTTCTATACAATGTGGAGATATCTGATTGGATGTTGATATTTTTATCTAGAATAATTGTGATAAAGAAGACTTTCTAAGAGATAGAGAGAGAGAGAGCTTTAGGAAGGAAGCATGAAGGCTTTCATGCTTTAATTTTATTTTTATCAAATCTTTCGTACTTTAGATAACTACTTGCTAATTTGACAAAAGAAAAAAGAAGAGGATTTGGGTCATGCCATTGGCATGGAATTGTTTTACGTCAATATTTTATCAGCATGGTATAACAAAGCAGAACAACTTGTGTTGATACGCACTAAAATCCTTGCATATCCCTCACACTTCTTGTGATTTCTCTGTGCATCAGGTATCTTATCCAGGATCACATGTGTGAAGAAATTTCATATAAATGAAAAGCCACTACACTAATAACCAAGGTTTAAAGTGTCGTGGCACGGGGGCGTGCCGCTCTGTCCCTGGCACGGTACGGCACAGGTACGCTTCCGTGTCGACACGTGGTATGCTTGCATGCCGATGGATACGCATGACCTTCTACTGGCACGCTTTGGCACGGACTTATTTCAGTTTTTTTTGTTCCAATAAACTCTTATAATATTATTTTGAAAGATTTAATCAAATAATTATGAATATTTGTTATGTATAGCTTACTATACTAATCAATTAATATACTTGTAAAAAAAATTTGTATGTAAAGTATAACTATACCTGATGCAGAATAGAAATTTTTACAAAGATATATTTCTTTCTTTCTTTTGACCATATTACAGTCTTTCTTTTATAAAATATAAAAAAATAATTTTTAAGATAATTTTTAAAAGTATTTGAAAAAATTATTTTTTAATTAATTTTTTCAAAAATTTAGTAGATCTATCAAAAAAATTAAACAATAAATTATATGACAAATAAATTAAATAAATTTAAGTATCAATTGATTTAATTTAGCTTTTAATTTTATCAGTATTTTTAATCTTGTAGCGCAAAAATAAAATTTTATGTTTGATGTGCCTCAAAATTTATTTACTGAGTTCGATTTTGTTCCCCTAATTCGCCAAAAATTTCGTGGTGCGACAAATTTTTAAAAATTAATTTGTGAAAGAAAAATGGATGTCTGTGGTGGAAGTGGAGGCCCGAGCCCGCAGCCCACCACTGACATCCGAGGGAGGTGCGGGGGCTTCGCCCCCCGCGGTATGGATCGGATATATAAATTAATAATTTGCCCGTATATTGATAAACAAAAATATTAAATAATAATTTTTTTGAATTGCCTAACAAGTAGATATTTGATTTGCAATATCTTTGAGGGGGTGTGGGGTACCCAGAATATTTCGGGTATTCCAAAGAACAAAACAAAGGAGAAAAAAAAAGCAAAAGGCAAAAAAAAAAAAAGCAAAAAAAAAAAAAGCAACGCCGGCACGCTGGCACGCAGGAGCGTGCCGCGTTGTCTCGCGCAACACGCTCCTGCGTGCCGCGGCACTTTCCTGCGTGCCGCGGCACTTGGGGGGGGGGGGGGGGGACGGGGGGGTCCGAGACCCCCCCTTGTACCGTGCCCCCTTCTTGGGGGCACTGGGGGCACGGTACGTGCCGGCCCGTGCCGTACGGCACTTGATTCCTTGATTAGGATGTCTTGTGCCGGAGGCACTGCAAATCTTAAACATTGGAGACGGAGACGGAAAATTTATGACACATTTTAAGTTTGGGGTAAATTGCACTTGGCCTACTTGTCTACAAATGTTGCCGTATGGGTTAGATAATGTCTAATTTATATCCATATCCATTACATCAGATCTGAATACAATTCTAACAGCTACACAAAAATTCCAACAACGGAGATACAATTTTAACAACCCTGCAAATCCTAACAATCCACACACTTATTTAAACAAAAATTCTACAATCCTAACAACTCCAGAAAAATTCCAACAACCTACACAGAAAACCCACGAACAACAATGACAAAATAAAAACTATAAATTATTCACCATTTTCTAAATGTTGTGAATGATTCATCATTTTCAGTAAACAAAATGAAAGTTATAAATAATTTCACCATTTTCTAAATGTTGTGAATGATGCATTGTTTTCAACGAACACGGTAAAAAATTTACCGTTTTTATCGAACAAGATGAATGATTCACTATATTTCACTTCTCCCTCCAACATGACACGGAGTTAGACAAAGGATAGTTTGCCGATTAGAATTTGACAGAATTATTTAGTAAATTATAAACTTTTTTAAGAATTATTATGAAAAAAATTCGTTCTTAGCTTTTATATATATATATATATATATATATATATATTATATATATATATTTTAACTAATTGTGTTTGTCTCTAGCTGCGGGTGGATTTGTTTTCCTAACAAAAGTGTAAACAGATGCATTTTTTCTAATTTTGGGCAAAATTTACCTTCATGAACAGACATATTCTTATTCGTTTGGTTCGGGTATAAATAAGAACTGCTTATTCCAGAGATAGGTACAAGTGTGGGTATAAAAAAATAACGTTTGGATAGATAATATGGAATAAAAAAAATAGTGGGTAGTTATAGATAGAATACTAAAATATAGGTGGGAACAGTTATACCAGCTTATTCCAGGTACCCGAGAACTACTATTCTTCGGGTGCGAAATTTGCGTTTGGGTATAAAGGGGGATAAGGGTTATCCCCCCTTATCCCCGAACCAAATAGTGTAAATAAGTATATGGTACAGGTGCGGCCAAAAAGCAGTGTGTCATGTCGTGCTCATATATGCCGACCACAAAAATACTTGTGTACCAGCATACTGTGGCACAAAACATTTATTTGTTTGGCGCCAATACATTCTAATTGCTTATTATATATTTTTATTAAATATTTTACAGATACATATTAATTTCACAAAAAAATAAGCTTTTGAGCTGTGCCATCGGCTTGTGGTTTGCATCGTGTCAATATTTGGTCGGCTTGAAGAAATTTCATTAAATGAAAGTCACTGCAAACACAAAACCATTAGTAACATAGGATGTTACATGTAAACAATATCCACCATTCCATAGTACAATTCATTTTTTATTTCAGTAATATATGCATGCATTACTATCATACTAAGTAGCATGTATAGGATTCAACTATGGTAGTAGCTGAGCATATATAGAATATACAGTTTGAAGGAGGGTGAGAACAAAAAGCATGGCAGCAGCAAATATAGAAAGAGTCACCAGTGGGTTGGGGAAGTACTGGAGAATGATGCTACCGCAAAATTGACTCATTTGACGACTATGGTGAGACAGGACCTGACAGTAAACGGCATATAGATCGCTTGGCATTTGATAGTTTTCAGTCAATCTGCTCAAACGCTCAAAGAAATCGATGAGTTCGCTGTCGATCATGGACGAGTTCGCCAAAATGCCATGTCGAACTCGGGACCTCGGGTACCAACCATCAAGCCCTTTGCCACTTGCGCTAGCTAGGGACAGTCGATAATAAGTCTGGGATGTTGAGCACCCCGATAGTGGGTATAAGCCTACCTCTCCGAAATGTGTGAGCTGTCGCACGTCTTCTTTTCAAACATTATTGCATATTCTCTAAGTTCCATCGCGTTCGGAGTATAGCACGCCCGATCAATAGAATCTAGCTGATGATGTGATGAGCTAACTGCATCATACTTGTTCTCTCGCCTTTGCGACCTTGGGTGGACCTTGGTTGTATTATTATCTTGAAGAACTTGAGGGCATACATACTTATGGAGGGGCTTGTCCAACTTGAGCTCCTTAAACAGCTTCTCGATCACGAAGAAGGGGATTTGGTTATCGAGATCAACAAATCCAACATCACACCGTACCCCCTTCTGAACATTTTTCGTTTTTCGAGGGGGTAAAGTGTAAATTTTTTAATGACAGGAGAAAAGATGAAAAGACGGGTATTGACAGGAAGATTTTCTATAATTTAGCCTATATTTTTAGTTGTCAAGTAAACACTTTAAATATAAGCATTGCAGGTAATCCTCCGCTCATTCTATAACTTTTAATATACAAAATTTTATTTTAAAAAATTAAAAGTAAACGCGATATCAAATTATATTATATTACTCTGATTTCATGTTTTTTAGATGGCAATTGCGGCTATGACTTTGGAGCATTGATAGTTTTCACATTCGAAGTCGGATCGGATCGGATTTTAGCGGATCCTATAATATCCGATCCGTTTTCACCCTTCTCTCCTATCCTAACCGGGGACTCTCCACGCTCTCCCCACCTCTCCTCGCAAATGAGAAAAAATAAAAATAAAAAAAACGCAAAAAGAAAATTAAATAAAAATAATAAAAAAATAAAAACTCTGCTTTTGGAGGGTAAAAATGGCGTCGATAGCCGCTGCGGCAACAATTCCAGCCTCATGTAATTATGTAGGATTCTTTCTACTTTTTTCCCTTTTTTTTTTTCAAAGTGTTTACAATTAAGGCCTTGTGTTGTATTTTTCATTTATTATTATTTTTTCCTATTGTGCTTTTTGTTTCAGGTTCATAATTTCTATCATTATCATCTATTTTTTGCTGCAATCAAGCCCCACTCGTCGAGAATTATCAGAGTTACTCAATGTCATGTTCATCAAATAAGCAATAAAAAATCACATCATAGCAAAATTAAGAATTTAAATGGTTTTTTAAGGGCTATGGTGCAAAATGGCAATTACATCCTTGAGCCATCAATAGTAAGTTCTTAGCCTTTATATCTTCGCATACATATAATCTTGCATATCTGCTTGTCTTTTTTACTAATTACTTTTGATTCTTTTTGGCAGCGAGGAATTGTGCTCGACATCGAGGGAACAACAACTCCGATATCATTTGTTACTGATGCTCTATTCCCCTATGCTCGAAACAATGTGCGGAAGCATTTAACTTCGACATACGACAGTGCAGAAACAAAAGATGATATTAAGCTACTGTGCGAGCAAGTAAGATAAGATTATGACGCATTAGTGTTGTTCGAACATAATTATCATCTCTGAGTACCTTAATTGGACTTCTTGTTTTCTGAATCGAAGTTGTGAGCTATGAATTATTAATTCTCTGTTGAGTATTTAGATCTCGACATATCATGTCCATGTTGCAGAATCGAAAGGAGTGCATAAATTGATAAATAATCTCCTTAATTTTCAATATTTTTTGTGTTTACTACCCGATTTCTGACAGGTAGAGGACGACTTGAAGCGAGGGGTTTCAGGGGCAGTTCCAATTCCACCTGATGATGCCCGAAAAGAGGAAGTCGTCGACTCCTTAGTCGCTAATGTCGAAGCCATGATCAAAGCAGATCGAAAAATCACATCACTTAAACAGCTGCAGGTAGTAACAAATACAACTTGGTCTTAGTAGAGCATAGCTGGCAGCTGTTAGAGATGTCTTATTATTTCATGCTGACATGCAGGGCCATATATGGAGGACAGGATTTCAGAGTAAGGAACTGCAGGGGGTTGTTTATGATGATGTTCCTGAGGCTCTTAGAAGGTGGCATGCTAATGGCATAAAGGTAAATTTATCTTTGGTTTTATGTGCTTTTGTTAAGTGAGTAGTAAGATGATTCATCAAATTGATTCTGCTAATCAAATAATCGGTTTATGCTTAACCAATGTAACCTGCACAATTAAACCAAAACACCATCTAGTATAAACATCAATTTAAGAGTGCTTTGATAATCTAAGACTCTTCAAAAGTTATATTAATTTGAAGCAGCAGATTTGGATGCTTCAGGCAATCAGATACTCTAGAAATGAATTATGATAACAGACAATTATTTGGATGAATCTGCATCAGAAAAGAAGAAGATTCTTCTCAGAAGAGAGCAAGTGTGAGGAATAAGTTCTCTCTTTTTTGTGCAAGAAAAATAAGGGAGAATAACAGCAGCTATTACGGAAATTTATGTTGATATAAATATTAAAAATATCGTTCTTTAGTAACTTAAGCTTTTGGAGTAAAATGACTGTTTCATATCTTTTCACATAGTATCAGAGCAGGAGGTCTCAAATCTCACTTTATTTCCTCTTCAAGGCCACGTTTTGGGCATATCAAAAAAGTGTCGACCAAGACCGCCAAACGTGAGGGGGAGTTTTGAATATAAATACTAAAAACACTGTTCTTTAATAGCTTTAGCTTTTGAAGAAAAACGATCGTTTCACACTATTTAACAGTTCGGTTACTTCAATAGTAGTGTTGAGGTAAAGCACTTTTTTTCATTTCGAAGTTGCCAGTACACAATTGTTTGATGAAAAAAGAACTTCGTTTGACATTCTTTTTGGATCTGCCTATAAAGGTTTACATATATTCAAGTGGTAGTAGAGAAGCTCAGAGACTTATATTTGGAAATACTACTTATGGGGACTTGAGGAAGTACCTGTGTGGGTTTTTTGATACCACAGTGGGGTAATTTTGCAGTTACTTTGATTATTTTAATATGCAATTCCTTAACACTTAATGCTATATCTTTTATGACTCAAAGAGATCGTTTTCTTTTTCCTTTTCTCTGTTTATAGAAATAAAAGAGAAGCGCGCAGCTACTTTGAAATCGCACAGTCGATCGGAGTAGACGAGCCATCTCAAATCTTGTTCATCACCGATGTTTATCAAGAAGCAGTCGCAGCGAAATCCGCAGGTAAAATATACTGCCCCACACTTGTAATGGTTCTCTTCTTTGTTTGTTCAAATCTTATTAGTGTAATTAAAGGCCACATTTTCGCAGATTGCACTTACTGGTATTTCATGGTTCTTTTTCGGATTTCGCAGTTGTATTTTGTTCTTTTTATGCTTCAGTTATTCTCTTTCGAATTCGTAAACTAAAGTAACATATGTTGCATCAAATGTTTCCAGGTCTTCAAGTACTTATCTCGGTTCGCCCCGGAAACGCACCTCTCCCTGAAAATCATGGATTCGAGACTGTGAATTCATTCGCTGAAATTTTGAATTAACTTAAAAAAGCTGTACAAATTTCCTGATGGTTTATTGCTCAGAGTTCTTCTTAGCATTGTATGTAAAACCTTTTTGTGACCAAATTGTGTGTTTTTACTCAATGTATCATAAAATTTTTCTTTACTATGTATAAAACTGCACTTGGATATAACTTTACTGTAGTTTATATTCTTTCACAATGAATTTAATATATTCCGAACTTCTGTAAAATGTATTCATTCAAAAGCTTTCTAAATTCTACATTCAAATATTAAAAAGAGACATTATTACACATTTAGTCCCTAAAGTTTGTCCTATATTTCAATTATCTTAGCACAAACTGCAGGGATGAAATTGTACATTTCACCAATGAGGGCGAAATTGAAATCAAGGTGAAACTTCAATGACAAAATTTCTATAAACTCAAAATATGTTGTCGCGTATACACAAGGACCGATTAGTATTAGCATCAACAACAACATGATTTACCGATAACTTGTTCCTAAGAATACATTTCCATCTCAAGCCACTGTAACGACGTTTGTACCCTTGAAGAGAGAAACGAAAAACAAATGACCAATGTCATTATTACATTTTAGCTTGTCAACCCGCCATTTCGATATCGTTAGATCCATCATCGTCGGTAGGGCTTGATCGGATGCATGCAAATAAATCCTCGATTCGCAGAGGAGAATGACGAGCAGCATACTGGAACAAAACCTAAATGCCAACAAAAAATTAGAAAAGGTAAACTGGAATGAATTGTATCCTTGAACTCATACAACCAGCGAGCACTGTTTCTTTATATACCTTGGAGTGGCTGTCGGCAAAAGCGCGTGCACGATTAGACCTTCCTACAAACTGGAGGTCACTGATCTCCATCTTTCCATCAACAAGCCTCACACTTTCATCTCTAATAGCAAATCGGAGAAGATTTCCTGGGCGTAAACCCGACTACAAAAAGGATCTAACTGTAGTTCAACACCTCAATTGAAAGAGAACAAATTTTGTCCTTGAAAGTTCAACTACAATTTCAATAACGATCTCAGAGGCTTTATTGTAATGATATAGTCAGTGAAGTTTGTGCCACTTAACGGAAAATTAACAGAACACTTAATAATAAATAGAACAAACTTCAGGGACTACATTATTGAATTGAAACATTGAGGGTGTATTATGAGATATTGGGTTCAAACTTTGGGGACTAAATTTGTATCTGACGCAGTAAATAAATCGAATAAACAAATTAAATAAGCAATACGAGGTTAATTAAAATGAATCAGTTGTAAAAGAAAAGAAACAGGCCTTTTATAAAAGAGTCAGCTAAACCATATGGATTGGAAAAAATAAAAGGATGTAAGAGTTACCTTCTGAATAAAGTCTCGATCGAAGCAACCAAAGACATGAGGGGGGTCATCAGATGTAGTTAATTTCCCGTCCTCTTGCAACTCCAAGACAACCTGATTAATCCACGACAAAATATAGAAAACACAAATACTAGTTAGAGTGCACATCAAATGTACAATGCCTCGTGTACAACTTCAACTACAAGTCCATCATGTTTGAACAGAGTGATTGAATGCATGGTGGTAATGTATGTGTACCTGCTGCTGGCTTGGAACTTGTCCTTTGCTGTCGGTATCAAGAAGATACTGGCTACAAGCTCCATCTTTCCATACTAATGCTAAAGGCGTGTTCCCGGTTTGGTGATGTGCTTGCCTATGTACAAACAAAAGATAACAAATAAAGGGAAATTTTTATGCATGAAAGTTCCAAAGGGGGGGGGGGGGGGGGGGGGGGGAGGGGGGGGGGAGCTAAATCATGAGCTCAGAACCACGAATTAAATAGCACAATCTTCATTCCTGTAGTCAGAAGTCTCTAGTTGGATCAATTTTTTCAATTAAATTGGTGAGTTACATGTCAAATAGGGCAGTAATGAAATTATTGTATAATTGGGCACTATGTGCCCAATTCAAATTCGAGTCATATCAAGGAGCCAAAATAACAGTAGTTAGCTTTTACATAATGATCAATATATCTGCAATAAAGCAACGTATATTACTAAAAGAGTCATAGCCAGAATATATATTTTTTTGGATAAATGCACCAGAACACCCTAAATTGTCATGCTTCCGTCATGCTTTTAACCACGGAAACCTGAATATTAACAAGTTCAGAAAAAAGTATATGCACAATCTGCAAGTTTCCAACACCTAACCATATTTCCATCAGTTTTTGTTAACAAACGTCAGACATATGAAAACCAAATGACTACAAAAGGTCCTAAAATCTGGGCTTCAAAAGAATAGGGTAAGATCTAAACTCGTTATGGGACAGTCATGTCCTACGGCCATTCGAGGAAATTGAAGGAATTCTAAGGTAAGTGGTTGATTGAAACAGACAGATCCTTCTGGTAGTTCTTTTAACTTTCAAAAGTTCATGCGGCCAAATGCAATAGCGCTATAGTTCAAGGGGGGCTGATGCATCATCTAGCCATTTTCTTGCTGTTCAAAAGTAAACAAATAGTGACAGTAAAAGATGATGACATAATAGGCAGAAAAAGATTGTCTATCCAGATAGGAAACTGAAATGAGCAGTGTCCTGAGGAACACTGAGATTGTCTATCATCAGTGTTACACTGTGAGATTAGCTACTTAATGACATACGGTGCAAGAAAATGTGTATCTTACTTGTTGTAGAATAGTAGCCCATCCTTGACATAAGGCACAACACCCGAATATGCTGCATGTAGACCCTGTTCAGTGCATTCATATATTGGGACAATGCTGAACCTGTACTTATGATATGTTGATGGAGGATTGCAAGCTCCAGTTTCAGTAAGCTTAGAATTCAACCAAAAGAACCTGAACTCCGCACTACAGTCATACAATGAGTATCCTCGCCAGCAAACCATGTCAATGACATAGTATGTTTGGTCAGGCTGCAATTATTAAATATCACACAAATAAAGATGAGAATAATTAGATAAACAGTTATAAGATATTTACATCCTCCTGCAAGATTTTATATATCCCTACAAAGTCCTACTTTTCGTATGTGAACATAAATGGTCTTGCCTGCAAGACGAACAAAGAAATGCCCCTATCTAATCCGACATTCGGCAATGAATTGATGAGTCCCTAAATTAATCACGAGGGTATTGTTGTATGAAACTGCCTTTTGAGCCGTATATTTGAAAATTCAGATTTAACGGAGGTATATACGTAAAACATCCAAATAATTATTAGTCTAGCAATTGATAAATATCGATAATCAGAAACTCTTGCCCTAAACAACATAGAAAATGAAATCTCACCTCGTGAAATATGCAGTCAAGAATAGAGTAGGAGCTTGATGGTCCCGAAATGTCTTTTGTTCTAGCTCCATTAGGCAAGGAAGATGGAAAATGGTGCAGAACCGAGCCATTACGAAGCCTACTCACTGTTGTACCATTAGAGGAAACCACAAAACACCGTTTCCCAGAGGGCCTCGGAAAGACATACCTACAGAAATTTCCTGTTTACTGTTAATGAACGATCCTATAAATATAGCTGATAAATTTTACTACATATCCTATGTGAAAGTTTCGAGACTAAAACTACTAAAATTAACAATTCAAGAATCAGGATAGCATAGAGACTATCCATACATTTTACAACCTTTTCCATTGTAGTTCTTCAAATCAAGAACATTGAATTCCTACAACTTCAAATACTAATAACACCATCGGTTGTCGAAGTAACGAAAGATAAGCCCTGACTTTGATCAATTTCCTCCAACACCGGATATGGCGACAACAGCGGTTAAATTATAACACTAAATCCCTACAACTCAACAAATATAACTATCAACAGTTATAGAACTACAAAGTACACGACATTTCAAACTAGTATCTTCCGAACCCTCCCAATTCAAATATTACTGCAAAAGCAAAACTTCAAAACCTCATTTTGGCTTTCTCCCACAGCACAAGCCACAGTTATCTCATTTGCCAAACACTCTCCCGCTGCTTCGTGGATTATAGAAGCACTTCGTGCCACATCGGAAGTGTTTTTTGATCTTAAGTTCCCTGCATCTCATCAAAATCTAAACTGCTCAAATCCTTCCATATTTCACTACATTTGGTTCAAATTTATAACATTAAACCCCTACAACCCCACAAATTTAAGTATCAACAGTCCTAAAACTACAAATTACACAATATTTCAAATTAGTATCATCCAAGCCCTCCTGAATCAAATCAATATTAATAAAGGGGACGAAAAACAGCAAACCAATTGCGATCGAGGTCCGGCGGGGCGTCAACCATCCACTCCGGGAGCATGATCTGGCGCGCGAACCACCGCCGCGCCTCGGCGCCCCCGAGCTTCACAGCGCGGGGCGCGTCCAAAACCCTAGCCTCCGGTTCGATCTCCGGCTGGGTCCCCGGCTCAACCTCCGGTTCGATCTCCGGCTCGGTTCGGAGGGGGTCTTCGGAGGAGGGGAGGAGGGAGGAGGCGAGTTGGCGAGCGCGGTGGTGGGAGTCGGCGCGGTGCTGCGATTGGCGGAGAAGCGCGAGCTCGCGGCGCCGCTGCTGGTCGGAGATCGCGGGGCGCTTGTAGGCGCGGCGGAGGTCGTGCGGCGGCGGCGCCATCGCCGCAGATGTAGTCGTCGCTGGATCGTTTAGGGTTAGGGTTAGGGTTAGGGTTAGGGTTTAGGGTTCCTCCTCCTCCTCGGAGCTCTCTCCTCTCTAGTGTAGTGAGCAACAACAATGGCGATGGTTTGGGTCTTCGTTTCTCGGTTAATTAAGTGTTATTTTGAAGGGTTTTTTTTTACTAAATTATATATATTTATATATATTTTTTACAGTTTTACCCTCCATTCCTTTTGAACAGTGAGGAAAATTCAGAATATTCATTTTGATCTGTATGTTGAAATTTCAAAGGATCTTAAAAATATTAAAATTTAATTATAATACTAATTTTAACTTATATAATTATGTGGAAAAAATGGGCTTTTTTAACCCTCAATTTATTAACCACAAAATAAAAAAATAACTTTAAGTTGGTTTAGAGGACAATATGAAATGTCCTACTATTACTCTTTCACTATAAAGCAGTAAAAAAATTGATATTTAAAATAATAATTTATAAATGTTCAATATTATTATTGTCTATATGATTTTATCGAAAAAAAAACTTCAATAACAGTGAATTATCTGTAATATTCTATATTTTTTTTCCTAAATATTCTATCTAGATAATCTATATCATACCTTATTGAACTAAATTTTAATTTTTAATTATTAATTATTATTATTATTAATATATTGAATATTAAGTGTAGTATAAATATACACACGTGGCGCAGATAATAATTTCTCCTAATAACAATGGATTATTATCACACTGCACACAACCGCCTCCCTATCTCTGCTAATAAATTTTTTGCCTGAACTTAGTGTATACATACACTTTATGCACCATGTCTTTATTGTAAAATTGAAATTTAATTTAGTAAAATATGATATAAACATTTCATATGTATATATACATATGAAGAACATGTATTTTACTTCGATTGTCGAAAAGCATCATATGTGAGCATTGATATTTCCAAATCAAAAATTGATAACGTCACATCTGATTTATTATATTTAACCATATTTAAGATTTTTTCGCTCTAATTATTGTGTAAATAAATTATTTTAGAAATATCAATTTCTATAGTATATTTCTCAAAATTTAATAATGAATGTAATACATAAATTAAGAATACATCTTATGAGTTAAATTCTAATTTTAAAGAATTGTATAAATATTGTATCGCATGATATAATGAAGGGCGTTTTGCATTTAGCTTCCTAAAAAAAAAAAAAAAATTTACAAATGATCTTAGCAAATCTATATTTGCATATATAGAGCCCTCTCCTTGCCACGCGAGCGCCATGTTGGCATTTTTAAATTGAACACGGTAATTAAATTATTGTATTTAAACACAGTGATTCAATCACCGCGTTCATATCTACACTCTAATCATTTTTTTAAAACTTAGAAATGATCAGAAATACAGAAAGAAACACGGTGATTCAATTACCGTATTTAAATACGGTGATTGATTCACCATGTTCAACTTAAAAATACCATCTAAGCGCTCGCGTGATAAGGAGAGTGTTATTTATGAAAATATAAATTTATTAGAGCTATTCATTAAAAAAAAAAAAAATTTGAGAGGGCTAAATGCAACAAAAAAAAAAAAAAAAAGGCCCATAATGAATGTAATACATAAAAGGGAATATAGCTATACACCCGGTGCACGCAAACAATTTTCACGTACTCTCCAGTTCCGTAGACCTAAAACCCACACTGTTCACGGTCACGCCCACGGCCCACGTGAGATTCTTTATTGGCCGTTCATCAAATAAATGGTGCGAATCTTAAAGTCATATAGACGGCGGATATAACGTCTCACCGATATCCTCACCAATTTTTTTTTTTTTTTTTTTTTACGTCACGACCGTGTTTATCCTCCGTATTCCGTAATATACAATCCCTCCCCGGATAAAATCTTATTCCCCCCATTCGCCCTTCGCTCCGCTAATCTCTCTCTCTCTCTCTCTCTCTCGTGCGCGCGCTCTCTCCATGGAACCCCATGCCCCGCAAACCCTAGATCTCCAAATCCAAACCCTAGCGGCCGATCCCTCACCGCAAACCCTAGGCCCCCACGCAGACCCCTCCCACGAAACCCTAGCCCCGGGCGGCGCGCGCCAGGGCTCCGTCGAACGATCGGCGGAGAACGGCGCCCACAGCGGCGGCGGCGGGGGCGGCGGGGGCGGAGCGTCCGGGGGAGAGGAGGACGCGAGTAGCCGCCGCCGTCGCCGGAGCCGGTGGGACCCCCCGTCGGAGGGCGACCACTCTGGCGCCGCCACCACCAGCGGCGGCGGCGGCGACGGATCCACCGGCGGCGGCGGCGCCGGGGCTGGGGGGAGGAAGAGGAAGTCGCGGTGGGCCGACGAGGAGCCGAAGCCGGTGGTGCAGCTCCCGGACTTCATGAAGGACTTCACCGCCGATCTCGATCCCGAGGTGCAGCTCCTCAACGCGCGGCTCCTTGAGATCAGCCGCCTCCTACAATCCGGAGGCCCCCTCGACGATCGCCCCGAGGGGGCGCGGTCGCCGTCGCCCGAGCCCATCTATGATAACATGGGGGTCCGGATCAACACAAGGGAGTACCGCGCCCGCGAGCGGTTGAACAGGGAGCGGCAGGAGATCATCTCCCAGCTCATCCGGCGGAACCCCGCATTCAAGCCCCCGGCCGATTACCGGCCGCCGAAGCTCCAGAAGAAGTTATTCATTCCCAAGGACTACCCAGGTTGAAAACCCACAGATTTTTCCCATTTGTGTGTAAAATTAATGAATTATTTAGTACTATGTATTAGTAGAACCCTAAAAAATCACCATGATTTGGCTGTATATTATATAAACATTTCAAGAGATTTACCTAAATTTACTGAATTTTACTGAATATTGAACCTTTCAACCATGCTGAACATAAGCTGAATGCCAATTTGGTGACTTTGCAGGTTATAACTTTATTGGCCTTATTATTGGGCCGAGGGGGAACACCCAGAAGAGGATGGAGAGGGAGACGGGGGCCAAGATTGTGATCCGGGGTAAAGGTTCGGTGAAAGAAGGGAAATTGCTGCAGAAGAGGGACATGAAGCCGGACCCTGCGGAAAATGAGGATTTGCATGTTCTAGTAGAGGCAGATACACAAGAAGCTTTGGATGCTGCAGCTGGTATGGTGGAGAAGCTTCTTACTCCTGTTGATGAGGTGTTGAATGAGCATAAGAGGCAGCAGCTGAGGGAACTCGCGGCACTCAATGGTATTGTGAAGCAACCTTTTTCCTTAAAAGGATATTGTGTTTTGATATTTTATATTAAACTAATATTTTCTATCAGCATTCCCACTCATTTCTGGCCTCGATATATTTTTAGGAGACCCAAGATGTTGATTTTTAGTCAAATCGGAGGAAATTAAGTAACACTAAGAACTTGGAAAGATTTGACTTGAGACCTCCTGCTCTGTTATCGTGTGAAACTGCTGTCTTTCTTTAAAAGATTAGGCTTCTAGTGAATTATGTTTCATAATATTTTACATTCAACAGGTACGATCAGGGACGACGAGTTCTGTAGGCTGTGTGGCGAGCCTGGGCACCGGCAATTCGCTTGCCCTGCACGTACAACAACTTTCAAGAGTGATGTATTGTGTAAGATTTGTGGAGATGGTGGGCATCCCACCATAGATTGCCCTATGAAAGGATCTGGCAAGAAGATGGACGACGAGTACCAGAATTTTTTGGCTGAATTAGGCGGGAGCGTCCCAGAATCTCTAACAAAGTCGAGCTCAGCACTTCCTCTTCTTGGTTTGGGCAATTCAGGAAACACGGCTGCGAATGGTGTTAAGAAAGAGTATGATGAGACAAACTTGTATATTGGGTATCTTCCTCCTACCCTTGATGATGATGGATTGATCCGCCTGTTCTCGTCCTTTGGGGATATTGTGATGGCGAAGGTTATTAAGGATAGGACCACCGGGCTTAGCAAAGGTTATGGCTTTGTGAAATATGCAGATGTGTCCCAGGCCACTCAAGCAACCAAAGCCATGAATGGGGCGAATATTGAAGGGAGAACTATAGCCGTAAGAGTAGCTGGTAAGCCCCCTCAGCCCACCATGGCCCCCGGACCTCCGGGCCCCCAAGCACCACCATACCCTTCTCAGCAGTATATGGCTGGAGGGCAAATTGCCAACCCGCCACCCCCACCACCCCCTGGAAGTTATATACCTGCTCCTGTGCCTTGGGGGCCGCCGGCTCCTTCTCCGTATGCTCCATATCCTCCACCACCCCCTCCTTATGGAATGCATTATCCGCCGCCAGCTCAGACTGTTCCTCCCGGCACTGCACCGCAAACAGCAATACCTTCTAGTGAAGCGATGCAGAATTACCCTCCTGGTGTGCAGCCACCGCCACCAAGTTCTTCTGTGGCAGCTCATCCTGTGCCTGCCAATGTATATGGTTCTGCAGCTACAAGCATTCCGCCGACCTATCCTCCACCTCCATATGGCTATGCGCCTTATTATACTGCGGTTCCTCCGGTTATGCCACCGCCTGTCGATCCATCTCACAGTATTGCAAGTGCACCTTGGGCTTCAAACCCTCCGCCACCCCCACCTCCGCATCCTTCGTCTGCAGCAGAGCAGCCGACATCTTATGGTGCTGATACTGAGTATGAGAAGTTCCTGTCGGAGATGAAGTGATGTTGATGAAGTCTGAGTATTGCTTGTACTGGGGAAAGGTGATTATATACTCTCCTTTCCTTTGTTCTGTACATTGCCGCATTATGAGATCAGAAGTAGATACAAATTACACCTCTCCAAAAAAAAAGAGGAGAGGTTTGCATGAGCATTAATTTTGTGAGCTAATTTTGGTGTCCACAATCTAACTTCAATTCTTTAGCATAATAAGATAACCTCACTTCAATTCTTCATTTCTTTATGACCGGAAAAAAATATTATGTTTTTAAGAGAAGTTTTCATTTCTTATTGTAATTCTTTTTTTCTTTTACTTTTATCTTCAGTGACATTTTCTTTCTTCTTGAACAAGAGATATTTTCAGCTAATGTTTTTACAGAGAAGCTGCACTGTCTCCATTATTTGCAATTTCTCTTCAACTATGTCGAGAATCAACAATAAAAAATTTCACTTTGTTATGCATCACTCTTTGTTGTACTATTGTGTATTTTGGCATATTAACTTACCATCGATACTTTTTCGCAGGCTTGAAGTTTCTTGGAGCTAATATCGACTTGATTTATTTCTTCTTGATATGAGTTGGTCTAGTTGGAAGTTTCGGACTCACATCTTTAAACTTGATGTACTATTATTGATCATTGCAGAGACTGCTGAGCTTAAAGATGCAACACTACTGTTCTGGCGAAAAGCTGATACCCTTGCTACATCAAATATTATATGTTTGTGGGTTATAATTTCTTTCTTATGCAGAGAAATCTTCTCCAACCATTATTAGAACTTCTGTAGGAGCTACTAATAATGTCTTTATTACGTTCTTGTTTGCGACCTATCATATAACTTTTTTTTTGCTATGTTTCACTGGCTGCTGCTCTAATTGTTGCTTTCCTTGCCTGTTGCTCTAATGTTTCTTTTGTGCTATGTGAGTCTGATTGCTCTGGTGCCGGACAAAACCTTCAGTTCGCATGGTTCGGGCAGGCTTTGTCGCCATATTGGTACAGGAGTTCGTAGATCATCTGAGTAGCTCCTAATTTATGCTTTGATTTCTTCTTTTCTTTGAATTACATCACTTCTGAGGTTCTTCCATAGATTTATTTGGGCAGGTTAAGATCTGCTACTGCACCGGTAATTGCTTCTTCGCCAGGTAAACACAGAAAATATAGATGTAAATTTGTCTGTGTGCATCTCCCGTATGCATAATTTACTACTATATAATTTGCTCAGTTAGTGTGCTAATCAGCTTCTCCTTTATGTTGTTTCTCAGAAGTCACAATGTTTGTCGCTACTTTTAGTTATTATCCTATACTAAGATTTCTGTTGTAGGTGATCCCGTTAGTGATAATCCTTACAAGTCACAATCTGTGTGATCTTGTTATCCAGTTGACGCATTCTCGGTGCCATGCTTTTTCCGTGGATATTTTCTACTAATAATAAAGGGGAACTTACAGTACCCTCCCTATGGTACCGATTCCACTTATCACTTTTTTTGTTTCAAAACGTAACACTTTCCCACCTTGTTTTTGTTGCTTTTCCTACAAGATACTCTTTAAAACTAATTGATCAAGGAGTTGGATCCTGTGTTTTAATGAGTCACATGGCTGCCATGTGGTCATTTTTAATGATGATTTAAATTACATGTCTAACAGAAGAATAGAACAACAACCACATGGTGGCAAAGCGTTACAAGTTGAACCATATGGTGGTTCAGTAGAATTGGGCGTCTGGGCTTTTGGCGGGGTAGGAGAGGAGCTATTGTTCTTGTTGAATACTCTATTTGTCTCTTATCATGCTTCAGCGGTTTACTACTTCACATTAAGCAGTTAGGCATTGTGATATGTGCATATTTCTTCCTTCATACTTATTAGATCTACTTGTTATATCTACTTGTTTGATTCTTAAGAATTGCATTAAGACTCAGGTGGAACTCCAGAAATTCAGGTACTGCATTGGAGGCGTGGTAAGTTACATACTATTGCTACTGATGCGGTTGGCTTTTGTTCCTGTAGCACAGTTTGATAATAAATCCTATGTAAGTTTGAAAAGACAAATTCTTGAGGCAGGTGTGGAAAATATTGATAGAGGGTTGTATTACAAATTGTGGATACTCTTTAGGTTAAGTTGTTTAGATTTAAGAGTTAACAAATATGTGAATTTTCAGAGTTGAACACTAAAGAAATTAAAGTGTAACTACTTGGAGTCCTTCTGTTTCATTTTATAGGAACATTTTGATTTTAGTCGGTGCTGACTTGAGATTACTGAAACCAATTAGAAAATGAAATATTTTAGTCATTACTAGAATGGCTCAAAGAAGGCTTAGCTTTGGGACGCCAGCTTTATAATCGTCGAAACTAGACTATAGGGGTGGGCCAAATTTAAGTCGCATCTGAATTTTTGTATACTTTTTCTGATTGTACTTAGCTGTCTTTAATTGACGTCAACATACAAAGTTAACTGTGTTGCTATATTCTTCAATAAAGCAGTATAGTTATCAGTTTGATTTATCAGAATGTTCTGAAATCAAGCTTTATTTTTATTTTTATTTGGAAAAAGCTACCTGTACACTTCCAAGAGGGGTGTATGATGTACACCCCACCCATCTAGGGTGGGATGGACTTCACTAGTCATATCGATGTGACTAGTAAAAATTTTTTCACTCTAGGATGGGTGGGGTGTACATCATACACCCCCCCTTGGAGTGTATGTGTAGCATTGCTCTTTTTTTTTTCTCCCAATTATAAGGTTGTGGAAAAGTTGGGAAGAGCGTAGGACAAAGTGCTATTTGTCAAGGATTCAGTTTTTTCATTCTTTGCAATAGGAAGAGCAATAGGTTGAATCATAGGATCTAATTAGAGTACTTAGTGTTCAGAGAAAAGAGTTGTTTTTACTAATGTATAAGCATTACAAATGGTACTTTGTGATGCTATTGCTGGATGAGACTAGATGAGATGGAGGTAGTAATTCATGTCAGGGAAGTTTTTCTGGACGGAGATGGTATATTAAAAAAATAAAAAGGATAGTAAAATTCAGTGTGTGCATGAAGGTTATGGCCTTGGAGAAAAAGTGAGTTAGTGGATGCCATAGATAGAGTTTCTAATAGTATTTTATTTAATATTTTAAAACATATTATCTCGACCCACGAATGATCCTACTAGTAGTTAATTTAACTTTTTTGTGACTTGATTAGTAGCTAGATGTTTTTGTTAAGGATTGTAAGGTGCTATCAGGAGTAGTATCAAAGAGGTGTGGGGATGAAAGAGAGAGCACATGGTCTAGTGATTATCCACAATTTGTCTACTTTGAAAAGGGGGGGTCAAGCAAGTTATATCCAAACAAAAATTAATTTAGGAGGTCAGTTGGGAAATAGTGCAAGTATGCGAACTTAATGTGAAATGATAATGCCATTACTCGTTTGCTGGAAAGGATACATAGCTAACTGGTGTAATGTAACCAACTAATAGTTGAGGATAGTTAATTAACATAATTCCTTTTTGCTTAATTAGGTAATTATAGTAAGGATTGGTAGCTAGCTGATTTAAATATGAATCTACTTTAATAGCACAATGGTTAAATCAATGCAGATCGCCAAGATGAAAAGTGAATTATTTTTGGACAAGAAATACCTAAGAGGGAGTGGAGTCGTTATCATAGAACTATTGTCCATTTGAAGGGAAAAATGATGTGGATTTTGTGGGCAGAATAGAAGGCCAATGTTTTATGTGGAGAAGCCCCTTTGTTTTGTTTTTTGATTGCATATATTTTTTATGGTAAAGGTAAATTTTAATTGCCGTTTATAGAGCCAACTATAGCTTATGAACTACGGTGATGGACAACTAGAAAAGAAATGTGAACAACTATCGATATTACGTTGTTGAAGTCTAGGGGCTCCAAATTCGGAGCATTGAATAGGTACTCCGAATTCAGAGCACCGTGAGATCATAGAGTCCAATCATCCGAATGGGGTGCCATATGATCTAATGGTGCTCCAAATTCCGAGCACCTATTCCGTGCTCGAATAAGGAGCACATGGCACTGCTCTTATTAGGAAAGATTAAATAAGACCTCCACCTAGGGAAAACATCAGTAGCTTGGATATGATCAGTCGAGATTATATGGTGCATTTCTTGGGTTTGATCAAGTAGGAAGTGTCTCAAGGGGAAGGGTAAAACCAGAAATGTCCTTGGGGAAAGTGTTTGCCAAACGGGAAGGATCTACGGCTCATTCAGAGTAAGTTGGGGAGGAAAGTTTTGGTAAACATGTGCATCTAAGATTAACATTTCAGTGTAACTCGGTGCTGACAATATGTGTGTATGAAGGCCGTGATCAAAATGGATTCATCAATTCAACACAAATTACGAAGTTGGTAGCTTGCACATAATCTTGGTGGCTGTATATTTTTTATTGCTTTATGTTGGTTTCTTCTACTGTTGATTTCTTTTTCTGGTAGTAACCTGATCAGGTCTCATTGCTTATCATTTTTTGGTTTCATGTGAGGTAGCCTAAAAGTGTCTCTTTAGCTTTGGATCCAAGCAGCAGTAATTATGTGTTTAACAAACAATAAAAGGCTGGAGCTTTTGCTCTGAAATGAGCTTCTGGGTCTCAGGAGCATAATCTCTTATATGAAACTTGTGCATCTGCTTCTATGAGATGCTGTTGTGTGAATTTTATTGTAAAATGCTGTTAATGCTTCTCTAAAAAGCTCTGTACAGGAAGCACTTCAGTGGAAGCTCCAGTGAGACCAAACTGTCAGCTGCTTGTTTTCTTTTCTTTCTTTTGCTTTAAAGCTGGTTTTCAGTAGAGCTGATAGATAACATTTGTCTTTGGTTACTAACATTTAAGTTGATCATCTTTTTCGGAATCGGAATGTATTGGTTATCATGAAGTGTTGGGTAAATGATTCTGAAAGGATATGACAATACCTGTTATTTGTCAAACTTGCTACCTATAAAACCATGAAATCATGGAATGAAAATTTTCGTGATCACCGTGAAACATGTTTGGACACCCTAACTAGTCATAATGTTTATGTTGGGAGACAAATTTGTTCAAAATCCTTGCACATTCAGTGGGAGGACAAAGCAATTCAATCATAAAGCGTTGCTGACGTTTTTGCTGTAGGAATTTTTAAGTGTTTAAGATGATTTTAATGAACAAGTTTTGCTTGCTTGTTGGAACAGCTATAATAGAAGATTACTTCTGCCAATGCTCTTGTGCTATGTAAACCGCTTTTTCGGATTCAATATCGGAAACTCGAATATTCAGCAAAATGTGAAGAATTAGAATGACGAAAGGGAACACGCCCGACCTTTCCTATCTGAAATTAAAAAGAAAAAGAAAAAAAGAGTGGATAGAGAATTTTTCTTTTTTTTTTAGAAAAAAGGAAAATTTTAAAAGACCAAAATCACAAGGATGAGTATGCTTGAGAAAAATTCAGATATAAATCATTTTCTTCGTAATAGTTATAAAAATTTTGTTAAAACTCTGCAACCCTTAATGAAGTTGTGCCTAATTTAGCTAAAATGACTAATTTTTTGGGTGATATATGAGACCAAACGGTCAAATTCTACTCGTCTAATTTTTAGAGTGTGTATAGCATTACTTACTAATCTTGTATTGTTTGTGGTAATCTGAGTCTAACCTAAATCCAAAATATTAGATTGAGGAGTAGGAAATATTCTAGAAGAAAGCTGGCAGGTAAGGCTGTTTCTCAGGAGACAAGAGTATCAAAGATGTTTAAGATCCATAAAAGATTGGGATTGGATTCGGATTGAATTGGATTGGGTAATCTCTATTGCAAACCCGAACTAGACCCACCACCCAATCTCCCAGCCCATTCCCTCCATGATGGGATCTTTTGCAAAATGATCATTGCATCCTAGCCACAACATTAGGAGACAATCCAACTCAGCCAAGGAGTGGATTCTCTGTGCCACGTGGCGGCACACGAGAGACCCAAGAGCCCATTCTCCTATCCCTCTGAGATAAGCCTCCCACTCCCATGCATTAAACAGGTGGCTCCTCCTCCCCTAACTCTCCCCACTCACCAAACCAAAGGAAACAACAACAACAACAATGGCTTCAGTCTCTGCTTCCTCTTCTGCTGTTGCAGCTGTAGCCAGGTACTAAGATTAAAGTTATCTAATCTAATGTTACTATATGTTGAATATAAACATTAAAAATACTGTTCTCGATAATTTAAGTTATTGGAGGTACAATTTAGTATGGTACAAAAGTAGGACATTCTGAGCTCGAGTCCTGCCAGGCTCTTAATGTACATGTTAGTCGTATGCTGTAATCAATGGATTCATACATATTTAAGAAAATTAAGCTAGTTTTCATTTTATTTTTTGTACTTGTTGAGCCTTACTTCTGTAACAGCTTTTCTATTCGAGAAACAATAGACAAGCACTGCACATATGTAAAGAAATTAAGTCTGTTTTTCATTTCATTTTGTACCTATCTGGCACAACTTCTGTAAATGCTTTTCGTTTTGTGCTTGTTGGCCGTGACTTGTGTAACATCTTTTCTATCCGAAAAAGTATAGACAAATGCTTGACAAATAAAAAGTTCAATGCTTTTGTTTATGCGAAAGTAAAAATAAAAAATAAAAAAGCTTTTATTGAAAGTTTCTACTTTTGTTGCAGCAAAATTTGTGCTTCTTTAGAAGCTCGAAGCAGGCCGAAAAAGCCCTTCTCCATATGTTTTTAACCTGAAATTTCTTTTGTCAAACAGTAGTTCAAATGCTAACTCTTTGTGCCAAAGTGCCACAAGAGGTTTACTTTATATTCTCTTTTTGTTGATTACTCATGGCCTAGTACTACAAAAAAGTAAGCCATTTAGGAAGAGATAGAACAATAATTAGTTGATCATAACTTGATATTCTACTAAAATATTATAAGATTTTATCTAAACTCAGATCACAATAGTTGCTTTTGCGACATCTCCGATCTCTAAACTGTAAAAATTGATTGCAATGTTTATGATTGTCAGATCTCAGAATGGTCTGAGTGCAACGAGGGCATCCTTCCTCAGTGGAAGGAAACTAAGGCAAGCGAAGACGAACTGGGCCACCCCGATGGCACGAAAAGCGCTTTCGGTGGCAGCCGAGGCTACCGAAAGGCCTCTCTGGTTCCCGGGAAGCACCCCTCCTCCATGGCTTGATGGCAGGTTCACCTTCTTTATCCTATCCCTGTATACAAGTATTATATATTCCCGCTTAGCTCCTGTACTTTTCACTTAAACAGTTTAAAGTGACTAAAGTTTCGTATGTTTTCGCAATTATATTCTTTTAAGCGTAAAGTTTAGGGACTAATTTGCAATATTGTGAAAGTACAGGAACTGATGATACATTTTACCAATATTGTTTTCATATAATAACTGTATCAATGTTCTTTCTTTCTGCTACTGCAGCCTTCCAGGAGATTTCGGTTTCGATCCTTTGGGTCTCGGTAAGACTACATCCTAAATTTTCTACATTAGCAAGTAAATTCATATTCATTCTCTACTTCAGAAGTAGAAGCAAAAGCTTTAATATGAAACTTTTGCAGCTGCATCAAAAAGCCGTTGGCGAAAATCTAACAAAGAAGTTGTTTGGATTCTTCAAACAGCACTTTTACAAGCAATTAGAAGATAAATATTTGAGCATATAATGCCTGAGTATTTCTCTGAAATGAACTTCTGATCATTGGATTTTGTTAAACTATGTCTTAGTTTACACAAAAGAAACCATCAGGTATCAAATCATATTGAACTTTAGTTACTAAGATAAAGTTGATGAAAAGCCATAAATGTTACATGGTATTGAAGAATCTATAATTTTTACGCAGGATCTGACCCTGAGAGCCTGAGATGGAACCAGCAGGCCGAGCTGGTGCACTGCCGGTGGGCAATGCTCGGCGCAGCCGGCATCTTCATCCCCGAATTCTTGACAAAAATTGGCATCCTCAACACCCCCTCATGGTAATGTGAAAATAACCTCTCTTTTTTTTCCTCTAAAAGCTCTCATATTTTCATTTCTAATACTCACCCTTACCTCATGTCTGCGCTCGAAACTTTTAATGAGAACTTTGAAAATGTCGCATATGCTCCTTAGAATTTTGAAATAAGCTAGATTCTTTCATAAAATACCCTTTCTAGGGAGCATTTACGAAAATCATAAGCACATATTTACGAGAGCACTCGTGCTCTGGGGTTTGCGTGTTAATTGTTTTCTAGAAGCTTAAGCTTTTTCATATTCGACAGGTACACTGCCGGTGAGCTCCAATACTTCACGGACACCACAACGCTGTTCATAATCGAGCTCATCTTAATCGGGTGGGCCGAGGGCCGGCGGTGGGCCGACATCATAAAACCCGGGTGCGTGAACACCGACCCGATCTTCCCGAACAACAAGCTAACGGGCACGGACGTCGGGTACCCGGGCGGGCTCTGGTTCGACCCGCTGGGGTGGGGGAGTGGTGATCCTGAGAAGGTGAAGGAGCTGAGGACCAAGGAGATCAAGAATGGGAGGTTGGCCATGTTGGCTGTGATGGGGGCTTGGTTCCAGGCTATTTACACTGGGACTGGTCCTATTGACAATCTCTTTGCTCACCTTGCTGACCCTGGCCATGCCACAATCTTTGCTGTAAGTTGCCATAGCCGACGCCGTCGTCAATCTCACAAATTCCTTTCGTTTCGCGTGTTTCGTTGTGCATCGAGATCCGTGCGAGCGCTTTCATGATGGGCATTAAGATTCACTCACTCATTCACATTGGTCACGCAAAACGCGCGTGAATCCAAGTACGCGTTCGACATGCGAAAAAGAGGAAGCACTGACGCCTCTCGTGCTTCAAACACTTAAAAACTCACCATGGGGCTGCATGTAAACCGTGTAATTGAGAAAAGTTCAATTATGCATGCTCAATGCCACGGCACGGCACGACAAAACTTTATTTCAAAATTATTTACTTTAGCGAGCTTGATAACATTGAGACTTGAATTGCGATTACACGCCGATATTAAGCCGATTCAAATCCTTTATACTCTCACTAACAACTGTTTCATCTTCTTAGGCTTTCACCCCCAAATGAAGAAGAGGCTTGGAGAGGAGCATGCAGATGCTGAGCTGCAGAGAGTCTCATGTCTTTGTGAATGAATGTACCATCAAAAGTTTGTGTTTTTTTCATCCCAGTCATCATGCATGTTATGTAACTAAGAATCACAATGTACAAATACTTTAGAATGCTTTGTTGGAAATTAGAGATTCGACGGATTAATGATCCTTGTTTCCTCTTCGTTTTTGGCGCTTATCAGTAATTACAGGTTCTGAATGCAATGCTTTTTTCAGAGTAATAACACAAGGAGAGAATAAGTATTTTGATTTCTCATGCATATAGATAATTTTAATGCTTTGTAAACAAAATTTTTACACAAGGAGGTCTAGTTAAAGCTGCTGCGGAAAATCAGAGTTCAGGGACTAAATTACTAAACAAGATCATTCTACTAAACATGGAGAGATACATAAAAGATTCAAAATCTCATGCTTAAAAGGGTTTAATAACACTCTAGCATTTGATACTGCTAATGATAAGCACAAAATTTAGTCTTTTCCTCTTGAAAGTTTAGGAAGAAGAGTTGGTTCAAATTGCGCGAAACCATGTTCGTAATTTCATCTAAATTTTAAGATCAAACACAGATACTCCTGGAAGGGATGTACTGTGACGCCCCGGACTTCCCAGGGGGTCACCCATCCTAGGACTACTCCCGTCCTAGCACGCTCAACTCTCTCAACCTCTTGGGCCTAGCCACCACCCAAAATGCTTAAGCCGGGTTGAGAGGTTAGCCATATTATATCTTTTATATAGGACTACCTGGGGTGTCACAATCTTCCCCCCTTTAAGCCCTGACGTCCACGTCAGGCTCCGACTCACAAGTACCAGGCGGTGTGAGACTCATCTCGCTAGCCTAAACCGGGGGAGCCGCGCTCTACCCATAAACCCTGGGGAGCCATGCTCTACCCATAACTACACCTGGCTCAGCCGAGACTCATCTCACACTTCCGGCTGGTAATTGGCTCTGATACCAACTGTGACGCCCCGGACTTCCCAGGGGGTCACCCATCCTAGGACTACTCCCGTCCTAGCACGCTAAACTCTCTCAACCTCTTGGGCCTAGCCACCATCCAAAATGCTTAAGCCGGGTTGAGAGGTTAGCACTTGGATTTGGAGCTAAATAAATCTCTTCAACCAAAAACAATACTAGACAGAGTGTTCTTGACAGGAATCAGAAGCTGAGATAAAACAAATAAAGTGGCGAATATGGCGAGAAGAACCTAAATTCTTAACTGAAACCTAAAGATTCACTAAGGCTTCTACAATTGCTTGAATCTCTGAGATCCTATGAAGGATTAGGAGTTACATGCTACTTTATATCTTTCTAATTAGTAGGTTAAAAGTCTTAAAATAATCCAACCCAAATTGTTGAGATATCCTGTTAAATTTCGCGCGAGAAAACTATACTATAATGAAGTTATTGAAGTAGTAGTGCTTGAGCTCATTATCACTGTCCATTGATCAACCTCAAGGTTTTAACATTTCACAGTTACAAATGAAATAATTCAATCATCTCTTCACTAAATGAATGTAAAAATAGAGCTATTCATTCTACATGAAAATTCGCACAAAGATTACAATGTAGATGTATCAGAACTATGAATAAGATTATTCTCCGTACTCGCAAAGAAAAGAATAAGTATACAATTGTAATTCACTTTTTTTCTGAAAACTTTACAGAAGAGCTTCTGTATCAACAGGATTTTTCACTATAGAACATGAAATAGAAATCCAGCTTCTTTTTCCAATATCACTCCATAGGATTGCTATGATTAATTTTGTCACAATTTCTTCGTAATTCCTACACAAAATGAATAAAAAAACTCGAGAAAGAGAGAGCGAATTCTTAACCTACTGAATCTTAAACGCAGGCTCGCTGCAAAATCTGCCGGAATTGGATCTTCCTCTGATCCTAAAATGCCAGAGCCGCCCTTTCGAAGAGATCAAATTCTCCCTACACAAGAACTCCCAAGAATACCACTTCTCGATCGTGCGATCGACGTTATGCACCAAGACGTCGGTCGAATTCCCCGCCCTCGCGAGCAATGCCGCCGTGTAGATCGCCGCCATCCGGCCCGGCTCCTCCGGCCCCCCGCCGCCCCCCGGCCCGTCTACCACAACCACATCCCACCTCACCTTATTCACAATCTCCGGCAATCCTCGCAATGCCAACCTGCATCTCGATTCGTACGTCGGGCCATCGTTCGGCCGACAAGTCGGGGTCATTCTCACATACTTGAGCAGGTCGTATGCTTGTTTGGCCATCACTTCGCATTCGATATAGTAAATTCCGATTCCCTCGACGGCGTGGGTGCGACCTCTGTCGAATTCTTCGTTCACGAGGAAGATGATGGTGTTTCCTGCGGTGTTGGACTTGGCGAGATCGAGCAATTGCGGGGTGATTCCGAAGAAGAGGAGGTTGCAGGGGGATCTGGTGGAGATGAGGGTTTGGAGGAGGAGGAGCTCTTTTGGGGAGAGGGGGTCTGGTTCTGAAGAAGGGGTGGGGGTTGGGGGTGGATTGAGGGGATTCGGCGAACGGAGGAGGTTTCGGGAGGAGAGGGAAGGGGGAGGAGGGGGTCTGGGGATTGGATCTGAGGTGGTGATGCTTGTGAGTATTAGGAGCCTGATGAAGGAGATTGTTGAGAATATGATCAAGAGGAGGTAGATGAGCTTTTTTGGTGTCATCTCTCTCTCTCTCTCTATCTCCCCCTTCTTCTTCTTCTTCTTCTTCTTCTTCTTCTCCTTCTTCTTCTTCTCTCTCTCTCCTTCTTCTTCTTCTTCTTCTTCTCTCTCTCTCCTTCTTCTTCTTCTTCTTCTTCTTCTTCTTCTCTCTCTCTCTCTCTCTCTCTCTCTCTCTCTCTCTCTCTCTCTCTCTCTCTCTCTCTTCTTCTTCTTCTTCTTCTCTCTCTCTCTCTCTCTCTCTCTCTCTCTCTCTCTCTCTCTCTCTCTCTCTCTTCTTCTCTCTCTCTCTCTCTCTCTTCTCTCTCTCTCTCCTTCTTCTTCTTCTTCTCTCTCTCTCTTTCTTCTTCTTCTTCTTCTTCTTCTTCTTCTTCTTCTTCTTCTTCTTCTTCTTCTTCTCTCTCTCTCTCTCTCTCTCTCTCTCTCTCTCTCTCTCTCTCTCCTTCTTCTTCTTCTTCTTCTGCTTCTTCTTCTTCTTCTTTCTCTTCTTCTTCTTCTTTTACTTAGGGGTGCTGCAGTTGCTGATGGTTATGGTTGTTGTGATGCTTCTTGTTGAATTATTTGTTCCAAAACATTCACCAGGCTAAGAATCTGATGAATCTGGGGCAGGATGACACTTTTTTTGATGTAGATCTCTCTGTGTTGTGTGTAAACTTTGTTGTAATATTGTTTTTTTGGTGATGTTGAGAACCCTTTGATTTTTCTAGAGAGAGAAAATGGGGACTTTTTGCAGTTTTCTCTCTCTTAGGACCTGTTTGGTAACCAGTCCATCTAAACAGAGTTTGGCCAAAAATATATTTGTTCCTGTTTTTTATAAAAAAAAAAAATTTAAAAATGTATGACTAATTGCCATACATACAATATAATATTATGTACAAGAATAAAAAATATATTTTTTAATTATAAATTTTTTTTTTACTGTACGTAACGTAATGATGTAACGTAATCTTCAGTAATCTTGGACAGTGTCTCAGTTGGAGGTGGGGCTTTTGGGTTTTACCCTCTCTTATTAGGTGAGGATGGTGAGAGTCAGGTGTGAAGATAAAACTTTAGTGAGAAGCTCTCCAATGATACCGATCCGCTATCACATATTAGTATTGCTTTCATCCAAAAACTTAGATTTTTTTTAATATTAAAATTAAAAAAATATATATATAAACCATAGATAGAGGGGAGTATATATAACTCTATAATAAAATAAAGCTGACACATAACAGCGGATCGGAGCTTCTTGAGGAGGCGTCGTTGGTAGGCTCTTCACTGAAGTTTTCTTCTAGTGAAGGAAAAAGTAAAACCAATTTAAAATTGGTTTTCAGATGAAATAAAAGAGTAAAAATTCATCAAATGGTTGAATTTGTTGATGCTCTAAAAATTATTTTGGTTTGTTGGAATAGTAAAGTGTAAGGAGTGGGTGGCAGGGAACAATCAATTGTATGTTTGCTTTTAAGATTCCCTTTAATTAAGAGGGGAAAATGCTTTGGGCCCCAAATGTTGGCAAATCTATATAATATTTTAAAATATTTGTACTAATTAATTAAATTTTTTGTATTAATTAAGTACAATATTTTTATATTTTTAAAAACTATAAAACTGTAATTTAGATTTTTATTTATTATTTTCAGATAATGCTTAATTAAATAACACTACAAATTACTGCAAATTCGAGCAAGTTTAAGTATGAGATGTACTCTAAAGCTTAAGCTGTTAGAGAACGGTGTTTATATATTTTTATATTTAACACTCCTTCTCACGTCTGGGCTCGAGATTTTTTTTGCAAGACCTATAACATGGACTTAAATTAATGGGAGGAAATTAATAATGCTAGGAGCCTGGCATGACTGGAACTCAGAACCTCCTGCTCTGATACCATGTGAAACAACCGTTGTACTCTAAAGCTTAAGCTGTCAGATAACGGTGTTTATATATTTTTTATATTTAACAAGTCTCTCATTAGCTACACTTGAAAATTAGACATAAAAAAGATGTGTCCTTAGATGGTCCATCTTAGCATTTCTCCTTTCTTTTAATTATTAATTATCCATAAATTTATTTTATAATCAATGTTAGAATATAATATTCTCTAGTGATTCTTCTTGACAACACAGCCATAACTAACTTATTAGATTATTTTTCTTGATAATTAACATTGGTGGATATTTTTCTTACATTTTTATTTTTGTCATTGTGTAGTTCAAAAAGTTGCATTTGTTTTCCTATGGTTTAAAGCATTTTTTACTTTGCCACTTTGCGGTTTCGAAATTTTTTTTTACTTTGGCATTCTATTTTATTTAGAATGTTTTGGTAAAATAAAAATTAAATCACATGAAGACAAAGTAAAATTTTATAAACCACATTTATGGTAAAGTGAAAATGAACTAAACCACAGAGGGAGCAATTTGAAGTTTAACCGCAGAGATGCCATAAAACTATATTAATTACATATTTTGCAACTAGAATTTATCTTAAATGGTAAACTCATTCTTTAATGCTACTAATTAACACCCTAAGTATTCTAGTTGTCTCATGAATGAAGGGAACCCATTTGAAATTTAAATTTAAATTCAAATTTAAACCATTAGGCTAAAAAGGAGTCAAAATGGATGATTTCAACAAAAAAAAACAAACTATGGCCCATAATCAAAATGCAAATGAACTTAAATGCATATTTTGGGGCAATACATTTGTTTTTGGACCCTTTAATGGTTCTTGTAGGCCCATGATCTAATTGGCCCATATTTAGTTGGCCCACTCATCATGATATTTTGGGTCAAGTTGGGCTCATATTTTAATATATTATTCTATTTACGGCATTTCTGTTTAAATGCATGAATTTTTTTTTTTCCTTCTTGTTTGTTTTTTTTTTTTTTTAGGTTTTGAACATTCTTATACACCACACGCATGTTCCCATTTCCTATTCGAAATAGTATCCTAGATGCAGAGACCAAGGGAAAGGATAAAGGATGCTATGCTTTTAGAAACACTCCGGCTCAATAACATTTACGGGTCGTTTGGTTGCATGTAGTTACAACTGCACAATAGTTGTAACTGTATGCAGACCCAAATTCGGTGTTTGGTTTGATATATTTAACTCCAACTGCTGCAGTTGGAACTGCAGGAGGAGGCCCAACTGCAGCAGTTGGAACTACGCCCAAATTGGCCGCAATTCCAATTGCAGCAGTTGAAGAGAGTAATTTTAAGCAAAAGGTAAGATTACCTCCTTAATTATTTTTTAAATAAAAAAAAATTTCTTTTTTACACCGGAGGTAATCTCACCATCATATATATAAATCATAAAATTTTAAAAATTATTTATCAACTGCATGTAACCAAACAAATTATTTATAGTTGCAGCGCTTTCTACTACATCCAACCAAACAAGATGCATGTAGTTACAACTGCTGTATTTTCAACTGCATGCATTTTCAACTACACTGTATTTGTAATTACATCTAACCAAACGGTTCCTTAGTGCATATTTGTTTCACAATTGGAATGAAAATTAAAATTAAAATTAGATTACATCGGAATAGAAAATAAAATGACAAATCATCAAAAAATATTTGGTTCATTATTGAAATGAAAGTCGGAATGGACAATTGAAACATCTAAAATTTTGAGAGATAATTTTAGTTAAGGGAGAGGACGAGGAGGTATTTGTATCTAGAATGGGACAATTTATGACTCAAAAAAAGGATTGCGGCATAAATGGATTGGGTTATTTCTACTTCAGAGTGGAATGAGGATCGAAATTCGATTACTGCAAAATAAGCAACAATTATTGAAATTAGTAAATTTTATTTCGATTTGAGAATTTAAAATATGTGAACCAAACAAAACCTTATACTAAATTATACACTCGTATCAAATAAATAGGAGGAAATAAAATGATATCAGAGTCAGAGTGGAAATTAAAGTCAAAAGTTATCCCTATCATATATAGAATATAGAATAATCATTATTCTCCAAACTTTTAAAAAATTAAAAAAAAAATTTTAAATATAGTTATATCCAAAAGCAAAAATCCTATATGAATAAAAATCATAAAATACCTAATGCTATATTCCAAAAGGAACTTTGCATAAAACTTTTGAATTTTTACCACTTTACAAAAGCTTTTAAATACCACAAAAATTAGGGGAATTTTTTTTAAAATTTTATGAGAATTCATTACATCACCTGATCACCATCCCCACCAATGTACTTTATTATTTTGCTAATGACAATTATTTAATTTAAATTTAATTTTAGTTTAATTTAATAATTAATACAACCTCCCATTCAACAATGACCTATCCCAACAAAGTACACTGCCCAATAAAGTTCCCTCAACTCTACACTTCCCTCCCTATATACCACCTACACCCACATTAAATTAAAACATTTTTAACTCAAATTAAATTTTTGAAAATCTAAAATATTAAGTTAATTTTTTATTTTTTAGATTATTAAATTATTTTTTTATTTTTTTAATATGTCACGCCTCGGAGTTGCATCACATTTGGCCTTATCCTCACCTCATTTTTATTTTATACATATTTATTTAACTAACCCCCTCAAGATACTATACTAATCCCACCGACCCCACTTTCAATTATAACCCAAAATGCCCTTCTATAAAAATGTTAGCACAAATTTATTTAAATTTAATTATTTATTTAGTAGTATTTGTATATTTTTGGGTTAATTGCATATAGGTCCCCGCAAACATAGTAAATTACAAATATCCCTGCAAAGTTTAACTTTCATAAGTTATCCCTGCAAAAGTCCTAATATTTTCAGATATGTCGATCTGGTTTGTTACCGTTAGAAAACTGTTTATATTTTTAATTTTACCATCACAAATATGTCCCTCCAAAAATCATAACAGTATAATATAAGAGGGGTAAAAAATGTCAAAAACTAATCAGGATTAAGTATTTAACCTATGGTTAACTAAATTTTTCTAACGGATCCTAACGGTAGGAACATATCTGAAAATATTAGGATTTTGCAGGAATAACTTATGAAAGTTGAACTTTGCATGGATATATTTACAATTCACTATGTTTGCGGGGACCTGTATGTAATTAATCCTAAATTTTTTGATAGCATATTTTATTAAATAACAAAAACTTTAATTAGATAAGATATCACATATTAAATTATTATAAAATATTAGAAAAATTGGTAATAAATCAAAGCTTTCCATATGCTGATAAAGTTTGGTAAAATATGTTTATTACTCCATGTATTTTTATTTTATTTAAAATTTTGTCATGGCTCACATAAAGTGACTAAAATACAGAAATTTTTTTAATCTGTTTTTTTATACTTGATCTTCTCTTTTTTTTTGAATTTTTTAAAACTATTGTATTTAATCCTACATTAATATGATTTAATTGAGTAATATAATAAGATTTTATTATATGCTTAAAAATGATGAAAAAATTTAGGAAATAGTAAAAAAAACCCATTCCATAGGATTATTTGGTTGGAGAGAAAATAAAAAATTATTTTTTTATCATTTCAAAGCGTAGAATACTTATTCTACTCAATTTTAACATATAATATATGCTGAAAAAAGTGACAAAATAGTAAATTACCTAAGATTCAGTATAATAATGAAATTTTAATGGCGAAAAGTAGGTATTTTTAGTAGACGAGAATAATATAAAGTGTAAAAAAGAGGAGAGAATTTTACTGTTTGGGCTCATAAAGTTTTTCTTTTTCTATTTTTTTTGGGATAACTTCAAATACCACCCCTTTGGTTTCGTGCTTTCTCACTTTAGTGTCCTGTGGTTTAAAACGTATCACTTTAGTACCCTGTGGTTTAGTTATTCTCCTTTTGTTATCTTTTCGTTAATTTTTTTATTAAATTAATGAGAAAGTTAAAATTACAGGATAGTAAAGTGAATATTTGATAAATCATAGGTGAGATATTTGAAGTTTTTCTGTATAATTTAACAAAAAAATTAACGAAAAGATAATAAAAAAAGAGAATAACCAAACCACATGGTACTAAAGTGATACGTTTTAAACCACAGGATACTAAAGTGAGAAAGCACGAAATCACAGGGGTGGTATTTAAAGTTTTTTTTTTTTTTTTTTTGCAAAAAGAAATTTAACCTATTCCTCCCGTAGTGGCATTTGTGGTAATTTTGCGAAAACGAAGGGCAAATTTATTACACACCATGACACCGTGCATGATAAAGCGTTGTACCTGCTGCAAAAACAAAAGCGACGAGTCACGTCTCGGGATTTTCTTCGGTGCAACGGTTACATGCCACAATCGAACGGTCGATAAGAGGTCACGATTCGCGAGGTCCACGTGTCAGCATCATTCACCGTTAAAAGAGGTTCTGTTTTTTTTTTTTTTGGGTAACAACAACGACGGAAATTGTGCCATAATGGTTTACTTAACTACGAAGTAATATCTCAACTCAAACGGGAACCACAATGTGTTATTTAAAGCGTAACAATATCTGATTAGTCCCTGAAAGTAACTAATTTTACACTTCGACCCTATAAATTTCAGACATACATCTCAAAACCTTTTTAATATTAAGAAAAATTTACAAGGACTAAGGAGCCAATTTCGCAATTTGGCAGGGACTGTCCGTTCATTTTACTCACATTAAAAATTTAAAGTTTAAACAGTATATATTAATATATAACGTCGACAAACCGACCAAACCCATAAGGGAGTTTTCTGAAACCGGGGCCACCATATGCCACGTGTCGGCGCTCCATTCGTCTCTTACATCAAAAACGCCAAAAATACCCATCATATTAGTAGCCAAAAATTTACAAAATAAACAAAACCAAATTGAAAAAAAAAAGCCACAAAAGAAGCCACAACTAAAAAATTACAACACGCCACAACTCGTGTTCTTAATTTTTTCTTTTTTCCCCCCCATAATTTTCGAAAATTAAACAAAAAAAGAGAAAACTAAAATTAAGTAAAAATAAAATTAAAAGCTCTTCCCTTCACTCTTCAGACACCCGGACGCCAAAGCCCCCAAAAACGCGGATTGAATAATCCCGTCACGTCCGCCCAACCCCTCCGCCGCTCCTCCTCCACCGCCACCGCCTCACCTTCTCTACCCTCCTCGCTCTCCCTTCTAGCTTCTTCCAGAAGCTTCTCCTCCCCCGCTTCTAGAAGCTTCTCCCCCACCTCCTCCTCAACGGCCACCGCTACCGCCTCCTTTATAACCCCCTCCGCCTCCTTTATAACCACCTCTTCGTCGTCGCAAACGCTCCTCGTTTCGCTGCTCACCCTCTTCGCCTTAGCTTTCTCTCTCTTCTCCGACGATCGCCGCTCCCTCCGCCGCGTCGCCCTAGCTCCGGCGCCGGCCCCGGGGAGCTCCGATTGCGCGGCGGCGACGTGGTCCTCGTACGCCTCGATCGCCTGGTGGATGAGCTCGCGATCGGGGGAGCAGTCCCACCGGCTCCAGAAGCTGCGGTAGCAGTCGAAGCACCCGCAGCTGAACAGCGCCCGGTGCTGCTGCGGCGCCGCCGCCGTCGCCGCCGCCGCCGTCGTGCGGAAGCGCCGCCGCTCCGCCGCCGACCCCGCGGCGGAGGGCGGCGGCGGCGAGGGGCCGTTCATGGACCACGTGATGAGGTACGCGAGCACCTCCTTGTCGTCGTCCCCGAGCGCCGCGGTGACGGCGACGATCGCCGCGGGTAGGAGCCGGAGCACCGCCATGGCGTCCGCCGCCGCCGCCGCCGCTGCGGAGGACGACAACGACAACGACGACGACGACGACGACGACGACGACGATGTTGGAGAAGGGTGGATCCGCCCCTTCCCCTTCGGGTAAAGGTTCTTCATGCCTCTTTCTCTCTCTATCTCTCTCTCTCTCTATATATATATATATATATGCTTTTGCTTCGTCTTCTACCTTATGCTGCTACTCTTTGTTTGATGCTTCACCTCGAAATCGCTTTAGAGAGAGAAAGTGAAAGAGGAGAGAGATTAGGGTTTATCTCGCAGTACAGGGATAGGTGGGGAGAGAGAGAGAGAGAGAGATTATAGAGAGAGGTGAAAGGAGGAGGTGTCGATGCTCTTAAAAGGGGGAAAATGTATCGATAGTCCCCCTCCCATCCTGAATTTGAAATGTGGTCCCTGGACGTCTCACTCATTAAACACTTCGCATGTGTACCATTTTTTTAAGTCTTAAAAATAAAAGAAATAGTAATTTATCATGCTAATGTGAAATACATATAAAGGAAAGCGATAAAAATATACTGAACTCATCTGAATTATGAATTATTTTGAATTTTAAATCGACTATTTTATTTTTAAAATATTTAATTTTATTATCTAAATTTTTATTTTGTTTATAATTTAATCTGTCTGGTCATCATGCTAACATTTCGAAATTTAGATATTATTTATTTTAACAACCATAATTAAACTATATCATACAATTTAAAATTAAAATTTGAGTTGTAGTTAAAATTAAAATAATTAGACAAAAGTTAGGTTGTAGTTCAAATAAGGTCCATATATTTTTTACCAAAAATAGTTAAGGGTTAAATTCAATTTGCCCTCCGGCGGTATAAAGTATTTTTACTTTTTTATCATCCTAAAGTTTCAAAAGCTGTATGTGACTATAATGTGATTTGGCGTATTTTTACTATATTATTTCGTGGTTTAAAAAATTATGTTTAACTATTCTATTATTTTATTTTTATTTTACGGTAAAAATTTATTATTAAACAGGATATCATTACGTGGTTTATAGAAAAATTACCTATCCTATTTTAACGATAAATATTTTTAATTAAATAAAAATAAAATTATAAAATAGTTATCTGAAAATTTTTGAACTACGGAATTACAAAGTAGCAAAGTGAAAATATGAGATATTACAGACGCAAAAATTAAAGGTTTAAGTCAAAAGATGGAGGGACTGAATTGCAATATTCAGATAGTGGAGGGACGATCCTTACATTATCACCCGCTTATTAAATTAAGGAATAACTTTAAATACCACTAATGTGGTTTCGTATTTTCTCACTTTAGTGCTATGTGGTTTAAAACGTATCACTTTAGTACCCTGTGATTTGGTTATTTTTTTATATTATTTTTTCGTTAATTTTTTTGTTAAATTAATGAGAAAGTTAAAACTACAGGATAGTAAAGTGAATATTCGATAAACCATATGTGGGATATTTGAAGTTTTTATGTATAATTTAACGAAAAAATTAACGAAAAGATAACAAAAAAAAAGAATAACCAAACCACAGGGTACTAAATTGATACGTTTTTAACCACAGAGTACTAAAGTGAGAAAGTACGAAATCACATGGTGGTATTTGAAGTTATCCCTATTAATTAAAGAGCAAGAAAGGCCAACGACTGCTTTCCTCGGCCCGCGCGCACGGTGACCGCATACCGCTGTTCGAGACCGTACGGTCGGCCACCTAACAAAAGAAATCGTTAACCCCCGCATAGAAAGTCTATACGCGCCACACGAACTAGATCGAGCAACTTACTTGCTGAACGGTCGAGATCCTATCGTATAGATAGTTTCTATGCGAGTAGTCGCACAGCGGAGTTAGGTTTTGAACCGGGAATTGGTGCGCTCTCGATTTAGCCGCGAGCCTTTTGGGTTTAAAAAAGCGGGGCAATAATTTAAGCAGGGAGTAAATTAATTTGAAAATTTATATCCCGTTCATTCATGAGTCTTGACTATTGTAAATATGATTGGCCTTCACGCTCATAAATTATTTTTAATAATAAAAATTTTGAATCAACATTTCATATTGCTAAATATAATTTGCAGTATTTAAAATTTTAAAAAATTAAATTTTATAATTTTTCGATATTATTTTAAAAACTTACGATTAAAAAAATTAATAAATTTTAATGTCCAATATAAAATGCATGCTAGTTTAACAGCATAAAAAATTAAAATTAGTCAAATTTTTTATAAAAAATTTTATCAACTATCCAGATAAAAATCAATAAGTTGGATCTTAATTTGAAATGTTCAATCTTCTATTTTTAGTAAGTCGTTCGATTTTGATCTTTCACTTTATACCCACTTGATGAGTTTTATTATAGTTCAGAAAAATTACAAAATTTGTTTTTTCTAAAAATTTCTCTAAATCATATTTAGCGGTATAGATCGTTGATTCAAATGCTCTATTATCGAAAATAACTTACGAGTACGAAAGTTTCTGCATTTATAAGAGTATAGTAGCATATCCTATATATATGTAGATGAAACAATTAGATTTCAAACTTCAATTTTTGAATACCAACTGTCAAGTCCTTTGCCACACCTGCAATATGGACGGTCGGCGTGATTTTGTATTCTATTTGAATCTTAGCAGTATTTGGGTGTAGCAGATAGATAGCCTGTATTCTATATGGACAGAAAAGTGCTTTTAAATTTTTATACTCTTTAAAGAAATATTAAAGCAGTGCTTTTAGTCGCCGTATTACTATTAAAAAATTAGACTAAAATTAAATAATTAAATCACGTCTAACTTGGTTTGACGAAATTGAGATACTAACCCTATTCAGGTTTGAGCCTAACAGCCTCTTAATTTGCGAGGAGACTTCTATATCTACTGTACTTTGAGGGTTAAGTATATAGGTTTCATGTAACTATTCTGAAAATTTTCAAAAACCTGGGATAGATAGTGGGGAACAGCCGCGCAGGTCTATTGAAAGATCTTAAAAAATAGGATTAATTACATACATGTCCCCGCAAACATAGAGAATAGCAGAAAAATTCCTGCAAAGTCCAACTTTCATTAGTTATCCCTGCAAAAGTCGTAATGTATGCAGATATGTCCCTACCGTCAGTCACCGTTAGAAAATTTTAGTTAAACATAGTTAAAATGCTTAACCATGATTAATTAATAAGTTGAAATTATATTTTTGCCCCTCTCCATCTTCCTCACCCTCTTCATCTTCCTCATCCATCTTCCTCACCCTCTCCATCTTCCTCATCCGCCCCCCCGGCCCCTCCTCCGCCTCCTCCGCCTCCTCCCCGCCCTCGTCGCCGCCCTCGTCGTCCGCCCCCTCCGCCTCCCCGCCGCCCTCTTCCTCTACTTCTCCTCTCCCCCCGTCGCCCTCGTCCGCCCACCCCCCCCCCCCCCCCCCCCCCCCCCCCCCCCCTCCTCCGCCCTCGTCCGCCCGCTCCGCCGTCCGCGGGGAAGCGGGAGCCCCGCCGCGCGCCGCCGCCGCCTCTTTCTTCTTCCTCGTATCCTCCTTTTGGAGGGACATATTTGTGAGGGCAAAACGGTCATTTCACATCCCTACTGTTAAAAAACAAATAGATTTTAAACGGCAACAAACCAGAGGGACGTATCTGCATATATTACGACTTTTGCAGGGATAATTAATGAAAGTTGGACTTTGCAGGAATATTTCTGATATTCACTATGTTTGTGGGGACCTGTATGAAATTAACCCAAAATAGGTATTCAAATTTATCTTTTTATTTTCAATATATTTTTCTATACTTTAAATTTCATTAGCTAGGATTCTATTTGAAGAAATTTTTATAAATCAGCAAGAGTATTTTGGCCTACCAGAAATATTATTATATTATAATTTTTAAATTTTGAAGAGTATATTAGATATTACTATTTCTAAAGACATTGTTTGTATCTGAAAGAAATAAATGTCTCGATATTTGAAATTAAAAATTAATCCCATGTGTTATAGCGTACGAACATCCAACGAAGCTGTAGAAAAATTGGACTGCTCCAATTCATATTCGATAAATAAATTCTTAAATATAGTGTGATTCGGAACCTTTTGAATCGTAATCTGTATAGATAATAATGTTTTGATTAAACTATACTTTTGGCCGTCAAATTATGTAACGAGTAATATTTGTACTCTCAAACTTCAATTTATTTTATTTTTTTATCACATTTTTTTAAACTATAATAATTAAATTTTATAGTTCAATTTAGTTAATTTGATAGTGATATTATACTAATGTAATAGTCATGTGATATTTTAGAATATCTGCCATGTATCGTTGTTCAATCAACTCAATTAAACTACAAGATTTAATTATAACAACAATTTAAATAATTTAAATCAAAGATTATATAAAATTAATCTCTGCCAAACAGCTACAGGCCTTAAAAGTTTTAGGCCAATAAACGTGAGAAAAATGCTATTCATTCTAAAATTTATAATTTTTTTATATTTATAATTTTTAAAAAATGATAAGATTAGTAATAAAGTAATTATCTTTAAATGGATGTAAAATTTAAACTTTTATAAGTAAATGTACGGTCAGGATGGTTCTAAATGTAGTTTAGTATTTTGAGCCGTTCGCTGAGCAAATAATAAAGGGATAATTTTAAAAATCACTCATGTGGTTTCGTACTTTTTCACTTTAGTATCCTATGGTTTAAAGTGTATCATTTTAGTATCCCGTGGTTTCGTTATTCTCTTTTTTTATTAATTTTTTTGTTAAATTATATAGAAAAAACTTTATATACCTCACCTATGGTTTATCGAATATTCACTTAACTATCCTGTGATTTTAACTTTCTCACTAATTTAATAAAAAAATTAACGAAAAGATAATAAAAAGAGAAAAATAAATAATAGAAAATTACAGTAAAAAAATATGAAACGATAGGAGTGATTTTTGAAATTATCACAGTAATAAATGCTCATAATATTTCTCTCGTACAGCAGAAAATTTGGTATTTATAGCTGGGTTTGTGCCGTATGTGGCGGGTGTTGTCACGTGCCTACCTGGATCTGTTCCTGATAAGGATCCAACGCATCCTATCAGATTGGGACATTACAACGCTCTCTACCTATAGGTCTTTATCTCTTCAAAAGCGCCATACAAAAAATGTTTTCCAAAAAAAAAGAGAAAAAACGAAAACGAGAGGTCCCCTTCCTTATTCTTATCTTCTTGTCTCGTGGCTACTGGTCTCCTCATCAACCCATCAATTGGAGGGAGGGTATAGTAAGAGGTCCCGCCACAGGAAAAAAAAAAAGAAAAAGAAAAAAAGAAAGAGTAAATTACATTTTGGTTCTTTATATTAATTCGTTGTAATTTTTAACTCAAATTTTTAAATTTATTATAATTTAATTTTATTCATTAAATATTTATAAATTATTGATGTTTAGGGGATGTAAGAGTATTGTGATTGATGATGAAATAATAATTAAAATATTATATTATTTCTATATTAATTATTTATCAAAATTTAGTAAACTAAGGTAAATTATAATTCGTGTAAAAAATTATAACCAACTAAAGTTTGAAAATCAAAATATTATATACTTCATAGTTTGATGATCAAAAAACTGTAATTTGCCCCTTAAGAAACGAAAAAAAAAAGAGCTCACGGGTAGAGAGAGAGAGAGAGAGAGAGAGAGAGAGAGAGAGAGAGAGAGATAGAGAGAGAGAGGCCATGGCGCTGACTAGTGGCAGAGAGAGGGTGAACACTGAACAGTGGTCCACTGGATCAGCATGGGGTCGGTCTAAAACTGACTCAGGGTTTGGGGACGTCGTAGTTTGGTAATTGGGTACTCTTTGAACAAAAAGATGAAGAGGGTTAATAAAAGAAAGGGCAAACTTTTACCCCGCAGTATAGCTTATTTGTAGTTTGATATTACGAAATTGAAAAATTATATTTAATTATTATATAATTTTATTTTTATTTCAACAAAAAAATCTATCATTAAATAGGACAGTAAAATAATTTTTTAAAATAATTATAAAATAGTACACTATTTGATATTAGATTTTTATAGTAAAACAAAAATAAAATTACAGGATAGTTAACTACAATTTTTTAAATTTAGGAATAACAATGTAAAAATATGTTATATTACAAAATAGTTAAGTACAATTTTTTAAACCACAAAATAGCAAAGTAAAAAATATGCTACACTGTAAGGGAGCAAATTCAAGTTTACCCTAAGAGAAAAAAAAAAAAAAAAACTTAAAACTTACATATATTAATATATTGAGTTGAGCGATAACGCCAAAATGAACAGAGCAGTTTATTCCCGTTTTATTTTATTTAGAATATCACAAACAGCACCATAACATGAATTAGACTATTAAAATTTTTAGAAATTAAAATTTACAATTTGTCAACACTATTTGTCCAATATTCGAATAGCTCAAGAATTAATATTTTAATGTATTAGATTAACACCCCACTCCCCCAATGAAACATTGACACCACTTGCTCCTGCAGTAATATGAAGCTGTTAGATAATTTTTAATGAAAATACTCTCTATGCTTTTTGGAAAAAACCCTTCTCGAGGAGGAAGTCTACAATATCACGCTTGCACCACGTCATCAGTAATAAATCAATCACATCTCTTATTTTAAAAAGAAAGTACAATAATTTTTTTTAATAATCATGATGGAACATATATAACTAAAAGGAAATTTTTGATTGGTTTGTGACGCCGCGTCACCAATACACCGGTTGTATTCTAGAATTTTTAGTTCTCGAGGCTGAACAAGCCCAAATAGGGCCGACTTTTCCATTACCCAGATTGTCTGGCACGGATCCACGAAAATAGAAGAATCCATTTGCTTAAACTTCTGTGGGTCGGTCGAACGAAACGACCAATTCAACTCACATCCAGTAGTGATTATCGGATCCCAATCGTAAAAGTACAATCCAAAAGCTTATGGGATTTAAGGCAACATACGAATTAGGGATGTCAATGGGTATGAATACCCGAAATTTTATCCGAACTCGAACCCGAACGGAGCGAATTTATCCGATACTAAACGGATATGGTTTCGGATATGAATATTAAAAATAAAAATCCGACGGATATGGATTCGGATATGAATTTTGACTGTATCTAATTCGAATCCGAACCCGACCGGTACCAGAATTTATTTTATACTATATATAATATGTATATATTTGACGTTATATTTGAATTTGTTTAGAAATTTTAGATTTTATGTAATGTGTTTTGAACTATTGAAAAGAGAAATAATTGTTTCGCGTTCAGATTTTCGGGTTCGGATTCGGATTTTAAATTTTTGGTTGGATTCGGGTTTAGATATGGATTTTTAAAATCCATCAGATTCGGGTTTCGGATTTGGAGTCGAGTTCGGGTTTGGATTTTTGAAAATCCATCCCGAATCCGACCAGTTGACATCTCTAATACGAATAGAGAATTAAGTTTAGCATTAAGTTTCAACACAGAAACATCCAAGGACATAAAACCACTAAATAAGAATCATCAGCACAGATATGAAATTGCATTACCGTTGTATAAACAAGTCAAGCAGCACAAATACACAGATCATCATGTACAACATATTACAATCTTATACCCATTTGACTATATGCTAACACAGGAGTAAATAAATAGAAATCACTAAAAGCTATTCAGCATATGTTTATTGTAAATGTGGTAACAGAAGTAGAAATGAAGATACACAGATCATCATGTACAACATGTTACAATCTTATACCCATTTGACTATATGCTAACACAGGAATAAACAAATAGAAATCACTAAAGCTATTCAGCATATGTTTATTGTAAATGTGGTAACAGAAGTAGAAATGAAGATACACAGTTCATCATGTACAACATGTTACAATCTTATACCCATTTGACTATATGCTGACGCAGGAGTAAATAAATAACAATCACTTGAAGATATTCAGCATATGTTTTTATTGTAAATGTGGTTAACAGAAGTAGAAATGAAGGGTAAAAGATGGTGTATGATGTTTGTGTAGAGCTCACCTAGCAAGTGCTATCCATAAATTCCACCAACAAATCCCGCACCATTCCTCGGTCCGGCATCTTCCCCGCCGCACCGTAGATTGGGGCCTTACCCCCGTCTATCGGGCCGGGGTTCTCTTTTACCTAAAATAGAAGCCATGGAACAGCGCGGAGAATTAAGTAAAGGGGAGGCAAAATAAATGTAAAGAGGATTGCAGAAAATAATTATAAAAAAAAAAAAAAACGAGAGAGAGGGAGAGAGAGAGCTTACAATTTTAACAGAATCTTTTAGATCATTGAGGAAGTCTTCGAAAACGGTAACATGTTGAAGGGTCACGCAAATATGAAGGCTGAGCGAAAAAGTAATTTGTTAGATGTTATAAACAATTTTAACATTAATGTAGAATAAATGTAAAAAAAAATTTAGGTAGTCCAATAAAGATCAAACATTAGTAGAGTGCACGGACGATTTTCTCGGTTTATTTAATTCATCTCAACCTCTTGTTCACTACAATCATGGTCTCCGTAGCAATCTACTTAGATTTGTCCTTATACCGTGCATTATATTTTTTTTATAAATACATGAAGTTTTCCAATAGTCCTTTATAGACCTTATTGCGCACACACAAAAAAAAAAGAAAAGAAGCAACTATCATTTAACTCGAAAACCATTCATCAATGAATAGTTTTATCACTGCCTATATTTGATATTGTAAGTTATAATTTGACCTAAAAGTTGAAAATTAATCTTAAGTTGCAAAACCGAAAGCAGTATCATGTTTCCAAAACAGGAAAAAGGATTTTTTTTTTTTTGCAAAAAAGAAGGAAAGATATTTTTTATATGAAATTGTTTTTTAGCTTTTTCTTTGTCGTGCACATAGTTAGTTAATTCGGATTCGGCAAAAATTCGGTACGGATATAATACGGATAAAATTCGTCTCTTAATTTTTAAATTCGTTGAAAAATTCGGCTTAAAAAACAGATTCAATAATTATTATACAATATGGCATATAAACAATCAAATAAGAAATAGATTAAAATAGCCCATAATTAATTATAAAATATATAAATATTTTTTTTGGGGGCGAATGAACAAAAAACTCATATTTAAATATAAAATATAAAATAATCTATATTTAAACATAAAAATTATAAGTTTTTTATTCAAATTTTAATAATTCGGGAATAATTCGCGAATAATTCGTGAATAATTCGGCTGGCTCCAAAAATTCGCGAATAATTTCGTATTTTTGCAAAAAATTTGTAAACGGACCGTTTAATTCGGATTTTCAATAATTCGCGAATTATTCGCGAATTAACTAACTATGGTCATGCATCGCACGAGATTAAACAATAGATAGTAAAAACTAGGGCTTACCTGTTAGGTCTCTGCAAAGCATTCAAGTGCCACCCTTTCGACGACATTATATCGTTCACCTCAAAGATGTCGAGGACATTCGAGCCAAAAGCTATCACAGTCATGTGTGGTTTTCCAATGATAAACAACTGTGGAATCTCCTCTATCCTGTGGACAGCTCTCTGACGTTAAGAACAACACGATGTTGTTATTGACAAACAAAATGAAGTGAAACTTTTTGTCGCAATTTACCCTTTCTGTATCTTCTTTGCTGCTTCCATTATCTGTCTCGTATATTCCAAGTATCCTAATAATAAGATAACAGGGGATGGGTGCAACTTTTGCTTTAAACATTGCAGTCAAACTTTGTAATAATCAAGTTCAGTTGGAAATAAAGGAAAGAAAGAAAACAAGTTATTGTTTACCGTTCAGGCCTAGTGACATCATAGCGGCCCAAGCCCCGGCAATTAATCCACCCGGCCGGCTTCCTGCCATCGTCGGGGAAACATATAGCCCGCCTGACCACTCAGTTACTGTGGCAAGGAGATAAGGACAAGAATAAAAAAAGAAAGGAGTTGCATTAGATAAATAATTTATAAAAACAAAATTTCAATATTAAAACTACCTTATACCAATCAAAGGTGTTGTCTTTTTGTATCAGTCAACCACAACGGAGAAATATTTCCTAGATAAGTTTTCATCCTTTCTCTAGCCTTAAAAAGTTGATATCTATCTTCCCATTTCTACTAAATCATAATCAGGACTATACTAACTCTTGATTTTAGCCTTCCGAACCTAATTAAGAAAATAGAGCGATCGACCAGCTAATTTGTGAATGAGTCCAAATAGCAACCAAATTTCAGTTTGGATGAAACAGAAAACCTTTCAGACAGTAGCAAGCTTCAGAACAAGAGGGAAAAAACTAAATTCTTCAAAAGTCACGTAAAGAACGATTACTTACCGGCAACAAATTGATGCTGTCGAAGATATCACCAATACCCGATAGTGCAAAGCAAACAGAAGGAATAAGGAATTAGTACCAATCAATAAAAGAAATTCCTCAATCTTCAATAATCTACATTTATTAAAGATTTTCTGAAATAGTTTTGATGCTCTGAAAAATTATGTATGTATCTCTTGAACTTAGGAAAGGATTTGTAGTTCAATGTCAGCAGATAGATACTTTACCTTTCTAATTTCATGATTTCTGTAAAGAACTATACTTGTGCCCTTAGGAGCTAATCCATACTTATGGACATCTGTTGAAATGGATGTAACTCCTTTCACAGAGAAATCAAAAGGTGGAATTGGGTACCTGCATGACGCAATCTTAGAACTAAAGGAAATTGACTCTATAACTACGAGGACATACAACATAAATTAGAAGGTAAAAATGCAAAACTTACGGAATGATGGAATAAACTACTTCATGTTATCTTAAAGTATCTATATGACAGCACCTGTTGCCAACAGGAATCATTCTGGAAATAGATCTAGAAGACTAGTATAAAAATTAAATCACTACCTATCTTCATAATAAAGGAACAAAGAGCGAAGTCCAGATTAAATTCAAGTGGTTCTTCAAAATCTAAAGCCATGGAGTTCACTCATCAGAAACCAGCACTGTTTTGTCTATTCTTTCTTGTAAATAATAATGCTCCTTCCCCTTCTTCTTCTTTCTTTTTTCATTGATTCTGTGTCAACTTTCATTTCTGCTGTAAGCCTGTAATATACCATGTGTCGATGGGTTGATGAGTGTACTCGTAACTCTAAAGTAGCGGTCCTCGTTAACGGTGTGGCAACGAATTGGATCAAAACGAAAAGGGGTGTACGACAAGGCGATCCCCTTTCACCTTATCTTTTTCTATTGGTTGCAGAATGCCTTGCTAGGATGACCAACATAGCGATTTCACATAAGTTATTTAAAGGTGTTGGGCCTACAGAAGATAGTCTGGTTACGTTGATCCAATATGCGGATGACACCTTCTTCTTCTGTGAGGCTAAGAAGAGGTACTTGAAGAATATCAAATTTATGTGGAGCCTATTTGAGTGGGCCTCTGGAGTCAAGATAAATAGAGATAAAACTGAACTCTTGTATATGGGAAGTACAGTAGGGAAGGATGATAGACTAGCTTCTTGTCTGGGGTGCAAGGTTGGGGTGCTACCGACCAGATATTTGGGTTTACCATTGTCCAATAAAACACTGCGTAAGGAGGATTGGGGAGTTTTAATCGAGAAGACCCAAAGAAGGATCGATGGTTGGCAAGCTAAATTACTTTCAAGAGGTGGCAGGCTTACGCTAGTGAACTCAGTCCTTGCTAATTTACCACTTCACTTTTTTTCCATCTACAAAGCACCGAAATGGGTAATTAAGCGTTTAGAGGTATTACGAAGAAATTTTTTCTGGAAAGGATGCGCAGACAACAAGGGTGGCATCTGTATGGTTGCCTGGAGTACTATCTGTAGGAGTATAAAGGAAGGAGGGCTAGGGGTTAAGGACTTGGCAACTATGAACGATGCTCTACTTACTAAGTGGTGGTGGCGCCTATTTACGGAAAGGAAGCTGCAATGGAACATTTTAATTAGAATGTTATATTATTCAAGACGGAGACCATTGAGCGAAGGAAGAACTTTCAGACCTGTTTCCCAATGGTGGAAGAGTGTGTTAGCCACAAAAGAGATTTTCAAATGCGGACTGTACTACGAGCTAGGGGATGGAGAGCTCATCGAGTTTTGGTCAGACAGATGGTGTGGCGAAGTTTCTTTGAAGACACTTTTTTCAGACCTATACGATAAGGTTGTTACAAAGCAAGTTTATATTAAGGATTGTTACTCGTCTAATGGATGGAGATGGCGAAAAATTTTGAGAGGAGTTGGAACAAGGACTCGAGATGGCCGAGTAAGACTAAAGGAATTTAAGGATATGCTTGCTTCCTTCCGAACGATAAACAAACCTGATGAATTTCGGTGGAGATGGAATGCAGAAAATAGATTCTCCGTTAAATCGGTCTATATGGTGACTCGAAGGGGAGGTATCCAAGATACCATACTGATTCACATTTGGAAACTAAAAATACCTATCAAAGTAAAAATTTTCTTATGGCTAGCCCTTAAGAAGAAAATCCCCACAGCTGATAATCTACTGAAAAGGGGATGGTTGGGTAATCCCCTCTGTGTCTTTTGTGGTGAAGTTACGGAGACAGTGGACCACCTCCTTATAGGATGTGTGTACGCTAGGTTCATACTTTTTCGAACCTTAGAGGACATTCAGTGTTTACGGAGAGTGGAGGACGTACTGACAATCTGGAGTAGATTGACCAGAAATATTAGATCAGGGGAGACTCTGCAGGATCTGATTACTGTAGCAGCATGTTGGTGGTCAATCTGGAAGGGAAGAAATAATACAATTTTTAGAAACATCTTTGCTGACCCTCTCTTCGTAGTTAGGCATATCAAGGAGCAAGAAAAAGAGTGGAGAGACTTTTGTTGAGCTGGTTAATAAGCTGATCACTTTTGTTATTTTTTCTCTTTCCTTCTTTCTTTGAGCTTTATCTTATTATTTTTCTTTTCGAGGCCGCGTTGCCTCACTATTTGTAGCCAAGTTCATTTTCCAAATGAATGAAGCGGGTAGCGTGCTACCTTTTTCTCAAAAAAAAAAAAAAAAATGTCTCTTCTCCACTTCTTCAAATTTGAAACTAAATTAAAGCACTGAATAATGAATAGATCGCAATGTTTCATTAGAGGTGCTAATATGCATACAAATACCATTACCATGTCAACAAAACAGCTTTAAAAGATCATCTACCACTGCATACGCTACTTCATGAATTGGCTCTCACAATATAAGTAGAAGTTATGGTTGTTACGGAGGTATACTTGACATCAGTATACCCAAGTAAATTTAGTCCTCCAGATAGCTATAAATATAGTTTTTAGTCGTGACCTCATGACTCTTGCTCTGATCTTCACTTCCACACTCCAAATTTCAGAATATAATTAGCATTTAATCTAGGTTGCAAGATGAGATCCATTTAGCATTCTAAACATGTTACGTACACTCCAGCATGCTAGGCAACTCTCAGATTAACTTTTTATTTGAAGATGACGACGAAACCTACTTGAGATCTCCTATACAATGTGTTTCATATTTTCTATTTGTCTCTAACTATTATAAAAGCAAAACAATGATAAAAGCAGAGTAGAACATAAAAGCATAAGATAATGAGTGTAACTGAATGCAACGGATTATCCCGCTAAGAATAAATACCCAAGCTTACGAGCAAATGGCAAAACGAAGCCACCAAGGCAAAGATCAACATGCAGGCAAATACCATAAGATGATGCCAGTTCTCCAAGCTCCTAAGTAGTAAAAATCAAACTATCGAGTAAGTAACAAAGGAGGCAAAAACTCCACAAACAAACACCGTGACATAGTTGAAATTTTTTTTGGAAGATGTCAAACAACTCAACATACTTCTATGGGATCGACAATGCCATGTGGAAATCCGGGTGCAGAACCGACAATCTGGAACAAGAAAATCATGTTAGTGTTGACAATCTGGAACAAGAAAATCATGTTAGTGTTGAACATCTAGTCATTAACTCTATTTTATGAGAAACTGATGCAATAAGCTATACCATAATTCTCGTTTGCTTAGATCAAGAGTGCAATAATGATATTAAACCACACTTCTGATCAACAGAAACATATGGAGTGTGGTACAAAAGCAGAGGACGAGTAAAATACCAGTATGGTGTTTCTGTTGATGCATCGCTTTATTCCGTTGACGTCTGCAACAAAGTTTTTGTTTACGGGTACGCGCCACAGCTTGATGTTGAAATATTGTGCAGCCTTGTCATATGCAGAATGTGCTGATTCAGGTATTATCCTGTAAGTTAGCCAATTAGCAAGAGAGCAAGACAAATATGAATAAGGGTTAATTACAAATTTAGTCCCTGAATTTTGACCTAGTCTCACTTTCATCCTCATAGTTTCATTATAACAAATCAGTCCCTGAAGCTTGTAATGTACAACAATATAGTCTTTCTACAGGGATATTAGCTGCAAAAGGCACCATGTAACCAACATTGTAAGACTTCACTTACTTAAAATAGAAACCTTATCGACTAAATTGGAAATCGGGATTAAACATCAGGGACCAAATTGTTGAATTGAAAGTGAGAATGAAATCAAAATGGGATTCAAGATTGTTAAGATTGAAATTCTAAAGACAAAATTGAAGTTCAGATCAAATTGCAGGGACTAAATTTCATAGAAACAGCACCACTTATGACTCACATTTCTGGTTTAGTAATTCCCTTCTTCGACCTCATATAGTCACGAGATGTTTTAACAGCCAATAGTATGCTTTCAGTCCCTCCTGATGTCATGTTGCCACAAATTTGCCCTCCAGATGTCTTTTCCTTGCTGCCGAGAAGAGCAGCTGTCATCGCAACCACCTCTGCCTCAAAACGTGCCACACTCTGGAACACATCCTGATGTAGTGGATTGGTGTGTGAAAACCTGAATTAAGATAATCGACATGAAAACTATCATATATATCGATTATCGGATACAACATGAAAATAGCTGACACTGTCCAACTACAGATATTCACATTTGTTTCCCTGCAAAATTAATTTTAACCCAAATATAACCCGATCTAGGTCAGGTTGGTCAATTTTAAATCAGGAACTCAATGATGGACTGGAAAGTATTAAGATTGCGCCATGTTGTCTCAACTTACATTGAATATGCCTCGTTTATCAGCGCAAAATGACCCTCAGACTCATTTCCAGCAATATATCTGCAGCATGAAAAGATTGATAAGTATTTAATTTTGGAAAAAGGATCGGGTGATTTGTGGCATCTGCTGATCTTCTAATTTTTAGTAGCAGACATACATACACTGTACCAGAGCATTTGCCTTCCCAAGCTACATCTTTAGCTTTTGCTTCTTTAAGTTCCTGAATTGCTCCTTCGTTAAGCCCAACAGTCGGTAACTCGGTTCTCCAGTTCTCTCTTTGAGAATTACTTCCTGACTGCAACTTGTCAACAACCTAGTAGAATATGCCAAGAACAGTAGTTAGAGTGAAGTGTTTAAGTATGAACTTACTAAATAGCTACAAAATGGGTACAATACCGGCAATAGAAATCCATAAGTTCAATTCAGTTAAGTCTGTGTAATGCATCGAACATGCATGCATAGCATACAAACAAATCATGTGTCCTAATGGTTTCCAGCTAAGTTCAGTTCGAAGCCTAGTTGCTTCACATTTCCAGCAAAATATATTTTTAAAAAGAAATAAACGAAGCGGGTAGCATGCTACCTTTCTCTCAGAAAAAAAAAAACAAATCATATGTTCTAATGATCTGAGTGGCACTGTTGACGCTTCTACAAAGTTGCTTCTTGAGTATATTGTTCCCAGAAACACTGATAGGTCTTATATTTTTCATTAAAGTCCTCCAATAGTTTCAAGGTTGTAAATAGCAGATAGTGAATACATAGCATTTAAGGGTTCTCATAACAGAAAGTGGATAGCGAGCACCATAACCGGTGCCACGAACCTATAGCGGCTTTTACAAAAAATTACCTAATATGCTATATTCCTTATAGAAAGTACATATGATTTAAAAAAAAAGATAACTAGCCATTACCTCTTTCTAGTACTGCAAGGCATATTTAATCTCATTATCTAGAAGACTAATTTTAAAATATTATGATTTAGCAAACCAACAAAAGAAAAACAGAAAATCTATAACCTATTTATAGGATTTTGATCATTTTATTTAATTTTAAAACCCGACACGATAAGACATTTTGACATGTTTGCAATTTTCAAGCTTTTGAGCTCATAGCGTCCTTTTCGATCCTGTTTTATAATGCCCGCTTTAGTGAGCTAAAGCGGATGCTATGAACTCACTCCGCTTAATTCCATTCTAAATATTATGACGTAGCTGTAGCATAGTAATTCCGGTATAACAGCCGCTATTTAAAAGAATGAATAGCTTGGGAAAATTTCAAATAGAGCTTTTAATTTGGGGTTCAAAAGCTCCTTTTTTTTTCTCACTTTGGACTGTAGCAAAAAATCTACACTCTTCACCTACCAAAATGCATGGCCCACAATTTTTACTTTTCCGGTGGTGGTTCCCATCACTATTTCGTAGCAAAGAAGTTTCTAAAATGCTCTTGGTTCTGTGGGCCTCTAAGCCATTAATGAGGGTTTGTTTGGGCAAGTACATTCTCAAACTCTGACACAACTGCGAAAGCCATGGCCAATTAAAAGAAGAGGAGGAGGAGGAGGTTTCTCTCAATTTAGCACAAAGATCGAGGGATCTAGATAACTCGACTGTTTCCATTCCTTTTAAACAACTACTATTATTCCCCTTCCCATTCAATTCCTACTTGAACTAAATAACCTACACTATCTCTCCTGTGCTAATGCACGCGAGGTCCACAGCACAGTAAGTTAAATTACTCTAATAATCACAGATTCAAGTGATCACGAACCTTCCTCTTCTCCGATTCGATGTAGCCGCTCACTCCGGGAATCAACCTGATCCAATCCAAAATCGATCGAAAAGAGGATTAATCATCAAATAGCCATTAAATTACCCTAATCTAATGAGAGAGAGAGAGAGAGAGAGAGAGAGAGAGAGAGAGAGAGAGAGGTTACTTCGCGGAGCTCATGAGAAACCCTAGCACGGCGCCCTTGATCCCCTTCTCGTGGAGCACGGCGAGGGCGGAGTGGAGGGCGCGGGCGAGGAGGAGCGCGAGGAGAGGGGCGAGGACGAGCGCGACGGGCTCGTACTCGGCGAGGGCTTCGTTCGCCGCGGCGCGGAGCCGGAGCAAGGGCTCCTTCGCCATCGCCATCGCCATCGCCATCGCCATTAGAGAGGTATAGAGAGAGGAGGAGGGGATGAGTCGATGGGTTTATATAGAACGGGAGTGTGAGAAGAGACGACGAAGACGACGCATTGTATTCGGTGTAACGGTTATATGCCACGGATTGTTGAGTATGACATGTGGGCCCCGCGAAAATGGAGTCCACGTGTTAGTACAGTGGCTATGATTCGGATAATTATTCTCTGAACCAGAGATATTCGTACATTTGGTGTACCCCACTTCAATGACACTCTATATAACCATAGGATTAATGTATGTAAAAAAATCTTATAAATTTTATCTGAATTATAAATTATTTTAAAATTTTAATTTATTTAATTTGAGTCAATTAATTGTATTTTAATTTTTAAATTTAATTGCATTATTTATTTTTACACATTCCGTTAGTAAATTTTATGCAATTCTCGTCACTATAAATTTATTAAAGTAATTGGCTTAAATTTTACGTTCAAGGTATTATTTGGCTGACTTAAATCAAATAAATTAAAAGGCTGAATAGGAAAATCAAAATTTTTGAAATGATGGATAGTCGATTCAAAATGGTCTATAGTTCAAATAAATTCTATATATTTTTTATCTTCATTCGTTATAATTTTGATATAAAAATTTTAAATTATTATAATCAAATTCTGTAGTATAATTTTGTTGACTAAATTTTATAATTGTATTAACATTCAGTTAACTATATTAGACTCTGAAATTTAATTACAATAATCATAAAAAGTTTAAACAAGAAATTATAATAAAAATCAAAGTTTAAAAATGGAAGTGTTATCTCACTTGTAGCTTTGGGGGACCAAAGGTGTACTTTAGCCTCCAAATATTGAAGAAGAGGAAAATAATGCAATTAATGAACGCTCGGTGAGGTGCGGTGCACAGGGTGTAGGGTTGCACCGGGTTCAGGGAATAAATTCTCTAAGACTATGGTGAGCGTTACACCGAAGTAGTTTGGGTGTCAATGGAAGCGAAGTGGACGTGCCTTGTTTTTTCCGTGTAGTTTTCGTTTTGGGGCTCTTTTTGCGTGTGAAATAGGGGAGTGGCAAAATCGAAAATAGGTAAAAACGTACAAAACTTATCAAAGCATTAAATTATTTTGTATTAGCCATCCAATCTTCAAAATTTTGATTTAATTATTCAACATTTTAATTAATTTAATTTGAGTCGGTCAGTAATATTTTAATAAATTTACAGTTGCAACGCATTTAAAATTTGAAGTAAGAATATACTTAAATCAAATAAATTGTAAAATTAGATAGTAAAATCAAAGTTTTGAAAGATTTGGTAGATAATTCAAAATAGTTTAGATAAGTTTGTATGTTTTTAGCTGAAAAATATTGGAAGGGTCATTTATTAATAAATAAGTGCATAAAATTTTTAAATATCTATTTTAACAAAATCTATTTTAGAATCTAATCCCCATTCTACATTTTTTCATAAAAATTTTGTATCCGCAGTGTATTCATATACTCATGTAGTACAATAATATTTGGCTTGCATATATTCATACAGTATTAATTGAAGTATAAGGTGAAATAAATAGAAACAATAGATATATTAGTATTTTTGGTGATGATTTGTAGAGTTGGTTGGGACTGTAAAAGAAAATGCAAAATAAAAAAATTAATAAGATTAGGCAAAATATAAACTTTTGGTTCAAATTTGGCCATCACAAGCCTAATAATTACAAGCAGTGATAATACTTTGCTATCATGTAATAAATAATTGATAACAACGTGATTGGACATTTTCAAACATTATTAGTAATATGATTAGATTATAATTCACAATTATTGATTCATAATAACCCATTTGGCATGTTAGGAACCAAACACATTTGGTCAAATAAGCAGGCCTTTTTTCGATTCAGAAGAAGATAATTATTTCTCTAGATTATGCAGAGGGAAGGCGACAACAAAAGGCGTAACGATCGTCAGCCATAACTATAACACTTTTAAGATAGCAAAGTTCCTTCTTTTGTCGACTGAATGATGTTTGAATAAAATGTACGCTATGAATGAACATTTTCACACTAATTTTTTAGATTGAAAGTGCTAGAAACGTAGCTTATTATAAATCCTTTCCGAGAGCTCTCTTGAACGATCAAAATAGATATAGATATAGTTATAGTTACAGATATGTCATGTGTATAAAGCATCGAAGATTAATATATAGTTATAGATTATAGATTATAAATATCTTGTCATTTTAGTTGATTAAAATATCATGAGCTGACGTCTGGAAATACATCAATAAGTGAAAGCATACAATAATTCATTTTGCATTTTTAAGCAGTGAAAAATCTATCAAAGATTTTCATTAATTTAAGATAAATATTTTCACAATTTTTTTATATAATAGGAGTTAGCAATCATCCATAAAGAACTAAGTATCATTTATTATTTATTAATTTAAAAGAACAGAACTAAGAATCATTTTTTATTTATTAATTTAAAAGAACAGAAATAATTCATTTTTGTGAATTATTTATTTATATATAGTAACAAGGAGAGAACTATGTTATATATCTTCAACGACTTCTATTTGAAACAGAATCAAGAGCACAACTTCTTTTTTAAGCAGAATCAGAACCACTTAACGAATCAGTTTTACTTTTCTTGTAATGAAATTTTTTTTTTTTTCAAAATTTCAAAATATTTTATATAAATTTTTATTGCTGAAAACAAAAGCAGAAGTAAGGATAAAACGGCCCATAAATGCGAATACGGATATGTAATCTACACAGCCCCATTACCAACCACTTGACCCAAAATATTGGGTTCAAATTGGAGTTGGTTTGGATTCCTACAAAGTCAACCCAGATCCGACCCATTTACACACCTAACTCCCACCCAAAATATCAGTAACAAGGATATTCTTCTTCCCCAAGAAATGTACTTATCTTTTCTTAATTCCTGTCGTGGTGAAAATTTCTCCGCAAAAGTGTCACCACCATTTTGCTTAATTATATAATATATATATATATATATATAAATAAATAAATAAACAAATAAATAATTAATTAAAAATGTGATTTAAAAAGAGTAAAGCGTTTGGTTCGGCGTGAAATGAACCGAAAAATTATTTTCGGTATGTTTCGCTTTGTTTGATTTGACGTTAAAAATATATTTTTCTGTAAAAATATTTTCACAGATATGGGGAAAAATTGAAGTTTTCGTTTTACGCTGTTTTTCGGCGGAAAACGAAAACTCAAGCTGCGTAAAAAAAATTTCATTTATTTTTTTTTTCACCAAACAAAACAAATGTGATTTTTTTTCCTTCCAAACAAACAAATGTTAATGATTTTTTTTTTCCTACAAACCAAACGCTATAAAACATAAAAAAAATTTCCACGAAAATTTTTTTTCACGAAAAATTATTTTTTACGATTTTATGTTGAACCAAATGGACCCTTAGCCAAGTTCTTCGAGTATTATCAATGAGTCTGTTGTAATGAAGATTGAGTAACAAATAATAGAGAAAGCGAAAAAAAAACAAAATATAGAGGTTTAGGATCAGCTTTAATACTTTATTAGTTTTTTCAAAAAATGATTTCATAGAAATAGTGTTGAAAAATAATTATGTATCAGTATTTTATATGTAACAAGTAGTAATTAATTAAAAATTTTGGAATTGGTGTTTCCTTATATATTAAATTTACAATTGTAAGAGCTAAAGAGTAAGCCACTAATTATCAAGGAGAAACGACATTTTTCAACCGTCTGATTACGATCCAAAGGTTATGACCTTGCTCTTTGAACCTTCGGACGAATTTTTCCCTCAACCGGGTGTATAAGTACATCCCATGCACCTCACGTAATATATTTATTTAATGATAAATATCGAAAGAGCATTTGCATAAAATGTTACTTTAAAAAAAAAAAAAACAAAACTATTAGTTAAGTGTAAAAGGGTCACAAAAAATCAACAACCAAAATTTTTATTTTTTAATAAATGTATATATTCTAAATATAGTAAAAAAAAACACATATTTCATTAGCTATTTGGTGTATAGAACGTACTTATAAACCAGGTCCACGTAATAATTTTCTCCTCTCACGTGTCATTGATGAACCGTTCACGATCTGGCCCTTATTTCTTCAGAGGTTTCAATCATAACCGTCAAATGACTTTCGCTTGTATGCGGTTCACAAACGAACACGATGAACGCGGTTCATTTAAGATTTGTTCCAATCTGAATAGTCCGTTACTTCAATCGGACGGCCCATATCGCGTGTCACGACTATGCGGTACACCGTATGCGAATACGGTATCTACGATGGCACTTCCGTAAATACGATCACAATAATGGGCATCTATATAAGTTCTCACCAGAGTCTATTACGGCGTTTTGGCGAATAGTTGGGGAGAGCTCGGGGGTAGAGAGTGGAGGAGAAAACGAAGAGGGGTGGGGTCGAGCGCGAACCCTAGAATCCGCAAAACCCTAGAAGGCGCCCTCTCCGCGCGAATCGAACCTTCGATCGCGGAGGTAGAGCGAGGCGATGGTCGGTGGTGCCCTCGTGATCGCCTAGGGTTTTCGATCGGCGATGGCGCTCGGGAAGCTCACCCTTGTCATCGGAGCAGGTTCTTCTCCTCTTCCTCTTCCTCTTCCTGTTCCATCGATCTCCGATCCTCTTAAACCTTAGTGTTGGTTCGAGGATTTGCTGTGTTGTTGTTATTGCTTCTTTTCGATTCGTAGATTTTTTTTTTTTTTTTGCGAATTATTTGGTGTTAGGGTTTGCTAGTGCTTCAATCTGTTGCGAACATTCTCTTCGTTGCGATTTAAACTGAATTTGAGGTGGTTTTAATTGGTGGATAGGTTGGTACTAAAGTAGAATGAGTATAAGTAAAAAAAAGAAAAGAAAAAAGAAATTAACGACTTAAAGTGTTGTGACTGTTGTATTTATTGCTTAAAAAGCAGTTTTTGCTTTGGATTTGAGCGTGAAAAATATCATCAAAGCTGTGGAACATCTGAGTGTCCTTCCCTGGTTTAGTTTTGTGGAGTAAAATCCTTGAAAGATCGGAATATTGAGTTGGATGTGTAGCAGAATAGGAGGGCAGGAGATAAGTATGATGAAGTGGCCTTTTGTGATAACGAAGTGAGTACCTGAAAAAATGCTTCTTGTATTGATTTTGACATACTCATAGTTTGCTAAATTATGCTGATTACTAAGAACTTTTGAGCTTATAGGGGATATTGGAAGGTATATGTTGGGGTCATGGTCAAATATGATAGATCGTGTGTTTTCAGTGGACTGCTTGGAGTAGTATTGAGTAATGAATATACAATCACTTGGACTTGTTAGAGAACATAGGGTTAGAAAAGTATAGTTTGGGTTATCACATTTAAATTGTACTAAATACAGTCAAATTTATGTGCACTTAAACAAAATTTTGTTATCTGTAAGAGTTCTAGGAGTTTGAATGCTTGATGCAGACTTGCAATAATAGGCTATGAATTCTCAATTTGCTTTGATTTTAAGTAAATTTGTTAGTTTTTAGATTTTTCATTTATGTTAGTTGTTGTTTTGACCTATTTGTCTAATTTTTCTTCTTGTTTCGAAGATTTCTTTAGCAATATATTCATATATTGTCATGTTTGATGACAATATTTGTCCTGTTTGGACCCATAAAAAATGATGGTATAATGCAAATTCTCAGGAGTAATATTGGGCTTTCAATATATGTAAACTGTATATCAGTTTTTGGGTTATTGTTGCAGGAATTGTCGGATCCATACTTAGCGATAAAGGGAGCTTGTCTGACATTACAAAGATATTTTCTGGTGCTTCGAAGGTACTCCATCTAGAACTGTTTTAACATGGAATAGCCTTACCGACTATTGCTTGAAAACTGCCTTTTATTACTTAGCAAAATGTATAGTTAGTTATATATATCAATTTCTGTCCCTTACATTTGTTTCTGAATATTGTAGATATTCTCGAAGCACCTTCGGCAGGAAAATGGTAGCAATGAATCCACCAGTAAACCGCAGACTGATTCTCTACTAGCTCAGGTTAATTATCTTGCTCCCGCCGACTCCTCCCTTTCTTTCTTCTGCTTCTAATGGGCCATCTAAACTCTTTCTTTTCCGACACCATTGGCCAAATGGTCGAAGGGTCGCAAAATTTATAATTTTAATGATCGAATCGGGTTCGGGGTGTTTGCTCGTTCAACGGTGTAAAAGAATCCAAATCAGTCCAATTTTTGTTAGAAAATTCTTTAAACTATTTAAAACAAGATCTACACTTCTTAAATACAAAAATTCTATCATTAATTTTTAAAGGATATATATTTCCAGCCGTTCATTTTTGCATTCACTTGATGCATAACAGAACAATATCGGGAAATTTTTTTTTTTGATTTCTAGATACTTTAAATGGTCTGGATCATGTTTAATGGTGCCGATCGTCGATTGGGAAGCTCTATTATCGAAAACAAATCGGCAACTATACAGCCCGTTTGCTACCGATAGTATTCAAGATCAAAATGTGTGTGTGTGTGTGTGTGTGTGTGTGTGTGTAAATTTAATCTGCTAGTTTTGTTTATACTTTGAGGCATTTTGTATTCCTTATTTTTTTCATTCAATGAACAAACTCCTGTGGGAAACTCGTTTGATTAAGGCACTATGAAATTCTACAGGTCGATATTCTAAGGCAAGAGCTGCAACGGTTCACAAAAAAGGAAATTACTATTATTACTAATACTACCACATCAGGTTGGTGACATATGATTAAATTTTTTTTCCAACTTCTGGCCTCATTTATGTGTAGGTTATGTACTGTTTGGTTCTGAAGATATTTACAACCATAAGCTTGTATATGTAAATATGCTCTTTCAAAATCTGAATAGTCACTTACAAAAATTGCCTTTAAGAAACTTCTAACACAAACCATGTTCTTCCATGAATTGTATGGGTACCCAACTTTAGATATGGGTAGTCTTGCAAGAAACAGCTCCTTTGACAAAGCTTTATTGCTATGTTAGAAAATAAGATTCATTTCACTCTTTGAAGTCGATTAAAGTATAGTTTTTTCCCCCCCTACGAAGTAATGAATTTAGACTGCTTTATCCTTATCGTTTGTGAGTGGCATTGTTTATCGTTTATCATATATTCTATTGCAGGTTCTGGTACATATCGTATAACAGCTGTAATTATTGTTGGAGCTGTTGGGTATGGATACATAAGGTGGAAGGTAAATGCTCTTCCAGCTCTCCTTCAAATAGTTGCTTGAAATCTAGGAAGTAGAAAAAGGAAGAGCAAGCATTTTACAATAATCACTTTAGGCTTGTGTCTTGATTGTTGGACCTAAAACACTTCTAGAAGTATAGGCAGTAAAGCTTTAAAGAGATAAAGAGAGAACAAGGAAATATAGAAATTCATGTGACATAGAAATGGATGATCAAGTTATCTCAAGATTGATGAAAAAGAGACAATGCAAGGCGATTATTTCCAGTTCGATTTTATTAAGTTTAAATTATGTATTTGACAATACAAAATATATTTTAAAGATTTCACGGGGATGTGGATAATGATTAGGTTATCTCAAGGCTCAACATTGATAGTAAAGGAACGAAGCGAGGTGATTATGTCCAGATAAATTTTATCAGTTGATTGTAACCAGGCTGGATGTGCAATATAGCAAACAAATGCTAGTAAAGCAAACAAGGAGAATCTAAAGAGATATTAGGATCTGTGTTGTTTTTCTCAATTCCCAGGTTGAAATAGCCTATGGCCCATCAACGTTGATCATGTGAGGTCCAGTGAAGTCTGAACCAGATACGTATTATACTAGTTACCTTATCACCCGTTTGGCCTGACTTTTGCTGGGCCAAAACGTGGTTCAGCCTATAACTAGGCATTTGGCGAGAAGGGCGGAACGCACTTTTGTGCGTTCTGCAATCCTTCAGCAATCGGCAACCCAAGTGCAGAAGCTCTGTTAACAATTGGATTAATTATATTTTAGTCCTTAATCTTTGCATTTTTTTTATTTTGGTCTCCAACCCATTTTTTGTAGGTTAATTATTATTTGGTATAGAATTTAAATTTTATATTTAAAATCAAAATTTAAAGTTAAATTATATTTTGAATTGAATTTCAAAATTTATAGTTAGATTTTTTTAGTTCAAATTTCAAATTTAAATTCTGATCTTGAGTTTGAACTTCAAATGTAAATTCTAATTTTGAAGTTGACTTTTAAATTTGATTTTAGGCTTAAATTCTAAATTCTAAATTTTTATTTTGGACTTGAATTTTAAATTCAAATTCAATTTTGCATTCAAGTTCAAACTTTGTGCTTAATATTAAATTCAAATTCAAATTTTAGTTTAAATTTTAAATTTATTTTCAAAATTTGATTTTGAATTCCAGATTTAAAACGTGAATTTGAATTCAAATTTTACATTCAAATTTAGATTTAAAATCAGATTTAATATTAAATTTAAAATTTGAATTAAATTTGAAATTTTAATTTCAAATTGATTTCGAATTCTCTCTTGTTAATTTTACTTAATTTTTTTTTATCTTTAATTTTTGGAATTAATATCTCTTGAACTTCTAACTTCTTTAGTTTCATATTGCAGTTAGTTAAACAAAAATTATTATTGAATATAATAATTTTATTAAATGTTAGCTATTAGTTGTCATAATTTTTTTTGCCAAAAAACAATATAAGTAGTAAGTTTTGTAGAATTTTTGAAAATTTTGACAAAACTGTTTATTTAATTGACCAATTCTTTTGATATTTAAAACATGAAAAATTTAGGGAATATTAATAAAAAGTAATTAATTGGACCATTTAATTAAATTTATATATTTTTAATATACTTTATATTACTTTTGTAATAATTTATCAGAGTTTTATGTAACAACTTTCTATAGTAGACTATTTTTGTAACAAATGCTGTCAAACGCTCAACAGTTTTTTTTTATTTTTATAATAATATAACAGCACCGCACTGTTTACTACAGTACTTTTTCAATGGCAGTACTCCCTACAGCCCACAACTAGGCCAAACAGACCCTTAGATTCATTATCAAACAACTATTCAAAATATATTAATGAGTTGATTTGTATATCTTGTATAAAGTCTAGTTAAATATTGTGAAGCTTCTGTCATATTCCTCCGGATATTCTTAAATGTCTCTGTAGTGATGTTAATCGGAGGTTTTGGCCATCCGTTGTAGGGTTGGAAGCTTTCTGATATGATGTTTGTGACACGGCGTGGCTTATCTGATGCTTGCACTGCAGTAGGCAAACAACTTGAGCAAGTTTCTTCTTCTATTGCTGTAAGTTTTTTGTTCTTTTTAGTTCTTAGTGTGCTTTTTGATTTTTAATTATGTCTTCGTCTTTTAAACTGATCCAATCATTACTTTAGATCATGAGCTCCGGTGAGGTTAATATATGTATTTTTTAATTAAATTACATCATGTGATATCCTGTTTTATTAAGTTATGAACTGTACACTAAACAGGAATTCTTTTTTAAGGTTTATGATGCAAAGATTGTAAAGGATACTTTACTCAATCGAGGACTTCTTCCATCAAATGCTCTACTAGTTTTAGACCATAAACTTTCCAAATTGTTCTTATTTTGGCCTGTTAGTTACAAATTACATTGGGCTTCTGAAGACAAATAAAAATTTGTGCTTAGCTGCTTGATGATGACAAAACATCATTGTAAAGTAATGTTAAATAAAATCATGGGTTCTTTTTTCCCCCCCCACTTCGTTGCCTTCTTTTTCCTTCATATTTAATATCAAAATTCCATTCTGCAGGCTGCAAAGCGGCATTTATCTTCAAGGATTGATCGCGTCGATTGTCGTTTAGATGAATGCAAGGAGATCACTGTTGAAACCAGAGATCAGGTGAGGGACCTTTTTTTAAAATTTTAAAATGCAGAAACTACTCTGACATTTTCTCAATTATGATTTTGCCCCCTGAAACTCAAAAATATACAGTAAGCCCCTTAATAAATGTGGTTTGTTACTTTGCCCCCTTCCATCTCATTTCTCTCAGTTGCCTTATAATCATCTTATAAAAACAGATAATAACTGTTCTGGAATACCCATTATACGTTTTCTATGGCTGGATCAATGTTATTACTGGCCTTTTGTCTTCAAATGTGATCTCCTGTTTGTTGATGATGTGGTATTTTGGTCATGTAGGTGCTTCTTCATCTGATGAGAAAGGCTTCCAAGCTCTTCACTAAATATTATTCTGACCTCAACTGATTGTGTGATACATGGCTAGGTTTTAGAGATAGTAACGCATTATATTCTCCCTGAACAATGAGCCATATTCTCATTGAACAATGAGGAAAGGGGGCAAAATGACAAACTGCATAAGTGTTTATGAGGTTGAGTAGGGTTTTTTGAAGGCAAAGTGATAATCACAAAAAATAAAGGGGTTTTCTGCATTTTATCTTTTCATATTTTTGACTATCTGAATAAAATTATTCTGTTTCAACTCATTCCTAGGTCATTTTAATGCATGGAGACCTCAGTAACTTCCATCTGGAAATGGAATCTGTTCATTCTGTAGTGCAAAATCTGGTGAATTATCTTGCACTTAGCCTTATTCAACTCTCACTTCTCTAAGAATAATGCTGACTCTTAGCTTTTTTTAACCTCAGGAAACAAAACTTTACGAGCTTGAGTCGAGTCAGGTATTTGAGTGCAATATCATTATGATGGTCTCTTCCAGCTTTTATCCTATAATATACTAATAGGTAGGGTTTTGAATAAACTATCAGGATTATACAACAGAAGGGATATACAGATTATGCAAGTTTGCCAATACTTTGGAGCAAAACCGAAATGCAGAGTCTACTCAGGCAAGTTGTCGTTGCTAAATTCATTTTCATTTTATTTTGTATATTTGATTGGGCTTTGTTCCATATCAGTAATTTTTGAACTTATTGTTCTAGCATTTGTTTTAGTCGATGAAACTTCCTGTTGTTGTTTCCTTCTTCTATTAAGTCAAAAAAAAAGTAGATTCCTGCATTTTTGTGAGGTACATGGGACAAAACCTGCACCCGCATTACTACAATTTGAACTTGTACTACACTTCAAAGACTAATCCAGTACTAGCTAATGAAAGGACATGAATCCCTTAAATATCTGAGCACTCCATGCTGATTTGTTATAATTGTTGCCTCCTCCTCGCACTTAATTAATGATATATAGATGCAAAAATTTTTTGTTTTACTTCATCGTCAAGGTTTGCATTCCAGGATATTAGCGTGTTCATGTGCAGGCATTATTAAAAAGGCATTATTTTTAGTACTAAAGTTGTTATTTTCTATGGAAGGCTAGATCTGAATCAACTATTTATTTATTTTTTCAGGCTTTGCCATCCAGTTCTTCCTTTCCGGCTATTGAATCTTTGCGGTCTTCACCAGTCGCAAGGGTAACTGGAACTACTTTCCATTTGTAGTTGGAAAATGCCCCCACAAAACAGTTTTTTCTAATTAAAAACCAACTTTCCCCCACGAAATGGATAATTGCTTTTCTTGGGGCATATATGAAAATTCAGATTTTAGAGGGTATATATGCCAAAATTCCATTGGCAATTTTGGAGCACTTTTTTGTGCGCTTGCTAACTTTTTGCTGCCAATCACCCATCATAACAGGCTGGCTCTTTACCACCTCCAGTACTCGAACCACCTTCGCCATTAGCATCTTCATCAGCTTCAGTTGAGACACCTAAGGTTGGGATTTTTTGAATTTTGAAGTATAACTGATAAATAAGCACCTTCGTTTCATCTAATAATATTTTATTTCCTTTTGTAGGTTCTGCGCACCGTGACGACCATATCTGCTTCGGGTCTAAAAGTAATCACATCCTGATTGTTACATTCTGTTTCATCTTGTTCCTCATTGAACTCATTGATAGGAAAATAATGAACCGAATTAGATGGTAGAGTGCTTCCAAATGACCCCACTATTATAAGAGGCAATTTCAAATCCGTGTTGTTCGAAAAAGCTATAATTCGCATTCATCATTCGAATCTGCCCACAAATTTCCGATTACATCTAGAGGCACATTCTAGCTTTGTGCCACCGCTAGAAGCTCTAGGAAGTCTGCTTCTGCTTTCGAGCAATTAACAAATCTAGAAGCCAGGTCAAATTAGGAACACGATTTTATCGTTGCCATCAATCGGATTCATCTGTGATTGGTATTTTGCATGTGTGCCTCTAAAAGCCTAACTTATTTGCTTGTGCCCCTGCCCAGGAATATCTAACACAATAACAATTTTTGCATTTATGGCTTGGTAGGGGCAGGAATACAGATAAATACGGTTTTCAATGGCGCACGTGCAAATACTATTACTCGGCATGGATAATTGCACAATTTTGCATATTCGCAGGGGTTACATATGCCCAAAAGAAAAAAACCTTCCTTTTTTGTTGTTGTTCTTAATTCATGATTTGAACTCAATTATTTCAGGAGCTCCAGGCTAGTGCAATTCCACCAGGTTTCTCCAGATCGAACTCTGCGAAACCAGTCGTCTCCGAACTCTCAAACGGAGCCTCATCTTCCACCGAAAAGAGCAATACTACTACCAGCAGCACATCAAGTTCGAACCGCTTCGGATGGAAGCTACCCGGACTCAACGTTCTCTCCCGAACCCGGAGTACCGCGAGCTGATGAACTGGCCCATTTAAGTATTATTATTCTCCATCTGTATCATATTTTCTACTTGCATTTTCTAGTTATTCGCGGTAGAAGAAAAGGGAAAATTTAGGTCTCTTTGGTTTTGCGAATATACGTGTTATATGTTTTATAGTGCTCAATTTACTCGTATCCATTTTGGGCTCTGAATTTTGTAGAAATCTAGAGATCTTTAAGGAGAGAATAATTGAAGTCAATTCATATGACAAACTGATATTTTAAGGACTCTATGAATGAGAAAATTTTCTCGTTGTCGAAAAATTACTCAAAAAGTATAGTGAGAGTTTAATATCACAATCATCTTTTGATGTTTGTGTTAATTTGAGTTGGTATCTGGTGAAAATAAATATAATTATACCGAATTTGAAAGATTGTTATTCTCAGTTGATATATTCCAGGTGAAAAACATATACACTTTTACTGAGAAATTTAGTATAAACTTAGGAATAAAGAAACTAAAGGATGGTTTGTTTGTGACCTTGCTATGTAGTAGTTTTTGTCTGTTGTCTGAGCTAATTTTTCTTGAGTGAAGCTCTCCGCTGAATCCTTGGGAATCTTGGTAAGTAAAAAAGTAGTTCACAAAAATGTAGGGAATGATTTTTTTTTTTTTTTTAATGTGACATTCTCTTAATTTTAATAATATTTAAGCAATGTTATCTATGCACCTAAAAATTTTATATATTCTTTTTTACTAGTCTTACGAATCCTTCGTTTTTTTCAATTAAAAGTTTAAAAAGGATTTTGAATTTTTTGGTTGGTGAATGTAAGAATTACGTTATATTTTTCCGTCTACAAGTAGCATTTGGAAAATGAATAGGAGTCTGGCTAGAACGTACAACTCCAACGGCCGAAAAGTATTCAAATTAGATAAATTTAACCAATATATTGTAAGAATTTGAAAAAATTACTATATGGTTTAGAATTAATTATATAAGTAGCTCCTAGACTTTACTCAAAGTTTTACTTTAGTCCCTATAAATGACTTATTATAAATTAATTGCCTTACATTTTATATACTCATTATTTATAGAGTATAGTATGAGAAATACTAAGTCTACAAAAAAAAGAAGATTATAATCTCTTTAGCCGGTTCATGGGAAGATGGCTAGAGTTTACTAACTCTTTTTTAATTTTTAGTAAATAAAAAAAAATTAGAAAAATTGATAAAACTCGTGGAGAAAATTTAGCTCCTTTAACTTCATATAAAATAAAAAATAGTATAGTTTGTTACTGGGTCTCGTCCACTGCGACCAATCACGCACGCGCGTTGTGTGCTCCGAACCCGAACTTACGAAGCAGAGCAACGAGAGTTTAAACCCAACCAAACCCACACACACCAACACGGACTTTTTTATAAAATAATTTTGTAATTTTTTGTAATTTGTAAAATAATAATGTCAATTTTTTATTTGGCAAATTAATTCTTTAAACACGGTGAATCATTCACCACAGTAAATCATTCACTGCATTCAAAAAAAATTTATACCTTCTAAAAACGGTGAACGATTCACCGCCTTTAGAAGAAGATAATAGATGAAAAAAGGGAAAGAAAAAGTGATTGTTCAATGGATATGTATAAATAAGACGGTATAATTCACCGTCTTTAATAACCGTACGAAATATTCTGAATGCGGTGAATGATTCACCACCTTAGTTTATAAAATACAAATTTGATAGAGTTATTTTGTAAATTATAAAATTTTGAAGAGTTATTTTATAAAAAAGTCCAACACAAACACCCCCTCTCTCTCTCTCTCTCTTCTTTTCCCCTTCTCCCCAATCGAAGATTACGAGAGAGAGAGAGAGAGAGAGAGAGAGAGAGAGAGAGAGAGAGGAAAAAAAAAAAAAAAATGGTGGCGGCTCTCGCTCGCCTCTCCCGCAAAACCCTAGCCTCTGCCCCCTCCTCCCTACGCCCCCTCCTCAGCCTCGGCCGCCCCCTCTCCTTCTCTTCCTCAACCGAGGCGGCGGCGGCGGCGGCGCCTCCTCCGGCGACTTCTCCGGCGACTTCTCCGACGATATCCGGGGATCGGGTGCGGTGGGACTACAGGGGCCAGAGGCAGATCATCCCGCTCGGGCAGTGGGTCCCCAAGATCGCCGTCGACGCCTTCGTCGCCCCCAACGTCGTCCTCGCGGGGCAGGTCACGATCTACGACGCCGCCTCCGTGTGGTACGGCTCCGTCCTCCGCGGCGACCTCAACAAGATCACCGTCGGCTTCTCCTCCAACGTCCAGGAGCGATGCGTCCTCCACGCCGCGTGGTCCTCCCCTACAGGTCCTATCAATTTTGATCCCATTTTCACCTCTTCACTCGACGGATCCAACAATTTGGTTTCGTTTTGATTGAAACTGACACATTGAATCAGTTTATGGGATCTGCGAGATCTTACTACTGGTATAGATACCCGAATTTTTTGTAAGTTCTTTTTTATTTTTACTGCCTAATCTTAAAGATTATTTGTAAGATGTTTAACCTTAGATCGCAGGTTAGTTAATTGTAGTGATTGTTTGAGTGATCAAATTATAGCAGGTGTGATAGGTTAATTCCTTCAGGAAGTTAAGGGGAAAGAGGTTGACTTGTGAAATCATTTGTTATTTTGATGTATAGTTTAAAATGATTGTCTTGATGAGTAGAGATTGCTGTTTGCGTTATGGGGATTTCAGCAGAGTGTAGGCTTCTATGTTAAAATGCTGAAATTAATAGTCTCAGGATGCTATTAAATTATTCAAGTCCCGTCGAGCGAGTTAATCATGACTGGATAAACAGTAAAAGATCTAGTAGTAGAATAATCAGTTAAGTTAGGGTGAGAGAAACAGGTAACAAATCTAATGTTGTTCCGATTATCAAATATATGATGGATATCATGAGAGTTTGGAAACCGGAGCAATCTATCAACTGACGGTGATGGCGCTAGAGTAAGCAGTTGCAGAGTAAAATGACCCTGGGAGCTGTTTACATTCTAGTGAATGGAGAAGCTAAAGAAACAACAATGAGGATTTGAACTTTATTTCAATTCAGTTACAAAAGCTACAGAATAATAAGAAGAATTTCAGAAAGCCTGAATGTCAATTCGACAGAGGACGGTCCTGGGACAAGTGGATCCTAATTGCAACAATATGATGGAATATTTTAGGAACGAACAGTGATATTAGCAGGACAGTATTCTATTGCTAGACATGCATTGAACATGGTCAGTTTTCACATGATAAACGTGATTAGGTTCAATGAACCTGCTAGTTAATAGCAATCTTAGCTCTGTTAACATCACAAGCCTTTAGGAAAATAAGAAGTTGGTGATGGTGTTCTTTGTTATTGTTACTGGCCATGGAAAGAGTATGTCATCTTGCCTGAAATTAAAAGCGAAGTTATTGTTGCTGGTGGTGGGTTCTTGTTTTCCTAAGAACTCTTATCAAGTATGAACAATATCAAGTGCTTATTTTTCTAATTAAGTGCCTATCTAACTTGGCTTCGAGAATAGCTTCTCTACGCGAAGAAGTAGTAGTTAGGCGTTTGGCAAACAAAATGTCTGAAGTTTTTGCTATAGCTGGGAGATGAAAGAAGCTTTACGCTTTAAATGCAAAATCTTCAATGTAAAGCTTTTGCTTTTGCAGTAGGTGGAAGCTATGGGGAGTATTGTTATGAGAAAATTGTTAATGCTTCTTCGAACAACTCTACTCAAATAGCACTTTTGCAGAAACTCCGTGTAGCGCCAAATAGGCACTTGAGCTTCTACAGAAGTGCTATTTGAGTAAAGTTGCTTGAGGAAGTATTGATAGTTTTTCACTAAAATTTTTCTTATAGTTTTCTCCTGCAGCAGAAGTAGACATTATAAGATGGAGTGTTTGCTTGTGGAGCGTAAAAGCTAACATTAGCCTTCCGTCATAGCAAAAGCAAAAAGACTGGTGTGGCAAACACCTGGCTACTACTTTTTAAAGTAGAAAAGCTGTTCTAGAAGCCAAGTCGAATAGGCATTGATTCAAGCATGTCATGCTTTCATGGCGAGATTCTCAATACTATTGCACAGTAGCTGTGAAACAACCTAAGTTAGGTACTGTTTGAGGTCAAAGCAAGGCAACTAAGACTATCTGTACTCTATAGCTATATCAGCTTCTTACTCTTAAAGTTAACCTTCCGTGACATGCTCATTTTATATCACCTGAGCCATGCAAGTTGGATCCCCAGAGATTCGTCTCAATACACTTGATGGGTGTAGTCTCGACTTAATGAATTCAGCCCTCATCTCATGCTAAGTGCACTAGACTGTGTGCTTCTACAAAAATTTATTCTCCTATGAGGATATCATTTCCTTGCCAAACTTTTGGACATGGGCCTTTGTTTCTCCATGTACAATTTCTTTTTTTTTTTCCTTTTTTTTTTTGCTGAATATTATGCTTTGCTCTAATTGTAAAATATTCTCTAGCGAACTGAAACAGTTTTAGCTGTCCTAGAGTAGCATTTTGTTCGTTGGTAAATCTTCATCGGAAACCCAAGAACCATTCATGTCTAGTTATTGGAGAATAATTATCTCGCATTACCTTGCTCCTTGTGATGATTCTATTGTTCTTCACATAGAAATGAATGTCTGTAATCATTACCGACAACTCAGTACATTTATTGATCTAATCCCCATTCATCTTCTTTCTGGTTCATTTCCTTGATTTTTGCTTCATATTTTCCAACCCATAGCCACTGCATATGAAAGAATCAGGTCATAGAGTTAGTACAGCACATTTAATAGTAGCTAATCTGATTTTCAGCCTTATTTTAAACAGTGAACTTGTTATTCTACGAGCTACTTTGTTTCTCATATTTCCTCTAACAGTCCACGAAGCACCTAAATAAGGGCTTTTTGCTCTGTCTGGTGCTTGTATTATTGTGCAGTTCAAATATATCTGTTTGAAGAAACATTCTGCTGCAGCAAAGCAGAAGGTTCAATCTAGGCCTACTTTTGGAGCCCAGAAGTTTATTTTAGGTTCTTGCCACAAAAAATGCTGTTAGTTTAATTTGTTCGTCAGGCATTTTAGTCACTGCCTTTTAGTGTAGAGAAGATGTTCTAGAAGCTAGGCCAACAAGTGCTATAGGTGCTTGTTCATCTTAGTTTCAAAAATTTTTGGTACCCTCTTCTTGTTATATTAATCTTGTTAAAGACCCCTTTCTTATCAGCAGCATATAGTGCTTTACTGTGTTGTAATGTGCCTCCGTCCCCTCTTTCATAACCAGAGCCCTTTTGGGCTTTAATCTAATCTAACTTTCTTTACAGGAAACAATGGCGTGTCATTATGCAAGTCTTAACTATAAATAGCCCCGGTATTCTAAACAGATTTCCTAAAAAAGTTTCGAACCGACGTGACAGTCATGAGGTTCTATAATCCGTCTCAGTAGTTTGTTTCTTTTTCGTAGAATTTGATGTTTTTTCTTTCACTTTTGTCTTAATTTTGTATTGCCGAAATGGTGTCGCCATATGCTGTAACAATGAAGGAATTCACAGCACCTAATGAAGTAATGAACAAGTAATAAACCTCAAAACCTTTTGCTAGTGTGTGGTTGAAAGATTCTGTCATTAGTATTGGGATGAATATCCTTCCTAAGAGCTTTGTTCTATGTTATTGCTATTTAGTTTGGTTAAAGTATCTTGGAATATATCTCAGAATATAGTTGATGAGTCAGTTTTGTACATATGACAATTAATTAGTAGTTTAGCTTTTCAAAATTCTTCTATGATATGTGATTTAGACGTTAACTCTGAAAAGTTAAATTTTAAGTAGTTGTCATATGTGTGAAGCTGGCTTATCAACTGTATTTTGAGGGATAGACTGAGGTACGCATTACTCTATAAAGCATATTGAAGTTAAACCTTTCCGCTCCTTATTCTCTATTTTCAACAGGACTTCCAGCCGAGACAGCCATCGATCGATACGTTACGATCGGCGGGTACTGTCTCTTGCGCTCGTGCACGATCGAACCTGAGTGCATAATCGGCCAACACTCGATCCTCATGGAGGGCTCGTTGGTCGAGACCAACTCAATCCTCGAAGCCGGGTCTGTTCTCCCGCCGGGCCGGAGGATTCCGACCGGCGAACTTTGGGCTGGAAACCCAGCCCGGTTTGTTCGGGAACTCACCCACGAGGAGATTGTGGAGATCCCGAAGCTTGCGGTGGCTATTAACGATCTCATGCAAAGCCATTTCTCGGAGTTTCTTCCCTACTCCACTGCTTATTTGGAAGTCGAGAAGCTGAAGAAGGCCTTTAACATTCCTCTATGAAGAAGCAGTTTAGTTATTGCTTTACGGCGTTTGCGAGAATAAGCGGCAAAAACAACTATTTTGATACTTTTTCTTACTGTAAGACCATCTTTTGCTTGGGTAGAAGGAATGTACTACTTATGGGTGTTTGTGTATGGGTTTTATGTACTATTTATGGATTTTCATTTTCTCTTTTTTTTTCTTCTTCTCATCTTGTTCGTTTTCGAAGTAAAACTGATCTTATGGCTTTGATCTAATGTTATTGTCGCGAACACGCGGTTGACGATTGTAGAATAAGAAACTTGATAGTTTTTAACCTTGGGTTAACAGATTGTTCATTTCATTTCACTTGATATTGGTGTTATTTGATCTGCGAGAAAATTCATTTATATGTTAGATCTTTCGATATATTTGATTTGAGCTACTTGATAGGTTTTTTTTCTATGTTTTGTAAATTTAGCATTACTATTTTTCAATTAAAATGAATGTCCAAACTTTGATCAAAAGAGTCATCAAATAGCTGAAATTAAAATTATTGAAATATTAGATCATAAAATCAAAACATATACAACTAGATATTGAAATTTAGTCCATCCGTCAAGTAAGTTTCATACTTTTTCACTTTGAGAAATGTTATTTGTTCTTCATCCAAATATAGGATTTAAATTTTACATCCGATCCAAGAGTTTAGAAATCAATTTTAAGTTTTTAATATTAAAAAACTTAATAAAATTAGTGAAAAATATTGATCCTTTGATAATTAGGATATAAGATTTATATCTATGTTTTGATATGCGGATAGTATTGCTCTTTTCGTTTATAATTTTTGGAAGTTCTACCAAATATTACTTATAACATTCCCGTCCATTTTTTTTTTTTTTTCCGTAGGTGTAAGGTTTACATCTTAGAAAGTTAGAATTCATATGATTAGAATATATCCACTAGTTTTATCATTTTTTTATACATATTAAAAATTCTAAAATAACTTTTGAATGGGTAAAAATTTTAATCTTTTTTTAATTTAGTGTATTTTCACTTTATCATCATGCGGTTGAAAAAATTGTACTTTACTATTCTGTGACTCTAGTTTAGTTTATCGAGAAAATATACCATCAAATAGGACAGCAAAATAAATATTTTCAAAAATCACAAGATTGCATCCTATTTTAACATTATGTCCTTACAGTGAAAGTGTAATTTTTTTAACTACACAATATTTAACTATACTTTTTAAAATACAAAATAAAAAAAAAATTAAATTTTTTTTTACTACAGTAAAATAAATCATCGGATGCCCAAGTTTTTTTTTTTTTTTGAGAAAAATATAGCATGGTACCCGCTTCGTTTATTTCTTTTAAAAATAAATTTAGCTGGAAATATAAATTAACTAGAATTCAAACTCGGGACCTCAAATACCAACCACCAAGTCTTTTACCACTTGCGCTAGAGACGGTGGATGATGCCCAAGTTTATTGGTGGTGCAAAGGTAACGCCAACTGGCGCGCGCAAAGTGGGGGACAGATCATCACGTTTCCACGTTACGAATTTCTATTGGTTGGTGGAAAGCTCACTGTTCCCTGACACGTGTCGCTTCGTAGCTTTGACACGTCGGACGGAGAAACGACAAACTCTTTCCTCGTACGAGGACATTTGGTAAAAAAAAAAAAAAAAAAGAAAAGAAAAGAAAAGAAAAAGCAGGTGCTCGAAAATAGGAAAGCGAATAAAACACTCACACGAGCACTACGTGTCGATCGCGAGGAGGACGATGGTGACACGAACCTCTCCTCGTCCCCTTCCCCACCACCCTTTCTCCCATTGGCGATTCCCAGAGAGAGAGAGAGAGAGAGAGAGAGAGAGGGCGATCGATCGATACGTGCATCGATGTTGCCCTACAAATCCCCTCCTCCCCCGCCTCTGCGTCGTCTTGGTCTTGGTCTTCGTCTGTGGGGGTGGGGATTAGGGTTTTGTAGGGTTTGGGAAGGGGGCGGCGATGGTGAGGGGGAGGGTGGAGCTGCGGCGGATCGAGGACAAGGCGAGTCGCCAGGTGTGCTTCTCGAAGCGGCGGAGCGGGCTCATGAAGAAGGCGCGCGAGCTCGCCGTGCTCTGCGACCCCGAGGTCGGCCTCGTCGTCTTCTCCACCAAGGGCAAGCTCTACGAGTTCTCCAGCCCCTCCAGGTCCCCCCCTCTTTCTCTTTCTCACTCTCAGTTGATTAAAACCCTAGGTTTTTGATCCGTTCGTACGAGCTTCGCCAAGTAGTTTTCTGTTTGTCGAGTTCTTTCTCACTACGAGTTGATTAAAACCCTAGGTGGAGATATTTATAGGATATTTCTCTGCTTGGCCTTGTTGTATAGGACGGTGAAGTTATTTTCGACCGTAAATACTTATTTTTCTTTTTTAATTTGGTTTGCGGCAAATTAAATTCATTCGTCACTCCACTATTTCAAATCGTTGTAATTGACTTTATCCCTAGTAGTGGCGAAATCAACTAACAAAAAAAGAGAGATAAAAAAAAAGAAAAAAAAAACTAAAAAGCAAATGTTGTAACTTTGTTTTTCGTGTTCTTATGTGCTAGGTAGTATGAAAATTTCAGTAAAAATAAAATAATTATATTTCAAAAATCGTTGACTTCCTATCAATAGCGGTGGATAAAATTCTTCACTTGTACTTTAGTTCAACTTAAGGTTATTTGTAACTGAAAAATCAGTTACAGACAAACGGGGAAACTAAGAAAGTGTACTCTTATGTGATATTTGGTCCGTTCTTTGGTCTTTTCTATGGATTCTGATCGTAGGATCCTTGTGACAGGTCAAATCCCTAATTTCATGTTACAATTGTTTGAGAATTTTTGGGTACCAGGTTATTTTCCGTTCCTTGTGGTTGTTTCCGATTCATGTATGTTCCCTCGTGTCTCCGAAGCTTTAATTTTTATCTATTTTTTCCTGAAATTTTGTGAAATACGTCGCAGTCTATCAGAGTGGACACTTGCAATGATCAAAGAATGATTTTCGTGAGAATTAGCACTATATAAATGATAGTGAGCGATTTCGGCTTATAATAACAAACCTTTGCTTCTGAACAATCATTAACTATAAGATACTAACTCTGCAAAAAACCTTTCTAGGGGCCTTTTGAGGTACACAAAGAATTACTCTTTTCAATATGTGAGTTTCATGTCTGAATTGGTGAAAATCTTTTTAGAGAAGCATTGCATTAATAGGCGAAGATGGCTAGACATTATACATAGCGAATGAAATAATAGCAAGCCTTCTGCTCTAACATATAAGAATTAACTTGCCTATCTTAAGATCCATGTGCGACTTAAAGGTCCTTGTTTTATGCAATATTGAAACTTTGCATGTGAAATGCTTTTTTTACTTTGACATTTATGAAGAAGAACAAACCAATCGAATATGAACTAACAACTGCATCTCTTTTCCAGCATGGAGAAAATAATTGCTCACTATCGACAATTTTCAGATGCAGAAAGAATAGTGAATGGAGGGGGCTTTGGCATGCAGGTAAATATAGTATCAGTGCAGCATGTTGTGATTTTGTTGCTTTGTTATTTGACATGAAAACTAAAAAAGTTTTTCTCGAAAGCAGCACCTAACCGTGTAAAAGTTCCAACTAAAAAGCTTGTGGACTAGATCAATGTTTCAAAAGCATTTTCAGAACCGAAAACGGAAATGGAATCACTTCTATATAAACAGAACTTAAATGACGGCACGCTACTGGTGGGTATGTCGCAGATTTATGTGTATGCCTACAAATAGTGCTGAGAGTTTCACTCAGAATATGGGGGTTACACTATTATTTCGTAAATTAACTTTCAACCACTGCAGGGTGCCAAGGGCTTTGCTTGTCCAAGAACTAGAGATGAGCTATTGGAGTTTTCTCAAAGGTGATGCACTACTCCTATTTAGAGAAACACCAATACACAATTTTCTATTTGTTGATGCACAGCAGAGTACATTTCAGGCCACTAGACAAGTCAAACATCGCCCAGCTGAGCTTTGATGAGCTCAACCAAGTTGAAAGTGAACTGGATGGTGCATTAACACAAACAATGACCCGAAAGGTTAGCAAACTTTGTCCCTGTTTAGCAGGAAAATTTCCTGATTTGGATAAGAAACTTCTTATTGAAAGAAGTATGGATCTTTAAAATGGCATCCACGGTTCAAATTGATTATGCCAGATTGTGAAAATGGTAAAGCATCTTTACAGATTTTACATTATAATCTGGTGCTGTGCATGCACACAGACTCAAGTGATGATGGATATGATTGCTGAGCTTCAGGAAAAGGTATGTGAAAACTCTATATGTTTATTCTTTCTGGTCGAATTGATCAACTTAGATAACTTTGATTATCCGATGCACTTATGTATAGTGCATAGCAGTTCACAGCTTCTAGAATATGATCTTAGATACAGAAGACGCAAAGGGGAAAATTAAAGAAAAACACTTCTATTTTTTAGATTGGGAATCTTCTTATCCTTTATGGTGCATAGCATTTCACAACAAGAATATGATCTTTGATAGGAGTGATGCAAAGAGAAATTTTAGGTCACGAATCTTCTTCATCCACAGCATCCATGTCCACAATTCTGTACTAGAGTAGATAACAACTAATCTTCTTAGGAAGATACCGATCTTGGTTGTTAGATCACTTTGTAAAGCGCAACTAGCCTGCTAGTGTTAGTAGCGTTTTGCAGAAGCTGACTTTCGATAGTGGCCCGAGATGCTTAAGTCCAAGTTGACAAGATAAGTGCCCTAGTTATACGTCGCACATTGCAGAGAAACTGCTCCACTAGTTATAGAACAATTCGGGTGTGATAGCTCTAACTACACACTAACTAATCTCTTTTTCTTTGTTTGGTTACCACCTGCATCTGATGATCCTCTTCTAACAGTTTTTAGCAACCCCACTCGTATCTCATGATAAATTCTCAACAACCTTCACCAAAGACTAAGAGGTCATGATTCCTTAAACCACCGTCTAACACTATTCATCACCTTTGTGCATGTTAGGGCTTAGGATTTTGAACTTTTTCCGTATTCCAAAGACAGATGGCGTGTGTTTGGCAAACAAAGTTCGTAAGCTTTTGCTGTAACGAGAAGCTAGAGCGAACTAAATTCCTCTGAATTTCTGGCTGCAGTGGATAGACTGAGTGGATAGTAACAAAAATGTGAAAAAGGGCTGCTTGTGCTTTCTAAAAAGTTCTATTTAAACGACGCATTTGAACGAGCATGATAAGAACATAGAGATCAATTGAATCTTCAAAATTGCTGAGGGAACGAACCCGCGAGAGTCGTAGTACCACTTACATGCAAGATAACCATGCATGCTACCATATTAAAATAAGTTTACGCGCACGATCGTTTCAGTTTGTCTCTCTTAACTTGCTATATTGCGGATTCGCAGGGGGAGAAGCTTCTTGAAAAGAGGAGGATACTTCAATCAGTAAGCTGCTTCTCCTGATCATCTTTTTCCCACCCTCATCATTAACATCATGATCGTCTCACTCTCGTGGCTCTCGCATGGTGCTCGTATATAGAATTGTCTCAATATGGAGAGGCGAGACGAGCACGGTGGCGACGGGATAGGCGTGAACAGCAGCAACGACAATGGCGGCGGCGGCAGGAATGCGATTCCCCACGATGACGTCCCGCGATCATCGTGGTGGGGGACGCAGCTGCAGGCGCTGCCCTTCTTTTTTCTGGACACGTAAAACGCTAGCCCGTGGTTGTCGCGGAGTCGCATGTACTTAGCTAAAGGTTGTAGGTTGTTGTTCTGTGTCTCCAGCGTTTCCTCCTACTACTACTACTATGTGAATGTATAAATGTATGTGTGGAAATATGTCGGCGTACTTAGCATATTGTTATTTATGTATTATCCATGTATGTATGTATGTATGTATGTATGTATGTATTTACTACTTCTTGATGTGAGTAAGTTTTGTTTTTTAGTTTTTCTTTCTTTGCTTTTCTATAAGTCTTTTTTGAAGAATTAAATTCAGTACTTAATAGTATTCTTTTCGTAGAAGTTGAGAATAAGCGATACACTAATGGGGATCGAAAAATCGATCTTCATATTAGCAATTAGAAATGCAATCTCTAGGTTAGCGAAAATAGAATAAATTGCATTCGTAAATCATAGTCCCTAAAATTTTGATCAAAGATTATTTTATTCTATTTTTTTTTTTTTTAAGTCTACTACTTGGTACTTCAATTTAGTTATGTCCTCTTGATTATCTTTTATGAGAGTAGCGCAAATAAATGATTTCTCAAGGACTAACATGCAGATAAATGTACAACAAAAAGTGAAAAGATAGAAAAAGGAATTTTTTTTTTTCGAAAAAAAGGCAAATTAGTTGCGTTGCGAGCACGCTGTCCGCCAGCCAATCATCCATTCTCCTCTGTCCTCTACTAGAGTGTATAGGAAAAATTCTAAAATGCTTGCATAGGCTGACGTGACGTTTCAAACTAATTAATTTTTTTTAGGTATATATATTCTATTATAATTATAAAAAAATATTTTTATTATATTTTTTTTGAAAAGAAGATATATAATTGGCTTGTTATTGATGACGTGGTGCAAGCGTGACACAGTAGACTTCCTCAGTGTATAGATAGTTCTCTTTACGCTATTTACTTTAAAAATTATCCTAGTTTTGTCCAAAATGTCACATATGCATATACATATCTCATTTTAATTTCTATCTACAAAAATTTTAGGTTAAATTACAAAAAAATCTCTTGTAAATAATTTTTTTTCTGACTTTCAAAAGCTTATATTTTACCTTCTTAAAATTTTAGAAATATTTTTAAAAAAGTACGGCGTTAATGAAGAGGGCAAAATGATCAAATTATCCTTACTTTTTCTATAAAAAAATAATTTTTAATATATTTCTGTCATTTTGAAAGGTATTTTTAATATAAATTATACGAAATGGACGAAATAGTAATGGAACCCTGACGGAAGGAGGCTAAATGCAACAATTTGAAATGTTGAGGGGTAAAATATAAGTTTTTGAAAGTTAGGAAAAAAATAAAAAGCGAGTATTTATTAGAGAGTTTTTTTGTAATTTAGCTTAAATTTTTATCTTTGTTATATTTTTTTTTCAAAATTTAAAATCAATATTTTTTTTCTCTCTCTCTCTTTTTTCTTTTTCTTTTTTTTTAGTCAGTGCCAACCGATCAACCAAGGTATAATATATGTACAAACTCCACAAAAAGAACTACACCCGAAAAAAAAAAAACCCAAATAGTAATATCTATATACTTGAGGGACTCTCTCGATAACATGATAGGGTCGTGAAAAAGGAAAAACTTCAAATACCACTTCTGTGGTTTCACACTTTCTCACTTTAGTATTCTTTGATTTAAAGTGTATTATTTTAGTACCCCATGGTTTCATTTTTTTTTCTTATTTATTTTCTTAATTTTTTTATTAAATCAGTAAAAAAGTTAAAACCACAAGATACTAAAATAAATATTCGATAAACCAGAGGTGAGTTATCTGAAGTTTTAATGAAAGGATCAAGAAAAAGAGAAAAACGAAATTATAAGTACTAAAGTAATACATTTTAAACCACAGGGCACTGAAGTGAAACGTGCGAAACCATAAGAATAGCATTTGAAGTTTTCCAAAAAAAAAAAAAAAAAAAAAAAACCCTAGCTAGCTACAGGGTGCAAATAGGCCACCACATTCATTAGTCACCGATTCACGATTTCTCATTTATTATCATTACAAGGAGTCCTTAGAGTCGGCGCCGATCCCCTTCTCTCCTCTCCTCTTTCCTCCGCCTCTTCCTCTTCCTCTTCCTCTCTCTCTTTTAAGAGAGAGTATAGAGAGAGAGAGAGAGAGATCATCGTCGTCTTCATCGCGATCGAATATCGAGAGTTTTTTTTTGTTCGATCGATCGATCGATCGATGGATCCGGACGGGGTGGCGCGGGCGTTCGTGGAGCACTACTACAGGACGTTCGACGGGAACCGGGCGGCGCTGGGGGGGCTGTACCAGGAGGGGTCGATGCTGACCTTCGAGGGCGACAAGATCCAGGGCGCGCAGGCCATCGTCGCCAAGCTCTCCTCCCTCCCCTTCCAGCAGTGCCTCCACCACATCTCCACCGTCGACTGCCAGCCCTCCGGCCCCCAGGGCGGCATGCTCGTCTTCGTCTCCGGCGCCATCCAGCTCGCCGGCGAGAACCACCAGCTCAAGTTCAGCCAGGTTAGTTAGGTTCCTTCTCGAATGAATAAATGGTGATCAGATTCTGAATGCTGCAACAGATCTAGGTTTATTAAAGCATAATCAAGTTTTGTTGGATTTTTTTGGATTTTTTTGCAATTGCTGGGGACCGATCTAGGTTTTTTTTTTTTGTGTGGGGGATTTGAAATTCGGGATAGGATGGATGGATCCTGAAATTACAGGAGAATCGAGCCATCGATCTAGGTTTTTTTTTTTTTTTTTGTGGGATTTGAAATCCGGGATAGGATGGATGGATCCTGAAATTACAGGAGAATCGAGCCATCGATCTAGGTTTTTTTTTTTTTTTTTGTGGGATTTGAAATTTGGGATAGGATGGATGGATCCTGAAATTACAGGAGAATCGAGCCATCGATCTAGGGGGGGTTTTTTTTTTTTTTTGGGTAGTTGTTTGTTGAGATTTGAAATCTGATGTAGAATAAGTTGAAATCGAACTATGAAAGAGGAATCAATCAAGTTCAGCAATGTTTGTTAGAGACAGATCTAGGGTTTTTTGTTGGTTTGATGAGATTTGCAATCCGGTGTAGCGTAAATACTGAAACAAACGAACGATCATCTCTTTCCTGCCGATCTAGGGTTTTTGTTTGTTTGATGAGATTCGTAATCCCCGTTATAAGATTGATGGAAGTGAAAGAGAAACCGATCGACCGACCACCACCCGCTGATTTTATTATTATATAATATATGTTTGTTCGGTGCTTGGGATGATGATATGGATCCAGGGTTAAGGATTATCATATTTGAGGTAGATACTCTCTTTCTGCTCGATTTGTGATGGCGTTGTTTGATGGGATTTTAAGAACTGATCTAAATAAAGCCTGATCTAAGTAAAAGCAAAATGAAAGAGAAATGGAAAAGCAAAATGAAAGAGAAATGGAAAGAGAAGAGAGAAATAGGGATGAAGAAAAGATGGGATCTAGGGCTATTTGATTGGATTTGGGATCCAATCAGGCGGAAATCGAAATGAGGCTGGATCTAGGGTTTCCTTTTTAATTTTCGACACTGGTGTTCAGTTCCACCCAGAGTTTTGCTTTTTGTTTTTCTTTGACGTTCTACTTCCAAATCTAAGTAAGAAAAGAGAAGAGATCGATGACCTGATTGATTGATATGCACTTCTTTTCTGTGCCTTTTGTGTTTGATCCTTGAGATGAAATGGATCCAGGGGTTTTTGTTTTCTTTGATTTTTCCCAGTTTTTTTTCTTTTTACTTTTCTTTTTTCTGTAAGAGCCCCGGCGTAGCTAAAATGGAGGAAGAGATCAGCTAGATTTATGGGTTTTTCCCTTCACTTTTTTTCCTTCTTTTAACTTTTTTTGGTGCTAAAGCAACCTGAGAAAGATATCCCTGTTAAAAAAAATTTCTTTCCCTCCCCCTTCTATTTGATATGGTGTTTACTCAATCATGTTTAAATGATGATTGGCCATCAGATAATGGTCGATCCTACTAGATAAAGACTAATTGATGTGCCTTTGCTCTTATACGTTCTATGCTCTTCTTGTGATGAGCCTGTTTTAGGGTTCTGTGTGTTGTGTTCTTTTGTTCTTTTGGGGTTTTTTTAATCTTCTTTTTGCGTGGTGGTCTAAACAATAGAGAATGTGATCGTTTGTTGATGTTTAGGGTGTCTTCGACTTAACTGATGTGCCCTGTTTTCTTCCCTAAATCTCTTCTTGGTCCAGAGCCTTATCTCTAAGCTTCCTTGATTTCATCCTCGTGGATTATGAATCTAGGGTTTTCTTTCTTTAATTAATTGTTCTTTTAGGGGAAACCTTATGCGCTTGTTTGAGATGTGGATCTGATTTTATTGATTGCTTCCTACAATTAGAAGGAGATTTTTTGCTCTTTTAGATGAGAGATTGATTTTGAGGTTCTCTTTTATGAGCACAAAGTATATAGAAAAAGATATTTGACCCTTGTGTTATTGCTTTTTTTCCTTTTTCCCGCAAAGGGATCAACGAGATGGATGAACTAGAAATATGATAAACTATTGTAAAAAGGAATAAGAAAAACTGATGGAGGTAGGTTGGATGGGAAATCAAAAGAAACTTCAATATTCATAAGCTTTGAATCTTCTATATTGCTCAAGAGTGATTGATCAAGTGTATGTCTGGGTTTGTTAATCTGCGAGGAAAATGCCTAACTAGTTAACAAAGAAGCTTTAGGATTGGATTGATTGTGATAGGACCTTTGGACTCTGGCGTAGAATTTGACTACAATATTCCAATTGAATGAAATGACAAAATAGTTGCACTCCACTCAAAAGTTGTGCGTGTTTGCGTGTGTAATGTGTGCAATTGTTTTGCAAGCATGCGTGCATGTTTTATTTGTGATTTTGACTTTTCTGTAGTGATCCCCCTGTTTCTTTTTGCCTCCACAAAAGTCATCTTTGGTTAACCCTGATCTATATTGTCAGTTTCCTCTTTAGTACTTTCAGTAAATTATCCCCTGGTTATTTTCTCAATAGAGAAGTTCATTATGATTGCAAACGAATTATATTTAATCCCAAATCCTTTGTACTTTTTTGTTTATGTTTATCTTGTCTGTCCTCCGTAGTTGTTTATAATAGCAGAAGTGCAAGCAGCATTCCATAGATATGTTCAAAGTTATGTTATCTTTTTGTTTTTGTGCTTTTTGTTTCAAGTAAGGCTTCTCTTTGTATATATGCAGCCATTGATATTAACCTATATGTATCAAATGCTAATGACGAGAGACCTAATTGGTTTTTTTTTCTTTCTTTCTTTTTCTTTTTTTGAAAAAAAACTTCTTTAGATGTTTCATTTGATGCCGACGCCTCAGGGGAGCTTCTACGTGCTGAACGACATATTCCGTCTGAATTATGCTTGAAGAGTCTTTTAGAGCATCTTGAAGATAACTTTTCCTCCTTTGGATTTGCTATGAAGTGACGGTTGTTATTTCTTTCTTTGCTCGTTTTCGTCTTTGGTTTCCTTTTTCTTTTGGTCCAATTGAACGAGTAATTGAAGCAGGATGTTCGAACCTGTTCGAAGACCTACACATCATCTTATCCTCCCCATGTTTTAGGGAGGTGGCACAGTGCTTCTCTTATCAGTATTGAAGATTGTTTTTTTGACCTTGTGGTGCATGGATGTTAATTAATGTCTATAAATCTCTTGAATGTTTGTTTTCGTCACATGTGTTGGGTTTTTCTTGATCCCTCAAACTGCAAATTGCACTTTGCCTCTCTTGATATAAAGACCTGTATTTACGCCCTCGATGTTTAGATCATTAGTACTTGATCCCCTTCCTGCTTATATTGTATTGTTATGAGTTTTAAAATATTGTCTATTTAACCCTGTCATGGGGGATGGTAAGTATTTCCAACTCAAATTCTAAAACTGCATGATAATTCTTGATTAAGAAGTGTGACAAGAAAGGGTGAAGCGTGAAAGGTTTAAATATTGAGGGGACTAATGTAGGTGTTTTTGTAAAGATGGGTTAAGTGCAATGATGCTATTTGCAGGGATTGTCTGTATTACAGCCTTTTATTTTTCACTCATGTGGTTTCCGGTGTGCTTTTAATGATGTTGGTAAATACTTGTTTGAAGCATGCATTGCAAACATATTGCACTTTATCGCAGGTCCATCAGAAAGTTTTTATGTTAGCATTTTTAGTGGTGCAACTTCTTAACTGTGCAGAAGAATTAGTATTATACACTTTGCAATTAGTAAGAGGTTTAGTTTTTTTTTTTTTTTTTTTTTTAGATTTTGATGACAAGATTTCTACTCAAAAACATTAAACTAATCAGTAAGTTTTGCTTCTCTCATGTACAATGTTAGTTTATCAGCAACTTCTTGGTTCGGAAAATAATGCTTTGGGTGCCTTACAAATGACCCCTATGTGATTGTTGATAAATGGACAAACCTATGTGAGCCCTTTAAGGGGCACTCTTTTTGCATACAACATTCAGAAACATTGTTGCCATCTTAATGTTTCAGGTTCATGACCCTTCTCCAGTAATCATCTGATCTGTCCTAATCATGCTTCCTTTTCTTTTTATTAATTGTAATGATACAAAATATGCGAAAAGGAGTTTGTCATTTGCAAATGAAGGAAAAGGAAATGAACAAACACAAAAGAAGGATAACACTGGAAGGGAAAAACATGGCATAAGCAAAATATCAACCTCTCTCTATATTAAACACAGTTTAGATGAAGCTGCTTACAGTGGAAAATCATGTAAAATAAGGTGGAGCAATCTACGTGTTCTTCAAATTGCTTCTTCCCTCCTGTTTGAGTTAGAAGAAAACTATGAAGAGGATCTATTCATCATATATAAATGCATGCATGCAAAACCCCCGCAAAGATTACAAGATTTACAATAAACAAAGAGCATACATATGATTTACGGAGGTGCGGTCGCTGTCGTGAGAGCCGATCTCATATTTACGATAGCGGAGGCATTGGCGCCCAATCGAATAGCTTGTTTGCTTGCTTGTAAAAATCTTTTTACCGCGCGCCTAACGTACGCGTCGGCCTGCTTAACGGTCATCTTCTTGCCTGTTTCGTGGCCGAAGCTGTTCAGGAGGTAATCGCCGTTAAGAACGGCGGCTAACTGGACCAACTCCCTTTGGAATTCTGAGAGCCACCCGTCTTCTTTAGCTTCGCCCGGTCGTAAGGAAGTGACTTCTGGTAATTTCTCTGTTAAAAAACTAACAACAGTTCAGCACTTCTTCAACAGTACAGTTTTAGTGAAGAGTGAAGGCAAAAGTAGCGAAAAGGGTTTCTATGTTCTTCGTTTGCTATCTTTCTCTCTCTAATAGTACCAAACGCGCGCATGATTATCACTAAATCACAATTCCTTTCGTGCTTTTAAAGCATAAATGAACGCGAGAGATGCAGATTACCAGGGCAATCGGTTCTCGGGGAGCTCAGTTCGGTAAAGATATGTTCGAATGTGCCGGCCCAAGCGTCTCTTTTCGTCAAGAAGTCGGATGTGAGGTTGAAGATCTTCTTTATGGTTGCCGGAATCGAAGAGTGCTCGAATTCCGAATTTGGATACGGTCCCTTTGGCCTGTTCACAACTGCATTATAACCAAAAATTAGGCATTCGAAGAGAATACAACGGCTGAGTAAGTGTTCACCAGAAACTTCAAACATGATACCGATGACAGGAAAGAGAACATCGAATGAAAACGATACCGAGCAATTACATCAGTTTCACTTCCTAGTTTCAGCAACTTAATGCAATGTCGGTCGATACAGATTCAAACTTACCATCTCTTCGTCTCGGCTCTAAGATCGCAAATGTTTCGCACGGTGAGATATAAGTCAAAATTATCGACATTCGAACGCAGAAACTAAGACAAATTGTAAGTTAAGAGTGTTAGCAATTCAGCATGCACCAGTCCAACCAAGCATAGAACAAATGATCAAATCATTAGCAGTGCCAAATTGGAATGTGCTTATAAACAAGTAAACAACAAGAAGAAGAACAAGAAGAAACACTTTTACCTGTTCCTTTCTTGATCCAGGGGGAGACCATGATGGTGGGGATGCGGACGCCGAGGCGGTCGAAGCGGAAGCGGAAGGGCTCGGGGCCGATCAAGCCGTCGGGGTTGGGGACGCCGACGCAGGGAGTGGCGACGTGGTCGAAGAAGCCGCCGTGCTCGTCGTAGGTGACGAGGAGCAGGGTCTGGTTCCACTGGGGCCCGGCCCTGAGCGTCTCGTACACCTCCTTGACCAGGCGCTGCCCGTCGGCGACGTCGTGCGCCGGGTGATCGTCGTCGGCGGGGGCGCCGACGAGGTCGAAGTAGCGCGGCTCGATGACGCTCAGGCTCGGCAACCGGCCTCCCATGGCGTGGGATCTGAAGGTGTTGTCGTAGGGGTGGAAGCTGGGGATGTGCTTCAAGCGGCGGAGGTCGCGGTAGAAGAGGGTGGTGGGGATGGAGCGGAAGTAGACGCCGAAGCCGAGGTCGGGGTCGGGGTCGGAGCGGAGGGAGTCGAAGATGGTGGGTTGGGGGTAGCCGCGGAGGAGTTGGAGCTTGTCGTGGGCGACGGCGCCGTGGGAGGTGGCGGAGTAGAGGAAGAGGCGGTTGGGCTGGGTCGGGCCGGGGAGGGAGGAGAACCAGCGGTCGAAGACGGCGAAGTGGGCGGCTAGGGTTTGGAAGACGGGGAGGCGGGAGGGGTCGAAGCCCTTCATGACCGCGGCGGAGAGGTCGGGGGAGATGGAGAGGGCTTGCTCCACGAACCCGGACATGGACGGGGTGGTGGTCGCCGCCGGGGAGGAGGAGGAGGAGGGGCCGAAGACCTGGAGGAGGACGTCCTCGAAGGAGTGGCCGGGGTCGGAGGCGACGAAGCGGGCGTCGTCGGAGACGCAGACGAGGGGGGGATTACTAGGGTTTCTAGGGTTTTTAGGGTTTTTAGGGTTTTTAGGGTTTGGGGGGGAGGAGGGGGAGGAGGAGGAGTTGGGGTTGCACTCGGAGCCGGTGAGGCCGTCGAGGAGGGGGATGAGGGAGCGCTTCATCCAGCCCAGCATGTGGTCGAAGGAGCGGTTCTCGAGCACCAGCACCACGATGGACCGGATCGGGGAGCTCCGATGACGTGGTGCGCCGGATGACGTGGCGGAGCCCGATTGGACGAGGAGGATGATGAAGAGGAGAGTGTGGTGGTGGGTTCTCTTTTGGGTCGTTTTCATGGTGGTGGTTTTGTTTCTTTCTTTTTTCTTTTTTCTTTTCTTTTTTTGGGGGGTGGAATTGTGTGAAAAGAGTGTTGCAAAAATGGTGGTGGTGGTGGTGGTGGTGGTGGTGTGGGGTGTAAATGTGGAGTTGAGAAGTGAAAGGGTTTGATGAGAGGAGGAGGAGGTGGTGTGAAGGGTTTTTTTTTTTTTGGGTTCTTTTTTATTTGGTTTTGTCTAGTGGTTTTATGATGGTTTCATGCACATATATATAATAATAATATGCCAGCTTGAGACAGTGAGAAAGAGAGATGGAGTGTGTGGGTCTTGTGAGTGAGTGAGAGAGAGAGAGAGAGAGAGAGATGGTGTTGTTCTCACAAGGAAGAGAGAGAGAGAGAGAGAGAGAGAGAGAGAGATCATGCATGCGCTCACATGACTTCATGGGCCATCACAAAAAGATAAAAGAGAACAAAAAGTAGAATGTAGATCTTGTGATTCAGGCTTTTTTTCTTTTTCTTTTTCTTTTCCTACTTCAACAAAATAGTAGAAGAAAAATATTTGATGAATTGAACTAACAAAGTTTTCTTGTCTCAAAAGTGAAAGTTCTAATTCTAAAATAGAAAAAAGGCAACATTTCAAGTGCCGAACATACTGCAGAATTAGACTTTGATACTATCAACTCAATATATACCCAATAATTTAATTATTTTTCAGCATTATTATTAGTATAAAGCTACTATATTATCGGAAGTATGAGAGAGTTGGTGCTTTCGATTTTTTGACCCTTTGATCAAGAATTGTACGGTTACGTGTTTTCCTTAGGATTGAGTAATCCTCATTGGATAATAATATTAATTCAATGATTAGAAATGATCAAAGGAATTGATAAAAGGGTCAAAAAAATTAAAAATATCAACTCTTTTATACTTCCGATAGTAGAGTAGCTCTACTCTATACTAATCTAATGTTGCTTATTAGTTACTTAGTGCTCCAAAAGTGAATCTAGCAGAAGCAACGAATTTTTCTGCTCATAGGGAAGATGCAAGATAATTATCTTACATAAGGCCAATCGCTTTACTGATAATGGTACTTCGTCCAAAAGCACTTGCTGCAGAAGCTTCAGTGAGAGAGCTCATATATTCACTGATAGAAAATTTCATGAGTTGGAGTTAGAATTTTTTTTTTTTTTTTTTTTGATGGGTAAACTACAAATTGTGCCGCCCCACAAAGAGAAGAGGCCAAAAGAGTTTCTTGGATCTTAATGGTGGTTAATTTCTTGCAATTGGAACATGGGAGGCTCTCCTCGCATCAGAATTCATAGATATTTCTTGAGAAATTCTACTTGTACACTCCAAAATAGATGTAGAACTTACACCCTCCATCCTAGGATTCACAAAAAATTAAATAGTTTTTAGTATAAACAAAAAAAGACTGATGTAACAAGTAAAAAATTAATGGCCTTTAAATGGAGTGGATGTAAGATGTACATCCCATTTTGAGGTGTACCAATAGCATTGCTCATATTTTTTTGGGTAAAATATATTGATAGTCCCTGCACCATATTAAAACTGTGTTTTGGTCCCTAAATTCTGGTCTCTCTAACTTTTCACAAATATTGCGCATTTTTGAAGTACCTAAGCATTGACAAATATATATATATATATATATATATATATATTTGCCATACAGTATCTTTTTTAATCTTCTTTGAATGATGAAGATGAAAAATTGGAATAGTGGAGGGGCTATCCATACATATTAGTTACCATATTACTTTTCCCTCAACACCACATGGCACAACCTATGCTGATGAAGCAAAGGGGGAGAAATAAACAATTAAATAAACAAAATGCTTAAAGAAAAATATAAAATGATATGGAAAAAGGAGGTAAAGGGTAATAAATGATACATATATGGACAAAAACATGAGACTCTTCTTTGGATTTATCCATGCAATGCCAATTAAGCAAACAGCTGTACACTAGTCCTCAACTCTCCCAAACATGTTCATAAAAATAAATAAATAAACAAATAAATAAATAAATAAATAAGAAAAGAAATTAAATTACTCCAATTCCAAATAGTAATATAGAAATATCTGCATAATTCTTATTTAACGGGCTGGGCCTTGGCATGGGACGGATACTATAGAATTCGACCCGACCCGACCCGGCCCGGCCCAAACAATCGGGCCCTGCTGGGCCAACAAATTTAGCCCATATTTTTTATAAAAAAATATAGTTTTCGCTTTAGCTATCCAGATATTTTTTAAAAAAATTAATTTAATTTTTAAAATTATCTTTTGAACTTTTATTCAAATAATTTTTTATATTTTATATTTTATATTTTATAAGTTATATTTTTGCAAAAAATAATTTCAATTTATATTTTTATCTTAATTTAAATTTTAAACTTTAAATTCTAATTATTTTAACCATAATAGAATTTTAATATTTAAACTTATTTAGACTTTTTTCATATATTTCTAAAGAAAAAAATTTTCAAAACTTTTTTTAAAAAAAAATATACTAGCCCAGCAGGGCCCAGCACCTTGCCCATAGGCGGTGACCGTAGCCTTTATTTGAGTACGGTCACCTCCCAGTGAGCTTACCCCTTTACAACGTCGCCCGATTCGCCGCGAAATAATTTTTTTTGTGGGTTTGTGTCAAAAATAATTCGTGGTCACAACTACGCAGCGGTGAGTGTACCGCATGAGTTGAACGGCGAATGGGTGCTACATAAGGATCTCAACGGGCCGGATTCGAGTTGGATTTTAGAAAATCCGAACCCGAACCCGAATCCAACGGATTTTAAAAATTTATGTCCAAACCCGAACCCGACCATAAATCCAAAATCTGAATCCGAATCCGAACCCGAAATAATTATTTTTCTTTTTAATATTTCAAAATATATTACATTAAATCTAAAATTTTAAAATACAAATTTAAATATGACATCAAATATTTATATAGATATTATATATGATATAAAATAAATTCGGATTCAGGTCGGGTTCGGGTTCGAATTGGGCATAGTCAAAATCTATATCCGAATTCATATTCGTCGGATTTTTTGTTTTTGATATCCATATCCAAAACCATATCCGTTTAGCATCGAATTTATCCGCTTTATTCGTATTCGGATTCGAATAAAATTTCGAGTATCCGTACCCATTAACATCCTTAGTGCTACATTGCGTGCTCAGTTTGGTCCGTACATAATAAATTTATATATAAAATATATATATAAAGAGTGATAAAAAGTTTTGAGGAATAAAAAAATTTTAAAATAATTATACAAATAAAAAAAAACGAATATTCCATACACATATAAAAAAATAACTAATTAATCAAAAACAAATCAGGTTTGAAATAGAATGGTTTAAAAATAGGCTTATCAGATCAACAATTGTTTAAATTCAAATAATAAATTCAAAAGTAAATTTAAATTTTGGTTTTGATTCATAAATCCATATACAAATTCAAACTTAAATTTTAGTTTTGGAATCTAATCAATTTTTTAAATTTTGGGTGTACACACAAAAAAAAATTTGTATGTTATGGAACACATAAAAAATATATACGGTATAACTAAATTAAAAATATACTTCGAAGCAAATCAAATTCATAAACAAGTCAAATTTATGAAATACAAACTGTCTTTGCATGTGAAAATATCCTGTGGATCTGGTTTAACAAGTCATGTGCAATTATAACATAATTTACCTTTCAAATTTGATAACAACAAAGAAATTTTATGTTTAGCGTAGATAAATCTACAAGAAGTTAAAGACAAATACTCATAAAAATTGAATCAAGCTAAATGATTGATCAAGCTCATTCTCATGCAGAGGAAGACCCTGTTGAGATGAATGTACACAAAGTAAACAAAAAACAAAAGCCATTTGGAAGAGGATGATGCAAACATGTGGAGCATATGATCACACACTGTAACTCACAACTCACATGAGATTTGAAACAACACTTAAAAACTCATCAATGGAGTAAAATGGGAGAGAGGGGATAGATGCTTCTAGAACTGATATTAAGGACAAATTTAGAGGCATCTTTCAGAAGAAATTAAAAAAAATTTAGAAAACAAAAAAAAAAGGAGATTCAGATCCACAATTGATTGTTTGTATGAAAACACATGACACCTCAATGTCCAACATTAGGCAACCCCATCCCAAATTCTCAATTCAGGGAGGAGAAGATCTTGTTCATATCGCAAACGGTACATAAGATGTATCACAGTCGAATCAACACCCAAATAAAAACTTACTAATAAAAGGATTTTAGGCATCATTTTACTGCTTAAAATTACCAAAATACTCTTGATCTGACCTAACTAATGGAAATACGTCACCACGTGATTGGCATGTGGTGTATCCTATGCGGCATTAGCGTAACATAAAAGACTTTATCATCTAGGGTAGTCCTAAAGTTTCCTGTTCATGAAGTCGGAAAAGAAGGAAAAAGATAAGATCAACTCATATATATATATATTTACAACATGAGAAAGATATAATTTACAGGAAATCATGATATACAACATTTATTTACAAGCACCTTAGCTACACTTCACAGGATGGTGAACGCCAGAAAATCATTTAACAAGCACAAGTATTAAGTCTTATTAAGTTACTATTAGTTGGTAAGTTAGAACCCAGGCCTTTCCTTAAACTTACTATGAGTACATGAAGTCATCACCTTCTATGATAGTAAAGTCATCACGGAGTCTTGATGTTGCTTCATCTGGCGTTCTCGACTCGGCCTACAAATTAGGAAACAATAAAAGAGAAGTCTCAACAATATAGCTCACAAAAGGTAAATATGTAGGAACCTCCTGTTTTTAGGCTTTTTTTTTTCTTTTTTTTTTCTAATTTACATCCCCTCAACTTTGTTCATTTTGATTAGAATTGTTCCAATAGTAGTTATGCCTCCATCCCCTCTTCAGCAAACAGAGTTGTCGATTCCCTTAACAGTTAAGGTCTAAGAGCAAATGGAGGTGTTTAGAGTAAATGGAGGTGTTAACTCTTAACAGAATCCTCAATTATAACAAAATAAGTTAAACCAGATTGTACAACAACTGAATGGTGTCAATATAGGTCGTGGACGTAAATTCAAGGGGTCCATGTGCATTTTAACCTTCAAGAGAAACATAAAATGTCGATCACTAAGATAAGGCTTACTAGAAAAGTTTAATAGGTAAATGAAACGGAGTTGTGGTAATACTTTGTTAAATATTAGGTTAATTTAAGCCACCAACTTCTAGTAAAACACTGTAAGGAAGTGAGGTTCCAACTTGCATACAGCGTACCACAATAACTTTCTGTTGGATAGCCAATTAATGAATCCTTTCGAATTTAATGCTTTTGGGCTGCAAACTCAAAAGCTCTGATTTGGAGCTTTTGCTTCTACTACAGAGGAGATTTCAATGGAAAAGCAATCAGTGCTTGTTTTAACAGCTCTAATAAAAGCATACTCATATGCAGAAGTTCTACCACTATTACTATAATGTTCTATTAGTTTCCACTACGTTTGTTTTCGGTGTCTACCTTAGCTTGGTGATATCTTCCGAGCATGCGGCAGTACTGCTGCCTAGCTTTGGGAGAGTCTACCACGGAAAGCACCCGAGAAACGGCTTCGTCGAGAGCCTCATCCACTTTTTGCTTCCGGAAAACCTTGGCTACGTCTTCTTCCTCATCCTCCTCCACTTCGACCATTTCCGGTTCAGGTTCATTTCGAAACCCACGTAGACCGATCCCTCTCCTTCGCCACCTCAGTACGATCTTCTCTATGACACTAACAGCCCGAAGTATCTCTCTGTACTTCTTTCTCACCTGATGGCCTCTTACATGGGCCTGTCACAAATCAAAGTAAAAATATTATATTTATCTTAGATTCATAAAAAATCATCTATATTTGTGCAGATACTTCAAATTCTCTAGGCATGTCCATATTCAATAAGAACGAACTCGTCTACCCTGAAAATAGATACTGGATGCATCACAATATGTGCTGGATGCTTCTTTTACTTATCTGATTACTTAAAACAAAGTTAAAAATACAATTGCAAGTAAGATAGTCTTAATAAGAGACATTAACATATAAGTTAATGATGAGGATGTCACAAAGAGTCCCAGTTGCAGATAATACATTATGAATGCCCCTCTTCAAAAAATTCTAATAGAAAACTAACTGCCCCTGATGAATCGGATGACTCCCTAGATTAAGATAAGGGTAGTTATGTCAATTGTAAGAAACTGCACTTTTAAGAGGCATATATGAAAATTCAAATTTTACAGGGTTGCACATAAAAATAAGAAGGTACTACTCAGTCAAAGTACCTGTATCTTCACAACATGTTTGCGAAGAGCAAGAAAATCTTTGCGACCTTTCCAACCCCGATAATTCTTCTGAATAGAAAGAGCCGCTTTATCAAACTTCTGAGACCTGTGCAACTTAGCTGCAGCCAAAACTTCTTCTTGAGTCATTCCATAATCATAATCATCTCTGAATTGAGCAGCTTTTTCTTGCTTCTTCCTGAAAGAATGAGCTCGAAAAGCCGCTTGAATGCGAGCTGCAGCTTGAGTCGCGTTTCTAACAGCTGCCAAAGAATCCCTTATGGTAAGCTCATCTTCGGTACCTCCATGTAATTGTGCACTCCTTTGCGATATGCTTTCTACAGCTATATCAGCTTCTACTTGAGCAGAAATTTTAGAAATCTCACATTCTTGTATTGTAAGGGAGGAGAGATGGCTGGTGAGGGCAATTTCAGAAAGATAGCCAGCGAGACCTTTGTGGCCTCTTGCAGATGCTATAAAACCAGGAGTTTTGCCGACTGGATCATGTGGAGTGGGGTCTGTAACTAAACCAGGTAATGCGCCAGCTGCAAGAAGTGCAGCAACCATATTTTCCCTGCAAAAAAAAGGGGGGGAAAAAAGATCCTACCAATCAATCATCAAGTTTCTTCTTCATTTAATAAATTTATATTTATTTTTCATTAAAAAGGACTGTAATATTGACAAAGCAACTATTACTATTGATAGAGCAAGTGCAATGCACCTGATCAATTCTGTTATTGACCTAACATCTGGATAAAATGTACCCCTCAAACTATAGCTCCACCGTCATTACTACCAAATTGGAAAAGAAATATTTGCCTATATTTCCATGAATTATGTTGATTAAAATACTATCCAATACACACTTATGAAACATGATTTTTTAGAAATATGCCCTTATAAATTATGAAAGCATCCCTCTTAAAAGAACTCTTTTGTAAGAAAAAATGAAGATCCCCTAATACTATAGATAACTCCCCATCTTAATGGTATTTTTTATAAGAAACTGCACTTACAAAGGGCATAAATCAAAATTAGATTTAATAAGGGCGTATAGGTAAATAGATGATTTTCAAAGGTATACAGTAAGTCAACACAATGATATCTCTCTTCAGAAGGTCCAACTTCAAAAAGTAAATAAATTTAGTTACCTTCCAAAATATGCAGCCCAATGAAGAGGGGTCCATCCATTTGCATCACGAAAGTTTATGCCGACACCTGCATTTATTATTGGATTTAGGGCCCATTCATAGCCCAGACCAGAAATCAAATGTATAATCCCTTGTTCTTGCTTCGATAATATGCTTTTTGATGATAGCCAACTGAAAAGCTTATCTTTCAATAGCTCCTCGATAATCCAATCAACGCTGCCTAAAGGATTCTCGCACCCACTTTCGAGAGCATCAATCAGTTGTTGCCACTGATCATCAGATGCATTTAATCTTCCGAAGCATTCTGGAATAGTTGAACTATCATTTTGGGATATGAGCAATTGTACAAACTTTGCAAGCAATAATTGTTCTTCAGCACTTTTTGCATTGTTCATAGATGGGGAAGTGCCGATGGGAAAAGCAGTGGTTGGCATTTCACGGAATTCAAATTCTCGCAATTCGCTGCATGATTCCCTATTAGCAGACGTGACACATAGTGTAACTTTTCCTGTACTATGTTGAGGAGCTTCGCAACGAAGAACACCCCCTTGTACAATTTCGACCGGGACCTCAACGTCGCCAAACATAGCTGCCCATGCACACTCTGAGGGATCGCAAAGAAATTTTCCCACAATGATCACCTGTAATTTGTGTTTTTTACACGATTATATCAGAACAGGAATTGTTTCAAGTGCAACTCGTAAAGTAAAGGGGGGAAAAAAGGCAAAGAAATTGATTAAATCAGGATAGGAACTCACTAAATTTCCAAAGCTTTTCAGACTAAGAATTGCATTCAATCAAAATTGAAAATATTAAAGATTACAACAGTAAGATAGTTGGAAGCTTAACATGATCATAACAGGGTGTAATAGGACAGATAAATTGATCCAAAGAAAAATTATAGAAACAAATTTGATGTGAAATCTTTTTAAATCTCACTGAAACTTCCATACATCCCAATCTTTGGTTGCTATAGAATATTGGTTGCTATAGAATATAGAGGACATGAAATTAAATGTCAAAGCCAACAGTGAGAACATATCAGCAGAAAAAGAAAAATAAACCAGTACATACAAAATTGATAATCACATAACTATCTTGGTACTTTCAATACAAGTAGTTGATTCTAATATTCAACAACATCATTACCTTCGTCCTTTCAGAGCAATATGCCCATTCTGGTGAGATTTCAGAAATGCTAAACCGCTGTTTTTGCACCAGTGTTATACTCGAATCCAGTCCAAGAGACGAATTGAACTGATTGTGATCAAACCATGAGCTTGAGAAGTCGGTAGAGTATGTGTTGTTCTCAACAGCCAAGGGTATACTCCCCATCCAATTCGTGCGGGGGTTTTCTTGAAGCATCAAATCATCAGTTCGGACTTGAAGAGAATTTGATGATGGTGACTCATTATAGTTGTCGGATCCTAGCAGATATCTTCTAGTGGCAGATAATTGGACCCGCAATTCACTCTCATCAAGTTGATGGCCATTAGAGGTGTCTTTTGAATTTTGCAATACCGATAATTCGTCAAATGAGATTGTAGGGCCTTCATTTCTTTCTGCTGAAAACAGCATTGTATTCTGCAAAGAGAAACTAAATTAGCATACATATGAATTTGATTATGAAAAGTAACAGAACAATGTTGATTATGCAATTGTATGTTATTTTGAATGGGAAATAGAGGAAATTAAACAGTTTTCGAAGTGTATTTGCTCCTAAAACTCAGCATCCCTGGAGAAACTAAGTGCTAAATTTCAGATTTAAAAACAAATAGGACATACTTAGAACTGCTCTTTATTATATATGGTGTAAAACTGTAAATAAATAAAAAAGAAATGACTGACATTTTATATAGATCCCTTTAAAATTATCTTCACATAATACGTATAAAGAATGGTGACCAAACCAAAAAAGGAAAAGAAAGTGATAAAATAAAGAGACATAAAGAGTCCTCACTGTTCCATTTGTTAGCATATCTTTGGCAGGAGCCTCTAACTCAGGAGTGCCGTTGAAGCCCAGGAAATTTGTTCTTCTATAATCGTCACTCCCACCTGAGCTTGAACTCAACTCCAGCATATCCTTCCACGAAGGTGATTCTGTCCTTTCAAAACCATAGCTAGTACCAAGATAAAGACTCTGTTCCATTCGATGATTCCCTGAATTAATAAGCAAGTAAGAAATAGCTTATACAGGAGTGGCAGCTTCTTTGTATCAAAACGTAAGAATCTCATGACAGTAATAAAAATGTAAATGTAAGATGATCCCTATATTATCCTGATATTGCCACTTGGTCCCTGAACTTTGACTTAAACACTTTAGTTCTCGAACTTTCTTAGAGATTACAATTCCATCCGACCATCCAAGGCATCTTAGTTTTCTTGTTAAAATAATACCATTTTACCCCCTACTCTTGACTTGTTTCTCTTTACTTGAAACAGGGTTGAAAAGGCCAGTTCATGTAAAAGTAACAGATAACAGATTTTTTCATGGCCAAAGATGCAATATAATGAGAAGATTCAGGGACCAATGATATTAAGTGAAAATTTCAAGGACCAAGGAGGAATCAGGATATAGAGCAATTATCCATACATTTCAATCATATCATCTAGTGATTCAATTATTTTATAAATGCCGGAAAATCAGGATTAGTTTCAAACTACCTGAACCTATTTAATTTGATAGATATACAGGAACTACCTGAAACATCAAGTGATTGGAAATCGGCATATCCAACCTGCTTTCCAGTGCCACTATCTTGAACATATCCCCCGACATTGGACGATAATTGTAAATTCTCATTCATGACAGGGTAATCAGGCTGATTATTTTGAAGGTGAATGTAATCATCATAATCTTCTAAACTTAACTGCTCTGCAAGCTTTCTTAGGGCTTGACGAGTTGAGCCGGCATATTTTCCCGATCCATCTGTGGAATCATTCCTTTCGTCTGCCTTAGAAATAGCATCCTCTACCGGACTTGAGCTGCATGAGCTATGATATGGTTCACAGAACTCATTATTTCCCGTAGTGAGGCCTTGAGAATGGGTATTGCTACTGATGGTGGTCTGGTCACCTGTTGCGTTAGGTTCTGGTGACAAGTTTGAGATTGATCCAGTATATCTTCCCTGAGTGATAAAAGAAAGAAATTAGACTACAAGAAATGTGTCCTTGCATTTCTCGAGGTAGACGTGAAACAGATACTATAAGGTGATGCATAACTTATTGTTCGGTTGAAATCTCGCTGTTGAAAAGAAAAAGAGCAAATCATCAAAAAATAAAGTCTCGAAGGAGATAAAGAGAAAAAAAAAAATCAGAAGAAGAAAAAAAAGAAAAAGGGAAAAGAGAAATTTTAACCATCGGTCACTGAAGAGAGAACAGCATAACGGGGGAAGGAACAAAAGAAAAAGAAAAAAATTAACAGACACTGATATCTGATTAAAACAAATATAGCTTGATATATCTCTTGAGCAATAACAAGCATTCAAAGAACAGGAACTAATGAAATAAGTGCAGGTTAAGAATTATCATGCATAAGCTAAGGTTTATGATTTAAGTGGACAATGTAGGAAAGTGTGCGTAGAAGAAATTGATAACAAACCTCAGCCACTTCTCTATAGTGAACAAGAACAATATGCTCATAAGCCCTGCAAAGGAAATAAATATGAGACGGTTGGCAGTGATATATGATGGTTATAGCAGCAGAAATAGTAAACTAACATCGATAACCGATAACTAGGCCAACGTAAAGCTGAAGAACCTGAATATGGCACATCAAACACATACAATATATCATTTGACTAAAATAATCTAGTAAGCTCAGAATTTCTGCAATGTATAGAACTTAGTAAAGTACAACTTTGAGGAATGCAAAATAGAGGCTAACTCTATCATTATACTAGAACTGTTTCAGATTTGACCCACAAGTTAGAGAAAACTGCAAAAAAAACAGGTTGCAGGTAGAAACAATTTCTTTGGAGGAAATGGATGCATAAAAACAAAAAAGTAACAAACTCGGATGATTTTGAACTGTATTTTGTGAGTCATCTTGTTTCAGCTATTATAATTGCAAATTCTGAGACCAAATGATGATTTTGTAATAAAGTGATGCTTCAATTTTCACTTATCACATCTTAAGGACATCAATATTAGATGAAAATGCAGCGTCATTAATTTTATTTGGAAGAATAGACCACAATGCCCTTTCTTTCTAGCCAATTTAGATTTACTTCCTCAAACTTCATAGCAATCCATCCGCTAAACTTGTCTAAAATGTCCAGATCATTTTTTGCCTCTCAACTTGGCTGAAACTGTGAACAAAAAGTCAAGTAATAAAAATTCAGCATATTGTCCGCTAAACCTAAATGTCAACTTGAGGAAGCAAATGCAATAACCAAAGTATCAAATCACCAGGATGTGAAAGAATGCATCTAAGGAAGCTGAATAGAAATTAAATATAAAGTTGTTTTTGCTTACATGTCATTTTTGATGCTGGGGCATCCAAATTGAAGATTGGAATATTAAACATAATCTAGAGTATTTTAAGTTTATAGAAATCAAATTTCATGATTTTTCAAAATCATTTACCTTATGATTGAGTGGTCCAAAAGTGAACGGTAAAATTGAAAACCTCACAAAATTAGATGATACGATTCTTCAATTTGAAGTCATGGGTGACGATCTTGTTTTGCACAGTGAAGAGCATTCTCTATCAAAAATTAACTAACTCATATTACTCTGCACCATCAAACAACCAAATGCCTTATATTGGCCATTAAAAATGTTGATTTTGAGATCTTTTGATAATAAAGTGAACGATGTAGAAAAATCATGAAATTTTGGGTCCTCAATACTTCTAATACTTTGGATTATGTTTAACAGTCTCAGTTGTCAATTCAGATGCCTGAGCATAAAAAAACAACTAGTAAGCATGAAGGGCTCTGCGCTCATGGGCGCAAAAGCACCCTAGCTCAAGTACAAAATAATTTCTCTCGAGATTTCCAGAAATGTTTAACTTACGGATCCAGCATCCAATAGCTTCGTCTCTGAAAGAATGGATTTCGCTCTCCATGAGCATAATAGCAACTCAAGACATCAGCATTCCCAACCTATAAATGCACACAAATGTCAGATATACTTCTGAACATGAGAAACATAGCCACAATCACCAGACCAAATAAAATAAGGATAGCATATTGTAAGATAATACAGAGATTTCCTACTGATGAAGATTAATGTGCACATCTAATCCTGAGATTTGCTGGAAACAAGGAAGAAGTGGTGACAAATTCAATTCAAAGGTTGGGAAACTACAAAAGTGCTTGATGAATTGCTCTTCAACACTAAGAGCAGAAACTACAGCTTAAAACCTACACCACCACATCAGACATGGCCCGCCCATCCCATCTCCCTCTGTCCCATATCATACTTTTCCATCAGGTTATCCAACTCTCTTTAAAGAAAATGTGTATAATTATTTAATCAAGAAAAGGCTGCAACTCACTGTCAGTGACGACTAAAACTAGAGATGCGATGAAAGGAGATGGGATGAGAGGCCCAGAACCAACGTGGGGTTCGAGGTTCACATAATAATTCCTTCACTAGCAGAGGGTACAATTCATGAACATTCACAATATTTCTTAACCAAAGGCCGTCGCCCATTCAATGTTCCAGTACAACATTAATTTTAGAGAACCTTTGTTTGGAGCTACCGTCTTCACTATCCCCATCCTAAGTTAAAAGGAATTATTAAAACTATTAGTATGCACTGTTTTATGAGAAAATGGTCGGAGGGCTGGGACATGTAGAATAGAATCTATTATAAGCGTCCTTCAAAAAAAAAAAAAAATCTACATTAAGCATAATCTACTGACCATCAGAGATGAAAACACTTAGGGTTTTGACATGCCATTGCCAAAAAAATAAATAAATAAATAAAAATGAAATTAACCTTTAGTTTCTCATGAGCTTCGCCAACAGCCCTCCCATCTTTCTTCCTCCGCCACGCATGGCCATCTTTCCGGAAATACCGGAGCACCCTACGGTTGAAAAGGAACAGCGAACCACCTAAACAAATCGAGAAAATACAAATTAATGGCCATCATAAATTAATACAAAAGCAAGACCAAGCATCCGAAAAATGAAGTTTCTAAGCAATACTGGGTGGCTTTTGAGGGGGCTCAGAATCGATCTTGAAACTCTCATAATTCTGCAAGATGAAAAGCACTTCAGAAGGCTTCAGCCACCGCGTGTGAGCTTCCTTTCTCAGCAGATTGATATCATAACCTGAAGTAATGCATAAAGTGCACATATCAAACATCAAAATAAGTCGACCATGTGATCAATGAATGGTTATTAGAACACAACATCAGCGACGTAAAAATGCAAGTAAAACCAGAATTCATGGTCTAAAGCTTAGCCCTTTCCAGAGCTCCTCCACACCTAACAAATTAAGAACTCCATTTACTTACAAAGCAAAGCCTTTCGGAATCTTAGTACGCAAAATTAAAATTGAACAAGAACTCAAATAGTGCATCACTTCTAACTACAGCATTTAATCGAACAAGTAAAGAGCTTATGATTCCAACTCTCCAATACAAAGCAACGACCCAGAATCCAAATTTCTCACTAAAAAAGACTAATTACTGCTGATTTGTCCAAAGTATCAGTAACAAACCCCCCCCCCCCCCCCCCCCCCCCCCCCCCCCCCCCCCCCCCCCCCCCCCCCCCACCCCCCCCACAAAAAAAAACAAAGAATAACAAAAACAAAAACAGATCTTGCGACTACCAGATACTAATTTACTCTAAATAGTTTTTTTTTAAAAAAAGGGCAAAAAAATTCCAAACTGTTACAAATCCCATCAACTTTTGCTACGAATCAGACCAAAATTGACTAGGAGTCAAACCAAAAGGCAAAGCTCGCGCCATAAAAGTGAATAAGAGAACCAAAAAGGGACCCTTACAGATCCAAAACAGGAAAATCGAAGAGGGATGCGTACCTTGTTGCTGCATCGTCCTCCTCACTTCGCGTTGAGCTCCAAATGGTTTAATCGGGTCGCATGAAACCCTAACCCTAAGAGAGAGAGATTAAGGAGGAGAAGGAGAAGAAGAGATTGACATAGAGCGAGTCGTCGTATACGTATTTGACGGGTGGGAGTGAGAAAAAAAAAAAAAAAAAAAGTGAGCAATGAGAGAAGAGTAAATATGTACGGAGAACCCCTCAACTATTAGATTATTCGAAAAAGTCCCTAGGACTTTGTTTTGAGTCTTTTTTTTACTTACAACTCCCGCAACATTTGTTTTTTTTTGGAATTAACAATTTTGGAAAAATAAATTAAAAAATGTTATGAACAACCACTTATCTAGTCCAATGGTTGGTGTACTGATTATTATTTATGAGATCAGAATTTTATTTCTGCTATGATTGTCACTGAGTATGTTTGTTTTACAAAAAAAAAAGAGATCTTAAGTAATTTTTCAGCAATAAATACCTACTTTAGTTTTTTCGGTTCACCTTCGATCGAAACTCAAACTCTCCAAAATAGCTTAATTGACTTCAACCTATTCTAAGACGAAATCAATTACGAAAAAACAAATGTGAGAGAAAAAGAATAAGATTTTAATTTATTTCTCACACCTCTAATTTGTACACTATTTATTTTCTGGCAAACAAATAGCAAAACTGAAAAAACTTCAGTTTTACAATTATATAACTGAACAATGAAAGAAAAATAAATTTTATCCAAACTCTAATTAATCGGAAAGTTTACTTCAATCTAAATTTTATTTTCAGCGAAACAAAAAGGCCCAAGTAAAGCTCATTCTTTTCACTTTTCAGATTAAAAAAATAATATATGTTCCGAAGGGGAGTTTCGAGATAAAAACCTAGTGACAAACTCAAAAGAAAATATCATATATATTGATAATTTAAATATAATAAATAATCTAAATTAGAAAAAGAAGAGGTTTCCACTAAAAAAAGGAGCATTAAGGGTCCATTTGAGAACTCTCGATAGTTGAGGGGGTTATCTGCATGAATTATTCATGCGGAGGAGGCGGCCAGTTTCAACCGTTGCTTTTTTCTCCCAACTGATTGCTTTCCAAAAACTATTAAAAAAAATTTGTATTGTAGCCACTCAAATGATTTTGCCATTTTGAAATACACTACTGAAAAAAAAAAATTTAAAGAGAAAAATAGTAAATTATTTATTTTATTTATTAAGTAAATAAATTTAGCGGAATTGGAGAGGCGGCGCAGAACTCTAAAGAACCGTAGAAGGGCAAAAAGAAAGAAAGAGGCGAAAGGGAAAGAAGAGCGAGGAGCAAAAGAGACGCGTAAAGATCAGTTAATTAGAATGCTCATTTTATGTCTCTTTCAGTCTCCTATTTAGGGTCTGCATCGGATTCGCACTATAATTTTGAAAAAAAATGATATTACTTCTTTCTGATTCGTGCCGAAGTAATTTTCAAATGTAATTTTCATATGAGAAAATGTAGGGTTTGCCATAAAATATCTTTCATAGCTGATAATCTTTCTTTTTCTGTAATTTTGCGTGCAAATTTTATAAAAAGAGTAATTTCTTTGTAGTCACAAAGACGGAAAATGCGCACAAAATAATTCTGTCATAGACGATCAACGGGATCGCCCTCCACCGGAGGCTCTGATCCACCCCTACTGCGACACATTAAATTGCATAAATGAATCAGTTCAAACACTATCGATGTATCAACGACGAATAAGAGAAGCACCTTTGAAATAGATTTTTATCTTTTTGAATAATATTGTGCCCACTCTCAATAGTAGGTGAGAGTAAAACATAAATTTAAATAATTGGTTATTGTTTAGTGGCATGTGTAACACCACAACCAATAAACTATTATGTGCCAAACCTTTTTATTTTTTGGCATTATGTTATTGCTCACTCTCACATGTAGATCTAAATGGTTAGTCTTTTTAAGACAATATGTGGAGGCTACGATACAATTTCTTGATTTGTGCAAATTTTTGAATGATATTGTACATCTTTACTCTTCAAATTTTATTTTTATCTATTTTTAAAAATTAACAGAATAAATACTTATATATAATTTTTAAGTAATAGATCTACGCAGGAGATAAATGTAACTGATCAATAAATAACATGGTGTACAAATATACAGAAGCACTAAATAAGGATAATAATTTTGCCAGATAAAATAAAGGATAATTGAAGAGACAATTGTGAAATAGTGGGTTTGGTGCCCCAGTACACACTTTAAAAGGGACTTTTTTTATAAAATAATCCTTTAAAATTTTATAATTAAAAAAATAACCCTATCAAATTTATTTTTGGCAAACTAATCTTCTAAAAGCGGTGAATCATTCACCGCTTTCAGAATATATCGTACGGCTATTAAAGACGGTGAACCATTTACCGTCTTATTTATACTTATTCATTTAACAACCATATTCCCTTTCCCTCTCCTCCTTCTAAAGGCGGTGAATCGTTCACCGTCTTTAGAAGTCTTAATTTTTTTTTGAATGCGGTGAATAATTCACCGCGTTTAAATAATTAGTTTGCCAAATAAAAATTTGACACGATTATTTCGCTAATTATTAAATTTTATAAAGTTATTTTATAAAAAAGTCCCTTTAAAAGGTTAGGACAAAAAAAATGTAACCATACATTGTGGTGCAATTTTAGCTTTTTCTAGTCAAGTCCACTTTTGTGAATTAAAAAATGTTGACAAAGAATAACTTTATCAACATTAAATACAGCAAAAAATGAACCCATTATATTAAAAAAATAAAAAATAATTTAGACTATTTAAACCTTCTAGCTACAAAATAAAATGCTTAATTAAAGTTTTTAAATCCATATTAATAAAATATAATGACATGCACATGTGACAAGTATTTAATTAATTAAAAAGAATCTTAGAGTGGTATGGACACGACATCTCATATTATATATATATATATATATCGAAATCATTAATTTACATGTGATTTGACACGAAAGGAATAAGATTCATTAAGTTTAAATTTATTATCTAAAAATTAATTTGTCCATCAATAATTTTCGCCTCATATTTTACTGGTTTGATAATATTATTTAGACAACACACATATTATTAAGCATATATAGATTTAGACAAATTTAGAGAACATGCTTGTAGATTCTTATTTTATAATGTATCGTTTGGTTCGGGGATAAGCAAAAAGTGACTATTCCAGAAATAGGTATAAATTGAGGTATAAGCGGGGATTAAATCAATTTTGCGTTTGGATGAAAAGTAAATTTTTTTCGGAAATAAGAAAAATAGTGTTTGGATGGTTTGATTGGAATTGCAAGGATAAGAATAATTATAATTTTAAACAATAATATTTTATCTAATTAATTAAGACGAAATATTAATTAAGTAATAATTTAACTTATTTAATCTACTAAATAATTATGAATATTGCTAAAAATCCTTAATATTAATAAATAAATTAATTGGTAATTAATAATTTAATTAATTACAAATAATTTAATAAAATAATAAATTAATAAATAAATTAGTTAATAATAGTCAGATGATTAATTAAGAAAAAAATAATTAAATTACTCAAAATATTAATTAATTAAACAATATAATTAATTATTTAATTAGTAAATTAATTAAAATAATGAATTAATTACTCAAAAAATTAATTAAATATTTATTAAAGTAATAAATTAAATAGTTAATTAATTATCTAGTTAATTAGTAAATAAATTAATATATAAATTATTAATTAAATAATATTTATTATAAAAATTTAGCTTGGATATTTTATTATTTTATTATTAATTAAATATATTATGTTTATATAATTTATGTTTAAATAAATTTATAATCTTAATTAAATTTAGAATTAAGCTTGGAATAACGCTATTCCGTCAAAACGATGGAATAGTTTATCCCAGCTATTCCGGAATAATCGAAAATAACGAAGTTTGACCGGGATAAAATATTCCGGCCAAACTTCGTTTCGTTTGGCGGAATAGCGGGGATAACTTCGTTATCCCCGCTTTAACCCCCGAACCAAACGGGGCCTAAGAGAATCAATATTGTGGGTCACACAAATATCTTAACAGTGAACAAATTTAAACAAATTCAGCAAATTTTATTTGTTTTAGTGAAAAAAATGATTTGTTAATATCACTTTCAAGAACCTTTCTAAACCACGCATCAAAAGTACAGAAATTAATTAAGAAAAAAGACATGTCATTAAGCCCGATAACGAGTGATCACATCAAAGAAGGACATATTTTTCTTCTGTAAGAATTTAGAGGGCAGCGAAACTTACAAACCGGATAGCCGACGTATTCAGGAACTGAAATCGAATCGGGTTGCTTGTTTTACAAGCCTGCTTGGATCGTCCTTGTCTTGACGCTTCTGGATCTTCCACGTATCTCTCCTTCTTCCATACCTTTACCTTGTGTCACGGATCAGATACAAGTTGGATGTGATGGATGCAGATCGAAGAGGGCTACCAGAGTGCTTTTTTATATCCACACTCTAAAATTTCGGGAATGTAGGTGAAAATTTCAGAGAGAAAGAAGAGAGAGAAAAGTGAAGATTTCTTGTACGTTCTCGTTGATTCTCTCAGATTAAAAATCAAGAGAAAAGGGAATGTATTTATAGAATATTAGAATTTCTAAAATATCCTGAATCTCACATAGAGATAAGAATAAATATATCTATTAAGATATAAGGAGATATATTTTTTAACTGATAAGAAACATATAATTTTTATCTTTATCCTAAACTCATTAGGATAAATCATGATCCACATCTTATATGGATCGGGTTAAATTTATGACCCGCCAACGTGGACACACCACATGGCAAAATCCTCAAAAATAATCAAAGAGAAATTTCATATATAAATAAGGTTACAAATTGGTTGACCAGAACGCGAGTCGAGTCATAGCTTAGTGTCTGTTTGGTCTCATTTTGAACCTACAATGCAGCTCGAGAAACATTTGCGATGCACAGATGTGGAAACACTGTGTTCCCAAAAAAGCAACGGAGCAGTTCTCATGTGCAAATGTGGAAACACTATGTCCACACGACTGCTACAAAAGTAATCAAGTTCAAAATTTAAAATTTATTTGATTTCAACAAACAACTGGTTCTATTTCGGTACCTTAGAGCCAGTTTGGCTCCGTGTTTGGGCCTCAGTAAAAACACTGTTTTAATATACAAGCAACGAAGCAAAGCGATGGGTCAGTTTGCACATGCCTGATCAAACTGGTCATTCATGTTGATCGTAAACGCTAACCAACTATTCAAAAAATATATGTTGATAGGAAGAACACACCCATCGCACTTAAGGCCTCAACCACAGCGGTCACAGGCTTCGATCTGACTCAACCCACCTGTAGGTTAGGACCATTAATTATTGAGTCCCTTACTGTTAGGCCAATTGTGGACCACAGCCACACTCAACTTATTACTCTCCTGAGTCTATCATCACGGAGCAGAAAGTTGAACCTATTTTAACCAATAATAAATAGTCAACACTTTGTCCAAATAAATATGTCTACACTATTGTTGCAAAAATAATCAGGTTCAAATATCAGAAATTTTATATCAACAACCAACTAGTTCTACTTCTAGTTTTTTTTTTTTTTTTTTATTAACTTCCAAATGGCATATTTTTATGTGAGGAGAGAGTTTTTGGTAGTTGGTGCCAATGAGAAACCAACATATAAACAACAAATTTTAGGAGGACAAGTATAAGCCATTTATAGTTCTCAAAAGGAAATGACTACTTGTCTACATCCGTCCACTATACATATAGGGCCCGCGCTTCACGGCGGGTAGATAATATTTCAGTCAATTAAAATATATAGTTATAAAAATATTAAGAATAAAAAGCTATATCAAAAGAAATATAAAAATCAATCTATAAAATAGTCTATGTACATTATAAAAAATAATTTTTATTAATATTTTCTTAACTTTCAATATTTATAGAGTTGAATTATTCAAATAATTTTATTTAAAAATTTAATCAAATTTTATAGTTTCGATAGCTATTCTATAAGTAATTTTTTTTAATAAAAAAAATTTAAAATTTGAGAACTTATTTCAAATTGAAGAATAGATGAGGGTACTTTCACCTTATTAAAACTAATTGGAGGAGAAGAAACTAATTACATGCACCTGGCGCATATTTTTATTCCATACACTAAAACTTATATTAGATGACTAATGTTCCGATATCAAAAATTGATTAAATATAACTGATTTATAAATCTAATAATTTATATTATATTTAATGTATTAAATTTAATTAAAATCTCTATTAAAGAATGTTGAGCACGTGGCGTATGTACATAAATACATCTGGTGCAGAAAATGCTTAGTACGGTGCACATATAATTTCAAAAGAGAGGAGAAATTCTTGTTTGCACCTGATGCATACTAATTTTTCATACACTGCACAGAATATTATATTATTAATGGAGTATTTGGTAATTAATACTATAAAATATAATATAATATAATATAATAATAAATATTTAAATAATTTATTATACCATCAAAATTTTATTTTTGATGCACACTTTAGAGCAGATTTACAGCGCAATGAGCACATCCAAAACTTTAAAAGGTATGTGGCAATCCCCTATTGGTTAATGACTTAATGGGTAACATGGCCACTTCCAAAAGAGAGGAGAAATATTTGCTTGCACCTGATGCGTACTAATTTTTCATACACCGTACAGATTATTATATAATGATATAGTATTTGGTGATTAATATTATAAAATAAAATATGATATAATAAAAAGTATTTAAATAATTTATTATACTATCGAAATTTTATTTTTGATGCATATTTTAGAGTAGGTTTACGGTGCACTGGGCACATCAAAAAATTTAGTGGTATGTGGCAATGTTAATGACTTAATGGTGAAGGGTGGCTTTGTCAATTCCAAAAGAGAGGAGAAATATTTGTTTGCATCTGGTGCATACTAATTTTTTATATATCATACAAAATATTGTATGATTGATGGAATTTAGATATTAATACTGTAAAATAAAATATGATATAATATAAAATATTTAAATAATTTATTATACAAACGAAATTTTATTTTGATACATATTCTAGAGTCGGTTTATGATGAACCGGGCACATCCAAAATTTGGTGATGTGATGTTATTGCCAGTTAATGTATGACCTTTTAATGGTGAATGTAGCTTTGTCATTTCCAAAAGAGAGGAAAAATATTTGTTTATACCTGATGCATACTAATTTTTCATACACCACACAAAATATTGTATGATTGATCGAGTATTTACTAATTGATACTGTAAAATAAAATATGATATAATATGAAATATTTAAATAATTTATTATATAATCGAAATTTTATTTTTGATGTATATTCTAGAGTCAGTTTATGATGAACCGTACACGTTCAAAAATTTTAATAGGCATGTGGCAATGCCCCGTTGGTTAAGGACTCAATGAGCCACGTGGCTTCGTCAGAGACCGATTTGATGATGCGATGTTATTGTCAATTAATGTGTTCAAAATTTTTAATAGGCATGTGGCAATACCCCGTTGGTTAAGGACTCAATGGGCCACGTGGCTTCATCAGAGACCGATTTGATGATGCGATGTTATTGTCAATTAATGTATGACTTAATGGTGAACGTAGCTTTGTCACTTCCAACAAAGAGGATGCATACTAATTATTCATACACCACACACAATATTATATGATTGAAAAAGTATTTAGTGATTAATACTGTAAAATATAATATAATATAATATAATATATTTAAATAATTTATTATACAGTCGAAATTTTATTTTTGATGCATATTTTAGAGTCGGTTTATAATGAACCGGTCACATCCAAAAATTTTAATAGGTTTGTGGCAATGCCCCATTGGTTAAGGACTCAATGGGCCACGTGGCTTCGTCAGAGACCGATTTGGTGATGAGATGTTATTGCCAATTAATGTATGACTTAATAGTGAACGTAGCTGTGTCACTTTCTTTGCACCTGGTGCATACTAATTTTTATACACCATATAGAATATTGTATGATTGATGAAATATTTTGTGATTAATACTATAAAATAAAATATGATATAATATAAAATATTTAAAAAAATTTATTATATAATCGAAATTTTATTTTTGATGCATATTCTAGGGTCGGTCGATTTATGATGAACTGGGCACGTCCAAAATTTTAATAGGCATGTGGCAATGCCTCATTATTATTTTTTTTTTTTGAGAGAAAGATAGCACGCTACCCGCTTCGTTTATTTTTTATAGAAATAAACTTAGCTAGAAATGTGAATCAACTAGGATTCGAACTCGGGACCTCGGGTACCAACCACCAAGCCCTTTGCCACTTGCGCTAGGGACGGTCGGTTGGTTAAGGACTCAATGGACTACGTGACTTCATCAGAGACCGATTTGCTGATGTAATGTTATTGCCAATTAATGTATGTATTTAATTATTGATTATTGATTGATAGTGGGGAGGGACCATATGCATTCCTCTTTTTTTTTTTTTTGGCCTTTCATTCAATTGAAGTGCACATGCTACATTTGCCTAACTAAAGCACTAGAAAAGAACAAAAGGTGAAAAAGCCTTATCTAATATTATAATATAAAACAGTTGGACGAGCAAGAAAGGACCACAGTCAATGAGCAGCAGGCTATCAGTTCTAGTAGCCTGCTGGTGGGTCATTTGGGAGGTCAGAAATGAAACGATCTTTCGAAATGTCCAGCCGGATTCCCTGCTAGCTGCCCACAAGTTAAAGTCACTGACGAAGTTTTGGGAACTTCTTCTACCGGCAAATCAGCTCCACCACAACTCGTAATTTTTTTTTTTTTTTTTTTTTTCCTACTCTTTCTCGAGACCTTGGATGCCTCACCCCTGTAGCCTAATTCACCTCCCCTATGAATGAAGCGGGTAGCATGCTACCTTTTCCTAAAAAAAAAAAAAATTATAATATAAAACGAAATTGAGATGAAAGTATATAGAAATATGTTTATCTGTTTTTTGATGGGACTGTAAAAAATATATCATAACCGATCAATTCACTGCGATATATAAAATATAATATTGCATACGAAAATAAATAGAATATTTTACTCTTTTTAATGATATTATACATGAATCAAACATAATATCCTTTCACTGCAATCTCCCTACAATTGCAAACAGAGGCTAACAAACAAAAAGAGTACTAATTGATGTTACATTACACCTAGAATATGCCAAAAAAACAAAACAAAAAAAATGCTATAGATAAGTTGTTTCTCCCCAACTGGTTCTTTAAATAATTAGTATTTTTGGCTTTTTGAATTTCAAACGTAGCATCTAACGTGGACATTAATTTTTAAATATTAACAGATTCATAAGATGTTATATGTAAAAAACTGACTAGTGGTCAATAGCATTTGCGCTTCTTTCTCACATACATGATACATGATAAAGCATAATATAGCGAAATATAAGCTACATATATAAGAATGTCTCTTTCCTATATGTGATTGTATGTAGGATGATTATACTAACCCAACCAAAAAAATCGCCAACCAACGCAAAATCCTGTTACGGATTAGGGATGCAAATATGGCGAATCCGAAGGACTGAGCCTCCTGTTGAACATAAATATAAAAAATATTATTTTCTAGTAGCTTAAGCTTTTAAAGACGAACGATTGTTTCATATATACTAGTTGCAGTGCACGTGCAATGCACGTCACGTTTACTAATTAATTTAAATTTAAATATAAATTTTGTACAAAATAAAATTTAAATTTAAATAGTTATTGGTAGTGTGAGTTTATTTTTCAATTAATTTATTTTCTAAATTTGATTTGTTTCGATTTAAATTTGATTTTTTTATAATATGTATGGAATATTCTTTTATTCCTTCTAGGATTCCGCACTGTCAATTTTTATCCTCTTTTATATATAGTATAGATAAATACTATTTTTTAACAAATTGATCATAATCGTTCGTTCTTATTTATTTGAGATATTTTTTAACAAATTGATCATAACCGTTCGTAGGGAATATTCTTTTATTCCTTTTTGATTCAGTCTGTCATTTCTATACGCTTTTATATATAGTATAGATAATTTAATATGATATCAGAGCAGGACGTCCTGAATTTGCGTCCAGTCAGACTCCTAGCGTTACTTAAGTTTTTCTCATTTATTTAATTTCGCATATTAGGTCTATCAAAAAATCTCGAACCCAAACGTCTCAAACTTTTGGAAAACAATGGTTGTAACATATTCTTGAACATCCCTCACATCCCACCCAAATTTTTTGGCGGATTCGGGACGTGTTAATTTTTATTCTATTTTTAGCTCTCATTTACTGTTCCATTCGGGACGGGAGCAGGTTTTTGGCGAATTCTTGGCTGATTAGGGCGGATCAAAAGAAGAAAGAGGTCTCCCGCGGCCCCGTCTCTTGCTCCATTTTCTTAGTGAATCAAAGTGGATTTGGGACGAATTATATTTTTTTCTTATTTTTGGTTCCCACTTATCATTCCATTCAGGGCGGATCGGGTTACAGATAATATTGTCTTTATCATGTTATTATCCACTTAAAATTAGCACAATACATAGTGGACTCTCCAAAGTGATGTCTTAATCTCCTGTTAATAAATAACACAAAAAATAATTTTGTAATTAGCATGTGGAGCTACCAAAACAAGTGTACATGTCATGTTAAACACCATTTCCCCCCCCTTTTTGAGATACATGTGCATTCTCGATCTCAATTCATTAACTATGTTATTTTCTTTAAAATTAATCACTAACATTAACTATTAAGTTACCCAACTTGAAAGAAAAGAAAGAATCTCCTTTACATAGTTTGCTTAGTTAATCACCTCCATCCTATACCCTAATTATACTTTGGGAACTCTCAAGGTGCAAACCTCCTTGTTATCACATGGAGGGAACCAAAAAAAAAAAAGGGAATTAAGGACTAAAAACAACTATTATTACCTCAATAAGTCTTATTATGACCGCAATTAAAAGTAGAAATAGATAGACGACCTAAGGGCAACAGCGAGGGATCTAACCAGGGTCGCAACCTGTTGGTGGATGATCTGGCGGGAAAGAAATAACATAATTTTTAGGAACCAATCATTCGACCATTTTTTTGACTATTAGACGAATCCGGGACGTGAGCAGATATTTGGCTGAGTTTTGCAGCTCTTAGGCTATGTTTGGTTGGTGGGATAAGCGGGGATAACATTAGTTATCCCCGCTATTCCGCTAAACGAAACAAATTTTGGCCGGGATATTTTATCCCGGTCAAACTTCGTTATTCTCGGTTATTCCGGAATAGCTGGGATAAACTATTCCATCGTTTTGACAGAATAGCGTTATTCCAAGCTTAATTCTAAATTTAATTAAGATTATAAATTTAGTTAAAAATAAATTATATAAACATAATATATTTAATTAATAATAATATATCCAAGCTAGATTTATAATAAAATATTATTTAATTAATAATTTATATATTAATTTATTTACTAATTAACTAGATAATTAATTAAATATTTAATTTATTACTTTAATAAATATTTAATTAATTTTTTTTTGAGTAATTAATTTATTATTTTAATTAATTTACTAATTAAATAATTAATTATATTGTTTAATTAATTAATATTTTGAGTAATTTAATTATTTTCTTAATTAATCATCTGACTATTATTAACTAATTTATTATTTTATTAAATTATTTGTAATTAATTAAATTATTAATTACCAATTAATTAATTTATTAATATTAAGGGTTTTTAGCAATATTCATAATTAATTAGTATATTAAATAAGTTAAATTATTACTTAATTAATATTTTGTGTTAATTAATTAGATAAAATATTATTATTTAAAATTATAATTATTCTTATCTCGCAATTCCAATCAAACCATCCAAACACTATTTTTCTTATTTCCGAAAAAAAATCTAATTTTCATCCAAACGCAAAATTGATTTAATCCTTGTTTATACCTCAATTTATATCTATTCCTGGAATAGTCACTTTTTGCTTATTTCCGAACCAAACGATACCTTAGTGACTTGGTTTTTAGCGAGGAGCAGAATTATCAATTTTTCTACGATTTTTTTTTATTTTTTTATTTGTCTTTGTTGTTTTGGTTGCCTTCAATATTCTCCGAGGCCGCGTTGTCTCAACCACTGTAGCTAAATTTATTTGCTAAATGAATGAAGCGGGTAGCGTGTTACCTTTTTCTCAAAAAAAAAAGAAACAAGTATTTAAGACTTGTTTAGCCTTGCTAAATGTAGGATATAGTCGCCTAAAAAGGCTTCTCTCTGCAGCGAAAGTAGGAGCACAAGTTAATTCGAGTTTTTATATTCTAAAGCTCGAAACTCTTATTTTAACTTATTGGCATAGCAGAAGCTCTAGAATTTTTATTTGTTAAACAATTTATTAAAAGTAGCTGCAATTGAAAGTTAAAAAGTTGTACTAAAATGACCCTATATACTGCGAACAAAAGATAACACAAAATTACCAATTGTATTCAGTGCTTGATGGTTGGTATCTGAAATCTAAAATTTGAAGCTTAGGTACTTCGCATTTCTAGTTGAGTTTATTTTTAGGCTAAATTACACAAAACCTCCCAGTCAAAACCCGATTTTTCACTTTCCACTCCTGTCATTCAAAAACCTACACTTTGCCCCCTCGAAAAATAAAAAATGTTCACAGGGAGGTACGGTGTGACAAAATAACCAAATTACCCTCGTCTTCTCCCCCAACCTACTGATCCCGCACCTTCACCGGCGCCTTTCTTGACCCCAGCTGCAGCACCGTTTCCTCACCTGCTCCCCTGCTCCTCTAGCATGCTTGCGGCCCCTTTATTTCGGCGACTATAGGGAGGAGATCGTGGTGGGTATGGACGGAGAGGTGGGCGAGGGCGAGGGTGAGGCGTCAGAGGAGGCCAAGGACGTGCATCTGGGCACGGATAGCGCGAAGGTGAGGGCGAGAGCGAGGCGGCGGAGTCGGGCGAGGCGGCGCGAGCGAGGATGTCGGTGAGGAAGGAGGAGGAAGATTAGGGTTTTCAGGAATATTTTGGGTATAAAAAATATAATATAAACGGAACCCTAACGGAACGCTGACGGCGGGGGCAAAAGTGAATATTTTTTATTTTTTGAAGAGGCAAAGTATAGATTTTTGAATGACAGGAGAAGAAAGTAAAAAAGCGGGTATTGACAGGGAGGTTTTCTGTAATTTAGTCTTATTTTTAAAAAATGAACGAAACAGATAGCTTATTATTTGTCTCTCAAATTTTTTTTTTAAAAATAGAGTAAAAGTTGTCGGAAACGGTGCTAGGTAGTTAATGTGGTGACCACCCTAGAGAGGTTTTGAATCTCTCCAACTCCCTCTTATTCCTTCTCCACTCCCTTACACATTTAAAGCTGGTACATTACTTGCTATATATATATGTAGACACACATATCCTCCTCTCACAAGAATGTTTTAAGAAGAGGCCCACATATATAGTCTTTCAATACATAAAACTCAGGAACGGCGACAACAACGACGATAACAATTAACGATTGATCGATCATGTCGGATTGGGGCCCGGTGTTCGTGGCGGTCGTGCTGTTCATTTTGCTCTCGCCAGGGTTACTGTTTCAAATCCCTGGCAAGAGCCGGTTCGTCGAGTTCGGGAGCTTTCAAACCAGCGGCGTGTCGATCCTCGTCCACGCCGTCATATACTTCGCCCTCATCGCCATCTTTCTCCTCGCGGTCGGCATCCACATGTACCTCGGCTCTTAAATCCTTGATTGTTAATTTGTAACTTGTAACAATTCCTTTTTTTGTTTTTTTTTTGTTAATTTGTTTTTTACCAAAGTTCCTTGTTGTATTAAGTAGCATTGTTTGCTTTATTACTTTGATGGGTTTGGAATAATTCTCTCTCTCTCTCTCTCCAATGGAATGATAGAGATTTAATTTATAGGAGAGAATATGTTCTTCATTGGCTGCTTTATATTTCATGGTAATTGTTTTGTAATTTTTTTTTCTGATAATCATTTGTTTGAATTTTGGGATAAATTATGCCACATTAATTTTCTTCTTTGGGGTTAAAATCAACAAAAGCCCCTAGATTTCTCCAAATTATAGTTTGAACCCAAAAAAAAATTATTGTTAAAATAGCTTACCTCCTAGCTAGTGCAATTTTGCTTAAGAAAAGAAGAATAATCACTTTCTAAATAACATCAAAATTCCCTCAAAACTTTTTTTTTATTAAAAAAAACTCAAGTTAGTCCAAACAGACGCTTAATTATATAGTCTTATTTTCGACATAACAAGCGAGATTGAGCTAAACATTCGGGGGACCCGAAACTCGTGAGTTCAATTATTTTGTTGGTAAAAAGTTGGAGAAATATTTCGCGTAAGTGGCTTCGTCTCCGATAGGTTTGACGTTGTTAATAGATTTCGATTTCTTATACGATCGCTTCGGATAAACAAACAACTGAAGAGAAATAATGTAAAAGTTGATGGCCCTAAAATTCCAATTGACTTGGCCCAAAATTTTTAAAGCTTGGGCCTCGATTTTAATCATAGTGAAAATAAGTCAACTTGCCAAACTATTGGTATCCTAATGGTAAGATATCTGGGTAGAGTGTTAAACTATACGAAATAACTGTTTTATTTTCTCCAAAGCTAGCTTAAGCCAGTATGGGGATTCAATTAACTATGGAATAGTGTTTTAATATTTATATTTAACACCCCTCATGTATGGGCTCGAGACAATTTGATAGGCAAATAGAAGAAAATTAATAATGCAAAGAGTCTGGCAAGATTCAAACTCAAAACCTTCCGTTCTGATATCATGTTAAATTATACGAAATAATCATTTTCTTCACAAACTTAAGCTAGTAGAGAACGGTATTTTGATATGTATATTTAACAGCGGGAGGTTATGGATTTAAATTTCAGTTAGAAAAAATTTGGGTAGGGATTGAAAAGATTTTTGGGATGGTTAATCTCACTTGGAAAGAATTTGGATAGCGGTGGGAAAGATTTTGGGAAGGTTGAATATCAATTGGAAAGATTTTGTATAGAAGCCATTTGACCGAACTTTGAAATTCATAACATCTACATAAATTCACGTGATATATAGTAATCCTTATGCGACTTTGAGATTCATAGCAGCATCCACATGAGTCATAAAAGACGACATTAAGATTCGTGTAATTCACGTGAAAGATATTTGACAAGAGTAACCTGGTATTGAAAACTATTCCTATAAAATATTTTTGTTCATCGTAGGAGCCAAGCTCTTGATTTATTTAACTTTTTTAAAAAAAAAGCCAATCTTTGAAGGCCTAATATCTTGAATTAGCTTTCACACAACTTATGCTCCTTAGCTTTGCCTAAAGTTTCATGTGTAGAGGTAAATATCAATCAGAAATAAAACAAAAAAAAGAGAAACCAAAAAAAAAAAAAAAGTCTTTTGATCACTTTCATAAGCCACCCAACATTTAATCAAAGCTTACATAAAAGCATGAGGTGTGACTATATGATGTGACTATTAAATTAGTGTTGCTTATCAACATGCCTTGAGAAAAAATTTCAATGAAGAGCTTTCCAACGGTATCTTATTAAGAAATTTTGATTTGCTGTTATATGTCAGTTTTTATTTTTTATAAAAAAAAATTATAATCCTCCACTCCAGATTTTTTTTTTTTGAGTTTTAGTTTTAGACAGCATTCAGTGAATTCTTAGATGGAGTCAAAACTATCATATAACAGCAGATCGGAATCTCCCCAATGAGGTGCCGCTGGGAAGCTCCTCACTGAAGTTTTATCCACGCCTGCTTATAGCTAGAGATATTTTCCTGAACAATTTTAGATTTCTTTTTCCTCTCAAAGAAGCCTATGAATTGTACACACGCTTTATTTTTCGTTTATAGCAGAGTTCAAACTCGGAATCTAACACCAAAAGAAAAACATACTAGCGGCTGATATGTAACAATATGTTAAATAGTAGAAAAGCTAGGCACCAAATAGGCAAATATACTAATAAGGAAAAGTTGTTCTAATACAATTCATCAACTAAAAACATAATCTTCGAATTTCGACAACATACCCCTAGAAAGTGATGTTAGATAAAATCGCTTATTCGAAGTACAAAATACTAATTGAAAAGATTTTGGAAAGCGGTTGAAAAGATTTTGGGAAGGTCATGGGTTTGAATATCAATTGGAAAGATTTTGTACAGGAGGTGTAGGTGAAAATAATAATGGTGAGAACAATCTCCAATATAAAAACCATTTTGACCGAACTTTGAGATTCATAACATCTACATAAATTCACGTGATACATAGTAATCCTCATGCGACTTTGAGATTCATAACAACATCCATATGAGTCATAAAGGGCGATATTGAGATTCGTGTAATTCACATGAAAGATATTTGACAGAATAATCTGACGTTGGAAACTATTCCTACAAAAATTTTGTTCATCGTAGGAGCTAAGCTCTTGATTTATTCAATTTTTATTTTAAGGCCTAACAACTTGAATTAGCTTTAACACAACTTATGCTCCTGTAGCTTTGCCTAAAGTTTCAAGACCCTTGTAGAGGCAGGTATCAATCACAAACAAAACAAAAAAGAGAAAAACCAAAAAGAAAAAAGAAAAAAAAAGGTCTTTTGATCACTTTCATAGCCACCCAACACTTAATCAAAGGTTATATAAAAGCACGAGGTGTGACTATATGATGTGACTATGAAATTAGTGTTGCTTATCATGCCTCCACAGAAAACTTTAATGGGAATTTTCCAACAAAATCTTATTGAGAAGCTTTGTTTGTCACATATCAATTGTCTTTATCTAACAATGATAATCCTCTACTCTAGATTTTTTTGTTTTTGTTTTTTGAGTTTTAGGTTTAGACTGTATTCAACGACTTCTTAGATGAAGACAAAACTAAAACTACCATATAACAACAGATCGAGATCTTTCCAATGAGATGTCGTTGGGAAGCTCATCACTGAAGTTTTATCCATGCCTGCATATAGCTAAAGCTATTTTCAGAACAAATTTAGATTTTTCTTCTTTTCTTAAAATAGTCTATAAATTATAAACACACTTTTTTTTTTCTGTATGCACCAAAAGAAAAACATACTAGCGGCTGATTTGTAACAGTATGTTAAATAGCAGAAAAGCTAGGCACCAATATACTAGTAAGGAAAAGTTGTTCGAATACAATTCATCAACTCAAAACATAATCTTTGAATTTCGACAACATACCCCCCTAGAAAGCGGTGTTAGATAAAATCACTTATTCGAAGTATAAAATACTGGTCAAATTCGGTGAATCTAGTTTCAAATTGTGAAAAAATTGGATTCTTTCGCTAATATTTATAGTTGTTTGATCCAATATATGATACTGTTAATTTGGTCCACTTTCTACAAATCATTATTGTATATTAATGTTATTAGGCTAAGAAAATTATAACAAAAATATTATTCTAAATTGTGCAGTGTGGCTGGAAAAAGTTATATTTAAACCGAGCTAATATATTATTTAAATAACATGCTATTACTGACGAAAATAAATAAAATAATTATTTTATTAGATTTTCTAGTCACGCGATATGACCCCCAATAAAATAAAACTGGGCCGACATAATCTGTCCTTTGGATTATAAACAACATGTCACGCATGATAAATATTATTAAACAATTGTTAATTAAGCTTATCATTCAAATACAAATGGGATATGCTATTGTATTTATTCCTAAAAAAGCATTTCATTGGTGCATTAATCCTTTTCATGGCACTGTTTTTTTTAATTAGTATTTCTTAAATATAATATCTTATATAGTTCCTAACTTGTGGACAAAATATATGGTGAGAGCTAAGTTTCCCTACTAAATATATGATAATATATAATTCATAATAAACAAATGATGGGTCCAATGAAATGCAAGAGAGCCCTTATCACTATTCACTTATTCTTGAACCAAATTACAATTTGATCCTTGTTCTTTTGCTAAAATTATGACACCTCTTGCAATAATATCTTTGAGGCTAGTTATCATGCCAAATTATTTTACTTAAACAAGTCAGTAAATCCCACCCAAAAACCACTCAAAACAATTATGATTATGATTGTTATTATTATTAATTTTAGTGCACGATAAATATGAAAGATATGTGGACGCAGAAAATTAGAATTTAACTGATTATATAATGCAAGAATTTAACCTGTTAAATATTGGAGGTGGGAATTGAACTCACGACCTCACATAATGAAAGTTTTTAATTAATATGTAGAGCCTGACATCTGCAAGATATTGGATAAGATTATAGCACAAGTTATCAAAGTTATATTGTTTGGTTTTGGAAGGTATTGTTTTGATTTAGGGTGTATCCAATGGTTAGAAAGCAAGATGTGTGTTTTAGTTCTTATATATTATTTCTATTGTATTTAGTTAGATTAGTGATTGATTAGTTGGGATGAGAGCCTAATCATGCGGATAACGTAATTTATTAGATTATTCGTATTAGAAAATAGAGAAGTGATAACATATTGCGCAGATCTGTTAATATATATATTCTTAGACTTATTTTCTACTAGATCGATCTTTTGGATAACATAATATCAGAGCCAATTTTAAACTCCTTCATTTTGTAAGATTGTGGGTTCAATCCCCATCTTTGATATTTAACGGATTTAAATCTCCATCTATCAATTTTATGTGCTTTTTATATCCATCATACACGTGAGTGGGATATTAGTATGTATTTTTGAACATATTTTCTATTAGATCGATCTTTTGAATATTAGACTTAGGGATCATATAATGAGCATATATATCTACAGGTATCGCTATCCTATTTCCCAATTGAACAGTATAAAAGTGAAAGATCAGCAAATAAATTGCATTTTCGCTGCGATAAATGTACATTTTACTCAAAAATTGAATAACATGTTGATGTGAATTTAATTAAAAGAGTAAATAACCATACATATATTTTCCTCTTCTCATTTTCACATTTCAAAAAGGTGACAAGTGGGTATATATATACCAACTTTTTTTTTTTTTGTTTTTTGTTCTTTTTCTTTTTCTCATGAGAACAAAAGAGATGAGCAACATATAGGTTGTTTCCATTTATACTCTTTAATTTACATAAAGCATTTATATATCTAGGGCAAATCATGGAGCTTTGGATCATGTGTTTCCACTAAGTACTTGTTGAGTCCCAACAATTAATGTGGCCATCAAAATTAAGCACTTCTTAATTGTGGGTGAAACAATCATTTTGTCTAACAAAGTAATAACATCTTTTTTAATTGATCATGCCTACTTAATTCCTCTTCATAAGTGCCCATAATTTGGTCAAATTAGGAGGAGAGTACACTTCAACATTTTTAGTCATATTCTTTTCATTTGAAAGAGTCTCATGGACCAATCGAAAATAAGAAAAGTACGAACTAAACTCGAATACTCAGAAGCCGACACAGATGATGACTAGTCAGAATTCTTATTTTTATTCAACATGAGACTACAATTTTGAATTGATTGTCGATAGCAACAAGCGCTTGGTGCTATCGAGTTTTCTGCCGTTAGATCTATCTCTTTGACCATTTTCACCCGTTAGAACATACTATTCAACTAACCACCCACTCAACCCTAGGGGACCACTATCATCCTAACCGCACATCCCTTCATTCAAGGGCCGAAAATCTAACAGCACCAAGCGTTTGGTGCTACTAATATATATAGTAGGTCTTGTGTGCTATTAGGAGCACGGAGGCCTGCCTCCGTACTCCTAAGCCGTTTTCGAGAATGTAGCTTTCGAATCGACGATCGACTCCATTAGACTTGATCTAGGGTATTTGAACTATCTAGAAAATAATTTTTGCGATTTTTCGATATCATTTACCTAGTGATCGAAAGGACTCAAAATCAACAATTTTTTATGGTTGATGTATGCTGTTTGCAAGTTTAACGGTGTAAAAGTATTCAAATCAGATGAAATTTGATAGAAAATATTTTATACTATCTTCAACAATATCAATATCTCTGATCGAAAATTTTAGTGCTACATCATAACTTTTTGTGAGATTTTTATTTTCAACCGTTGATTTTGAGTCCTTTCGATCACTAGGTAAATGATATCGAAAAATGGCAAAATTTATTTACTAGATTGTTCAAATACCCTATATCAAGTCTAACGGAGCCGATCGTCGATTCGGAAGCTACATCATCGAAAACGGCTTAGAAGCACGGAGGCCTCCGTGCTCCTACCTACTATATATATATATATAGAATTAGACTGGAATACTATCAATAGCACCAAGCTATTGGTGCTATTAGTTTTTTAGCCCTTGGATTGAGAAATATGCGGTTAGGATGATGTGGGTCCCCTAGGGTTGAGTGGGTGGTTGGTTGAATAGTATAATCTAACGGGTAAAATAATCAAATGGTTAAATCTAACGGTAAAAAACTCGATAGCACCAAGTCCTTGGTGCTATCGATAGTATCCCAGCCGGACTATATATATATATATATATATATATATATATATATATATATATATATATATATATATATATATATATATATATATATAGAATTAGGCTACTATACTATCTATAGTACCGGGGCTCCGGTACTATAGTTGCTTTTTCGATCTTAGGATGTTCAAATCAACGATCCACACCGTTGAAATTGATCTAGGATATGTAAAGTTCTTAGGAATTTCGATATCGTTTACTTAGTAAATAAATCATGTCAAAATGAACGGTGGAAATTGAATAATCCATAAAATTTGAGTATAGGAGTTTCGAATTCAAGATCAAGGATGTTGACCTTCATCTATATAGTTTAAAGTATTTTCTATCAAAATTTGAATAAATTTGGATTCTTCTCCACCGTTAAACTACAAACTCGCAATAATAACCATTGAAATTTGATAATTTTGAAACGGTTTGATCATAAAGTAAACTACGTCGAAAAATTATAAAATTTTATTCCTAAGAACTTCAAATATCCTAGATCAGTTTTAACGGTGTGGATCGTTGATTTGAATACCCTAAGATCGAAAAAACGACTATAGTACCGGAGCCCCGGTACTATAGATAGTATAGGAGACTAGCTCTATATATATATATATATATATATATATATAGTTGTATTAGTTAACTATTTAAGGTGGACTAAAGCACATCATCATATGCATTAACAACATTGGTTTGGTATTCCAAAATCATTAGAGCCCCTTCATTTGTTGGAGAATTTTATAAATTAAATGTATGTTTTGTTATGTCTTATCATATAGCACTAAAGTGATTCTAATTCATGCCCTACACATTGTTTTTACTTTGTTTTATTCCACAATATATTAAGTATCATTTGATGAAAATACTTCTCCTAATGGATTGGGATTAGCTATCTTATTCTAGAAAATAAAAGATAAGCCTCATCTAAGTCGACCACGTTTAATGCACGCTCTTTTAATAAACTAATGTTACAAATTAAGCTCTAACAAATTATTAGACAATTAAAAATGGCAAAATCGAGCATATTCGTGTCGTATTGATTTCACATGTGGTGATATATATTTTTTCGAGTGGAAACTATTATTCAAAGAGCACGAGCATTATTGTTAATCAGTATTTTCATACGATAAACATGATTAGATTACTACTTAATTTGTCAATAATGTACATTCCATTTTTTTTTGTTTTATTTTATTAAGTGATGTGAAAGTGAAGGTGACCAAGTTAGCTTTTTGTTCTTCAGAAAATCCCATATAACTACTGCATCACAAATGTTGTTACATGAATCCATCACTCATGCCTAAACAGTTTTTTGTTTTCTTTTTTTTTTTTTTTGTTTTTTTTGTTTTTAAGTTCATGCCCCAACTAAGTAGTCACATCAATTGTCTCCCAATTTCCTCCTAAGTACAACAACTAAAATTTAGTCATTATTAGTAACTTCTAAGGAAAATAGAAATTGAAATAGAAATAGATCGTATTTGTGTGTAGATTAATCTGTACAGTAAAGACTGTTGTATCAGCGATATAAAATTTCCAAGACCATATCAATGAAGGATTATGCGACAGGGGTTTTCGCGTAGGTATTAATATCAAATTTGGAAGCAAAGTTCACCCATAACTCTAATATATGTACAGACACAAAATCACCTAATTAAATTAATCCAAGTTGATCATCAACTTGGTATAGTTTAACTCACCAAGTGATGTGTGTTTTGTCTTAATTTGTTTTACATGTTTTAGTCAAGCTACTGAATTAATAGGGAGTGGGGCGGCTAACATTTTTTGCTTCTGTCAACACTCAGACGCCACATGTTGAATGAATATATATATATATATATATATATATATATATATATATATATATATATATATATATATATATGAACTAGGCTGAAATACTATCAATAGCACTAAGCTATTGGTGCTATTAATTTTTTAGTCCTTGGATTGAGAAATATGTGGTTAGGATGATGTGGGCTCCATAGAGTTGAGTGAGTGGTTGGTTGAATAGTATAATCTAACGGATAAAAATAATCAGGGGGTTAAATCTAACGGTGGAAAAATCGATAGCACCAAGCCCTTGGTGCTATCGATAGTATCCCAGCCGGACTCTATATATATATATATATATTTAAAAAAAGGGGGCAATTGCTTATATATTTCTGAAAAAATTTCAACTTTCTGATTTACCCCCTCTTAGAAGGCTAATATTAAAAATACCTTTTTTACGTTTCAACCTATTTCAAATATACCCCTAGAGTTAAATTCTGTTAATCAACGATTAGCAATAGCTCTTATTTTTATGAAATTACTATTTTGCCCTTTCAAGTATTTCCTTCTACCATCACCGACTTTTCTTATTTGCCCTTAAGTTGGGAGCACAAGAAGTATTTTGATTTTTGGTGTTTTCAAATATACCCTTCTACCATCACCAACATTTCTCATTTGCCCTTAAATTAAGGGCAAAAGAGGTATTTTGATTTTTTTTTAAACTCTGGTAGATATTTAACTCACGTTTAACCTAAGTTAACTTAACGAGTGGTAACTGTAGGGACATTTTTGATAACAGAGGAACATATGAGGGGTATATTGGAAAGAAAAAAAGGGTTTTTTTTGCATTTAACCCCTTAACAAATTTTTTTTTTGCAAATAGCCCTATAAAATTTTAATTTGCAAAATTGGCCCTATCTCTGCCACGTGAGCGCCACGTAGGAGAGAAGTTTAAGTTGAACACGGTGAATCATTCACCGTGTTCAAACACGGTGAATGATTCACCGTGTTCCCTTTCTATCCCTAGGTTGCCGTGAATGTGTGGTGAGGAGGATGATGGAGGAGGAGGAGGAGGGAGGAGGAGAGGATGCGGCGGAGGAGGGAGGGAGGAGGAGAGGGGATGCGGTGGCGGCGGACGACGGCGGAGAGCTCGAGGAGGGAACCGAGAGAGAAATAGGAAAAGCTCGGGGGCATTGAACACGGGGAATCATTCACCGTGTTTGAACACGGTGAATGATTCACCGTGTTCAACCTAAACATCCATTCCAACATGGCGCTTATGTGGCGCTTGCGTGGCGGGTATAGGGCCAATTTTGTAATTATAAATTTGGTGGGGCTATTTGTGAAATTTTTTTTTTTGAAGGGGCCAAATGCAAAAAAAGCCCAGAAAAAAAAAAGTAAGGGTAAATGAGATATTTTCGAAGTTTTGAGTGGTATATAGGCAATTATCCATTAAAAAACAGCATTTTTTAGAAACTAAAGTTACAAAAAAATAATGATTATTTTATATATTTTAACACTATATCAATTAATCAAAGTAGAATAACCTATCTTACTTAGTTGTTTAATTATCTCGTACTTAATTCAATTTCGAAGTCTTGAATTTATCAAAAAACCTCAAGTCCAGACGTGAACAATAGTGTTGAATGTAAACATTAAACACTACTTAAAATTCTCTAAACGGCTGTTACATATAATATAACATTACAAAATAATAAATAAATAAACAAGGTAAATTTCATTTTACGCGATCTAAAATATTGAAATTTATGTAATTTCCCCTTCTGTCGATGCATTCTTTAGTTTTTTCGGATTCGACAAAAACTTTTGGTACATAAATTACACAAAAATAGCTAAAAATTGGTAAAGGTTGGGTACTTAATTCGTTCAAAATAAATAAAGTTTTAAGCTCCAAAATTATCTTCTTAATTTGTTACTAAATATATAGCAAAAATTAGGTATTATACCCAAATTAACTAACACAATTAATTACTTAATGGGGGAGCCAAATATAAAAATTTGTAGGGGGGAAATAGGAAAATGGCCCTTATTTTTAGCAATTAAAAAAAACAGAGAAACCAATTTATTACAGGATAAAAAAATCGCCGATCTCAAGTGCCAGCTGGCGCGGAACACATCTCCTCGGCCATGCACGCGATGCTTACACGTGTCACTTTGATCAGCCAATCACAAGCCACTGCCACTCCTGTAGTTTACTAATTTTTCATAAAATTAATTTTATTTTTAATAATTATTTTTTAAAAAACAAAGTACATTTTTCATATCCTTGTCAATTTATATATTTTATATAAGGCATAATTAGATGTAAGGTAAAATTGTATGAACAGCCCCTAGATGGCCAAATTTGCAATACCCTCCTCAACTTTATCTTTACTAATGTATTTTAAATAATTTAAAATTTTTATTAAATTTATTAGTAACTTTTTTTAAAAAATATAATGATGTCAATTATTTTATAACAAATATAGCTGCAATAAAAAAAGACTATTGGCTAATAAAATAATAAAACACTCAACTTTTTAACTTGAATAACTACAGTAAAAAATTAAATAAAAAAAAATTTGAGGTGTATAGTTGAAGAGGTCTCACTATATTTTTTATTGTTTATTTATTTGGAAATAATGCATGATAATTTGGGTATTGCTACTTAAACTATTAACTAGTGTAGGGCCCGCGCTTCGCTGCGGGTAGATAATATTTCAATCAATTTAAATATTTTAAGATTAATAATATTATATTTTCTTAATTTTTAGTATTTAAAAGATTAAATTATTCTAATAAATTTTATTAAAAATTCAATCATGATATACATTTTAGAGTCGGTTTACGATGCATCGGTACATCCAAAAAAATTTATTGCACAATTAGCAAGCTCTAATTGGTTAAAATCTAATTTTTAGGCCCCGTTTGGTTCGGGGGTTAAAGCGGGGATAACAAAGTTATCCCCGCTATTCCGCCAAACGAAACGAAGTTTGGCCGGAATATTTTATCCCGGTCAAACTTCGTTATTCTCCGTTATTCCGGAATAGCTGGGATAAACTATTCCATCGTTTTGACGGAATAGCGCTATTCCAAGCTTAATTCTAAATTTAATTAAGATTATAAATTTATTTAAACATAAATTATATAAACATAATATATTTAATTAATAATAAAAGAATAAAATATCCAAGCTAGATTTATAATAAATATTATTTAATTAAATAATTTATATATTAATTTATTTACTAATTAACTAGATAATTAATTAACTATTTAATTTATTACTTTAATAAATATTTAATTAATTTTTTGAGTAATTAATTCAGTATTTTAATTAATTTACTAATTAAATAATTAATTATATTGTTTAATTAATTAATATTTTGAGTAATTTAATTATTTTCTTAATTAATCATCGGACTATTATTAACTAATTTATTTATTAATTTATTATTATTTTATTAAATTATTTGTAATTAATTAAATTATTAATTACCAATTAATTTAGTTATTAATATTAAGGGTTTTTAGTAATATTCATAATTATTTAGTAGATTAAATAAGTTAAATTATTACTTAATTAATATTTCGTCTTAATTAATTAGATAAAATATTATTGTTTAAAATTATAATTATTCTTATCCTCGCAATTCCAATCAAACCATCCAAACACTATTTTTCTTATTCCCGAAAAAAATCTACTTTTCATCCAAACGCAAAATTGATTTAATTTCCGCTTATACCTCAATTTATACCTATCCCTGGAATAGTCACTTTTTACTTATCCCCGAACCAAACGATACCTTAGAGTTGGTTTACGATGCACTCGGTCCAATATTTTCGAGCCAATCTTATTGATGTGATGGTATTGAGAAATAATATATTTATTTATATAGATTGGTTTTTTTAAACCTCTTTCCAAAAAAAAGTTTGCTTCATATACTAAATTATTTAGATGAAAAATTACAGGGACAAAATAGAAAATTAGGATAGTACAGGGACTGCCCATACAATTTCCCGTTTATAATATGTATATATTTCCGACATTGTCAACTTTGGAACCCTTCATCTCCTTCCTCTTCCTCCCCCCACGCGCTCCTTTTTTTTTCTTTTTCTTTAATAATTTTATACACATTATGAAAATTAAACCCTACCAACACATTCGATTCCTCAAACACCACCTCAAATAGAGCTCAAAAATCCAATTTTTTCCACCAAAATCCCACTCTTCATTAACCAATTTTGTTTTGGGGTCTCTTCCACATAAAACCCATCCAAAAACACCTCTATTGTAGCCTATTTTATCCCAAATTAGCCCAAAAGGGGGGAAAAACTCATCTTTTTTGTGGAAACAGAGCTAAAAAAGTGTTCTTTGCCACTAATTTCCATCTGGGTATTCCCCAAAAGGGAGTAAAAACCCCAATTTTGCTGCAAATTTTGATCTGAAACCAAATTGGTCATGCAGAAGATGAGGTTTAGGGCCTTTTTGAACAATAGATGGCTTGTTTTTGTTGCTGCAATGTGGGTTCAATCCGTCGCGGGCGTCGGTTACCTTTTCGGTAGCCTCTCGCCGGTGATAAAGCTCTCTTTGGGCTACAACCAGAGGCAAATTGCTAGCCTCGGCGTCGCCAAGGACCTCGGCGACAGCGTCGGGTTCCTCGCGGGGAGCATCTCGGAGAAATTCCCTCTCTGGGCCACCCTGCTTGTTGGGGCACTGAAGAATTTTGTTGGGTATGGGTGGGTTTGGCTCGTCGTCACGGGGCGGTCGCCGCCACTGCCTCTCTGGGCGGTGAGTCGCAAAATCGGGTTTTGATTCTGATTGCATTGGTTGCTCATATTGATTGCTGTGTGAATTACTCGAATTTATCGATATGTGGATGAGTAACAAAAGTTGCTGTTTTTCGTTCAGCAGTGATTAATACTATGTTTCATGATCCATAATTAACAAATTTTGTTGATTTTTGTGTGAATTATTATGTGAATGAATTATAAGTTGCTTCTTTGTTCACAAAATCGGGTTGTGATTGCATTAGTTGTTTATATTCATTGCTGTGTGAATTACTCGAACTTGTTGATATGTGGATGAGTTACAAAAGTTGCTGTTTTTTGTTCAACAATGATTAATACTATGTTTCATGATCTATAATTAACAAATTTTGTTGATTTTTGTGTGAATTATTATGTGAATGAATTATAAGTTGCTTCTTTGTTCACAAAATCGGGTTGTGATTGCATTAGTTGTTTATATTCATTGCTGTGTGAATTACTCGAACTTGTTGATATGTGGATGAGTTACAAAAGTTGCTGTTTTTTGTTCAACAATGATTAATACTATGTTTCTTGATCTATAATTAACAAATTTTGTTGATTTTTGTGTGAATTATTATGTGAATGAGTTATAAGTTGCTTCTTTGTTCACAAAATCGGGTTGTGATTGCATTGGTTGTTTATATTCATTGCTGTGTGAATTACTCGAATTTATCGATATGTGGATGAGTAACAAAAGTTGCTGTTTTTCGTTCAGCAGTGATTAATACTATGTTTCATGATCTATAATTAACAAATTTTGTTGATTTTTGTGTGAATTATTATGTGAATGAGTTATAAGTTGCTTCTTTGTTCACAAAATCGGGTTGTGATTGCACTAGTTGTTTATATTCATTGCTGTGTGAATTACTCGAACTTGTTGATATGTGGATGAGTTACAAAAGTTGCTGTTTTTTGTTCAACAATGATTAATACTATGTTTCATGATCTATAATTAACAAATTTTGTTGATTTTTGTGTGAATTATTATGTGAATGAGTTATAAGTTGCTTCTTTGTTCACAAAATCGGGTTGCGATTGCATTGGTTGTTTATATTCATTGCTGTGTGAATTACTGGAATTTGTTGATATGTGGATGAGTTACAAAAGTTGCTGTTTTTTGTTCAGCAATGATTAATACTATGTTTCATGATCTATAATTAACAAATTTTGTTGATTTTTGTGTGAATTATTATGTGAATGAGTTATAAGTTGCTGCTTTGTTCGCAAAATCGGCTTGTGATTGCATTGGTTTTTCATATTCATTGCTGTGTGGATTGGATGAGTTACAAAAGTTGCTGTTTTTGTTCAGCAATGATTAATACTATGTTTCATGATCTTCTTCATATACATAATTAACAAATTTTGTTGATTTTTGCGTGAAAATTATTATATGAATTTGCTTGTTGGTTCCAAGTGATTCCTAGAATGTGAATGAGTTATAAGTTGCTGCTTTGTTCATCAATAACTGATACTATGTTTCTTGATCTTCAGATAAATAATTAACAATTTATGTTGATTTTTGCTTGAATTATTTGGATTTGTTGATTGGTTTCATGCGATTCTTCCAAGTATGTGAATGAGTTATAACTTGCTTCTTTATTCAGGAACAACTAATACTATATGTTTCATGATCTTCATATGATTGTTTTGATTTTTCTCTTTTTTTTGGTTTTGTTTTTGTACTCTTCTTGACTCAAGATAAAAAGAATTGAACTTTTTTGATTTAATCACTAGTTTAATAGTTAAGGACGATTAAATTCGTCCTTTTCTTTTTTTTTGGATCCAGATAATGATGGAATCAAGAGACTAATTGATTATAACCACGACAGATGTGCTTGTCCCAATCTGAAGATGTGGGAATAGTTTATGCATAATTTCTGTTATTTAGTGTACTTAATGATCTTGTCAAATCTTTTTATAATGATACTACGCCATGTATATACATATATATATATATATATATATATATATATATATATATATATATATATATATATATATATTCAATGTTCGTGATCTGAAATTTGTAAATTGTCGCATTTGAAAAGGTCATAGGATTCATGTTGAATTTTGTACTAAATTTACTGGTTCAACCATACTGCAGCTTATTCCATTGTCATAGAATATCGAGAACTTAGCGAACATCTTCAATAGCTATATATTTGAATAAGCAAACGATTATAGCAGATCACTGCAGAAGTTTATCTAAAAGAGTGTAATTAACTAGTTTAGTTTATAAATATTAATACTTCGAAGATGCCGCGGCCAAAGAAAAAGTAATCCCTTACAAAGTTGTTTATCCAGATACTGTATGTATATGTTTCATCTTGTATTCTTCTCTCTTGTGTAGCATATACCTGCAACAGAGCATTTCGCACAAAAAGCAGAAGCACCAAATTGGAGCTTCTACTTTCTCTAACACGGTGCTTGTCTTAAAAGCACTACTCCAGAAGCACTTCATTGAAAAGCAGGGCCAAACAAGCCCTATGATTTTATTACTGATTCTTTCCTTATGTGCCCCTAGTCTTCTCAGATCGTCAATCAGTTCAAGTTTATCGAGTAATGATAAACTTAGCTTTCGTTACACAACTCGTTTCGCACTTACTCTTGCCTCTACTTTTATCGCTTCTTTCAGATGTGCATTCTTATTTTCGTCGGAACGAACGGCGAGACCTACTTCAACACTGCCGCGCTCGTCTCCTGCGTGCAGAACTTCCCGAAAAGCCGTGGCCCGATAGTCGGAATTCTCAAGGGGTTTGCGGGCTTAAGTGGCGCGATCCTAACTCAAATATATACTATGGTACACGCGCCCGATCACGCCGGCCTGATCTTCATGGTGGCGATCGGACCGTCCATGGTGGCCGTCGGTTTGATGTTCATCATCCGACCGGTCAAAGGCCATAGGCAAGTCCGAGCCACCGATCAATCGAGCTTCATGTTCGTCTACAGCATATGCTTGCTTCTCGCGGCTTATCTAATGGGCGTCATGCTAGTCGAGGACTTGGTGGAATTAAACCATTCTTTGATTGTACTCTTTACTATGATTCTACTCTTCCTTATACTGCTTCCGCTCGTCATTCCTATATTGTTATCATTCCATTTTGATACCAAATCACCTTTGGAAGAGCCTTTTCTCTTCGAACCGACGAAAGAAGAGAGTAGCGAATCACGGGAGTCCAATGACCAACATGAAGTGATTCTAAGTGAAGTCGAGGACGAAAAGCCGCGAGAAGTCGATTTATTACCGGCCTTGGAGAGGCAAAAGAGAATTGCGCAGTTACAAGTGAGACTATTTCAAGCCGCGGCCGAAGGCGCGGTGAGGGTGAAGAAGAAGAGAGGCGGGCCGCACAGGGGAGAGGACTTCACCTTGACGCAGGCTTTGATAAAGGCCGACTTTTGGCTCATATTTTTCTCGCTTTTGCTCGGGTCGGGCTCGGGTCTGACCGTGATTGACAACTTGGGTCAGATGAGTCAGTCTTTGGGCTACGACGAGACGCACATCTTCGTGTCGATGATCAGCATTTGGAATTTCCTTGGTCGCGTCGGCGGCGGGTATTTTTCGGAGATCATCGTCAGGTATGTTCATGCTTACACTCGTTCTTTTTCCAACTTTTCTAGTCGCGCTGTCGTGTTCATTTTCGTCAGATATTGCTTTGTGATTAATCAAAATCCTCATGAAATTCATAATTCAAAGTAATATTTATTCAAATGTTCACTCAAATTCCACACTACCCGTTTTCGCTAACTTGTTGTTCCTTTTTTATCAGGGACCATGCATATCCAAGGCCCGTCGCAATGGCGGTGGCGCAGGTCGCAATGGCGATAGGGCACTTTCTCTTCGCCATGGCTTGGCCCGGCACCATGTACATAGGAACGCTACTTATCGGGCTCGGATACGGCGCCCATTGGGCCATCGTCCCCGCCGCCGCCTCCGAACTCTTCGGCTTGAAAAACTTCGGAGCGTTATACAATTTCCTCACGGTCGCCAACCCCGCGGGTTCTTTGATATTCTCCGGTCTTATAGCAAGCGGCATATACGACTACGAAGCGGAGAAACAAGCTCATGTTCCTCGGAGCGCTCTCGCCGACGAGCCGTTGAAATGCGAGGGGGCCGTTTGCTTCTTCGCGAGTTCGTTGATCATGTCGGGACTATGCATCGTCGCGATCACTTTGAGCCTCATTCTCGTTTATCGGACGAAGGTTGTTTACGCGCACTTATACGGGCATTCTCGAACATGAAAAGTATATGTTTGAGAAAGATGATAATTTGATTCAATTACATGACAAGTTCAATGTTGAAGTATTATTGTAAGCATAACAATGGCTTCATCCCTTGCATATGCACTACATGGAGAAAATCTACTATTCATTTGTGTATTCTTTTAATTGCACTTAATCTACTCTTCTTTTCTTTTTCTTTTCTTTTTTTTAGAGAGAGAGAGAGAATGTGTTGATGTATGATTTTTGGATATTTTATGCATCTTGTTTAAGTTTTCTTGTAAACATTTTTATGTGCAACACCTGAGAAAATATGATGAGGAAAAAAATAAATGAACTTTACTATTTTGATATTTTAAGTACTTTAGATTATGTTTAATAGCGTGAATTGTCGATATGAAAATGGAGAATTTTTGGGTTGGGGAAAGGTTAAAAATTTTGACATTGGATGGGACGGTTGTAGAATTATAATCTATTTTGAATTGTAAACCTAGCAATATTCATGTATTTAGGGACCGTTTGGTTAGATGTAATTATAAATGCAGTGTAGTTTGAGATGCATCCAATTAGAAATGCAGCAGTTGTAACTACATGCATCCCGTTTGGTTGGATGTAGTAGAAAGCGCTGCAACTACAAATAATTTATTTAGTTGCATGCAATTGAGAAATGATTTTTAAAATTTTATCATTTTATATATATGATGGTGAGATTACCTCCAATATAAAAAAAATATTTTTTATTTAAAAAATAATTATTTTGGTAAGCTTACTTTTTGTTTAAAGTTACTCTCTCCAACTGTTGCAGTTGGAACTGCGGCCAATTTGGGCGTAGTTTCAACTATTGCAGTTGGTCATCCTCCCGCAGTTTCTATTGCAGTAGTTGGAGTTAAATACATCAAATCAAACACTGAATTTGTATTTGTATACAGTTACAACTGCAGTGCAGTTGCAACTACATGCAACCAAACGCCCCTTAGAGTGGATTAGCAGAAATAGAACATTCCAATTCAAGAAAAACATGCAGTTTTTTTTTTTCAAAAACAATTGAGATTTCATTTTTTTTTCAGGTTAATTAAGAATATTGTTATACTTACAGATAAATTTTATATTATTTTACGAACTTCATATTTTAATGATTAGTTAGTTAATTAGTTAATATGAATTGACTTATCTTTTTTGTTTCGTATGCACGGAATAATCCTCTTCGAAACAAGATATTTTTAATTTGAGTGACAATGAAATTTTTTCGGTAGAATTATTTTATATAGGATTTATAATGTAAAATGTAATTATTGTATTCTTTATAAACCTTTTACTCTATCTCTTTTCGCATAATATAATTAAAATTTGAACCATATTATATATTTATATGTATTAACTGTTAAAAAATATATATATTTTTAAGACACCCAATATTTGAACCAAAACCCGGTTCCAACCGGTGCTTCGAGAAACTTCCACGGGACAATCACACGGGTCCGGTGGCGCCACGTGGCGGATTCCTGCGAAGCGAGACATCGTGGCCGTGACACGGTACGATTAGCGGCGCATGAACCGTCCACCAACCATCTCCGCGGGAACATCGAGGCGCTCCTTGTAGGCCTCTGTGGGCCACAACACCAAACTCGGGTACCAACCTATCACCACGTGCCACGTCACTCGAATCCACGTGGCCTGACACCATTTGTTGTTGACGAAGAAATGTGGAAGCTCAAATCCACTCTCTCAGTTGGTCAAAGTCAAACGCGCCAGCTGGCCGAGTCACACGTGTCTCGGCCTTTTGGGTTGGCGAGCCTTCAGTAGCTCACACGTGTGGTGAAAAGTTCACAGAAATTACAAGGAGAGGGAAAAAAAAAGTGCATTTTAGTACTTATACTAACCAGTCGTGCTAACCTAGTCCCTGTACTTGTTGCGCACTTTTATTTCCAAACTTTTATTTCCAAATTGTTTTGTATTAAAAGTGATATGAGCAAAACCAACATAGCACATTCGTTGAGAATTTAATCAAAATTAGTCATTAATTAGTGGCCAAATTTACAGAGTGCATCTTGTTTATTTTAAAACTAACTTTTTAAACCGGATTATTTAGCTTTTAATAATGTATGCATATAACGAAGAATAATTTTTTTTTTTTTGCATTTAGTCCTCTCAGAAATTTTTTTTTACAAATAATCCTACAAAATTTATACTTACAAGATTGACCCTATCCCTCGCCACACGAGCGCCACGCGGACGTGATAGTTAAGTTGAACACGGACAAGATTTAGGAAGGACACGACGAATCATTCACCGTGTCCAAATACGGTGAATGATTCACCGTGTTCAACTTAATCTAAACAACCGCTCACGTGGCGCTCGCGTGGCGCTTGAGTGGTGGGGATAGGGTCAATCTTACAAATATAAATTTTGTAGGAATATTTGTAAATTTTTTTTTTCTGAGAGGACTAAATGCAAAAAAAACCCAAGAATAAACTAGTTAGTTGATAGAAAGTTTAATATTTTTCACCATTAGGGATTGGGTTCTAATTTGTAAATAGAAAAATATTTTTCTGCGAAAAGGATAAGAACCATTTTGGAATTTGTTGTAGTACAGGGACTATAAGGCAATTTACCCTTGGAAGGACTACTGCCCAACGGTTACCTACGTCATATCGTGTCCCTACGGTACATTCAATGCTCCGCAAATCCACCGACCACTCAGACTCCGCCACGTGTCATACGGCACCCCCACCTCCCTCGTCTATAACGTCTCTCTCTCCCCCTTTTTTTCCGGCCCCCACAAAGCTGAGGGAGGAAAAAAAAAAAAAAAGGGAAAAAATTAAAAATAAAAAGAAGAGTGGGGGGTGTGGTTGGGTGGGGAGGGGGAAAGGAAACCCTAGAAATGGGAAAGCTCTTCTGCGAGCCGAGCGCCGTCACCGAAACCCTAGCTCCGGCGCCGGCGCCGGAGCCGCTCCAGTGGCCGGATCCGACCCCGATCCTCCCCACCTCAGCGGCGGCGGCGGCGTGGGGATCCGTGAGGGGCCTGGAGGATCAGCAGCGGCGGAGCCTGGAGCGGATCTCGGAGCGCGGCGTGCTGTGGCGGAACCCGGCCGCCGCCGCCGCCGCCGCCGCCGCGGCGGCGGCGGCGCCGCCGGGGGGGGCGTTCAGGCTAGAGCACGGCGGCGACGTGGAGGCGGACGGGAACTGCCTCTTCACGGCGGCGAGGAAGGCGATGGTGGGGGCGAAGGTGGGGGGGCCGAGGGAGCTGCGGCAGAGGACGGTGCGGAGGTTCCTGGAGGATTACTACTCGGGCGTGGGGGAGGGGGAGGGGAGGGGGATCGTGGACGCGGCGATCCGGCACCTCTACTCGCCGGATCTGAAGGCCGGGTGGGGGATCCACGTTGTTCAGGAGGTGAAGCTCCTCGCGAGGAAAGAGGATCGCGAGGGTTTGGACGCGGCGATCCAGGAACTCGTAGATCTTGGTGTTCTGAGGTATCTCTCTATATTTTTTCCCTTTCCATTTCCCCGATCTTCGCTCTCTCTTTTTTTTTTCTCCCCCTCATTTTCATCATTTCGATGATTTTTATCGGATTTATGTCTGATTATCTGTTTTTTTTTAAACAACTTTGTAGGATATTCTTAAGTGTTTCCATTTCTCTCTCTCTATTTTACAGATCTAGTTTTTTTCCCTCCTAATTTTGTTATTTTTTCATGATTTTTGTCAAATTTACGTCTAATTATCTGCTACTTTTTGAAGAAAAAAATTGTATTGTGTTATCGAATGCTATTAAAAGTTTACTTTTTCTTTTTTATTTTCAGATTTATTTCTTAAATTATTTTTATATTTGGATGTGCATGAGGACTCTTTTGAGTCATGAAACTACGAGAAAAAGTATTTATTTTTAATTTTTAAAACCGATAATTAGGAAATGGATCCAATTTAAAGGTTTGCTCAGTGTAAATAAGGTAATTTGAACCAATAAAGCACCAATTTTTAAAGGTTTTTTTTAGAGTAGATAAGGTAATTTTGACCGATAAAATGCTAATTTTATTGCCATTTTTAACAGCATAGGTTGACATGATCATTTGGGCTGTTATTTGTGACAAAAATACCTGTCAAAAAACAGTGAGAAAAAAAGAAAAACTTAAGTATGTGTTAAAATATTTCTTAACAAAAGACTCACACGAGGAAGATCTAAGTAAATTAAGAAGGCGATTCGACTTGACGCATTGTGTCGTTGGATTAGAGTAGGTCCAGCGCAATTTGATTTGTCGACATAATAGTATGGTTCGATGCGTGGGCATTGCACCCAACCTAGACCACCAACATAAACTTAGTTGGCAAGTTTGTGTGTTGGATAATTTATTGTCATGATATATTGTTTGGGACATATATAGTTGGCAAGATTGTGTAACATTAACCGCTTTTTCTTTTGTGACCATTTATTTTCTCACCATTGTTCATCTTTATGCTGCTAACAAGGTCTCGAATGTGTATCAAGCTTCTTTTTATTAACTTTTATATGTGTTGTGTTACACTGTTTCATTGAAGCTGATATGTTGTGTTATTTACATTACTGGAGTAGATTAGAAGTTTTTTATGATGTTCCTCGATAGGTTGCAATTCTAGGGCCCTCTTATCCGTCATTGTGCTAATCACCGGCTAATATTGTTTCCTAGGGAGACAGCGATGGAGTCTATCTACAAGGAGAGATGCATAGCTGTAAATGACGGGCCTAGTTGGGCCAAGTACATGTCCACCTCCGGCTCTCCAGAAGACGAGTATGACATCATCACGTTGCAATATACGGAGGAAGGCTTGTTGAGCATAGACGAGAACCGGGATGGCCACGCTGCGGCGTTTGGTGACGACATCGCTATTGAGTGCTTGGCAACGGAATTCAAGCGCGAAGTGTATGTGGTGAGTGGTTGAAAACTTCGAATTAGAGCACATTTTGTCTCCTTTTGTAAATAGATCACACCTACTATTTTTCTCTATCAACTCTACTTCTTACTATCAGTAGCTCTATAGTTTTAATGTGACACCCCAATAGTTCCACATCGGATGAAAAATGAATTTTGATTGGGAATATAAGAGGCTATGCACTCTAGTAATAATAATCGAGCTTAAGCATTTGGGTTGGTGGTTTGGGTCCAACGAGTTATTATTGCTAACGGGTCAGGTCGTTACATTTGGTATCAGAGCCGAATACCGGCCGAAAGTGTGAGAGTTAAGTACTATACGGGGCAAAGTGGTTCCAATTGGGAATATAAGAGGCTACGCACTCTAGTAATAATAATTGAATTTAAGTATTTTGTGCTGGTAGTTTAAGCCCAATGAGTTATTATTGCTAGCGGTGCCGGGTCGTTACATTTGGTTTGTCATTACTGAATGGAATATAGCCTTTGAAATCTCGTATCTACTTGCATTTTAAAACAAACATTGAGGGAGGGGGAAAAAAAAATGAGGTAGGTAGCTTTTGATAATAAGTGTTAGGAAGCAAGTAATACATATGCATAATTTAGCTGGTGCTTCTCTGTATAAAGCTATTTTAATTCTTGAATTTGTCCCCGAATATGTTATCGTGTATTTATACTATCAGGTCCAAGCACATGGGTCAGATGCAATGGTAGATGAGGACAACTGTGTTTTCTTCCTTCCCCACCGCCCCAGGGGTCAAATTTGTGAAACCCCAATTTTTTTGTTCATGAAGGGAACAGGTTAGCAATAAGCTTTCGAATCATTGATTCCATTAAAAAAATATATATTTTTCTATGACTACACTGTGTTGTTTGATACTTTGATCTAATCTTTAATTATTATTTGTGGTTTAACTTCTATTTTATTCTTTACAGGCTGGTGTGGTGCCGGAGCCGACCATTATGAACCCTTAATCGCCAACCCTATCCCTCTTATCTCTCCGGAAAGGGCTGCTGTTGTACTCTAAAAGCCCATCATCGGTTTTGCCGCTCTTTTTTTCCATTAAATTAGGTTTTTTTTTTTTCCTGTCGGAAATCGAAGACTTGAGTTCATGCTTGAGAGTGAAGCAGATTAGAATCTCATCTTCCATTTTTTTCATCTAACAAATCTTTCCGGATCATTACTAACCCTTTAACTTGTAGGGATGTGGACAAACGGCGCCTTTGTAACTTTATTTCGCTAGCTTCGACCGGTAGGGGGAAACATTGACCCCCGTCGATTGTTTTCTATTTTTTTTTTCCATTTTTCTCACTGATGAGTACTGTTTTTGGGATTTTCGGATTATTGATTCTAAGAGCGACATTGTTCTTTTCCAGTTGTTAGTGAAATCGATTCTTTTCCTCAATGTCTCAACCTTTATATTGATGATCTTGATTCATTCACATCATTGTGAGTTGAGAATATGTTTGGGGCTTTTGTGCAATCATATTTTGTGGAAAAGTGCTTCTGCTTTTGTTGTAATAACTATGGGATTTTGAGCAGCATGGAGCTTCTGGAGGAAGTGCTTTTGAAGTACACAGTTGTGTAACAACAAATGTCAAGGTAATATGAATAAAACAAAATTAATTGCATACAGCTCCTCATAAACATATCGAACAGTAAATATATTCCTACAAAGTTTCACTTTTTATATTTATCCTTATAAAAGTTCTAATGTTTTCAAGAGCTTTTTTTTGCATTTAGTCCCTCAGAATTTTTTTTTATAAATAGTCCCACAATTTATATTTGCAAGATTGGTTCTATTCCCGCCACGCGAGCGCCATGTGGGTGTGGCGGTCTAGATTAAGTTGAACACGATGAATCATTCACCGTGTTTAGATACAGTAAATTGTTCACTGTGTCTTTCCTGAAACCTAAACCCCAAATATTACATAATAACGTAGTAGGAAAATTATGGAACACCCGTGTTCAACTTAACTTATTTCGACATCCACGCTCGCATAACGCTTACGTGGCGGGGATATAGCCAATTTTGCAAATATAAATTTTGTGGGGCTACTTGTAGAATTTTTTTTTTGAGTGGGCTAAATGCAAAAAAAGCTCTGTTTTCAAATATATTCCTGCTGTTATGATTCATTAGAAAAATATAGTTAACCATAGGTTAAATACTTAATTTTGGTTAGTGAATGAGGTAAATTAATTTTTTTATTTCTTTTATATTATTTATGATGGCAGAAAGGAAAAAAATGACCGTTGGAAATTTTTATAAGGATATTTTTATATAATTTTAATAGTTGAGATTTTTGAAGGAACATATTTGTGATGACAAAAATGTTATTTCATTTATCTTCTATTAAAAAATGAATAGTATTCTAAAGGTAACAAACCAGATAGATAAATATGAAAAATTAAACTTTGTAGGAATATATTTACTATTCAATATGTTTACGAGGATCTGTATAAAATTAACCCTAAATAAAATGATTACTATTGAGAAAGCTTTGTTGTGTTTCAGACCGAGGAGAAGCGATTTTGGAAGCTGGATTAGAAAGAGCATCAAATGTGGGTTGATTTCCGTGTTTCTCTAAAACTTGGATTTTTTTTTTCTATTTATTCTCTTTAAAAAGTTTTGATTATTACTGCAATGCTATGTCCATGTGATATTACTCCAATCATAAGCCTCTCATCTCCAAGTACTTCAATTTAACATTTTATAGAAATTTATGTTCTTGTTTAATGAGTAAATAAATGTTACAGTTAAACTACGTGGGGAACAGTGTGTAAGAAATTCTGATTTTTTATTTTTGTTTTTTATGATTTGAACCTCGAATTTTTAACTTAAACATGTTGCTTCCTATTTTATGTCCTAATTATTACAATTTCATCCTCGGATTAAACGTTCGAGCTCTTGGACAAAGTAAATTATTTAGCAGCATAAGATTTGGTGAATAGAGACCTCAATATTTTTAGTTTATTTGTTAAAAAGTAACTTCCTGTCAATAATTCACTAAAAAATTTAAATTTAATGAGCTAAAATTACTTAATTTTGCTTAAAATAATAAAAAATAAAATTTACAAGCAAATTTTTTTTTTTGATTTTTTTAGTTTAATCTGAAATGGTCCTTAAAAAAGAATCCAAAATACGAGCAATATATGCGAATTTACCAAACTACCCTTCTCCCTCGTCCTCTCCGTCCCCTTCCTCGCTATATATATCCTCCTCTTATCACCAACATCATCGAACACTCTCCTTCTCCTCCTCACGCGCACCCTACTCGCATTCCTCCGTTAATGGCGTCCTCTCTCACCTCCCTCGTAAGCGCTCCCCCCCCAAACCCTAACCCTTCTCCTCCTCCTCTCTCTCTCTCCCTCTCTCTTTCTCTCTCTAACCTCGCTCTCTCGCTCTCTCTTTCTCTTAGGCGAGTGTTCGGCCAACGATCGCGGCTCCGAGAAGCTTCGGAGGCTCCCGCCTCCTCGTCCCCTCCTCGTCCTCGGCTTCGTTGAGCTTCCACAGGAGCCCCCTCTCGAAGATCTCCTCCTCCTCCGTGCTCTCCGGTGGCCGCGTCATCGCCTCGCCCTCTTCGCCCCTCTCGCTTCGGAGCCGAGCCCGATTCGCCAGCTCGGCGCGGGCCGAGCTCAAGGTGAGAGGCTCGCACTCTAGGATTAGGGTTTTAGCCTCTGGTTTCCGCTTACATTTGAGGTTAGGGTTTCGGATGGTTCTCATCTTGCTGTTTTTGGTGAAGTTCCATGCTGGGTTTGATATTTCATGAATAGTTTTTAGGGTTTTGGTGATATTCCATTCTGAGATTGACATATGTTGGGTAGTTTTTGGGGTTTGGGTGATGATCGATGCTGGTTTTGTTCTTTGTTGGGTGGTTTTGAGGGTTTTGGTGATGTTCAATGCTGTGTTTGATATCACTTGTGTAGTTTTAAGGGGGGGTTTTCAATAATCAGAACTATGGCCTCGACATTTGTTCACTTGGGCCAATAACCGCGCTCGGTGTTTAACCCTAAGGCCTTAAAATCTAAATGTAAGCTGTTGGATATGATCTACAACCTGTAAATGGTGTCTACATGTGAAAGATTTTAAGTTTTATAAACCTATTAGCTAGGCATCTAAGTAGTCGGTCAGAGAATCAATGGTAATAGAACGGCCATTTCTGGAAATATATGAGCAATAGGTTGTTATCTATTAGGAGTTTCGACATGTAGATGTTTGTTATTGTAGGTCATCTCGGATGATTTGAAATTTCATTTCAAGACGTTGTGATTGAGTTTCTTGGGACCAGTCCATGGTGGGCTAGTTTCAGCAATAGTTTCTCATCCATTAATGGCAGGTTTTTGGGCAGAAATAGTTGCATTACTGAGGATTGATCTTTGCAAATGTGGTTTCAGGAGGCTGAGCTGCAGTCTAAGGTCACTAACAAGGTGTACTTTGACATAAGCATTGGTAATCCTGTGGGGAAGCTTGTTGGAAGGATCGTCATCGGGCTGTATGGGGAGGATGTGCCCCAAACTGCAGAGAACTTCCGCGCTCTTTGCACTGGTCGGTAAAAATAAATTGGTAAATTACAAATTAAGCGCTTCAAGTTTGACTCGTGTTTTAGATTTCATCCTGTTTCAATTGTAATGAGTTAGTACCACTTTAAGGACAAAATTGCTACACATAAATTATGAGGACTAAATTGAAAGTCAAGTCAAGCTTCTAGGAGTAATTTTGTAATTAACCCATCCATTTGTTGTACTTTGTTGGTTGCTTTTCTTTGTTTATAAACTGGATGGAAAAGGTTGTATACTTTTCTTAATGAAGTTTCATTTCTATCAGGTGAGAAGGGATTCGGATATAAGGGTTCCACGTTTCATCGTGTCATTAAGGACTTCATGATTCAAGGAGGAGATTTTGACAAGGGAAATGTATGCTCTCTCCTTTTGTTCCCATCTAATTCCTGATTTGATGTGATTGGGTCAATTTTAGTATTATACGGTTAGTGCATTTATCTCGCCAAAACCTGGCACTGGCCTATTTTTGAGAATATGCTGTCTACGATATGTTTAAGAAAGTTATATAATCTAGATAAGAGGCGACATATTGCATCATATGGAAAAGTTGACTTAAGTTGACAGCCCGATACAAATTCTATCAAGTTGGCAGTTCAGTACAAAATTTGCTAATGTTTCTACAAAGACTTATTAAGATTTGCACTTTAATTTACCAACATATCCCATTCCTCTAGTGATGTCATGATTGTTATTGGAGGAACAAAATAACCCTAACTGGTCTAGGATTTGTATTGATCATTACGAAATGGATGATGATGCCTGTATATTTTGAGTAAACAAGAGACCTCTACGGTGTTCAATGCAAAACGCTCCTTATCCAGCATATCAACCTGTTATTATTTCATTATGCACGATGCATTACTTGAATAGGCAGCATTTTTTGAGTTGTGATAAGGTCCTAAACATGTATATATTTAATACATGCCTTCTTGTAGAGGTTTGCTATATGATTTTTGTTATTTTAAGTTTTTAAGTGCTTTGTTTCAATTATCTCCTATCCCTTTGCCATATTTTTCAGTAGTTTTTTTTTTTTTTTTCTCTTGCATGAAAATTCTGCAGTCCTGGTGGAATTACATACCAACCCTTTGTCGCGCCTTCAAAAATAGTACTTCTTTTAGGACCTTTGAAAACAGAGAAAACTTTACCTCTGCTGTTTTTATAAGATGCGAACCCTTTCCGGAAGCCAAAAAGAAGCTAAAAAATGAATGAATAATCATCCAACTGATGTACCATTGTCATCTTTTTCAACTTTTTAAAATGATTCTGTTGGTTAGTCACGGCTATGCTGAGAGAATTCTAGTAGTTCACAACAGTAGTGGTTGATGGCGGCTTCTTAAAGATGTTCTTTTAGCATTTCTCAGTAACCTTGAATTTTACGTGATGAAAAAGAAAAACTTCGATTGCAGGGGACTGGAGGTAAAAGCATATATGGACGTACATTTAAGGATGAGAATTTCAAGCGTAAGTTGAACTAACTGACGTTTGTTTTCATCCAGCGTTCTGTGTTGTATTTTCTGATGATTTTCATTTCTTGAAAATTCCAGTGGCTCATTTGGGACCTGGTGTCCTTAGCATGGCAAACGCCGGACCAAACACTAATGGAAGCCAGTTCTTCATTTGTACCGTCAAGGTAATTTTTGATTTGACGTAATTATTCGTATAAATGTTAGTTGTTAGATATGAAGATATTTGATTGATTTTGGTAGCTTCCTCCCAAAATGCGTCCAGCTTTTTAGAGCGAGGAAATTTTTCCAGTTCCTTCTCTTCGAGGGATATACCCTTCTTTCCTACTCTAAACCCTTCCTTCAGCCCTCTAGTCGTGAAGGTTTTTCTAATTGTGGTACCGTGTCGACACCGTTGTTAGACTTTCCTTGTGAAAATTGAAACTTTTGAGGTTAAAAATGAAATCAAGGCCAAACTTTAGGGGCGAAATTGAAACTCTAGATTGAGATCAAATAGCAGATCGAACTACAGGTACTAAATTGTTTATGTTTCAATTGAAACTGAGGAAAGCGGAAAGGTGTTCGGTCAGGTACAGATGGTTGTTACTAAATACGGAAGCTAACATGTTTACTATTTCTCGGAAATGCAGACGCCGTGGTTGGACCAGAGGCACGTGGTGTTCGGGCAGGTTCTCGAGGGCATGGATGTGGTGCGGCTGGTCGAGTCGCAGGAGACCGACCGCGGCGACCGGCCCAAGAAGCGAGTCGTCATCAGCGACTGCGGGGAGCTTCCCATGGTCTGATCGATTGAATCTTAACCCTTCTTTCGTCTCTTTGAATGAAAAAAAAAAAAGTAAAAACAAAAAAAAGAAAAACACTGATGTTCATCCCTTGAGTTTTGTAGCAATTTTAATGAATGTTGGTAGAGAGAGAGAGAGAGAGAGAGAGAGAGAGGAGATAGGGGGGAGTAGTAGAGATTGCCTATTTGATGGGCTTCTTAAAGACGGCAAATGGATTGAGCTTTATCGGTGCATTTGCTCTCTGCTTTTACTATGCTAAGTGAGCAATAAGATCCTACGAAACTGTGAAAGCTATAATTCTTGTCTTCCTTTTCTCCTTTCCTTTTTCTTTTTCTGGAACTAAGCCATTTAGCCGGCGCGCACAAACCCCAGTTCCTACTTATGGCCGGACTTCGAATTCGAGATTTCGCACTTGTTCAAGGATGAGGATGCCTACCAACCAGACTAGACTAGAGGTTGGTGGTGTTATATATAATTTATGTTTAGTTTGGAGTGCAAATTCAGGCATGCTTGTTTGATTTGTTTCTCGTGGTTATGAATATCCGGCGGATCATCGGAACTGTGGCCTCTGTTTCCTCATGTTTGCAACTACTGAGTTAACGCTTTGAATTACAACCAAATCAAAAGTTAGTTGTTTCTATCTTGCTTTTCCTTCTTCAAATGTATCCACTAATAAGCTTACAGAGAAATATCTAAATTTTAGGGTGTTTGTATCAGAGTTACGAGGATTTTGGTTTCCCTTTTGCTGATCATTGCTCTGCATTATTTTTTGGCTCACTTCGAGCCTTTTTAGTGAAAGAGCTGCATAGCTATTATTATTTTTATTTTATTTTTATTTTTTACTAACGAATTCCATAGATCTCTCTGTTTTTTTTAAAAAAACATTAATCTCTCGTTTCGGTGCATCGATTTTGTATAAAATATTTTGGAAAGCATTAAGCAGCTGCAAAAATCACCAGTGTAGATTATGGTCTTCATATAAACTCAAATATTTGGAAACTTATATATAAATAGTGCACGTCTAACTCACGTTGCATTTGCAAATTAAATTAAATTTATATTTCAATTTTTAGTTAAAATGACTTTTTAGAAGGCATGAGTCGATTTTTCAATTGATTTATTTATAAATTTGATTTGTTTCTAAGTATATTTGTAATTTAATTATAACGTAAATATCTTTTATATGTCTTCGGTAACATACAAATTTGTGTGTGTGTGTGTGTACACCGAAAATGTAAAAAACTGATTATATTCCAAAACTACAATTTAAGTTTTAAATTTATATGTAGATTTATGAATCAGACTCAAATTTTAAATTAATTATTTAATTTAAACAATTATTGATTACATACGTCTATCTTTAAACCATTCTATTTTTCAAATCTGATTTATTTTTGACTAATTAATTATTTGTAAATGTGCATGGAATATTCGTTTATTTTATCTTGAATAATTATTTTAAATTTTTTTATTTCTCAAAAAACTTTATCCATTTATATATATATATATATATATTATTGTGTACGGACCAAACGGAGCGCCCTTCGCCATTCAACTCATGCGGTACACTCACCGCTGAGTAATTGTGACCTTGAACTCTTTTTGTCCCCAAACACACAAAAAAAAATAATTTTGGGGAAATCGGGTGACACTGAAGGGGGGGGTGAGCTCACTGGGGGTGACCAGACCCAAGTAACTGCTACAGTAACGGGCGATGGAAGGGTTAACGGGTGGAATGAGAGCCCACCTTTTCCGGGCCTCAACGGGCCAGATCCCGACCCGGCCCGGCCGATCAGAAGGGCTAAAAAACTCAGGCCGGGCCGGTTTGGGCCGGGCCCGTTCTGGCCTTGTATTTTTAGGTTTTAAATATTTTTATCTTTAAAGATCTATAAAAAAAATTCTAAATAATTTTTAACTTTTAAAAGGCTATTATGGTTAAAAAAATTAAAATTAAAAATTTCTTTTACAACAATTATTAATTTTAAATTCAAAAAGTTATTTTAATTTTGAATTTGAATACAAGTTTAAAAAATTTATAAATCTTTAAAAAATTATTTTGAATAAATTTAAAAAAATTTAAAAACTATATTTGGACAGTTTTAAAGCGAAAACAATATATTTTCTGAAAATATGGGCCTAAATCTATAGGCCCACTAGGGCCCAAATCTTTGGCCCGGATGGGCCGGGCCAGGCCGTGTCGAACTCTATAGTATCTATAAATATTTATTATATGTGCTCCATAACATACAATTTTTTTTATTCTATATACCCAAAATTTAAAAAATTTGATTTGATTCCAAACCTAAAATTTATGTTTGAATTTGTATATAAATTTTATGAATCAAACTCAAAATTTAAATCTAATTTTCAATTAATTATTAGAATTTAAACAACTGTTGATTTGATAAGTCTATTTTTAGACCATTCTATTTTTCAAATCTGATTTGTTTTTTATTAGTTATTTTTTTTTTTCCAATGCGTATAGAATACGTTTTATTTTATTTGGATAATTATTTTAATTTTTTTTATTTCTCAAATTTTTTTATCCATTTATATAAATATAAATTTATTGTGTACTAACTAAACAGAGCACCCATTCGCCATTCAACTCATGCGGTACGCTCACCGCTGAGTAATTGTGACCTCGAATTCTTTTCAACACAAACCCACAAAAAAATTTATTTCGCGGCGAATAGTGCGACGTTGTAAAGGGGGTAAGCTCACCGGGTGGTGACCGGACTCAAACAACGCGGTAAACTTAGGGATGTAATAACGGCCCACATTGTCCGGGCCGAAACGGGCCCACGGGTACATTCGGCCCGTACCGGTTTGGGCCGGGCCCGTGCTGGCCTAGTATTTTTTAGGTTTTAAATATCTTTATCTTTAAAATTCTAAATAATTTTTGACTTTTAAAAGGCTATTATGGTTAAGAATCTAAAATCAAAATCAAAACTAAAATCAAAATCAAAATCAAAATCGAAATCAAAATTAAAATTAAAATTAAAATTAAAATTAAAATTAAAAATTTCTTTTATAAAAGATATTAATTTATAATTGAAATTTAAAAAGTTATTTGAATAAAAGTTTAAAAAATTTATAAATCTTTAAAAATTATTTGGATAGAGATTAAAAAAATTAAATTAAGAAATTATTTGAATAAATTAAATAAATTTTAAAAAACTGTATTTGGATGGTTTTAAAGCGAAAGCTAATTTTTCCAATATGGGCGTAAATCTATAGGCCCATTACGGCCCAAATGTTTGGGCCGGGCTGGGCCGGGTCGAATTCTATAGTATCTGTAAATATTTATTATATCTGTTCCATAACATACAATTTTTTTCTTTTCAATACACCCAAAATCTAAAAATTTGATTTGATTCCAAAACTAGAATTTAAGTTTGAACTTATTATTTATGAACCAAACTCAAACGCAAAATTTAATTTTGAATTTATTAGTTGAATTTTTCAAACCTGATTTGTTTTTAATTAATTAAATTTTTTTGTTAGTGCATATGGAATATTCGTTTATTTTATTTGGATAATTATTTTAAATTCTTTTTATTCCTCAAAAAAAATTTATCCCTTTATATAAATATAAATTTATTGTGTACGGATTAAAAAAAGCAGGCGGAGGAAGAGAAGGCGTTGTCGTCCTTGTTACCATCACGGAGGGTCGCGGAGGTGGTGGAAGAAGGTCGGAGAGAAAAAAAAAAAAAAAAAAAAAAAAAAAAAGCGCCAGGGTCGGAGGCGAGGAGGGCGGGGGTGCACGGGCGAGGGCGAGGGCGTGCGGGGCAGAGGCGAGGCGGGCTGTTTCCGCCTCTGCCTCCGCCTCCGCCTCCGCCTCCGCCGCTTTCTTCGGAGAGAGAAAAAAAAGAATGAAAAAAAAAGGAGAGAGAAAAAATAATAAGGGTATTTTGGTCAGTTTGCTGAAAATTCGGACCAAATCTGTAAAATCGAAAAAGACGACCTAATTTTGCAAAAGCCCAAAATTAGTATATTTTTATGAAAAAAGCCCCAAAAAAAATTTATTTTCAACCAAATAGGGCGACGTTGTAAAGGGGATGAGGGGATGAGTCACCGGGGGGTGACCAGACTCAAACAAATGCTACACTGACTACAGTGTACACGTCCCGGTAAACATAACGGCCCACATTTTTCGTGCCTAAATGGGTCGGAGCCCGGCCCGGCTGGGCCCAGCACGGGTAAATTAGTTGTAAGATAAAGTTAAAGATAAAAATATCCAATATAACATTACAAAATTTTATTTAAAATATCACCTCAATATTTTATTTAAATTTGAAATTTACAATAACATTATTTAAAGGTATCATTTTCAGGGATCTAAACTGTTCTTTGATTATAAATCGGAATAAAAAGCAATTAATTCCATTTTTCACCCTTAATTCTAAAGATCTCAATTTTAGAGATATAAATTGTTGTTTCACTATAACTAGTACCTGACGTCTTTCTCTAAATCCAAGCCGTGCCGACTCCGCTGGTGAATCACTTTCACAGTAAAAATTGCCATTTTTATTTTTGTTTGGATGCAAGAAATAATTAGGAATAAATTTTTATATTAACCTACATTAAATTCAGACCAAATAGAAGACTATTTCGAAGTTGCCTTTCAGGCCATTGCTTTCGAAGCGTACTTAATTATAGATTTTCTTTTCATGCGACTTCTAATTACTATTAAAGGCAAATGTTTTGATTTTCTCCAATATCTCATGAATATGTGCTGTTTATAACTTACGACTTTACCAATCTTCTCAAATGAAAATCAAGTAGAAATGGCAAATATTTAAACTAACAACAAGGCACTAGTTGTGTGAGTCAGTTTTTTTGAATGAAGCATCATTCAAAACACAATGCAACTAAAAGTTGCATTCCATGTGTGTTTGTATTAAATCAAATAAGTCTCTATCATCTACAAAGACATTCACCGACTGTCCCTAGCGCAAGTGGCAAAGGGCTTGATGGTTGGTACCCGACGTTCCGAGTTCGAATCCTAGTTGATTCACATTTTCAGCCTATTTCTATACGAAATAAACGAAGCGGGTAGCGTGCTACCTTTCTATCAAGTGATCAAATGTAAGCACAAATTTGTGAATCAAGTGATCAAATGTGTTTGTTTGCTTGAATTTTACTATCCAACCACAGTAGGAAGATAGTAATTATATTAACTGGCTAACCCAAACCTAAAGCTACTATTGGTTAAAAAAAAGTCTAAAAAATCCTTTAAAAGTTTAAAAGAATTAAACTTCTATGGGCTAACTGGCTAACCCTTAATTTTAAAAAAAATTCTCTAACAGTTTAAATTAAACTTTTTATCTTTAAAAGTCTAAAAAAATTCTAAATAACTACTAAAAATCTATTATGGTTAAAAAAAATTAAAACTAAAAAAATTACAAAATTTAAAATTAAAGATTTCTTTTACAAAAAAATTTTAATTTAAAATTTAAAATTTAAGAAATTGTTTGGATAAAAGTTTAAAAAATTTATAAATCATTAAAATAATTGTTTGGGCAGAGCATAAAAAAATAAATTAAGAAATTATATAAATAAATTAAGAAATAAAAAATATTTGAATAGTTTTAAAGCGAAAACTATATATATTTTTTAGATATGGGCCTAAATCTGTAGCAGCCCAAATGTTTGGGCCGGGGCGAATTTTATAGTATCTGTAAATATTTATTATATGTGTTCCATAACATACATTTTTTTTTTTCGATATAATTCCGAAACTAGAATTTAAATTTAAATTTGAATTTATATATCAGTTTATGAATCTTGAATCTTGTAACGCCCCAACTTCCCAGGGGGTCATCCATTCTAGGACTACTTCCGTCCTAGTACGTTTAACTTTCTTAATTTTTTGGGCCTAACCACCACCAAAATACTTAAGTCGGGTTAAAAATTTTAATCCTATTTTTATACAAACCTGATTTATTTTTGATCAATTAATTACTTTCTTAAGTGTTTATGGAGTACTTTTTATTTTACTTGGATAATTATTTTGATTTTTTTTTATTCCTCGATTTTTTTTATTCGTTTTATATATATATATATATATATATATATATATATATATATATATATATATATATATATATATATATATATATATATGTTAGCGCCCATTATCCTCCCTTCGACTCATGCGGTACACTGCACTGCAGGTCTAGTATTTTTTTTTTTTTTAAGGTTTTGGTATCTTTAAAAATATAAAAAATTATAAATAGTTTTAACTATCAAAAGGCTATTATGGCTTTAAAAAAATTACAAATTAGATATTACATTTTTTCTACAAAAATCTAAAATTTAAATTTTAAAAATTATTTGAATAAAAGTTTAGTAAGTTTATCAATTCTTTAAAAAATTATTTGGAAAGAATTTAAACAAATAAATTAAGAATTTATTTCAATAAAATTTTAAAAACTTTTGAAAAAAATATTTGGGTAGTTTTAGTGCGAAAACAATATATTTTATTTAAAATATGGGCCTAAATCTGTAGGCGCACCACGGCCCGATTGTTTGGGCCGGGTTGGGTCGAATTCTCGATTAAGGGATGTGCGGTTAGGATGATGTGGACCCCAGGGTTGAGTGGGTAGTTGGTTAAATAGTATGATCTAACGGGTAAAAATAGTTAAAGGATAAATCTTACGGTGGAAAACTTGGTAGCATAGCACCATGTGCTTGGTACTATTAATAGCATAGTAGCCGTATATATATATATATATATATATATATATAGAATGAGGCTACTATACTATCTATAGTACCGGAGCTCCGGTACTATAGTTGCTTTTTCGATCTTAGGGTGTTCAAATCAACGATCCATACCGTTGAAACTGATCTAGGGTATGTGAAGTTTTTAGAAATAAAATTTTAGTTTTTTTCGATATCGTTTATTTAGTAAATAAATCATGTCAAAATGAACGGTGAAAATTGAATAATCCTTAAAATTTGAGTATAGGAGTTTCGAATTCAAGATCAAGAATGTTGACCTTCATCTATATAGTTTAAAGTATTTTCTATCAAAATTTGAATAAATATAGATTCTTCTCTACCGTTAAACTACAAACTCGCCATAATAACCATTGAAATTTGACAATTTTGAAACGGTTTGATCACAAAGTAAACTACGTCGGAAAAGTTATAAAATTTTATTTCTAAGAACTTCAAATATCCTAGATCAGTTTCAACGGTATGGATCGTTGATTTGAACACCCTAAGATCGAAAAAGCGACTATAGTACCGGAGCCCCGGTACTATAGATAGTATAGGAGACTAGCTTTATATATATATATATATATATATATATATATATATATATATATAGTCTGATTTGTGTATTTTTATAAGTGAAGTGACCTCCGTATTATTAAGCCGTTTTCGATCATAAGGAGAATAAAATCGCAAACTTATAAAATTTATCTTCGATGATGGAGTACTTCATGTTTAACAATATGAATTTTTAATTTAGAAGTTTATCATTAAAAACGACTTATGAGTATGAAGAACTTCAGACTGATAAGAGTATAGTAGTCTTGCTATCTATATATCTATATATCTATATATCTATATATATATATATATATATATATATATATATAAATATTTGCGGATTGCAATATTTTTTTCTCCGTTTGAATACTTCTGTTAAAATACTAACACATTTTTTATAAGACAGGAAGTTAAGGCTAATTATTAAATGTGAAATTCACAATAACATTACAAAAATAACGTTAAGTACATTCTCTTCCCCTTTAATTTTACCTATCTCAAATTTTAGAGACGTAGAGATATAAAAACTTTTCTTTCATTATAACTATTAAATCAGAATAAAAAATAATTAATTACATTCTATTGACCCTTAATTGCAAGGGTCTTAATTTCAGAAATATAAACTATTCTTTCATTATAACTATTAAATTATTTTACCGGACATCCTTCTCTAAATTCGAGTCATGCTGCATCCGCTGGTGAATCACGTTTATAATAAAAATTGCTATTTTCAATTTTATTTGGATGAAAAAAGACTACTTCAAGACCTATTCTCGACATCACTTTCGGAGTATATTTAATTCCAGATTTTCTTTTAATGAGACTTCTAATTACTATTAAAGTCAAATGTTTTGATGTCCTCCAATTTCTCATAAAATTATGCAGTTTATTACTTTCTGACTTAATCAATCTTCTCAAATTAAAATCAAGTAGAAATAGCAAATATTTAAACTAACAACAAGGCACTAGTTGTGTGAGTCAGCTGTTTTGAATGAAGCATCATTCAAAACACAATGCAACTAAGTTGCATCCCATGTGTGTATGTATTAAACCAAATAAGTCTCTATCATCTATCAAGATTGTAAATAGCGGATAACGGGCGTATAGCGTTTGGAGAGTCTCATAGCGGAAAGCGGATAGCGGGTGCCATAACGAGCACTATAAAGCCATAGCAGGTTTCATAAAAACAAATTTAATATGCTTGTCTTCCTTATAAAAAATACATATAATTTTGAAGAAAAATCAAAATTTTGAAAAAAAGATAACTAATCATTCATTTTTTTAGTATTGCAAGCCTATACATACATAATATCATTATTTATTAAGATTAACTTTAAAATATTACGATTTAATAAACTAAAAAGATATAAAACTTGAAAATCTATAATCCATTGACAATCTAAACAATTTATAAATAGATGTTTTAACCTGTTTGCACTTTTTTAAGTTTTGGACTTATGGCGCCCGCTTTCCGACCGCTTTATAACAACCGCTTTAGCAGGCCCTATGCCGCTAAAGCGGCCACTATGAACCTGATCCGCTAAATTCCGCTTTAGAGATTATGGCGTAACGGTAGCACATAAAATCCGCCGCTATTTAAAACACCGTCATCTATAAAGGCATTCCCCTAGCTTAGGTAGTGAACCATTTAAAATTCTAGAATTAGGACAATGATATTCAAATACATACATCTTGCACCAAGTCATCAAATGTAAGCACAAATTTATAGTTATTCGATGTTTGTTTGATTGAATTTACTATCCAACAACAGTAGGAAGATTAATTATATTAACCGGCTACGTGTGAGTCATAAAATAGTGTTTATGTTCCTTTATCTCCCCAGTTTATCATCCTCTAAGCCACCAAATTCTCTTGGTTAGTTCCCAAAACAGTTTCAAATGATGAGGGCAATTCAAAAGTAACTAAGACAAGTCCAACATAAAAGCACTTCAGCACAAAGAATGTTTACACTGGATTTGTTGTTAGCTAATGAGCAAAAGCTTACACCAAGCAAGGGTTATAGATTGAGATCAACAGCATAGAATCTGAGCTAAGAAAAACATTGACTAAAGCAGTACCAAACAAGGCCTTAACTTCTGAAAAAGGGGACAGAGAACATAACCAAAGAAACTCAGTAGCATACACGATGAGATCAATTCCTCAATTATGGCTCGATTCGAATATTTTACTTGTTTAGTAACAAGTAAAGCTTGCTTAAGCTATGCGAGCTAGTCCAAGGATACAACACAAAATATTGTTCTTTGGTAGCATCTCACACTCGCCAAACCTTTTATAAAATATATCCACCGAACTATGAATAAAAGACCTTAACTTGTTAACCAACATAGAAATATATGTTCGAAACAAGCATAAATAGTAAGCCTAGGAAAAGCTTTAAAGAAAGATTTCTCAAGCACTTGGTAAGAGAACATACGTACATTGCTGATGACAGCAGTGGCAAACTTTCTTTTTCCATGTGCCGGATGACTCCAGTCGCCAAATTTATTACACTTCTTTGTGCCTACTTGGCACGCCTTCTAGAAGAGCTTCTTAACTCTAGAAGTAGAAGATGAATGTTTGCCAAACAAAAGGTGTAGAGCTTTTGGTTGGAGAGGAATGTGCAAAATGAGCCTTTGAGCCACAAAATCAGGAGCTACTTCGGAATTTCTGCTCCTAGCTACAGTCGAAAGATGCCTCAATGATTTTAACAGAAAAGCTATTAGGGCTTCTTCAAACTGATCTGTCCCAGAGCACTTACGCAGACAGATAACAAGCTGCAGAGTTGTTGGAGTGTATCAAAAGAATCATCTTTAAGCATGATGCCTTACAGCACCTATAATCATGATACCACTTGATCCCTTCCAAACTGCTTTCAATCTTTTTGCATTTTGCCGTGTAAAATCAGCCCTAAGAAAAAAGCCTCATCTACCAGATCATGTATTTACAAACTTCAAGCCGACAACTAAAATCATCTCTTATATGGTTTAAAATGATAATGCTCGAACTCAGCACCAAATTTCAATGATTCTTCATCAACCTTCTTCTTCAATCTCCTCCAAGTCCTCAACATATCTGCTTGAATCAATCCTCGATAAAGAGTCTCAAATGTAACCTTCTGCGGGAGAAACCCTTTCTCTATCATCTCCATAAAGAACTGACACGCTTCTCTCCACTTACTCTTCTCGCAAAGCCCATGGATGAGCAAAGTGTACGAATCCAAATCTGGCCCAACACCACTCTCACTCATATCACTCCACAATTCCCGAACAGTTCCTAATCGACCCAACTTCGAGAACATTCCGAGTAATATATTGTACGTGTGAATATCGGGCTTGCTTAACGAGCCCGATTCCTTCATTTTCTTGTACAAATTCATTGCGCCTTCCACATCATTTCTCCCTCTATACTCCTTAAAGAAGCAATTGTAAGTGGCGGGGGATGGGCACACTCCGTTGCTAGACATTTCGTCGAGTAATTTTTCCGCAGCTTCTAATCTCCCACAAGAAGCAAGACATTTAACTACCGAGGTGTACGTCGCCACAGTGGGGCAAATGCCTTTCTCTCTCATCGAACGGAACATATGGAGACAGAGCTCGGGTTTGTGGGCCCGGCTATAAACATGTAGAATGATAGAGTAGCTCGTCACATCGGGTTCGATCCCCCTAGACCCCATTTCCTTCAAAAGGTCCTCAGCAGCACGGATTGTTCTGTCGAAGCGGTTTTCGGGGTGCAAGCTCGCGTGCCTGCAAATCCCATTCAGCAGGATGTTATACGTAACTATGTTCGGTTCTACCCCACGATCGGTCATTTCTTTTAGGAACTTTTGGGCCATTTCGTGCCGGTTTACCTTGCACCATCCATAAATCAAGATAGAGTACGTCTTCTCGTCGGGTTCGTACTTGAATTTTCTCTTGTTGAATATCTCTGTTGCAATCTGCAATGATCATCAAAATACTACAACCAGTGAATACCTCAGGATTGAAACAGTATCAGATGAATAACCAAATCATACATTCATAGTGTAAAATAAGGAAAAGAAACAAACGCTGTAAGAGCATTCAGCCTAATTAGACGAGAAAGTGTTGGAGATTGTAAAATCATCTTAATGCAAACATGTGCTTCATAAACGGATTTGCGAAGCTTCAAGATAACTCAGTTTATTGAGGTAAAAGTCCGTCATTGCCTCTTAAATCTATATATAAAAAAAAAAGAAATGTGCAACTTGTGGCGCAATCCAAATTCCGAAACTTTTGAGGAATGCTCAATACTTAAATTTGAAAAAAGAACTAGTACAAATGAACACCACAATGATTTCCCCTGCAAAACCTTAGTGACTGTAATCTATATCACCAATCTAACAAAGACATATAAAACAAACAGTACACACAAATGCGCCACAAAAAATTGAATTTTTACAGTATTCTCAGCCGCGAAATTGCAAACTTTTCATTCACCAGTATAACCATGCATTATAATCAACATTTTATGAAGAAATGGAGCATCCTTAAAATCAACCAAATCAAATCAAATCAAAACCCCTATTACAAAGCAAGTAAGTAAGCAATTGCATCAGAAGAGCTAATGAATGGAGCCATGGGAAAAGGAAAAGTTTGCAATAAAGGCGATACCTTTGCGTGCCCATACTTGCAGAGGGTGTCCAGAAGCATCTGGAACTCCGGCGAGCTCGGCTCCCTCCCGACGAACGCCTCCATGTCGTCGAAGGCCCGGATCGCCTGCCGCGTCATCCCCGCCGCCACGTACCTCCTCACCAGCACCGCGAACGTCCTCGGCGTGGGCCCCACATCGCCGCCGCCGCCCATCTCGACGATGAGCTGCCACGCGACGTCGAACTGGTGCACGCGGCCGAGGATGTCGACCATGGCCTCGTACGCGGCGGGGCCGAGGAGGGGTTGGGCGCCGCCATTGCAATGGTGGTGGTGGTGGTGGTGGAGGTGGTCGCGGACGGAGACGAAGAAGGCGAGGGCGACCTTGGAGGCGTGGCGGAGGCGGAGGAGGGTCTGGACGACGAGGGCGGGGGAGAGGGCGGCGCCGCCGCCGAGGGCGACGAGCTCGAGCGGGGACTCGAGCGGGTGGAAGGGGTTGTGGTGGCGGAGGAGGAGCGCCGCGAGCGCGTCGGCGGCGGGGGAGAGCTCGAGCGCGGGGAGGCTCGGCTTCGGAAACCCTAACCCTAACCCTAACCCTAATCCTAATCCCGGGGAGTCGGAGAGGAAGCGTCGGGTCGCTAACGTGCGCCCCCCCGGCGCAAGCGCACGATAGCAACGATACATGGGACTATGGGAGAGCACAATAGAGCTCTCTCTCTCTCTCTCTCTCTCTCTCTAAGCTCTTTCTCTCTCCTCAAATATGGTTTGTGGGCCAAAGTGGGCTCTACTGAGAAGCCCATAATATTATGAAACCTTGTTTTTATTTTGGATGATTGCCTATATACTACTCAAAACCTCTGAAATATCTCATTCACTTTCTTTTTTTGGTTCCAAATATATCCCTTATATATTTCTCCATTATTCAAAAATACACATACTGTTAGTACCCGTTAAGTCATCTCGGATTACCTGAGTTAAATTTCTACTGTAGTTAAAAAAGAGTAAAAATACTTATTTTGCCCATAACTTAACGGCAAATAAGAAAAGTTGGTAACGGTAGAAGGTTATATTTGAAAAAGCGAAAAGTCAAAATACTTCTTTTGCCTCTAAGTTAAGGGCAAATAAAAAAAGTTGGTGGCGGTAGAAGGGTATATTTGAAAAAGCGCAAAGTCAAAATACTTCTTTTGCCTCTAAGTTAAGGGCAAATAAAAAAAGTTGGTGGCGGTAGAAGGGTATATTTGAAAGGGCAAAATGATAATTTTACAGAGATAACTGTTGTTCCTAATAGTTCATTCATTAACATAATTTAACTCTAAAGTGTAGAATTGGGCTGAAATACTATTAATAGTATTTAGACTCTTTTGCTATAGAGTTTTTAACCCTTGGATGAAAAATTGTAGGATTAGGATGATAGTGGTCCCCTAGGGTTTAGTGGTGGTCCCCCTAGGGTTGAGTGGGTGATTGGTTGAATAGTATGATCTAAAGGATGAAATTGATTAAAGTGTAGATCTAACGGCTAAAAAATCAATAGCAAAAAAGTTCAAATATTATTAATAGTATTCCAGCTCAACTCCTAAAGTGTATATTTGAAAGACTTTGGAATCTTAAAAGGGTATTTTTAAGGGATAACTTCAAATACCACCCCTGTGGTTTCGTGCTTTCTCACTTTAGTGCCATGTGGTTTAAAACGTATCACTTTAGTACCATGTGGTTTGGTTATTCTCTTTTTTTGTTATCTTTTGTTAATTTTTTCGTTAAATTATACAAAATTTTTTTAAAATATTCCACCTATGGTTTATCGAATATTCACTTTACTATCCAGTAGTTTTAACTTTCTCATTAATTTAACGAAAAAATTAACAAAAAGATAACAAAAAGAGAATAACCAAACCACATGGTGCTAAAGTGATACGTTTTAAACCACAGGGCACCAAAGTAAGAAATCACGAAACCACGGGGGTGGTATTTGAAGTTATCCTTTTTTTTTAATATTAGGAAATAAATAAAAAAGTCGGAAACTTTTCAGAAATATATAAACAATTGTCTTTTTTATTTTTTATTATTTATTTAATTTATTATTATTATTATCATCATCATCATCATCTGAGAAGTCGGAGGCTCGAACAGAGAAAAAAGAGAAAAAATTTTATCGACTGACATGCTTCCCTAATCACCGTCAAATATTACTTACTACGAATCTCGAAGCAGTACTTGCGATATCTGACGGCAATAAATGGGCTTCGTGGTGAAACGCGCTTGATAGAATTCTTTGCAGCTTATTTTTTTTAATCTTTTTCACAAATAATTTCATAAATCTCTAAATTAGAGCTTATAAATGTTAGAGTAGTTCAATAACATTCAAAACAAACCATTATATACGAAAAGAGAAATTAAGGGTCATTTATTTTAGCTCGTACTTGGGAGTGTGATTGTCGAATCTTACACGAAACAAATCTCACGTGCTATGCGCTCAAGACAAATACAGATCACTGACGGAGAAAAAGATGGTGACTATCTGAATGCCACGTATGGCACGTACGTGTAATAGTTTGCTTTTCCGTAAGTACGGTGATTCGTATCTGACTAGTGTATTAAACGACAAATACTGATTGCTAACAAAGAAAAAGATGGCAACTCTTTAAATACCAGGTATGACACGTAACAATCTACCTTTCGATTAGTACGATGATTCCTTCGTTAATTAACTAATGTATCATTTCCGTACTAACACGGCATTTTTCTTTCTAACATTACAATTCTAATTTTTCTCTACATTTTGTGGTAAAAGAGCTAATTTTTAAACCAAGGGAATGAAACTTATATACTACATGTTCTTATTTGTTTTAGGTTCTACTTTACTTTTATTCACTATGAAACAAATGTAAACTAAGATAAATACCAGATAGTTGAGAAAGGAAATTGCACCCTTCCTCTCTACAAAGAACAAATAATACTAATAATAAAACCATATGTATTAGCAAAGGTAAGTGCTACATAACTCTCTCTCTCTCTCTCTCTCTCTCTCTCTCTCTCTCTCTCTCTCTCTCTCTCTCTCTCTCTCTCTCTCTCTCTCTCTCTCTCTCTCTCTCTCTCTCTCTCTCATATGTTTGCATATTCTATGTATCAAACCTCAACATGGCTCATCTCATTCCCCTCTTGAGTTTCTTTCTTGTTGTCGCCCTCGGTATCGTCGAGCCTCTTTGGATCTCCTTCAATAACAATGTGGTGATCTTCATTTTCGATCTTCGATGGCTTCGAATCGACCGGATGGACGTCCCCCAATCCCTTCTCGGGCAACTTGTACTCTTGAATGATCGGTTTCGCATCCTTATACGCTACGTAGAGCACCATTTGCATGATCCCAAATAGAAACCCCAATACATTTGGAAGCTACACAATTGATCAAGAATAAGTCATCAAGAGATTGTATTTGGAGGGAAAAAAAATGTAAGAAAATAAAAGAAGTGATCGATTGATTATTAGGTCATTACCGCGACGTATATGTCCTTTGTCAATAAGCCGTAAAAGAACCAAACGATAGCGCTCAACGTGAGGAAAAACGATAGTGAGAAAGGCATGAATTCAACGCTTTTCGTACGTATCACGAGCCTCTGTAAAAATCAAATAATCTCTAAGATCAATGTGATTATTCAAAAAAAAAATAAAAAATCACACAACTTCATTTATATATCCTCATTAAATTTTCTCACTCACCATGATGCTTAGGGGAGCTACAAAGACGGTCACGGAGAATCCCATGCAGATCCAACCAACAACATGAACGCGACTAGAGCCTTTCGATAGCAAGAGTGTGAGCAGGAGAATCGTACCGTACACCCCCACAATCAAAAGTAAAAGTATTTTCGCCGTAAAGATCTGCAATTCCGAGGAGAATATATACTCCCTAAATTTTTGTATCGAAATTTCACGATTTTTGCAATAACTTGAAGAGATATCCTTCTCTTCATATCACTTACCTTAGCATTCTTTGGTGCGAAAACGAGATAAGTGATGATGTATATCGTCTCGATCGCGCATCCGATTGAATTGATGGTGATGAGGAGAGAAGCATCCGGTTTGAGGAATGCGTAATATATCCATAGCATAGCGCTGAACAGTGCGATGGTATACGGTATGGATTGAAATCCTTCAGTCGATTTCTTCTTGTAAACTCGGTAAAATGTAGGCCTGCAACCATTCGAATTGTGGCCAAGAAATCAAATTAATTAAATAACAAGAAATTAAAAGAAATGAAAGGGAAAAGAGAAAAAACAAAATCTGAGTATATTCTTACAGTGGGGAAAGATACACCATTAATGAGATGATGTTACCTGCAATTCATGCATGAGAAGGATAAAGCATCAATTATATATCTTCATATATATGATATGAGGAAGTGATTCAAGCATACATACATGTACATATGTGTGTATCCTTTTTTCTTCAAATTCCAAATGAGAATAATATCAATCTTATGAGCAAGAGGGGCACATTTAATGAGATTTTCTAATCATTGTACTTGCAAAAGTTACTAAGAGTAGCTTAATTAATTCTTTGGTTAGTGTAATTAAGTATACAGTAGCTCAAGATCAAAGTGCACCTCTCTCTCTCTCTCTCTCTCTCTCTCCAACTTAAGAGATCATAAACCAATTAAGAAGGTAAAAAGAATTAATTAAGCAAGAACTAATCATCAATTCAAAGCAAGCTAGCTACTACTACTCCGAAGGCACAAAACCCCGCAAAAATATAACGACCCAGCTTACTCGCACTAATTTTGATGCAATATGCTTACGATGGAGAATGATCATATACCTAGGATTCCAAAGGTGAAGGGCCAAGGGTGGTGCAAGGACAACACAGCCATATCTAGCTCCCTCAAACAAAATCCAAAGAGCAAATTAAACACAAGAAGCCTTAGTTAAATAATTAATTAGTTAATCTCCCACACCCTAAACACTCTCTCTCCTTTCCCAAAGGGGAGGTGGTGATGATGAGTAAGGAGCTTAATAATGAGGAGAAGGGTGATATCACACTCCCTCTATATATACTGTAGGAGAGGGCGATATATGAGTGAGGTGGCATATGGTGAAGTAGCTAGTACTCACACACAAACAATAATAAAATAAAATAAAATAAAAAAACAAAAGAAAAAGGTTTATTAGACCAAGAAAAACGCATCAAAATTCGTGCAAACCTTTTGATATATGTATATTTGTTAATTAGGAAATATATATATATATATATATATATATATATATATATATATATATATACATATATGTAGATACTCACATATATAGCTAGGTTCAGGTGGTTTTAGTGTTAGCATGAATATGAGGGATGAAGAGCTTTACGTTACAACAAAAGGTGATCAGAGGATTAATAAAAAGTTAAGCTAAGCCCAGGATATGGGCTTTGCATGTGATCCCACAACACTTTAATTCCCTCTAACACTACACCTGCGCAAAACCCATGCATATGTGTTCATGCCAATATAGCCGTTATTTGTCCACCTCACCACCCATACCTTGCACACCACCAAACCCTAACTTCTTCCACAACTTTTGATCCCAGCTGTGCCTTTACTTCTCCTGCTTTTCCTCCTCTCTCTACAATTCAATAATATATATATATATATATATACACATATAAAGAGAGAGAAAGCAGGAGAGAGGAATAAAATTTTATATTTTTTCGACATAGTTTACTCTATGATCAAGCCATTTCAAAATTGTTGATTTTCAATGACTACGCGAGATTTGTAGTCTAACAGGGTAGAAGAATATAAATTTATTCAAATTTTGATATTTTAAACTATCTAGATCTAGATCAAGATCAGCATTCTTGATCTTGAATTTAAAAATTCTACCCTCAAATTTTAAAGACTGTTCAAATTTCATCATTTATTTTAACATGATTTACTTACTAAGTAAACGATATCGAAAAAAAAATTAAAGTTTTATTCGTAAAAACTTCATTTACCCTAGATTATATATATATTTAACGGTGTCGATTGTTGATTTGAACACTCTAAAATCGAAAACGAGACTATAGTACCATAGCTCTAGTACTATAGATAGTATAGTAGTCTCGTTCTATATATATATATATATATATATATATATATATATATATATATATATATAGAATATTAATACATCGTTCTATGCTAACTAAATTAGTTTTCATACGGAGATAAACGGTTATTTTTTATTATATAAGAGTAAGAGATCCTGATAAATTTGAGTCCTGTCAGAAATTAACCTTGCTTCATTTAATTTCCTACCATTTAATTATTCCATATTTTGGATCTATATATAGACATGTATATATATTTATATTGCCCTTCAAAATTAATTTTTCGATATATGCTTACTTGCACATTTTATAAAGGTATTAACATGCGCAGAGATTAATGGAAGCTTTTAATGAAGTAGCATGCAATTCATGTGTGAGTAATAAGTACGTAAAAGTGATAATAATATATAAGAGCCAAAAGAAAATAAATAAAAACCTGTTATATCTCAGCATAAACAAATTAATTAACTGTTGTAAAGTTTTTTTTAAGTGGGTAAAGTGTTATATATATATAATCAATACTATGGAAAGTAATATATGTGTAGTTTGGGCAAAACTTAATTAATTTTGAGCACTTAAAAGTTGGCCTCTCGATCTTGTATATTAATTTGATCACTTTTCAAGGGAATAAGCTTTAGAAGCATATTAATTAGAATGTTCTCATATATGTGATATTGTTAATGTTATAACCTTTTAAAATTTAAGATGAATGAAGAACAATAGTAATATTTACATAAATATATATGTAGGTACAAAATTAAGCTATCACTTATTACTTATCTTTGGCCTTCATTTTACATCGTTTGCTCACTAATTAACTAAACTAACAAGATATATATGCGAAAGTAATTAAATCAAGCTAGTTTTTCATTTATATATGCACATATATATAACATGTTAATTTTTCCTTGTGAGTTTTTTTTTTGGTTTTTTTTTTTTTTTCCTAATACATTTCTTGGTGTTGAAGCTTAAGGCTTTGCTGTTATGAAAAGCAAATGTGAGACAAAAGCAAAAACCTACAAAGCTAGGTTGCTTAATTTTGTTCTCTTGTGTCTTTTTCTTAGTCCTCCTCATAATTATATTCATTTCTTAATTAAGAGCTTTGGTTTGTTTAATTAAATCCTAAGCTATGATTATATGTAGCTGGATTTATGGAAGTGTGGAGGAAAAATAACTACATATGTAGCTGGCTAGAACTCATGTTACACAAATTAATTAATCAAAGATAATGGACCAAGGATATTCTTACACTTCACAATTTGATCAAAGTTTTATGTTCCTAATTATATTTTCTCTCCTATTCAAGCAATATTACTACTAAAATTCAACATTTTTGTGTTCTACGTTATTAAAAAAGAAAAAGAAAAAACACGGCCATATATTGCGTGAATGCTTCTTTTATTTTTCGATGAACTTCATGTCAAAATTTTAATAGAAAATCAAATTAAAATGAATAATTTCTCGTTTGAAATTAAGTACTTAATTATATACCAACAACACTAATATATATTCTTTGTCGTATCGCGTAAAAGGTGTATATGTATGAACATATGATTCTTAATTTTACACCAGCATAAATAGCATGACCAAGTGAGAATTGAATCATCCTAGTACAAATTAGTTAATTAAAAGGTTAATTATTTTGTATATATATACTTTGTTGTCAAGGGCTTTAATTTAATTAATGGCAGCTTTATTCTTTTGAAGATTCTTTTGAAGGACATGCAACTTTACCAGATCCATTTGTAGCATTAGAATTACTTCTTAGGGTTTAATAAGCTCCAAATATTACAAGTTGAATGCAAGTTTTTTTATATATATAAAGGACTATTATTCCTTTCATAAATGTTTTCAGAGGGATACGACGTTAATGGAGAGAGAAAAAATGATCAAATTGCCCTTAATTTTTCTATAAGAAAAAAAAATTAATATATATCTGTCATTTTAAAGGGCATTTTCAGTATAATTTATAAGAAATAGACGGAATAGTGATGTAACCCTGACAGAGGGGGTGTAATTTGATTTGAGTACGAGTGGAGCGACCGTTGAATTTCAAATTATAAAAGAAATTATTAAGCTAGAGCTTTTGGCTGTGCCGAGAAGCCAAAACGGGTTTCTGAACTCCAAATGCCAAACCTCTGACTAATTGAAGTTTCTATTCTTAACTCTTTTCAAATAACTCTTTACTCGAATAATACGTAACGCGAAATTGAGCTTCGATTGCCCTAAATAACCTTTAAATTAAGCTACCAATATACAGGACCTCTTTACTCTGATACCATGTCTAAAGTAGGAATTTTTTTTTTTTTCACTCTATACAAGCCTAATCATTATTAGAAAATGGTGCAAATAACTTAACAATAAACACTACCTTTATCAAAATTAGCATCTATATATGATTAATTACTTTGCCCCTCCTCATGAATTGTACATTAGGCATGTGGTGGTTAATCCTAAATCATGGTTTTTGTGTTAAACTCTTCCTTTTTGTCTTAAACACCGACCAAGCGAGATCTAGATAGAGAAACTACAGCATTTTCGATTAAGATCGATCGACAATTTATTTATTGCTGCTACATAATTTGTTAATTATTTCTCTTTAACCAGGCTTTTTAACAAGGGCTAATTAAACTCTTATTAGTACCACTTCCTAGTATTGAGATCACATGCCACTTTGTACTTATGGACTTATATATTAAACAGGATTTCGTTAATTAATTAAAAAGTTTCGAGGTAATCTAGTTTCCCAAAACTCGGTAGTGTTTAGTACTTTTCTTTTTTTCTAAATCTCTGGTCGTAATCTTTATGTTAATTTAAGCATACATGTGATTGCTTATATTTTAAACATTTAGATTAGTTAGTATATATATATTCTTAACATTTTCTTCAGGAGTAGTGCTAGGTACAAATAACTCCAAAAGTGTGGTAAAATTAATGTTGTTAATGAGTTAATGGTGCTACGTGGTAACAATTTATTGGATTAAAATTTTAATTTTAGTTTGATCCAACAGTCATATAGAAATGCTGACTTATTAAAAAGGGTTAATTGCATACAGGTCCCTGCAAACATAGTGAATTGCAGATATATTCCTGCAAAATTCAACTTTCATTAGTTATTCCTACAAAAGTCCTAATGTATGCAGAAATATTCCTCTGGTTTGTTACCGTTAGAGAACTGTTTATTTTTTAACATCAGACTCGTGAAATGATATTTTTACCCTCACAAATATGTCCCTGCAAAAGCTGGATACGAAGAAGAAGAAGAAGAAGGAGGCGGCGGAGGCGATCGCCCGCCGCGATCTCCTCCCTCGCTGGCGGCGGCGACGACGACCACTCCGACCTCCGCTCCGCTCTCCCCGGTGGCCGAGTTCCACCTCTCCGGCGAGATGGGGCCACGTCGACAAGCAAAATAGGAAGAGAAAGAGGAAGAGGAAGAGGAAGAAGGATAAAATTATCAATTCACCTTATTAAGTAATCATGGTTAGGCATTTTAACTGTAGTTAACTAAATTTCTCTAACGGATCCTAACGGCAGGGACATTTCTGCATACATTAGGACTTTTGCAGAGATAATTAATAAAAGTTGAACTTTGTAGGGATATATCTGTAATTCGTTATGTTTGCGGGGACCTGTATGCAATTAACCCTATTAAAATTATTTAAAAACAGGATAGTTAAAGATGCGTGCAAGAGTCTCAATAGTTCTGTTACATTAACTGGTTTGGCAAAACAAAGTGGAAGATAATGCAGCTACAAAAAATTTTGTTTGATTGTTTGAAGTTGACAAATATTTGATTAATTTATAGGTGGGATAGTAAGATTACCTCTAAAATAAAAATTGGTAAAAACATAGGAAACCTGTCAAAACTATAAATCATTTTGAATCTGCTGTCCAACCTTTAAAAATATTAATTTTATTATCCGACTTTTGAATTTGTTTAATTTAAGTCAATCAGCGATATTTTGTCTTCAAATTTTAAACTTATTACTTACTTTAATAAATTTATAAATTTTAAAATTACATTAAGTATATTAGCTAAACCTGTAAAATTAAATAATATATTCAAATTATAAAGTTAAAGCAGTGTTGAGCGGCTCAAATTAAAAAAAGTTAAAAGTTAAATAATAAAATCACAATTTCAAAGAATTAGATAGCTAATTCAAAATGATCCATAATTAAGATAAATTCGGCATGTTTTTACCTTAAAATATTTCTTCAATTTTTATTTAAAGCAATGCCTACGCCTAGGGCTTTAAGTGTAAATTTTATACCCAAACTTTTTTATGGCTAGGATTAGTTCACTAGTCTTATCAAAAAAAATTTCTATTTTCACTAAAACTCATTTGAAATTTTCTAAATTCTAAAATAAAAGGATATAAAATGTACACCGCTATATGATGCGTAAAGATAGTTTTTTTTTTTTTTTTTTGAAGATGCGACCGCATTTAAGAGAACGAGTATGTAAATTTATCTCTGCGCAAAATTTCTTTATTCAATTATTGCATTTTTAACTGTGACCGATTTGGACATAGTTCGAACGACCAAATGTGTCAGTTGAACTCAAATGCAACAATTGAATATATGTAAACAGAAAATTGGATGGTGCTTGGTTTGATTTCTGAAACAATTTCAAACATGAAGAATCTAAAGCTAGCAGCAAACTGAGAAGCGTTATTGCTCACTAAAAGTAGAAGTTTTAAAGTTTTAAATTAAAGCTGCTGAAAATTTGTATATAAAGTGTGCTCACTACTCCTTTAAAGAGTTTTATTTAGGACCTAATTGTTTCACCGAAGGTGAAATTAAGATTGAAATAAACTTTCGAGTGAATAAGAATTAAGTTGAAAATTACTTTTCTTCCGCTGTTTGTTTATACAGCTGTAGAACTGAAGTTTTTTCAATTCTGATATTTATTTGGCAAAAGTAAATAATGTAAAAACTAGATATTTGAAAGACATGTTAATATTTTATTATTTGTTTTTTTACTTTTTTTCCGTAGTTTACTTCGGCCTTATAATATTTTGGAAAGTTTTGAGTTTCGACCGAAAGTAAAATTACGATAAATCAAACAACATAAGTAGACATTTACGGCGAAAAACTACTTCACCCGTCTCCACTTTTGGTAAAACAAAAGTACCCCTAACAACACAAATGCAGAAACCCCATCTAGGCCCACAAAGGGAAAAAAATGAATAAATAAATAACACACACACACACACACAAAAATAGAAATACAATAATATAATAATAACCTCTTACAAGTTACAACTAGAGAATTCTACAAATGAGAATAAATGTAATTATGTTCCTAAAAACCAGAAAAGGACAAAATATATGTCAATATCTTAGAATGATCCTATTCCTTGAATTTCGCCAGGATATTTTACTTTGTAATCCAACTCTCATTAATTCAAGTGGGTCCCTAATGTATTAGGGCCTACAGTGAAGATTTAGACATCTCAATAAAGGAATAATTGATCTTGGTTTGATATTTGTGTCACTTTCAATGATTAAACCAAGCTCATTGCTTTTACATGTCGATCACTAACAGGTTTAGTAAGAGTCGAAACATTAGTTTCACTGTTTACCACAACAATGCTGAGGAGATGTGTCACCACGATCGAAGTCGCCTTTTACGGAAAGATCTGCAGATCTCCTCAGCGTTGTCGTAATTAACCGTTAAACAAATGTTCGCAGGCCCGGCCCAAACTACTTAGCCTATTTGGGCTCACTTGGGCCATATATCAGTAAATCAACTCAACTTTGTTATCAAACAACAAAAGCAATAACAGTTGAGAGAAGTATATGCCAACTTAATTGATATAGGAGAAATGAAATCCAAAGGATGAAGATACAAGCAGGTCAAAAAATGTGAGTTAGAAATAATAATTTGCTACCAATTTATGAGAGGATCAAATTACATTCATATATTGATATAATTTCAATGTTTTCAAGAGCACTTTTCGAAAGGAAACATCTAGCAAGTGTTTAAAAGGTAAGGAATTTCGCGTGGATCCAAAATCGCATTAAATGAAAGAATGTTCGGCAAAAGCAATGTAATGCATCAGAAAGTGTAATGCGTCACAAATTGAAACAGGCAGAACATCAGAAAGGAATATGGCATGTAAATGCTTCATAAACATAGTAGATTTTGTTATTAACAGAGCAGATACATTGAACATGGCAGATAGAATTTAGCCGAGTTTCTTCTGAGAACAATTACTAAGTTCAGCGTACCTTTTTCAGCAAGAGCGAGACCTCCTCTGATTATATAAATACCAAAATAAGAGGACTACGCAAAATTTCACCCAGAAGCAGAATATAACTTACCGAACTTAAAAGTGCAATAAATGAAATTTATAATCAATATTCACAAAGATTCAAATAGTTGAATGGTCAGAAATCTCGTGTGGAAAGTTTACGCACATCGCATCAGAAGATGCTGCGCTCAGATCAATGTATTCGTCATTCCATTCTAACATATCCAAAACATCACAAAGAACAGAGAAAGCTACTAAAAAAAATGATAGGCGAAAGATATGTTTCTTAACTCGTTCCACACCCTTCGCACATGTTTTTCATATAGCTATCTGATACTGATACTGATACTGATCTTGAATGCTGAAGAACTAAATCAATTCGGACAACATCATTTATGAAAAATAAAGAAAACTAGCTATCAAATTACAGTTAATCAAATATGCATTTAGAGAATTCATAAACAGATGAAGACTCATAATCTAAATGAATTTATTGAAATCTGCTTGAATGGTCAGAAATCTCGTGTGGAAAAGAAATGCGCATTGCATCAAAGGATGCTGCATTATAGCAATATGTTCATCAACCCATTCTAGCATAAATCCAAAACACACAAATAAACACAATCGTAGAAAAAGATAAAGAGCACAGAAATTGCTAGAGTTTAGAAAAATTAATTCCTATATTTATCTTCATTCAAAAAATTTGGAACTAAGATGTAAAATACATGAAAACAATAATAGAATTAGACCAAGTTTCATCAAATTTCCAAATGTTGTATTTTTTTCCCAAATCATATGCATCTCCTAATACTTCTATATCCAAAGATACCCATGTTCTAATTCTCATTGAATCCCTTCAAATATCTAATAGAACTATAACGTAATCCTAAATCAATATACTAGCTTATGAGCCTAATAACCTAACACTCGAACTTGATAAATTCACCAAAAATAACAAGTTCGAGATGAGGATAAATCTAGAAAAAATCTCCAGAAAAAAAAATTGCTACATTAAGAGTTTTGAAACCACTCCCAGTAAAAACTAGCCCTTTTTCCATTTCCTCCATCACTTCACTGTAAAAATTCACTCTGAAGTCTGAATCAATATAATCTCAAACATTTACTATAAAAAATGATAAACAACCAAAAACATTAAACAACGCTATGGATCATACTATAAGAGCACAAAACAAGGGATTATAATGCGTGAAAAAGAAATCGAAAAGATACTACTAAAAATCGTAAATTCCGGGTTCAAATGAGGGGTCTCTGCGTGAAATCGCGATCATATTTGAGAGAGGGGGAAGAGTTCGTGGATTAGACCTCGAGAAGGGGCTGCGTTTATAAGAACCCTAGAAAAACCCTAGATAGAGAGATGGGCGGATGAAACCCTAGAAGGGCTTGTAGTCGAAAGGTGCATAAAAAGACCCGATTAGCCCTTGGCGATGAAAATTGTGACTTAGTCCCTGTACAATAAGTAGTTGCGACTTACACCCTAATTTTTTTTTTTTACTTTAACTAAATTTTTTAGTTTAACAGTTTTGACAGGTGATTTTTTTTCCCTATAAAGTAAAAAATAATTATTTTACAATTTTCCTACAAATTATTTTTTTTCTTTGGTTTAAGTAAAATAGGATTAAATGGTTATTTCATGGAAATGATTCACATACTCAGCATAGTGATTTAATACAAATATATAAATCACTATGTCAGTAATATTTAATACAAATATGAATTTAGCTAGAATACTTCTGAAAGTAAATGGAAGTGTTTACTTTCGCATTATTTGTCGACGATAAAAAATTCGAATCAATAATCTACATCGTTCAATTTAATCTAGACTACTTAAACTTTATAAATTTCAAAATTTTCAATCTTAGAATATCATTTGACTTGTAATCAAATGGTCTCAAATTTATTTCACATTAGCAATTAAAATTTATTAATTTCGAGACCATTTGAATGCTAAGAAAATAATAGAAAACAATATCATAAAATCGTAAAATTTGAAATCTAAGAAATTCAAACAACAGTATGGATCATTAATTCAAATTCTCCATCGCAGCGTTAATTCAAATTCTCCATCGCAGAAAACGAGTGAAAGTATACTCTCCAATTTACTTTCAAAAGCATTTCAGCTGGGCCCTTGCCATCTTTGAGTTTGAAATTATGTTAACTAGGAAAAGACCCGCGCTGCGCTGCGGATTGGTAGTATTTTAGACAATTAAAATATATAGTAATTAAAATTTTAAGATAAAATTTTTTTAATTAAAGATTATAAAAAAATATAAAGTTCTCTTATATTATATTATAAAACTAACTTTTTTTATCAATATTTTCTTAACTTCATTTGCAAAGTTAAATTATACTAATAATTTTATTTAAAAAAATTTAATTAAATTTTTAGCTTTCATAATTATTCTATAAATAATTTTTTAACTAAAAAGTTAAAGTTGGAGGACTTATCTCAAATTAAACAATAGGTGAGGATGTCTTTACCTAGTTTGATTGGAAAAAGAAAAATTATTACATGCACCTAATGTATATTAATATTACAATACACTGTAACTTATATTAGATGATTAACATTCTAATACCAAATTTTAATTAAACATATATAATTTACAAAGTCTAATAATTTAAATTATATTTGATAAATTAATTTTAAAATCTTTATTAAAAGATTTTAGGCATGTGGTGTATTTACAAATATGCACATGGTGTAGAGAATGATCAATAGCATGCACTCATAATTTCAAAAGAGGAAATTTTTTTATTTACACCTAATGCGTACTATTGCTCCATACACCTCACAGAATAGATGATTTTTATAGAATATTTGATAATTAATATTGTAAAATAAAGCCTAATTATTTAAATTATATTTGATAAATTAATTTAAATTTTTTATTAAAAAATTTTAGGGATGTGGTGTATGTATAAATATATACTTGGTGTAAAAAATGTTCAATAGGTGCTCTCATAATTCTAAGAGAGAGCAAAAAATTTTGATTGCACCTGGTGCATACAAACGCTTCATATACCACACAAAATATTAGATGATTGATAAAATATTATATAATTAATGTTGTAAAATAAAATGTGATGTAATATATGCGATATAAAGTATCTGAATAATTCATTATATTACATAAATTTATCGTTTATGCGTATTTTAGATGCGGCTTATCGTGCAATAGGCGCATCCAAAATTTTCATTGGGCATGTGGCAAAATTTCATTAGCTTTTGCTTTAATGGGCAATCGTGGCCAACCCACAAACCTCCCTCTTGATTTGACAGAACTGTCAAATTATGTATCTATATATATATATATATATATATATATATATATATATATATATATATATATATATATATATATATATATATATATATATATATATATATATATATATATATGTTTCTAGCATGAGCTGCTAAATTAATCTATGTTGAGTCCTAGGGCTGTCAACGAGCCCAACAGCAAGTTGGGGCGCTCGTGTTCGGCTCGTTTATTAAATGAGTCGAATATGTGCTGGCTCACGAATAGCAAGTTAGATTACTAGCCCTAGTATTAGGTGAAAAATTGGAAGACAATTAGAAAATTAAAATCTTAATCTAATAATTAAAATTTATAAAGTACAGATCTCTTTATATTTAGGTTGACCTAAAATTTAAATAGTAAAAATATTTAATACACATACACACAAATATATATATTGTACGTCTCCTACGTCTTCGAAAGTACGAAAGCCTCTGTGCTTGTTAGTTGTTTTCGATGATAGGACATCCGATTCGATGATCGGCTCCGTTAGACATGATCCACGCTATTAGAACTATTTAGAAACCAAATTTTATAATTTTTCGACATTATTTACCAAGTGATTAAAGGGTCTCAAAAATGACTATTTAATGACCGACATAAAATTTTAATAGAAAATTATACTTAACATCAAGAGTAAGATCAAGACTTACGATTTGAAATTTGAGTCTTTTATCACTATTTTTTATGAGATTTTTATTTTCAGCCGTTCATTTTGAGGCTAATAGTTCACTTGGCAAACAAAATCAAAAAATTATGAAATTTGTTTTCTAAAAAGTTCTAATAGCGTAGATCATACTTAACGGAGCCGGTCGTCTAATCGAGTGTCCCATTATTGAAAACAACTTACAAGTATGAAAACCTCCGTACTTTCAAAAGCGTAGGACCCTAGCTATATATATATATATATATATATATATATATATATATATATATATATATATATATATATATATATATATATATATATATATATATATATATATATATATATATATTCGAGCTTCATCGGGTCGAACATGAGTGAGCTGATCCCAACTCGTGTTCGGCCGGTTAAGATTTCGAACTGAAAAATTCAACTTGAGTTCGACTTATTTATTAAACAAGCGATCGATCTCGAGCTCATTTTCGAGCCGAATCAGAACTGACTCGCGAACAGCGAGCTGAATTGATAGTCCATGCAATGCAATGATAAAGAAAGCAACAACCAATGCTTTCCAGCTGCATTTCAAAATGCCAACAAACAAACCAAAAAACCGTTTTTTTTAAGCGGCAGGCCGGTCTTCCCTCTCTGTTAACTCCTGCTGCCTCTCTCCTCCCCACATTTGTCACCCACCTCCTGCCTTCACTCAAATTTCCTCTGCAATGTAACTTCCCTTTCAATTAAATCTCATGCTATCATTTCTCCTCCTTCCACCTACGTGCAGAAACTTTTAGATATCCAACAAATGAGAGAAAGAAGCAGCATCGGCGGCGGCGAAGACGGCAGCCGCCGCGGCCGGCCGCTGTTCGTGGACGCGGCGGCCGGGTTGCCGAGGCCGGGGACGAAATACTCCGCGCTGATGCACTCGGACCCCCTGATCAAGTCGACGAGCGACGAGGACTTCGTTTCGACGTCCCGCCACAGCAGCGCCTCCGCCGCCACCAGCCCCGGCGGCTACCTCTCCGATCGCACCACCTCCTCCGCCGCAAGCAGCAACACCCACCACTCCGCCGCCTCCTCGCCCTTCAGCTCCTCCCCTTGGCACCACCACGAGCAATCCGCTAACACCGCCGCCACCGCCACCGCCGATCTTTTCCCGTCGGGCACCGGTCTCGTCGGCTCCTTAGTTCGAGAGGAGGGACACATTTACTCTCTTGCGGCGGGCGCGCGAGGCCTTCTCTACACGGGCTCCGATAGTAAGAACATACGTGTTTGGCGCGATCGGCGCGAATTCTCCGGCTTCAAGTCGAGCAGCGGCCTCGTGAAGGCGATCGTCCTCTCGTCCGACGGCCACCGCGTGTTCTCCGGCCACCAGGACGGGAAAATCCGCGTGTGGGCGCCGTCGCCGAAAGACCCCGCGACGCACAAGCGCGTCTCCACCCTTCCCCGGCTCAAGGACCTGCTGAAGGCCTCATTCCACCCGTCCGCCGCTCGGCGCCGCCGCAAAGGCGGCGCCGTCCGGATTCGCCACACCGACGCCGTCTCCTGCCTCTGCCTCAGCGAGGACGAGTCCCTGCTCTACTCCGGGTCGTGGGACCGGACGATCAAGGCGTGGCGGATCGCCGACTCGCAGTGCGTCGACTCGATCGACGCCCACGACGACGCCGTCAATGCGGTGGTCGCCGCGTTCAAAGGCCTGGTGTTCTCCGGGTCCGCAGACGGGACCGTCAAGGTTTGGCGGCGGGAGACGACGACGTCGAAGAAGGAAAGCGTGACCGGTCACGCGTCGGAGAAGGCGCTGATGAAGCAGGACAGCGCGGTGACGGCTTTGTCGATCAACGTCGACGCCGGCGTCGTGTACGCGGGCTCGTCGGACGGGGCCGTGAACTGCTGGGACTGGGGGAGGAGGCTGGAGCACTGCGGGACGCTTCGCGGGCACGGGGCGGCGGTCTTGTGCCTGGCGGCAGCAGGCAGCACTCTGGTGTTCAGCGGGTCCGCCGACAAGACGATTTGCGTGTGGCGAAGAGAGGAGGAGACCGGGGCGCATTCTTGCCTCTCCGTGCTGACGGCGCACACCGGCCCCGTGAAGTGCCTGGCAGTGCAGGCCGACACCACCGACGGGAAAGAAGGAGAGGAAGACAGTTGCGCAGCGCGTCGACGGTGGATTTTGTACAGCGGAAGTCTGGACAAGTCCGTCAAGGTGTGGAAGGTGGCAGAACCGGCCGCCGGTCAGGTCGGGGAGCCAATGTTCGACACCTATTAAAATAAAGATATATATATATATATATATATATATATATATATATATATATTTCTGAGCTTGTTTCCTACTAAACCAATGCTTTGAATGATACCATATTATCAGTGATATGAGAGTGTCTCCTTGTATTTATGGTTACGTATTTTGTTGTAATATGGATCACCACTGAGAACTACAATATGCTCGAAATTGCCATGCATATGTTGGAGAATTTTCCATTTCAAATATATATTTTCTCTGGGTGAATGTATAACTCTAAAGTTCCATGTGTTCCAAATGAGTATAATTTCAACATGGTGACTTATTTTTTCATATATATTTTTTGGGAACGATAAAGAGTGGTACCAATCATTCAATGATTTATTTTTTATCAACATTGGAGACATTAATTCGACTACATTATAAGAATCTCACTACCTTTTCTAATATTCTTACTTAAATTTGTATCCCATTAACAAATGATATGTAGCTGATGTTTGGTATGCGTAAATAGTAGTTTGAATATCTAACTATTTGATTTATTATCATTCTAATAAACAACAAAACTTGTATGTTCCTTATTTATGTCCATGGAGAAGTTAACAAAAAAAATTCTTGGTTTAGTTGAAAAACAAAACTTTAAGATTTTGAGCTCTTAAGCAAGGTTTAAAGTACCGTGGCACGGGGACGTGCCGCTGTCTGTCTGGCACGGTACGGCACCGGCACGCTTTCGTACCGACACGTGGTACGCTTGCGTGCCGATGGATACGCATGACCTCCTACTGGCACGCTTTGGCACAGACTTATTTTAATTTTTTTGGTTCCAATAAATTTTTATAATATTATTTTAAAAGATTTAATCAAATAATTATGAATATTTGGCTTACTATACTCATCAATTAACATACTTGTAAGCTTTTTTATATGTAAAGTATAACTATAGCTGATGCAGAATAAATTTTTTTACAGATTAGAATTTTTAAAATGTAAAGACATATTTCTTTCTTTCTTTTGACCATATTACAGTCTTTCTTTTATAAAATACAAAAAAATTATTTTTAAAATTATTTTTAAAATTATTTGAAAAAATTAATTTTTAATTAATTTTTTCAAAAAATTAGTAGATCTATCAAAAAATTAAGCAATAAATTGTATGACAAATAAATTAAATAAATTTAAGTATCAATTGATTTAATTTAGTTTTAAATTTTATCAGCATTTTCAATCGTGTAGCGCAAAAATAAAATTTTATATTTGATGTGTCTCAAAATTTGTTTACTGAGTTCGATTTTGTTCCCCTAATTCGTCAAAAATTTCGCGATTCGATAAATTTTGAAAAAATAATTTGTGAAGAAAAAATGGATGTCTGTGGTGTGGGGTACCCAGAATATTTCGGGTATCTCAAAAAACAAAACAAAGAAGAAAAAAAAAAGCAAAACGCAAAAAAAAAGCAAAAAAAAAAAAGCACAATGCCAGCACGATACTGTGCCGCGGCACACTGCGTCGTGCCGCTCTGTCTCGTCCGGCACTGCGCGCCGCGGCACTTGGAGGGGGTCCGAGACCCCCCGTACCGTGCACTCTTCTTGGGGGCACGGTACGTATCGGCCCGTGCCGTACCGGCATTTGAATCCTTGCCCTTAAGATCAATTTTGGTGGCAAATCTCGAAAAATTAAAAAATACTATTTACACACAATAAGTTATCAGTTGGTTCAAGAAATATATGCTTTAGGTTCCTTAAGATGTTGCCATTTCAGTTATGCTATTAACATGTTGGCACTTATAATATAAATATTTTTTTGACTAATTCATGCACACACACTAAAATCTATATAAATTTATCAACACATTAATAATTAATATATATAAAAAGGTAATATTGTGGTAAACTTGTTTTAGTATTTTTTTATAACATTTCTGACATCCAAACAGAACGATAAAAAAACAACATTGGAGATCTAAGATTATTATTGTCTTGGAAAAGTCCTTTATGTAACAATTATACCAAATACAATATACTCTAAAAACTAAAATCATTATGCCAACGTAAGCTTTGCAAAAAGTGTAATCAAAGACAATATAATAATTTCATATTGAAATAATATTTTAAAAGTAAAATATTTCTATAATTTTATGCTACATGGAGGTCCCTAATTGGACATTATTGTTCAAATCTGAAATAATTGCGACGAAGAAGACAACCTTATCCTATTCGATATATCTTTGAATATACTCGAGAAGTAAGTCGTATTTCACAGATAGTAAGTGCGAACAAATATTTAGAATGAATATAATATCACATCTTTAGCTTTTATTTTTAAAATAAGATAAATCAACTTATGAGTGAAATATACTAACATACCAAATCGCAACCGCTAAAATCTTTTACAAAGTAAAAAAATTAACGGTAAAACTATATAAAACTTACCTCAACTATTTATTCATTTGAATTGACTTTGCACTAACCCTTTTAATTTATTTGATTTGAGCAAACTAACAACTTTTTAACTTTAAAATTCGAACGTGCCATTTATCTTTACAACTTTAATTAATATATTTTATACAATTCATATAGCTCAAATTTTGCATTAGAAGCGTCATCAAATGAATTAAATCAAACAAACTGAAAGATTGAGTACTAAAATTAAAATTTTAAACTATTAGATAATCGAATCAAAATACTCTATAATTTAGATAAATTCTATATATTTTATCAAAATTAAGTTTCTAATTTTTTACTAAAAAAACTATACGGAATAAGTTATTATTGATGTGCTACTGTATTTGTTGCATATAACCGGTCTACGGACGACGTGGCATATCCGGTCCACATAATCGCGTCTCTCTTTTTTAGACTATTCAAATTCTAACAACACCAACGTTCGTTTCCCCCGAACCCCTCGTCTCCTCCGACACCTCTCCTTACGATGTACCCCGCAATCTCCTCTCCTCCTCCCCCTCATCCAAACCCTAACCCTAACCCTAACCCTAACCTCTCCCTTTCCATTCCCAACTCTAGCCTCCTCCTCATCCAAACCCACTCTGTTCTCCCATCCTCTCTGTCCAAGCTCGGTCCAAGCTCTCCATGGGGTGCACCCGGTCCAAGCTCGAACCGGACGACGACGACGCCGCGGCGGCGGCCGCGGCCGGGACGAGCCGCAGCGGCCGCCGCCCCCGGGGCGCCGACGTTTCGGGTCGGAAGGGAGGCTTCGTCGCCGCCGCCGAGCTCCTCCGCCTCCCCGAGGAGCCCGACGAGGGAGGCGAGGCGGAGTCGCCGGAGACGGAAGGGACGAAGGGTGACGCGGAGGGAGAGGAGAGGAGGGCGTCGGGGTTAGGGTTTGTGGGGGATCGGAGGAGAGGGGCGGCGGAGGAGGAAGAGGACGATCTACCTGGATCCCCGAGCTTCAGGTTTTACTTCGAGACGACGCCGTTAACGGGATCGGGTAACGGAGACGACGACTCGGCCGTGTCAGAGAACGGGAAAGGTAACGGCATCGGCGACGGTGACCTTTCCCGTTTCATTTATTTGCATTTTTATTGGAATTATTATACAATTCGCATCGTTAATTCTCTTAAAGTAATTATAATTTGGTAAAAGGAATAAATTTTGAAATCGAAAATGTGTATGCGTTCGTGTTTTTCACTAATTTGGTAGTAATGTAGGTAGTGTAGTTAACAATGCTGCATTTTGAAATGAATATCAAAATATTAAAAGTTTTAAATTTATCATGTGATCTTATAAAAAAATGTTTGATTTAGTAATGCCCCTATCATAATTTAACACTATTTTGACCTTTTTGGTAGTTTTGTGTGTGTGTGTGTGTGTGTGTGTGTGTGTGTGTAATCTAGTTAAACATTATTCTATTAAGTTGAATATTCTAAAGTTTTTCTATGGAAATTGTTAAATTCTAGAAGAATTTGATAAAATTTTCTGAGCGTTTTTTAAGAAAAAGAAAAAAAATTAAGGTTAGATAGAAAAATAAAAAAATACAAATTAAATTACACCATACTTTAGGTAAGTTTTGCACATTTTAAACTTTTGTTATACTTTTCATAATTTTTTTCTGTGCTTGTTCCTTTTTTAAACAAATATGGGGAAATCAAAGAAAATTTCATTTTAAATCAGTAGCACAAATGTGATTTCATAACTTTAGCTCTTCAATATCCTCCTTGAATTCTTTGACAAGTTGGTAATTAAATTCTTTGATGGACAATCATGTGCGATTCCGGATTAATGCAGATAAACTCGACGACGCAAAGGGAAAAGATAGCTCTCATCAACAAGAGGAGTGTGCGAAAACCTTGAAGACAGATGAGGTATCAAGCTGATGTTTGCAATTGTTGAAGCTCCATTTGTATTAGAAAATTTGTATGTCTACATGATGATTGTGATGTGAGCTCTTCTGAAATTCTGCTAATATGTTTGGAATCAGATTTGGTTATAATTCATTTGACTTCAGTTCAGCGGAATTCGATTAATTCAATCTAATTAGAAATGAATGCTTCTGTTTGAAAGAAATTGAAGTTGTATTCAATTTCATTCTACTTTTCCTAATATATCCGTTGTTAAATAGCGGAAAGCTAATATAACTATTTCAAGAAGTTGTATTCTGGGGCTTAGTTTATATATTATAACTAACGACAAATGAATTCTTGCTAATCTTACCTATGATTGAAATTTGGTCATATTATAGAAATTAACACCAGGTCCTTAGAAATCAATCCAATTTCTCTTAACTAATTCCAAACAACGTGTTAAGGAAACTCTGAATTGATGAAGATCAAAGTATATTTTTGTCGGCAAGAAAGTTCCATACTGACTTCACATTTATGTCCATTTTTCACATTTTTTTGTATATTCTTTTGGGTTTTTCGCCTTCTTCTCTGCAATATTTTATATGAATCTTAATGATTTGCTTTATTAATTTATCCATATTTTCTCTAATCAATTGAGATTAAGGGTCTGTTTGGCTCGGCTGCACTATCTTCTTCCTCACCACATCCCACCGCGGTGGGCAAAAGCACTGCACCCACTGCTTAGAGATGACATGGTTTCATGCTTCCACAGAAATCAGAGTGCAAGTCGCAAAAGAGAGAGAAAGGATGGAGGTTTAAAGTTCTAACAAAGAAGAGCAGCGACGCGCACAATAATAGCTAGTCGAATCGGCGAAAAACAACAAAGTTGTGTATCAACACTCGAATTTGTTTACCTTCTTACTTAGAATTGTGACAAGAAAAGTGTACAAAAATGTACATATTTTCTGCCTGCTTCTTATATGTGTCTTTTTCTTCTTCTTCTTCTTCTTCTTCTTCAGATTCAGCTGCTTAGGGGTCACCTTTCCATTTTCCTCCTAAAGCAGTGTTTGTATATTATTTATCCCTCATAAAGGTTGAGAACTCTTTTCTTTTTTACTTTTACATAACATGGTAGTTCTTATGGAATGCTTAAAGAGGGGCCTTGATTTTGAGCAGTTGAAATAGATTTGGAATATCTTGCTTGTAAATTTATTTGCATTCAGATGTTATATTTTTGCATTGTACTTCTTATTTTGAAACAAGATTTTGTTTTTTTATTCATATATAACTCCTGTAACTATGTCAAATTACAGAAGAAGCTTTTTATGACTAATATAGAGCTAGGCTGGTATAACTATCGGTAGCACGGAGGCCTCCGTACTACCAAGTTGTTTTCAATGATGCGGCTTCCAAATCAACGATCAGATCCGCTAGACTTGATCTACACTATTTAAAGTGTTTGGAAACTAAATTTCATAATTTTTCGACATTATTTAGCTAGTGATCAAAAGGTCTCAAAATTGACAATTTTAATGGTAGATGAGATGCGTTTGTGAATTTAACGGTATAAAACAATCCAAATCTGATAAAATTTTTATAGAAATTTTTTTGAACTATTTAGAGTAAGATCAGTATCTCTGATCTTAAATTTAAACCTTTTATCATTATTTTTTATGAAATTTATGTAAGTTTAACGGTGTAAAACAATCCAAATCTGATAAAATTTTTATAGAAAACTTTTTAAACTATTTAGAGTAAGATCAGTATCTCTGATCTTAAATTTAAATCTTTTATCAGCAATTTTTATGAAATTTTTATTTTCAGCCGTTCATTTTTAGACTACTTGTTTGATAGGTAAATGATATCAAAAAATTATAAAATTTAGTTTCTAAATACTTTCAATAGTGTAGATCAAGTCTAGCGGAGCTGATCGTCGATTTGGAAGCTGCATTATTAAAAACAACTTGGTAGCACGGAGACCTCCGTACTACCCAAACTTTTTTGTTCACCCCCAACAAAACTCCTAATCTTACAGATTGATAAATTGAGGTAGTTTTTTTTTTTTTTTCTCTTCAGAATCCTAAACTAGGATATTAGTAATATATGTAAGAGGATCGGTGGATCAAATTCTGTAGATATGCTCGTGCGAAGTTTAAACTCTCGTCAATAAGAAATTCTCTCATAATAAAAATCACTGTCTTAGGCAAATAATTATCTCTTCTTTTCCGGCTAAATTACACACTTAGAACAAGGCATATGATACTTTAATTTTTAAACTTTAATTTGTTATAATTTTTGACTAAGTAATGATATATCGTTGATATGATGGTATATAAAAAAATTATAATTAATGATGTAGAAATAATTAAAATACTATATTACTATCACATCAGTGACAGTATTGTTCAGCCAATAAAATTGGACTACAAGATTTGATTATAATAATATAGAATGTTTGAACTAAAATGTCTAATAAATTAAAATTTAAAAAAGTAATTTAACTTTTTCTTAAAAAAATTATATTGGATTGACCGAGAAGGGTATGATTTGTTGCGGGACCCACCATAACTTGCTGTCTTGGAAAGCACTTCCTAGAAGAATGCCACAACTGCTTCCCACCAAGTTTGACTCAACAATCTCTCTTTTTTTAAAAAAAAAATCTTTTTTGAAATATAAATGAATAAAAAATATAAAATTCAAAAAAATATAAACAAATGAATAAAAACATAGATAAAATTTTAATTTTAAGAAAATTGAAAGCAAAAAAATTAAAAAAGAAATTGGCTTTGGATCCCACATGGACCAATCCTGGTCCATTACGGGAGATTTTCTTTTTTAATTCTTTAATTTTTTAATTTTTAATTTTTAATTTTAATTGGTGAACGAATGAAAATTCCTAATTTTGAAAGGCCAAGTAAAATAAACTCTGAAAATTTATTATTATACCACCAAAAAAAAAATTTAATTTGAGACAAAAATTGTGCAAGTTTTAACGCTAACATGGAGGATGAAAAAAAAAAAAAAAAATTAACAAAACCCTCCCAAAAAAAAAATAATAATAAAAAAATAAATTAAAACGAAAAGGAAAAAGGAAAAATTTAAAGAGAAAAGAGGCGAAAGAGGCCAAATCCAAAACCCTCGGATCGCGCCGCTCTCTCCCTCGCTCCCTCTCTCGATCTCTCTGGATCTCTCTCGAACCCTCTCCAATCCATCGCTTTGCTCCTCGACGAGGAGGAGGAGGAGGAGGAGGAGGAGGAGACCCCTCTCTCTCAGATCTCGTCGCCATGGCCTCGAACCTCGCTCGCCTCGCCCGACGCCCCGCCGCCACGGTAAGCTCCCTGATTCCTCCGATTAGAGCAATCAAAGCTCCGATTTTCCCCTTTTTTTGGGGTCGTATTGTGTATTTTTGGTGTGTTAATCCATTGTTCTGATGCGATTTGACCTGGTTAGTTTGGTGATTTGGTTGCTATTTTAGTTTGAGAGGAATTAGGGTCCGGTCATGGTGAAATCGCGTTTGGAATAGCTGCGGATCGGTTGCTAGTTCATGGGATTTTGTTTTTGTAGCTTCTTTACGATTAAAGCTTCAATTTTGCTTTATAGTTGGGAATCCGTATACGTGGGAGTTGATATCTTTTCAATTAGTGTTGAATAGATTTTGTGGTATCCAGCTTGAGTAATTCTAAGAGCAATGAAACTTTTTCCATCATTAAAATCCCTCTAAAAGCTTCTGCTACGGTAAGAGCATAAGCTTGAGATCGGATCTTTTGCTCGTAAGCCTCAAAATCTCATTTCAGTTTTCCTCCACGGTAAAGAATCCAAACATTTTATTATTCTTGTTGTCAAAACGCTTGATTGCTGCTTTTTAGAGTAAAGAAGATGCTAGAGAAGTCACACAATTCGCGCGCGTACTGGATGACAAGTGAATGATTATAAACATAGCTTAGCAATTTGATATTTGATGGATTCAAGTTATTAAGCGAGACCGTGGTTCGAATCTTGTTTGGACAGGCGATGTGGACTTACTTTTTGTTTTTACTTTTGTAGGTAGAGTTGAATTCGTTACTTGCAGTAATGCATTCGAAACTTCAAAAATTTGGAATTATTTTGATAATTAGTTGAGTTTGGTCGTTTGATATTCTGATTTTGTTTCGCAGACATTGCTTCTCTTGAGGGGTTGTAAACATGTCCGACAGTTTAGTTACCACATCCTTCCAGGTAATTTCTTTTTTTTTCCGTGTTTCTTCATTATATAGCTATTAATATCTGAAAAATCCTACTTTGTATTTTAATTCAGGTAGTACTGAGTGCTTGAGACCTACAAGGTTAGCAACGGAGTCGAAATTTCAATATTCATATTTCACTTTTGTCCTATGGTTCATGACTGTTGCAATATTTTGTTATTTTTTCATTTTTGAACAGGAAAGTCGTAGATTTCCTTCCAAGGACTTCTCCTTACCAAGTATGGAGCAGGTCATTTGCTTCTGACGGTGGTAAGTTGTGGCAGCCGCTTCAATAAAATCTTCGACGCACTCTCTCTTACTCATCTACATGAATATTTTAGAAAACTGTTAAAAAGGTAGATTTAGTTTTATTCAATTCCTGATTGCAGGCGACCAGGTTGAGGCTGTTGTTCCCTTCATGGGTGAATCTATAACTGATGGAACTCTCGCCACCTTCTTAAAGAGTCTGCTTCTCTCTCTCTCTCTCTCTCCCCCCCTCTCTCTCATGTGCATTTGTTCTAACATAACAAATTGGAAACAGAGCCTGGTGATCGAGTTGCAGTTGATGAACCAATAGCACAGATTGAGACTGATAAGGTGTGGATGCTTTGTTTTCAAAATTTTAGTATATTTTCTTACTTTATTATGATATAATTCATATTTTCCACTTTTATCAATTATATCCGTCTGCCTCTCTTTTATCTTTATTCTAGGTGACGATCGATGTCGTTAGTCCTGAAGCTGGGGTGATCGAAAAGGTGAGAGACCATTTTAGTTCCTGAGATATTTACACATGCTCCTTCCCAATTATCTATTGCATATTTCCACAAAATTTTGGTTCTTTGTACGCCTTCTAAAGCCTCATCTTTTTATGTATATATGCTCGTGCTTTCCCTCTCTTTTTCTATTTTTACTTCTAATGCAATGCCAACTCCGTGAATTCGATGACTGTCCAACTTAAGATATGTTAGTTTTGATTCAGATTTTTCATATATATATATATATATATATATATATATATATATATATATATATATAGAATGAGGCTACTATACTATCTATAGTACCGGGGCTCCGGTACTATAGTTGCTTTTTCGATCTTAAGGTATTCAAATCAACGATCCACACCGTTGAAACTGATCTAGGATTTGTGAAGTTCTTAGGAATAAAATTTTAGTTTTTTTTTATATCGTTTATTTAGTAAATAAATCATGTCAAAATGAACGGTGGAAATTGAATAATTCTTAAAATTTGAGTATATGAGTTTCGAATTCAAGATCAAGGATGTCGACCTTCATCTATGTAGTTTAAAGTATTTTCTATCAAAATTTGAATAAATTTAGATTCTTCTCCACCGTTAAACTACAAACTCGCCATAATAACCATTGGAATTTGACAATTTTGAAACGATTTGATCATAAAGTAAACTACGTCGAAAAATTATAAAATTTTATTTCTAAGAACTTCAAATATTCTAGATCAGTTTCAACGGTGTGGATCGTTGATTTGAACACCCTAAGATCGAAAAAGTGACTATAGTACCGGAGCCCCGGTACTATAGATAGTATAGGAGACTAGCTCTATATATATATATATATATATATATAGGGTAGGCCTACTATACTCTTATGAGTATAGAGCCCTTCGTACTCATAAGTTGTTTTCGATGATGGAGCTTCCGAATCGATGATCCACTCCGTTAAATATGATCTAGAGTATTTAAAACTTCTAAAAAGTAAATTTCGTAATTTTTCGAAATCGTAATAAAGTCTATCAAGCGGGTATAAAATGAACGGTCAAAATCAAATGAGGTTATAAAAATGGATGATCGGATTCTTTAATTTCATATCGGAGTTATTGATCTTTATCTAGATAGTGAATAGAATTTTCTATCAAAAATTCAACCGATTCCGATTTTTTTACACCGTTAAATTAGCAAGTAGCCCATACCGGCCGTTAAAAATTATCAATTTTGAGACCCTTTGATCGTAAGGTAAATGATGTCAAAAAATTATGAAATTTGATTTCTAGAAGTTTTAAATACTCTAAATAATGTTTAACGGTATGGATCGTCGATTCGGAAGTTCTATTATCGAAAACAACTTATGAGTACGAAGGCGATCGTACTCATAAAAGTATAGTAGCCGGACTCTATATATATATATATATATATATATATATATATATAAATTGATTATTTTGTGTGTCAATATATGTAAAAGCTTCTATTCTTTTCTTGCTTCTAGGTTTCGCCTTCAATATTCTTTATTGTCTCCTCTTATGGAGCTTGACTGAGCAGAGTAGTTGATTTTGATATAATTCTATCCATGTGTTCTTTTACAGTTGACAGCTAAGGAAGGTGATACTGTGACTCCAGGAACTAAAGTTGCTGTTATTTCAAAGTCCGCTCCCAGTGAGACACATGTCGCTCCCTCGGAAGAGAAGGCTGAAAAAGCTGCCCTTCCCCCTCCACCGCCGCCTCCTGCTGAGAAAGAGAAGGTTGAGCAAAAAGCTGATAAAGTGGAACCCCCGAAAACGGAAAAGCCGAGAGCTGTTTCCCCTCCACCCCCTAAAGTCTCTCCTTCGGAGCCTCAGCTTCCTCCCAAGGAAAGGGAAAGAAGAGTAAGTTTCTTTCTGTTTTCGTTTGTTATTGGTTAAGTTATGCATGCTTGAGTTGCCTAAACATTTTAGAGAGAAAAGAAAGATAGTCCTCAGAATCAAACATGTATCCCTTCCAACATGTGTGATTTCATAGATTCCCTCCAAAAGTCAGATAATACCGGTATTTATTATTAATACAGGTGTTTATTCTTATCAATACTTGAAAATGCCCTTGAAAATATCATAAGCGCCCCCTGAAAATGCACTTTGTGGTTTTCGTTAACGCCTTTTGAAGAAGGCATTTTGAGCATGTATGTATCTTTACACGATCTTCTGTAACATTCAACCTTTAGGGGTATGAATGAAATTTTGCTGTGTTTTAGAGGCACCCATTGAAATTAACCCTAGAAAATTGATAGATAACTAAGCATTCTCGCCTAGATTAGTTATGTTTTAACTTAAAACAATTATGCAGGTTCCTATGCCAAGGCTGAGAAAGCGAGTTGCCACTCGTCTGAAGGATTCTCAGAACACATTTGCCTTGCTGACTACATTTAATGAAGTTGACATGTAAGGGTTTCTGCGGCACCTTTTTCCCCTATATGCAATATATGCTCTACACAAGTGTCTAGGCGCTCATTTTTCGTCCTTTTGGGGCAACAACTTCTCTACTCCAAGTAGTAGCCAGACACTTGTCAAATAGAAAATCCGATCTTTTGCTGTGGTAGGAAGCTGAAATAGGTTTCCAAGCCCTCGAAGCAAAAGGTCACATGTGAAACCTTCTGCTTCTGCTGCAATGGGAAGCTATTCAAAGGTTGTTACTGCATCTTCAAAAAGCTCTACTCAAGCCGGCATTTTTACAGAAGCTCCAGATGGGCTAAACCTGGCCCAAGTTCACACACTGTTAGACGTACTATTTGAACTGGATTATGTATGAAAATATGCTACATGATTATTTTGCTGCACATATATTATATGCTACTCTTTATAACTATGTATTATGCGTTTTAGGACGAATCTGATGAAGCTCCGTTCTGAGTACAAAGACGAATTTCTCAAAAAGCATGGTGTGAAGCTGGGACTAATGTCTGGTTTCATTAAGGTATGAGAATTTGCTCGACGGGAATGTTTTTAATGGAACTGATATATTTCATGACACTTCAAACTTGTTCTGCTCGTTTATTTTTTATTTTTTGTCCATGCAACAGGCTGCCGTGTCTGGCCTTCAAAACCAGCCTGTCATCAACGCGGTCATCGATGGTGATGACATCATCTATAGGGATTATATCGACATCAGCATTGCCGTGGGCACATCTAAGGTTTCGCAAGATGTTTTTCCAGTCCCTTCTATTTCTTGGGTTGAATGCATGTATATCACTACAATGTTCAGGAATTGCGGATTAGTCCTTCAAATATGTTAATTCTCAGACTAATCCCTGCGACATTCCAAAATCTGTACATATTTGTCCATCAGTTGACTGTAATTTCCACCAATAGGACTTCTATGCCTCTGAAAAAGATTTGTAATTTTAACATTTTTCTCATAATAGGAAGGTCATTAAAATGTCGTTCGGTGGTTTTTTTTTTTTTTTCAGGGTTTAGTGGTTCCGGTTCTCCGCAATGCTGATGCAATGAACTTTGGGGATATAGAGAAGACGATTAATACCCTCGCTAAGAAGGCAAATGAGGGGACAATATCGATCGACGAGATGGCCGGTGGAACATTCACGATTTCTAATGGCGGGGTCTACGGGAGCCTCCTCAGCACACCCATCATTAACCCTCCTCAGGTGAAGCGGCCGCCTTCTATTATTAATAGCTTTCTTTCTAGGGTCATAATGCGCGAAAGCGCCTGAAAATTTCACAACTTGCTTGTTGATCAATGTTTAGACTGCGAACACTTCACCTGCTCTTGTCACATTTTTATGTCCAGCATCTGTTAGACAAATTGAAATATGATTGAAATACCCACTTACTACAAATTTTAAAAAATTATACCATATCTGTGAATTTTCTAGCTTTTCCTGAAATGGAAGGTCTAATTGAAGAGAACAACAGCAGTTACATGTAGTTTTTTATGTTTTTCGACATTTTAGAATTGCTGATCACATACCAAAACTTTTGACACTGGAAAAATTTGACGCAGTCGGCTATTCTGGGGATGCACTCGATCGTCCAGCGTCCGATGGTTGTAGACGGCAGCATTGTCCCGAGGCCAATGATGTACGTCGCCTTAACGTACGATCACAGATTGATCGACGGCAGAGAGGCCGTCTTCTTCCTGAGGCGGATCAAGGACGTGGTGGAAGACCCGCGCCGGCTCCTCCTCGACTTATAGAAAAAGCTCGAACGGCGCCGAGATGGCTCTTTAATTCTCTTCTATTTTGCCAAATAAATCTTACTGGAACAGTTTAATTTTTTTCGCTGATACCTTGTTGCTCCTTTTTCTTTCTTAATCCGAGGTTGGTTGCGGATAGTTGAAGAGATTATTTACGGATGTATTATGTCGTCGCGCTTATCGGGTGATTAGAAATCACCGAAACATGTCGATCGACTTTTCCCGTTTTGAAGAGGAATGGAATTCTATTTTGAGCTATTCAACTCAATGCAGTTCTCATTTTTGGTTTCGCCATGCAATTCTTATTTATTTTGGCGAGTTTGAGTTTTGTCAAATTTAATTGTTCTCACCTGAGTTTCATTTCCAATGAGTAAGTTTTTTTTTTTTGTTTTTTTTTTTTTTGTGTTTTAAGTCAACTTCAGGGTTATGTAATTTGTTAGCTAAAAAGTAAACAAGCTGTTAAGAAGGTGGTTTTCCTACCATTTTTTTTGCGCACAGCAGTAAATATCTGAGGTTTGGTCATTCTCAATTTTTCTTCATAATTAACTTAAAAAAATTATGGGGTAATATATGGACACCCTTTAAGTTTACAAAATATTATAAACATTTTTCAAAAGTTTTAAATTTTTTAATATTTTTTTGAATCTCGTAAACTATTGGGATTGCTCCTTTGTAGTAGCTCCTGTTAATTTTTGTTCATTTTTTTACGGTGAAACATCTCTCGTTCTATTGGTTGATATTCGAGATCTTAAGTTTGAAATTTGATATTTTCAGCTAAGTTATTTGTACAAAATGAATGAAACGGATAGCATGCGTCCAATCATTTTCTCTCGCTCAAAAAAAAAAATCAGGGTGAAACAGCAGTTTTAAATTTTTTACAATTTACACTGTAATTGAGACATGTAAATTCCAAACTTTGGGGGCCTGATATGCAATTATTCACAACTATCTAAAGTTTGAGGGACTAACATGCAACTTCTCACCCCTATCTTAGAGATAGAGAGAAATTAGAGAGAGAGAGAGAAAGGTAGAGCTCTCTCCGTAGCAATGGCGATGAGAGCCCTAAGCTTCATCGCCCCTTCGTCTCCTCTTCTACGCTCGAATCCCCCTCGCTCCCTCTCCCTCTTCTCCCCCAAATCCAACCTCCTCCGCCGCTCGCCGCCCCGACTCCGCCGGAGCTCGCGACATCATGGATCCTCCGGTGGTGAGTGAGACCCCTCGCTCTCTCCTCCTCCGATTCTCTTTTATTGATCTCAAAGCTTTGAGCCTTTTGTGTTTTGAGTGACCTTCTTGTGAGTAGAACCCTAATTTCGTTTCAATTCGAGGGTTTCCGGGGCTTTTAGTAGGGGCTACCACCAGGAAGTGTAAATTTGAGAACTTGGTGTTGTAGCATCAGATATGTTGTAGGGTGGAGCAATTCATAGAATAATCGTTCAATTGAAGCTTCATTTTGTACTATGAAGAGCTTTTTCACTAAAATTTCTCAACATATTAGTATGAAAATCGGAAACGGAAACGGAAACGGAAATGGGAAGCTTCGTGTTGAGGTTTTGCTATTTCCGGACCGAGAAGCTCATTGTAGGTTTTTTTGCTCATAGCAATAGCTCTAGTCCTTGTTAGTGCAAAATACCCGTTTTCTGCTTCTCGAGTAGAGAAGTTGTTTAACAAGTAAGCGAGCACTTTTAGTGAATGATTGCGATTAAATAGAACTTGCTTCTATTTTCCAGTTATAAATCAAAAGACAAAAAAGTTTTGATGATTGTGACTTGTGAAGTACAGGGTATTTCAAAATTTTATTTATACCAACCAAGGAGGATTCAAAATTATGTATGATGCTGGGGAAAAATATTTAGTCCGTAGGGTAGATATTTTGAACTTGAAGAATCGATAGCAATGTCTTCCTATTAGCAGAATTGCAGAATTAAAATGTTGGATTTGGTGTAAATTCCATTTTAGGGCATACCAAGTATTTTCAGAAGTAGCAGCAAAATATGCGCAACATCTTATCTCGCTCTTTTTCATAGAATTAATCAAAATATTAAATCCAACCGCCACTTCTAGGTGGGCGTAGATGGCGGCATCAGCTTATTTACATATAGTACTTCGTACGTTGCACTTGGGTAAATTGGACAAAGTTTTAATTATGCAAAAGTTTATCTAGTTATCTTTTTCTACCACTAATATATGAAGTATAAGTTGTGTTCCATAGTGTTCTATTTAAGTAGACGTCGTACCAACCATCTCATATATGCTGATTAATTGTATAGGTTCTAGAATGTCGCTGGCTGAGCTTCAGCCTTCCCTTGTACTGAAGGTAAGACATCCTGTGTCTTAGTATGATGAAACCATTTGTATACATTTCGCATGTTCGTGCCTAAATATCCAATGCAATCCATTGAGTGTACCATATCTTTAGTAACCATATGGATGCAGAAGAAGGCAACCGAGATCTCCTCTGACTTGAAGGGGACATCCATATTTCTTGTTGGTAAGCATAGTTTCTTGTATTTTTTATTAGGTTCAATTTCACAAAGGTCTTCAACCTTTTTTCTGTGGCTTCAGTTTGGTCGCCAGATTTTTATTTGTTTCAATTGAGTCCCTAACTTTGATTTTGTGGAAATGATGCGATGGATTAGTTATGTAAAGGTTGAAAACTCAATTGTAACAATTGAAAAGCTGGGGATCAAATGGAAACCACCTGAGGGTACCTTACATGATCCTACACTTGCACACGCTCATGCAAAATTTTGATGTGGAAAAGGCATGTAATGATCTCAGCCCTGTTAATTTTGTGATATAAAGGGATGAACTGCGGCATGAAAACCAGTGTGGGCAAGCTTCTGGCCGATGCATTGAGATATTACTACTTTGACAGGTCTTCACTTTCTTCCTTGCGGAATAAAAAGTTTCTATGGCTTTTAGCCAAATGTTTGATTTTTCTTTTCTTGTTTAATTGTTTTTTTTGGCAAGTAGTGATAGTTTGGTGGAGCAAGCTTGTGGTGGCGAGTCTTCTGCTAAGTTATTTCGAGAATCAGATGAAAATGGTTTTCGCGACTCTGAGGTGTTCTTGTAATTTCATAACTTTTTCGATTTCGTTGAATATATATATATAATGAATTTTTATATATGACCTTCAAATACTATTTTAAATATGTACCCTTATACATACAAAGTGCCTCTCCATAAATAAAAAGCACTTTTTTTTTCTTACACAGTTCTACGACTCTAGTCTTAATTGCACAATTCTTTGTAGACTGAAGTGCTAAAGCAGTTGTCATCGATGGGTCGTTTGGTGGTTTGTGCTGGGGAAGGCGCTGTCGAGAGCTCAACTAATCTGTAATTTTGGCCTTTTCTTGCATTGTTATATTTTTTTATATCTATCGTGTTTTTTCAATTTTCCCATATTCCTAGTACTTAACATCTAATTTGTTAAATTTTAAGGGCTCTCTTGAGATATGGCATCTCGATTTGGATAGATGTTCCTATAGAATTATTAGCAAATGAGGCATTGAAGGCTCGGGCTCCGTCACCTTCAGAGACTACACTAGACACTTCAAATTCCGATTCCTTTGCGAAGGTGAACTCAAATTTCCTGTTGTCCAATTATGAGCCCTAACTACTTTTTTGTTTTTACTAGATAGTTTGATGTATGAAGGATGGAAACCATTTCATTTCTTGCATGATTTGCTTTTAAGTTATTATATTGCTCGGTCTTCTTCAAATAGAAAATGCAAGAGGATGCAGTATATCAAGATTCATCTCCCGAGAAATAAAAAATTAGAGGGGTTTCGATCAGATACCTGAAAAGGTGTCTCTAATCATGGTTCAGGCCAATAATACAGACATAGTCGCAATATTCTCAAATATTTTAGAAAATTTATGCATAGCTCACGATTTTTTTTTTTTTTTTGTGTTGTTTGCATATATCTAAACAGCGACTAGAAAATTATTGAGAATTATGGACAATCTAGGAATTGGTCACTGCATAAGAATTTGGTACCTCTCTATATTTTTAGTGTAATCTACTTGCCAGGTTTGTACCAGATTCTTTGAATGCTTGCTGAATTCCGAATTTCTCAACCTATTATTTAACCAGAATGCTGAATTCGTGACTATGGATACAGGTATTGGATGAACTTTCACAGAGGTACATTGAATTGAAAGAAGGATACGGAACGGCTGATGCAACTGTCTCGCTCCAAAGTAAAGACAAGCCGAGAGAAAATTCATTAGCTTATGGCCAAATTGCGGAATAATTCTACTACTGTTGTTTGTTTCACCTTGCCCTCTGAAATATTGAATCTTGAAAATAATCCCCTTACACAGTTACTACCAGATTTCATACGTTGATAGGGTGAAATGTAGGTCCTAAAATTTCATGAGGGTAATGTGAAAATCATGATTTTATTTGTGGATTTCCTGCATTTTTAGGCCTTGTATATATGTTTAAGATTATTTACAATGTTACTCAAAAATTTTCTTCAAAATTAGTACCTAACTGCAATTGAATTCACGCAGAAATAGCCACTACACAAGGCTATGAAGACTTAGACTCTGTCACCCCGGAGGACATGGCATTGGAGGTAAAACATACTAATACTACTACAACAAAATAGTTTCGGGGGGAAAAAAGGATGAGAATATTAATTATAATTATTACATGGCTATAGTCTCAACTTTGAACCTTTTTTCTTATTTTCACGGGATATTCGTAGACCTTGAAAGAGATTGAGAGACTGACCAGAGTGAAGAAGATGATGGAAGCTGCTGCGAGACCGTTTTGAAGGACAACTGCACAAATTATATCAAAGTTCGGATCTCGGGTTTATTGTGAGCTGAGAAAAGCTTCTTCAAAAAGTAAGTTCTCACTGTCGGAGGTTTACAATGATCTACTTTCAGTGAATTCGCTGAAGTGTTTTCAATTTAGTTTATAGTCTGCTTTACACTTAAATCTCTGTACAAATATCAATCAGCTGTTAATAAATCCGAAACCTGTTGAAGAATTTTGGATAATTATGACAGGCCAGCTTAAAAGATGATAGAAGATGTGAAAATTTCGTGGACTTTGATTCTGCTTCTTAAAGAACCATGCATGGTACCAGTTTTAAGCAAATTTGTGACTTTTGCATGTGTTTGCTTCGCTTTTTTCAGTTGAGAAATATGTTGCTGATAACAGTAAGGTCCATAATGCAACTGCAATTGAATTAAGTGTTTCTGATTTTATTCCTGTTAAAGCCATCTAATTTTTATTTTTCTACCTTTTATGTGATGTATATGCATTGGTGATATAACTGAATAATCTCCTTCAGATATGACATCTCTTGTGAATGGTTTATTTCTCAAAGTTTCACAGACATTGCTCTTTTTATTCCTGATGTTTAAGGACATCAACTTTTGTTATAAAGTATCCTCTCAACCATCTGGGGTTGAAACTAAAACAAGTCATTTTCTGGATGAAGAGGCAAAATTGTTATCTTATAACAAACTTTGGACATTTTTTTTTCCTCTGTGCTGGTTAGGAAGTAAAGTTTAGCAAAGTGAAGTTTAGGTGAAAAGTAGAGGACCAAGTGGTAATATAGAATGAGTACAGGGACTATCCATGCATTTTACTCCTTTTTTGTTAAAATATATAGGGTTAATTGCATACATGTCCCCGCAAACATAGTGAATAGCAGAAATATTCCTGCAAAGTCCAACTTTCATTAGTTATCCCTGCAAAAGTCGTAATGTATGCAGATATGTCCCTACCGTCAGTCACCGTTAGAGAATTTTTAGTTAACCACAGTTAAAATGTTTAACCATGGTTAATTAATAAGTTGAAATTATATTTTTGCCCATCTCCATCTTCCTCACCCTCTCCATCTTCCTCATCCATCTTCCTCACCCTTTCCATCTTCCTCATCCTCATCCGCCCCTCCGGCCCCTCCTCCGCCTCCTCCTCGCCGCCGCCCCCTCCGCCTCCCCGCCGCCCTCTTCCTCTACTTCTCCTCCCCCCGTCGCCCTCGTCCCCCCCCCCCCCCCCCCCTCCTCGGCCCCTCCTCCGCCGCCGCCCTCGTCCGCCCGCTCCGCCCTCGTCCGCCCGCTCCGCCGTCCGCGAAGAAGCGGGAGCCCCGCCGCGCGCCGCCGCCGCCACCGCCGCCTCTTTCTTCTTCCTCGTATCCTCCTTTTGGAGGGACATATTTGTGAGGGCAAAACGGTCATTTCACATCCCTACTGTTAAAAAATAAATAGATTTCAAACGGCAACAAACCAGAGGGACATATCTGCATATATTACGACTTTTGCAGGGATAACTAATGAAAGTTAGACTTTGCAGGGATATTTCTGATATTCACTATGTTTGTAGGGACCTGTATGAAATTAACCCAAATATATATATAGCAAAGGTGCTGTACTTGGTTAGAGTAACTGAAGCATTGAAATATGCAATTGCTCTAACACATTTTTTTGTGAGTTGACACCAACAAAGTTGGGGCAGTAATGTGATAAAAGCTAGAAAAGTACTCTGCAAACATTCTATTTTCCAGTGAGGACAAGAGAGTATTTCCAACAGCAACAGGTATGGTAACATATTCCTATTTAGTGCTAATCAAGTTTAGCTTCTAAAATAGCTTTTTAGAATAATAAATTGACGTTTAACGAATATTAGAATCGGACCAGAAAAGAAAAGTAGGAGCTGCAATTTAAAACTTTTGCTTTTATTGCAGTGAGAAGCTATTAAAAAAAATTTAGGTCAAGAAGAATTCAATGTGAAATTAGTTAGTAATTTTGTAATTGATTGTATCGAAACAACGCTTTTTCAGCTCAAGGATTGATTTAATGAATTTTCTTTTTCTTTTTTTGTTTTTTTTACTTGGTCCATAACCCACACAATTGGAACCTAGCCCAAGGAAGATCAGGAATTAAATCTCCAAAAGTATATAAATATAGAGGATCGACCCCCTGACCTTCCAAATAACCCCTCTTCCACCAACCCCACGGGAATATAAGGGATTGACACTCAACCTCTAAGATAACCCCTCTTCCACCAACCCCACGGGAATATAAGGGATTGACACTCAACCTCTAAGATAACCCCTATTCTTCCCCCACTTCGCATACAAACCAGCTAAGCTAGTGGCTGGTGTAGTACTAAATTAATGAAGTGGAGATGCTAAAGTTTTTCATATTATATATCCTATTAGGCCCCGTTTGGTTGGGGGTTAAGCGGGGATAACTTTAGTTATTCCTGCTATTCCGCCAAACGGGATGAAGTTTGACCGGAATATTTTATTCCGGTCAAATTTTACTATTTTCGGTTATTCCGGAATAGCTGGGATAAAATATTCCACCCTTTTGGCGGAATAGCGCTATTCCCAGCTTAATTCCAAACTTAATTAAGATTCTAAATTTAGTTAAACATAAATTATATAGACATAATATATTTAATTAATAATAAAATATTCAAACTAGATTTATAATAAAATATTATTTAATTAAAGTTTTATATATTAGTTTATTTACTAATTAACTGGATGACTAATTAACTACTTAATTTTTTACTCTAATAAATATTTAATTAATTATTTGAGTAATTAATTTATTATTTTAATTAATTTGCTGATTAAATAATTAATTATTTAGTATACTTTAGTCAATAACTAATACTTATATTGATTAATTAATTAATATTTTGAGTAATTTAATTAATTTCTTGATTAATTATCTGACTATTATTAACTAATTTATTTATTTATTTATTAATATATTAAATTACTTGTGATTAATTAAATATTAAATACTAATTAATATTAAGGGGTTTTTAAGCAATATTCATAATTAATTAGATATAATATTATTATTTTTTATTTATAACTATCTATTTTAATTCTTATTCCATCTTATCTAACTAAATGCTATTTTTCTTATTCCCAGGAATAACTCAATTTTCATCCAAACGCAAAATTGATTTAATCCCCGCTTATACCTCAATTTATACTATTCCTGGAATAATTACTTTTTGCTTATCCCCGAACCAAAGGATACCTAAGGTGTTAGGGTATATAATGTATTAAATTATTCCTAATCTATATGAATGTGACCAAAAAAGCCAAAAAAAATACAAAAAAATTGCATTCTTAAAGATCTAGGTTTTGTGATCCATCACCTCTTATGGGTGGTTGACCACTAGAAGGTCAAACCCTAGTGAACTTCTAACCTAGTACAAACTAGCAAGGTGGCTATAGCCACATTGGGCTATGGGTTTGGGGAGGGTTGTTCCCCATGCTGTATCATTTCTAGTACCTAGTTGTAACATTCAACATGTAGTAGTTTTGTTGGAGAATTTTTAATGATTATCCAACACACATGAGTTTCAAGCTATGTTTGGTCCAACTATGGAAAAATAACTAAAATTTCATGATTAAGATCTCTCCAACAACTCACATGCCGTAGCAAAAATAGAAGAGTATCGCTAGCAAAATAGACTCGTCAAATCAGTATGAATTGCTGATAACGTATCTATTAAACTCACTGAATCAGCAAAAAAAAAAAAAGTGAGATTTTTTTAAAACAGAAACTTCTCAAAATTTCGCGTAGCGTAAACTCTGAAAGTCTCTGACAGTTGCTTTTTAAAATAGAGAAGCTCTTCAAAAAGCCGAAGCAAGAAGTACATACTCAATAACCATAATAAATGTATGAGAATGGAAAGAACATCATGTATTTTTCATGTATATTCATTGCCATTGCCCAACTCTCATGCTTGGCAATCTCAAGACATGATTCCCACATTAGGGTTTGGTCCAAAAGGATGCAGCCAAAATATTTCAGATTAGATTCCATGCTTTGTGATGCAATGCATGGGATTTGATGGAGCACTCTGGGAATGGTGTTTCCTTCATGGGGGGAAATGTTTGACCCCTCTCTACTTGTTGCAGGACAAAGCTACATCTCACCTCTACTTTTAATGCACCCTCCCTGAAGCAAAAGCATGTTTTGGGACAAGGATCTTCATTTTTTTTCTTTTGTCTTTTGTAACAAGAAAAAAATCATACAAATTTATTAGTCTAATTTGTAATTCACAATCTGAAGTTTAAGTGTGACGTCCCGCTTCCTACGCAGGTCATCCAGCTTAGAACTACTTTAGTCTTAACATGCTTAACCCTCTTAACCTCTTAGACTTAACTGCTGCCCAAAATGTTATTACCGGGTTAAGAGATTAGAGTGTTGATTTTTATTATAATTTGATTGAACAAATGAATTCGTAAGCTGATTATTTTATTCCAAATATGACTTTAACGCCTATCTAACCATGTTTGAAATAAACTTGAACTCTATTTTTCAAAACGATTAAATTTTTTTTAAAATAAAAATTCTATTAATATCTCATCATCAGTCATGTTTGAGATATAAAATAGTTAAACTCATCGCTAATTTTCATATTTACAATACTGACTCGTAATTAATATTTTAATTTAAGGGGCAAATACTTTTTAAGGTAAGTGTAACATCATCACTCAAATTTAAAATCCATTTTAAACCACCTCTCTCTCTCTCTCCCTCTCTCTCTCTCTCTCTCTCCTCAAACTTTGGGGGATATTTTGGGAACACTGCGATTCCCTCGGCATTTCCAACTCCCCTTCCTTAAATACCCAAAATTCCATTTTCTAAAAAAAAGAAAATGAAAACCCACTCAACCATAGGCTATTTTAAAATAGACCCCTCAGCTATTTTTATTTTGAGTAGGACCCTCCCAACTACAATTTTCTTAATTTTTAATTTTGTATTAGCTGTTAATTGAGACCTAAACATTTTATTCAATTTAATAATAGCTATTAGTTGTTAACCGGTCAAATCGTATTCGCTAAAAAGCTATTTAGATTATTAAATCTATTGAATTTGCCGACAAATTCAATAAAATCTTCAAACATCACTTAATTCAAAAAAAAATTGAAGTTGAGAGGGATGTTAATAAAAAAAAAATTATAAGTAATACTGCATCGACTCCTATAAAACAGATGTAAAATTTACACTCCTCCGATCCAAAGATTTACAATTTTTCAACAATTTATTAACATTTTATTTTTTTAACATAAAAACCTAAAAAGTGAGTCCCGCTATGATGCTTTTAAAAGCACCAATCACTTATCCCTTTAACTATTTTCATCCGTTAAATTATATTATTCAACCAACCACCCACTCAACTCTAAAGAACCGCTATCATTCTAACCACACATCTCTTAATACAATGGCTGAAAATCTATAAGCACCAACGACTTGATACTTTTAAAAGTATAAGAGCTCAATTCCCCAAAAGGTATAAAATTTACATTTCCTTTATATAGATATATAGGTATACAAGTAGCACTTCGCAAAAAAAAAAAAAAAAAAAAAAGTTTAGGAGCCTATTTCACAATCGCATATAGTTGATGGGTCTCTATACATTTTTGCCAAAAAAATAAAAAAAATAAAAGATAAAAATGATAATGATAATAATAAATAATAAAACTCCTCCTCCTCCTCCCCCAACCCTTTCTCTCATTTTATAACCACCCCCTCCTCTCTCTCCTCCTCCTCTCTCCTCTCTTTCTCTCTCTTAGGGTTTCGGCTTCGTCTCCCTCCTCCGATGACGGGGCCCAACATCGAGATGATCGCCGCGTCGCTCCGCAGCTGCTCCCTCGGCGCCGCGCCCTCGCCCCGCGGATCGCCGCCGCCGCCGCCGCACTCGAGGGGGGCGGCGCCGCCGCCGCATCCTCGCCGGAGCTCGGCGGCGGCGCCGGCGGAGGAGGAGGAGGCGAGCGACGAGAGCGAGGGGGCCGTCACCGTGGAGCTCAACTCCGACGCGGCCCTCCCCTTCCACTGGGAACAGTGCCTCGACATGCGGGTACGCACGCTCGCGCGCATTGTGTTCGCGTTGTTGTTGTTGTTGTTGTTGTTCATCATCTAACCAATTATTATTAATTGTTTGTTTGTTTGTTTCATTAATTTAACCAATTGGGCTCGCATTAATTAATGCTCGTACTTCTACTCCCTCTTCCCCCTCCCCCTCGGAGAGCATTTTTAGATGCATTAATTTCCAATCATTGATCATTAATGCGGCGTCCCCATCTCCCCCAATCCCGGTTTAGCTTTTTTTTCTTTTCTTTTTTTGTTGGATTCATCATCATCTTCTTCTTCTTCTTATTCTAGGGTTTTATTGTGGGTTTTTGTCGCATTTTGATCAGAATCGATGATCGTAATTAATGTATCATCCCCATCTCTCTAATGGCCATTTGGAGTTGGATCACACCATCAAAATCTCAACTTTTTTCTTCTTCTTCTTCCCCCTCGTTCTCTCTCTCTCTCTCACTTCTTATTCTTTTTACATGTTTCTTATTATAACATTAATTGTAGTTATTAATTAGAACAAAATGTTCATTGCTCATTGATAAAAAATGTAGCTTACCCATCTCTCCCCAATCAAAATCCTTCCTTTTTCCACTTTATTGTAGTAATACACCACTCACTCACTCACTCACTCACTCACTCTAAATGGGTGATATGAATTGGGAAAGAGAATATCCCTCCATGTTCATTCCATGAAATGCTACAAATGTTCATTTCAGTTTACATACAAAACCTTTTCTCTCCTCTTATCCTTCTTTTTTCTCTCACACATCTCACATATAAGCAAATAAATATATAAGCTTCAAAACACCATCAAAATCAAGTTATTTGCAATTAGCTTTCATCATATCATCATCACCAAGTTGTTCTTCTTCTTCTTGTTGTTGTTGTTTGTGTGTGTGTGTGTGTGTGTGTGTGTGTGTGTGAATTTAAGAGAAAAAAATACAAAAACAAAGGAAAAAAAGATCATGTTTTTATTGGTGTATATATGATGCATGGTTTCAGACAGGGCAAGTGTACTACATCAACTGGAAAGATGGTACCAGGACCACCCAAGACCCTCGCCATTTCCACCACCACCTCCTCCACTCCCCTTCCCCTTCACCCTCACCCTCCTCCTCCTCCCACTCCTACTCCTACTCCTACTCCTACTCCTACTCCGACGACGACGATGACGATAACAACGATGACGACAATGGCGGTGGTGGCGCTGCCTCGTCCGACGACGATTCCACCACCGTCTCCGGTGCCCACAGCCGCTACAGAGGAGGAGGAGGAGGAGGAGGAGGAGGCTCCTCAGCATCTTCATCTTCATCGTCATCGTCATCCTCATCGTCATCCTACGCCTCCGCCACCGCCGCTGCCGCTGCCGCTGCCGCCGCAGCGCCCGATGATTCGTCGTCATCGTCAGCGACCTCCTCTACCGCCACCGCGGCCTCGGTGCTCGTAGCGGCAGGGTGCAAGACGTGCTTCATGTACTTCATGGTGCCGAAGCGCGTCGGCGCATGCCCCAAATGCGGCGGCGGCCTCCTCCACCTCGGCCGCAACGGCTACTTCTAGCTAATACTGGAGTACTCTACTCTACTCTACTCTTATCTTATCTCCCCCAATCTCTACTCTTAATTATTAGCTCTTCTTGATCTTAATTAACCAACCAACCAACAACAACCAAATTTTTAGTGGGAAAAAAAAAAAGAATGATAGAGATGAGATTGATTGATTAGAGCTATAAAAGCGAGTATAAATTATTATTATCAATATTTATGAGGTGAGGTGCATGGTCTCTTTTAACTGCATGAATGAGTGAATGAATGAATGAATGAATGAATGAAGTGTGTGAGCTTATGCTTTTGGTGTTCTACTAATTAATGCTGTGTTTTTGTTGTTGGTTTCATGTATTCGTGTGGTTTGATTTAAAAATCCTTTCTTTTTTCTTCCTTTTTTTGAACAATAACCCATTCTCCAAATGCTTAATTTGTTTTGCTGAAAAAAAAAGAAAAAGAGAGAGGAATTAGTTACTGTTCATAAAACAAGTACAAATTATTAATGAATGAATGGAGTAATTAAGTGAGCTTCTTTTTGTGTTAATTTATTTTGCAAAATTATCCTGAAAAAGATTAATGAATGGAGTGAGATTATTATTATTGATCTTCTCTCTAATTACTGCTGCGTATTTTTTGGTGTCTTATTATTTATTATATTTTGTGATTTTTCTTTTTTTAGATAGAGATTTTGCTATAATACTGGTGTTATTATGCCATTTATTCTTTAATGAATCACTTATTCACATACACATAGTTCTCGATTTCCTATAGTGGTTTCTCTTAGTAGGTTAACAAGGTCTCTTTAGTCTTTATTTACTCTATGAAGCTTAATTTTTTTTTTAATTCTCGATGTTAATTTATTATGGTATCTTTTTTTAAAAATTATTCATACATTATTATTATATTATATTATTTTATGTATCATGTGCGTGTGTGTGTAATGTGTATGCAATATCTCTGAAACTCTGAGCGTGGGATTCTGATTCGTTTTTTCTCTCTCTCTCTCTCTTCTTTGTCTGTCGTCCGCCACGTCACGACCGTTTCCTCCTGCCAACCTGGCCGAAGGGAATATTAGCTTTTATCCCCCCAACCCCGGTATGCTTACCCCCCTTCTCTCTCTCTCTCCTACTGTCTTGCTCTCTCCGCTGGCGCAACTTCGTTGAGGAGCTCTTCAATAAGATCTTATTAAGATTGTTTGGTGAGCTCTATGATCTGTTACAAGTTTGATTTTTTAGCTCGATTTTAATATAAAAAGTTTTTATTCGAGCACAGCGTACAGTATTTGACGGCTGATCTAAGGAAATTAAGTCTAATAAGCAAGAATAAGATAATTCTCTCTACTTTGAGATAGTTTAATGTAGCTCATTAATTGTATACAAATAAATTCTATAACGTTTTACAAACTTACTTACTTATGTGGTTACATTTACTTAGTAAAAAGATATCAATCACGAGGTGATTGTTGTAATCCACAAGGCAATGAATAAAATCTAACCATTGAGGTTTAAATTTTGTAAAATATTGTAGAAGCTGTTTGTAAGAATACTATTTTTCATTTTGTTATTAGGGAGCGTTTGGTTTCCCAGAAAATACCCATAAAATAGTTTTCTGACTGAAAAGGGATTTTTCGTCTTGTTGGTTCATAAAAATATACTTTTTCTTTAGTCGTTTGTAGATTTCACGGCAAAATGCAGAAAATAATTTTGTGGCTAAAAAATATATTTTCCATCTATTTGTTTTCTTAAAAAAATAGTGTTTTCTTAAAAAAAAAATTTCCAGAATTTATGAAAAAATAGTATTTCTATTTCCAAATTATTAACTTTTTTTTTCTGAAGAATAATTTTTTTGCGATGTTTTAATCAAACACTGTCCTTAATATGCTTGGGTTTTGTGTTATATTGAGTGTGAGAGAGGTTTTACCATAACAAGGTGAAAAAAAAAAACCTAGAGCAGAAGCTAGAGCTAGCAATGCCCTAGAAAGTGTAAGAGGGTGGGGTTTTTTTTACTTTTTTTTTTTTCACACACACACACAGAGAGAGAGAGAGAGAGAGAGAGAGTTTTTTTTTTTTTGAGAGAAAGGTAGCACGCTACCCGCTTCGTTTTATTTTGTTTAGAAATAAACTTAGCTGAAAATGTGAATCAACTAGGATTCGAACTCGGGATCTCGGGTACCAACCACCAAGCCCTTTGCCACTTGCGTAGGACGGTCGGTGAGAGAGAGAGAGTTGATAAGCAATAATGATAGTAACATTATTATTATTATTATTATTATTATTATTATTATTATGTGAAAATATAATACAAGAGGAGGAGGAGCTAGCCAGATAGAGGTGTTGTTTTTTGTATTTATCTCAGTGGGAGAGTGGGTAAAAGGAAAAGGGAATAAAGTGGTGTGGTCTGAATAAGAGAGCTCACACAGCTTGAGACAAAGGAACCTTTCCTCGGTTTGGCAGAAAGGAATCTATGCAGAGGTGAGAGAAAAGTCTTTTCTTTTTTTTTTTTTTTACAAAAAAAAAAGTTAGAGAGAGAGAGAGAGAGAGTGAGATAAGAGTTTTAGACAGAGAAAGAGAGCCTCTGTTGTGTGGGTTCAGAATACAACAGCAAAAAAGAGCACATCACAGGGAGAAATGAGAGAGAGAGAGAGAGAGAGAGAGAGAGAGAGAATCTCAGAATAGTCCCTACACAAGGCAATGTTCCAAACCCTACTCTCTACCTTAGCCAAAGACAGGGCTTGTGATAGGAGAGGAATGGGGAGGCAGCAGATGCAGCTGCAGCAGCTGCAGCTGCAGCAGCATGCAGCTGCAGCTGTGAGCTGCAGTATGCAGCTGCAGCTGTAGCTGTGAGCTGCAGTAACTTTCCTTGCTTTTGATATAGAACATCTCACCAGCTTTAGGGCAACCCTTTTTTTTTTCTCTTTCTTTTCTCTTTTGGTTCTTTCTTTCTTCTACAAACACTACTACTACTACTGCTGCTGCTATTGCATGATCATGAGCTGCTTTTGCTCACAACATCCCCCAATCTAACCTCTTGCTGATCTGCCTTTTCTTCCTGCTTCTATGTATGCAATTGTGTATGCATATATATATATATATATGTAGGACCCTTTCTGAGGGGTAATTGTTTGGGAAAGAAAAATCACTGTTGGGTTGCTGTGGGCAAATCATGGCCTTATGATGCATCTCTCTCTCTCTCTCTCTCTCTCTCTCTCTCTAGCTGCAGTAGTAAACAAGAAAAAAGATTGGTTAAAGCTGTTTTGTTCTTATGAAAAGTATAGTGTTGTTTAATAAAGTATTATCTAAATAGTATTACTATTGAATATAAAAATATCGTATAGAAATTTATTCAAAAGCTTCTCTTCCCATCAGAATCAATAGCTCCAAATTATTGCTCTTGCTTTTAAAATCAAAATCTCACTTCGCGCAAAACCAGAAGCAGGGCCAAATATACTGGCCGTGTTCTAGAGTGTATAGCTGTTAGATGAACTTAGTTTTATTGATACTTTTGAATAGTGCTATTAGAAGAAACAATATATTGAATTCTTTCTTATTTTCTATAGTACAACTAAATTTTTTTTCAAACTCAAATCTTTTTTTTTTTGAGAAAAAGGTAGCATGCTACCCGCTTCGTTTATTTCTTTTTAAAAATAAACTTAGCTGAAAATGTGAATCAACAATGATTCAAACTCGGGACCGCGGATACCAACCGCCAAGCCCTTTACCACTTGCACTAGGGACGGTCGGCTTTCAAACTCAAATCTTATTTCTACTTTTTTGTCGCAACGAATACTCCATAAAGTAAGGTCGCAAATGCACCGGAAAACTTGCTTTACATTGTGATATTTTACGTAATACGAAACCCACTATAAAAATACAAGCAAATGTTCTGTTAATCTCTCAACATAACAACTAACTAGTCTAAAAGGAAGTTGTTATTGTGTAGTTGCGATCTCGATCACTAGCTCGTACATCTAGTAACTAAAAAGTAATTAAGAAGAATTTCTAGGCTTAAAGCACCATGAATATCAGCTATAAGAGAGAGGGTAGCGAATCACACTACTGAGTTGTTATAGCACAGCTACTCTTAAAAGTGGATGGCGACAAATGGAATGCTCAGATGTACTGAGAAGAACAGCTCAAGATAGGGCTGGGTTGGCCTTTGTGGCTCAATTGAGACAAATTGGCGCCCAATACTAGAACAATTATCCTCAAAAGTCCTCGTAAAGACCGTTAATATACTGATAATCACACACAAATTGATCGAGTCGTAGATTGTAAGCCCAAACCAGACCTGAACACAGAGTTGCAGCCTGGGTCTAGTGAAAAACAGATACCAGAAGGAGAAAAAAAAAAAAAAAAAAAAAAAACCCTCTGAGAAATCGAACACCTGAACTAAACCACATTCCAATCACCTGAACTAAACCACATTCCAATCACCCGAGGACCGATAATGATCCAAACCAGAGAACTGAAACAAAGTGATCATCCAAATCAAGTCCGACAAAAATGACACGCAGAGTTCCAACAGAATTTCTATCAGATGGTGAATGCCCTCCAATCTAACAACCAACACTTGCAATCCAACACTCAATCCCATTCAATCCGAAAAATCAGATTAAAAAAGTGTACAAATCAATAGCCAAAGGGGCTACAATCATGCAGTACATTATAAGCTCTTCAACATGACCAAAGGCAACAGTGAACAAGTATTAGAATCACAAACAGCACGCACATACAATGTCATTAACAATAGTAGCTCAGATCTACTTAATTTTGCAGGAATAAGCAGTTCTGCTTATAGTGTAAAAACCAATTAAAAAGAAATTGCTATCTTAACTTGAGATCAAAATGTCTCTCATGAAGTAAATGATAAAAACCAGTAGTAATGCTGGTTCCTGATAACCGTAAAGAAAGACTAAGCTAAACAGCAGCAGGAATAACGACGAGCAATAACTCTTTGAGAAGTATAACTTATTCTCTCACACCGAAATAGCCGGGGATAACGGCTCTTGAACTCCACTTCCGCCCTTGAGGACAATCACGTTTCCTTCGGAATCCACATCCACAATCGCAGAATCCCCTTCTTTGACTTCTCCTGCGAGCATTTTCTCCGCCAAACTATCTTCAAGGAGTCGCATTATAGCTCTTCTCAGGGGTCTTGCACCATAGCTAGGGTTGTAGCCTTCATCGACAACCCTATCTTTAAACCTCTCCGTCACTTGGAGGTCAATCTCCTTTGCCTTTAATCTCTCAAACACTTCCTTGAGCATTATGTCGGCGATCTCCTTCACCTCTAACTTAGTCAATTGACGGAACACGATCATCTCATCCAATCTGTTCAAAAATTCTGGGCGGAAGTATTGTTTCAACTCCTCAGTGACTAGACTCTTAATGCGATTATAACTGCTGTCTTTTTCATCGTAGTCGAGATCGAACCCGATTCTCCGCCCACCCTTTTCAATCACACTACTTCCAACATTCGATGTCATAATCAAAAGAGTGTTCTTGAAATCTACGGTTCGTCCTTTGCTGTCGGTCAATCTACCATCTTCTAATATTTGAAGCATCATGTTAAAAACATCTGGGTGGGCCTTCTCGATCTCATCAAAAAGAACGACTGTGTATGGGCGGCGGCGGACTGCTTCAGTCAACTGGCCCCCCTCAGTGTACCCGACATACCCAGGCGGTGAGCCGATCAGTTTGGATACGGTGTGCCGCTCCATGAACTCACTCATGTCAAGCCGGATCATGGCTTCTTCAGATCCAAAATAGTAGGCGGCTAATGTTTTTGCCAGTTCAGATTTTCCGACTCCGGTGGGACCCGAGAAGATAAAGCTGGCAATAGGGCGGTTAGGGTTTTTGAGCCCAACACGGGCACGGCGTATCGCACGACTAATGGCCTTGACCGCCTCGTCCTGGCCGATGATGCGCTTGTGAAGAGTCTCTTCCATTTTTAGCAAGCGGTCAGACTCATCAGTTGAGACCTTTTCAACAGGAATTCCAGTCCAAGAAGAGACGATGTGCTGGATGTCAGCTTCAGTGACGATTGGACCCGCTTCACCCATCTCGCTCTCAGCTTTGCTCTCCTCCTTGCCCTTGTCAATTAGGGCGGAGATTTGTGCCTTAAGCTCCATCTCACGATCACGCAGCTCGCCAGCCTGTCAGAACGTTGTGAAATATTATCTAGTATAGTTGGTACAGTGGCGGGAAATGCAACAACATGCTTCTATTATGTATTAAGGTGAATTTGCATAAGTGAGATTAACGAGAAATTTTATGTTCAATTAGAGATATAGCACAAAAAGATTCGTTTCAGAATATTATTTCCAATGACAACAGATACTAAGGCTGGTCGATTGATCAATCTTTTACTTCGTAATGTTGGTAAATTGGAACTAAATAAACATTTCCAGGTGCTCCGCTTAAAAAATAATAATAATAAAAATCCTCAGTGCGTAAAATAAATCTTGTAGCTAAGTAGAGGCCATTTGTTTCGTCTCCGCATGGATAAAATGAACTGGAATTAATTCTAACTCCCACATGACGGCAAAAGTAAAAGATCGTCTATGTCATGCTGATTTAGCAACAAACAGGAAAAAAGATAGCAATAAAGTTTGTTTACTTCTTGATGAAAGATGTTAATGAAAGCAATCACATCGTACAACAGCAGAAAAAAGAAAATATCTTATGCAATTATGTTCAAGGATGCTATAATTTTGGACCAACTTTTAGCATAAAAGTAAATGGCAGTAGGTTCAGCCATATAGTAGGTATATTATGATATTTTAAGCATACTAGATATAATGGTTAAAAAATGCTACAGTGTGTTTCTGCATTACGGTGAATTTACAGCAGTGACCGTAACAAGATAAGGATGCTCACTTACAGTATATCACAAAAGAGAAGATGTTGATTGGGCTATATCTACACTTCAACAAGACATGATGAGCGAAGAAGTAAATAAGGTTCAATGAAAAAGTGCCATCTTAACTGCTTAATTAATCTGCCGAATAGATGATAAGTGTTTTTTTTTTTTAACAGAGAGCTCAGTACCTTCTCAAAATCTTGGCTACGGACTGCCTCATTCTTCTCTTTGGTGATCTGCCTCAGTTCCTTGTCGAGTTCTCTAGCCTCCTCAGGAAGCTATCAAAGAACAGTCTTGCTTAAGAATCATACTAATATAATGCAGGGGGAAATATGCATATATAAAATGAGGGAGAATCAAGAATACCTGAGCATGTCGAAGTCTGACACGGGAGCCAGCTTCATCTATCAAGTCGATTGCTTTATCTGGGAGGAAGCGGTCGCTGAAGGCAATACAAGACAAATAAGACGAATGAGACAAATGATTTAATTGCAAGAGATACATGTAAAGGAAAAGGAATTGATAGATACACTTCAACAACGTTGACAACAATATTCGAAAAGTTTGATTGCACTTAAGAGGGACCGACCTAATATACTGATGAGACAATTGCGCGGCTGCAATTAGAGCCTCATCAGTATAACGAAGCTTGTGGTGTATCTCATATCTTTCACGAAGACCCTTCAGAATTTGTATCGTTTCATCGACATTCGGCTCTGGCACTTTCACAGGTTGAAAACGTCTCTCCAGAGCTGGATCTTTCTCAATGTGCTTTCTATATTCGTCCAGCGTTGTGGCACCGATACACTACACCACACAACATTTGAATACAAAAAAAGTTAGGTATTCATATTGCTAGCCATTATCAAGTTAAATAACAAAAATATGAAAGAAAAACTAAATGCAGGAAATCAGATATGATATCACGACTTTCACATTGTCCTCACGAAATTTTAAACCTAGATTAAACTCTATGGACCTATTGAGCAAAGCGAAAAAGGTAATATTCTGCAATGTAGCCCAAAAAATTAGAAGAGGTTCTACAAGAATGAGAAAAGAGGACATCTAGGTACGGAAAAAGCAGGAAAAACACTCTGAGATACTCTACAGATAAACTCAACTATGACCAAAAAGCTATTAGAATACACGAAAAGAAAAGATTTGATACCTGCAACTCGCCTCTAGCGAGCGCTGGCTTTAAGATATTAGCAGCATCTATCGCACCCTCCGCTGCCCCTGCCCCGATTAATGTGTGGACTTCATCGATGAAGAGGATTATTTCGTCACTCTGCTTGATTTCCTCCATAAGTTTCTTTAATCTTTCCTCAAACTCTCCACGGTATTTTGTGCCAGCAACAAGGAGTCCCATATCAAGAGTAATAACCTAATAGAGCAATAGTTAACAACTATCAGCATAAAAAACATACTCACACAACAGGTAAGGACCATAATTGAAAAAGAAATAAGCCACCACAAGATAGCCATTTGACTAATAGCTTTGGAAAAGATAGTAGTTATTAAATATAAAGACAGAATAAGACACCTCCAAAATTGAAGAATGAATACACCACCACTAAATACCCCTTTAGGCTCACTTTGAAAAAGCTTATCTTATCCCGAGAAGCAGCTGCAAGCAAGCTGCCTGAAGAATTTGCTATCACCAGGAGCTCAAACTGAGCTTCTTAGCCACAAATTTCGGAGCTCATTTGAAGCTTCTGCAATTTCTGCAGCAAGCATCTGTTGGGTATTTTCAATTCTCCTTCTAATAAATTCAAAAAAAAAAAAACACTACCTCAAACAGCACTACTCAGGCAGCAGCCCCCAAAAAAAGCTCCAAAAGTACTATAAACATTCACAGAAAACATCAAAGAACAGTATGACAAACCTTCTTTCCTTCAATTGTTTCTGGAACATCCCCGTTTGCTATTCTTTGTGCAAGTCCTTCGGCAATAGCTGTCTTTCCAACACCAGGTTCACCAATAAGGCAAGGGTTATTCTTTGTTCGTCTTCCCAAAATTTGAGTAACACGCTCTATCTGATCCTGCCTACCAACAACAGGATCCAACTTACCCTGCAAAACAAAAAAAGAAAATAAGAGTTCACATAATTCACAATGTGCTTGTTTGGCTTAAATTCCGGAACAGCTTCTCCAGTCTAGACAGCAGAAGCCAAAAAACCATTAGTTTGCAAAGAAACAGTCTAGAGCTTTTGTTGTGGCAAAAGCTATAATGATCCTTTGGGTCTGAAAAAGCAGATGCAACAATTTGTTGGAGCTTCTGCTCCTGCTGCAACAAGAAGCAGTGGAGATTTTATTGAAAAAAGCTATTGCGGCTTCTTTGACAGCTCAACTCGAAAAGAATTTTTGCATAAGCTCCAGTCAGAATAAACAGGCCGTAACATGCATCATATCATAGATATCTGAAAGGAAGAAGATACCTCCTCAGCCAACTTAGTCAAATTAGTTCCATATTCTTCAAGTGTCGGCATTTTCTGACCGCTGCTTCCTCCGCCGACACCAGCACCCACAGCTTCTGTGCTTTCACCAACCATTCGTATGACCTAATAGAACAGGAAAATCCAATTGTTATTTGGGTCTGTAGGGATAATCAATCCAATTATTATTTGCGTCTGTAGACATAAAATTAACAGCTAGTAGTAAAGATTGCCTGTGTTCTGATGTTGCTAGGATCTGCACCAAGACTCTCGAGCACGCGAGCGGCAACACCCTCTCCCTCTCGGAGCAGTCCAAGAAGCAAGTGCTCAGATCCAATGTAGTTATGGCCTGAAAATGGAACAAACTTTTATTTAGAAAATAAATAACTGTAAAAAAATAATAATAATACATACAAAAATATGCTGGTGTGCCAAAAATTATAGGACCTCTACTCATCATATCACCAGATATATGTATGTGTATATACGATGTATATTCCTAGTACCATAAAACTTGAAAGTTCAGTCAGTGTAAGTGCTTGCTTAGCTCGATTTCTTTTATAGAATAATTTCTCTACTTGAGAAACAGAAGGCATGAGTTGGTCCAAAGAGAAATTCAGATCTCCTGGCTGAAAAGCAATGCTGAAATAAGCTTCTCTCAACTCTAAAACCAAATGACCCAAGTTTGAATCCTTTACATTTAGTTTTTGCATGCTATTAGAGCCCCTATATAATAGAATGACCAAATTAAGGTACCTAATTGGCGGGCTTCCTCCAATGACAGTTCCAAAACGCGCTTTGCCCGTGGCGTGAATGGTATCTCCACAGCAACAAACCCGCTACCTCGTCCAATGATCTTCTCTACTTCAACACGGGCATCTTTGAGATTGATGCCCATGGATTTCAGAACTTTCGCTGCAATGCCAGTCCCTTCACCAATAAGACCCAACAGTAATTGTTCTGTTCCAACAAAATTGTGCCCTAGCCGCCTTGCTTCTTCTTGTGCAAGCATAATAACTTTGATAGCCTTCTCGGTGAAGCGCTCAAACATAGCTCTAGCCACTCCTCGCTTAGGCCTTCCTCCCTTTGGGGCAGCGACAAGCGCTGATACTAGAGAGTTGAAATTTTGCCCTCTTCTGGCAGCAAAATCCAAATTATTTGCTACCCGCAAACCGGAAAATCCGCGGAAAGTGATGGGACTGAGTTGTGCATTGCATATCATTTTGACCGTCCTGCGAGACTTCGCAGATCTGCGAATCTGATTCTGGCTTTTACTTAGAGCAGGAAGAAGTGCAGACTGCACCAACGTCCCCGCCATGATTTCTGGCAGAAAGAAACAGCTTATGTGAGATTTATAAAACAAAATTAATCCATAGCGAGTTCAAAGAGAACATACAAAAGAGGACTTTCCAAGGCAAACAGCTAGAAACAAGAGTGAAATCAAACAAGAGGTACTCTAGTACATATTTATCAAACAGCTAGAAGTGCGCACAAATATAAACTTTATAGGTGAAATCAAGAGTGAGAAACAGCAAATTGTACAGCAGGAGGATATTCAAGAGCTAAGCGCATCAAGGAAACATTTTAATATAATTTGCAAACACAACAGTGAAGGACATATTATAACTGCCAGATATGAATATTCAAACACCAAACAAAGAGGAAAGTAGGTGACAACAACCAGAATAAATGGGGTTATAAATAGGCAGCTGAAAAATTAAGCCGGACAACAGAAATTCATACCACAAAGGGACTTCAAAACAACTTACGTCTCTCTAATACCATCTTAATCTGTCACGCCCCGGGCTGGTTTAATAAAAAAATTTACGTCTTATGATAGTCAGAGTAGCGGAAAACGGGTCAATTTTTTTAAAAAAAGCCTAGCCCGCGTGACGCACAGACCCGCCACAAATACAGGCCCCTCTGTCTACACGGACAGAGTCTCCCCTGTATTTGCACGGCGTACCAACTATACACAACAAGATCACAATCACACTTTCATTCACCAACCACACAAGCAACCACACAAGGATTCTCATACAGCTAGCCATCCTTAATCAACTTGCATGCCTCTAAGTACTCCTTAGGCGAAGGATAATGCAATGCACAGTACAACAGACATCCTATTAAAAGTGCTTTCCATCCGGAAGCTTTGTTTTCAAAATGATCTTTGGTTTATGAAGTTAAGAAAGCTAACTACAATATTAGCAAAAATTACCATACTTTGAACCATAAACATCAGTGGTAACTGATAATTCTCTAAAACAGTGCATGGATGAGGAATAAAATCGAGATAGTGGTAATAACTCCACTATCCCCTCAAACACCTTGGCGGATGCATTATCCCTATTTGGAATTCAGAAGGAAAGATATCCCTAACGCATGTTTATCCCCGGGAATCGCAAGTCCATGGCATGGGAGTATAATATTATTGTGCTATCCCTATAAAACACATAAAAAGAAGAAACTTGAATCTTCTTTAAGGATATTTTTCACTACTCCAGGTATAGAAATCCCCAAACCAAACACTGCCTCACACAAACAGCAACACAATAACACTTCAAGATTCAATTTTTAGGTACAACTACACACAAATACCCACACCGTTAAGCTCGATTCAATCCCTAAAGTAAATAGAAATGGCTAATAGCAAACCCTAGAAAACCCTACCATCGAATGGAAAAGGACAGGGACGACAACAACAACAACAGCGACAACAACAAACCCGAACAAACCACATAATCGATGATGAATCGAACCAATACTCAATCCCTGTTCGTGCTAAAACCTACCACACGAAGGGGGGAAAGGGAACAGCAAAGCAAGCTTTGGGCGAAGCCGATTACCTCGAAGATGATGAAACCCTAGAAGACGGGGGAGAGCACTCTCTTCTTCTTCGTCGTCGTCGTCGTCGTCTTCTTCGTCTCCCTCGAGAGGAAATGAGAGGCGCAAATGGGGTTGCGTGAGAGAGAGAGAGAGAGAGAGCGCTTGTACTGTAGATTGGAGAAGGGGACTTAGAAATATATAAGAAGATGATGATGATAAGCTCGCGAGAGAGTTCCTTTTTTTTTTTTTTTTGTATATATATATATATATTATATTATATATTTTTAGCTTTAACTTGTTATAGAAGAAAAAGGTAAATTGCACGTTTCGTGTTCAAATTATTAATCCCCAAACCTCATTTTGTGTTTAATTGCTTGCTTAAATTTTTAGAATTATTACAATCAAATTCTATAGCCTAATTTAGTTTATTAAATATTAATATATCGATAATATATAAGTACATAACAGTATTGTGATTTATGACGTGTCAATAATTAACATGTTACATTACTTTCATATCAGCGATGCGTTAATATTTAATTAACTTAATTAGACTATGTGACTTTACTATTAATAGCACCAAGTCATTAGTGCTATTAGTTTTCGGCCATTGGATTAAGAAATATACGGTTATGATGATGTGGGCCATCTAAAGTTGAGTGGGTGGTTGGTTGAATAGTATGATCTAACGGATGGAAATGATCAAAGGGGTAGATCTAACGGTAGAAAATTTGGTAGCACCAAGTGCTTGGTGTTATTGATAGCATAGTAGCCAGACTCCCGGTCTTATATTTTGAGGGCCAAAGGTGCGACTTACCCAAAAAAAATGAGAAGATTATGTGCAGAAAATATCCTAATATACATGTAGTATTTAAAAACTTTGCGTGTGCATTTCGGAGGAAAAATAATGGAACGATTAAAATTATACCGCACGACATCATACTGCATAAGTAAGATTTTAAGACTCTCAAAATTGAAAATTATAATTTTTTTTTGGCTGACATGATTATGTATCAAGTCCAATAATTTTTTTTTCCCATCTACCTAATTTTAGAATTTTAAAAATTAGAAATGGTTAAAAATATAGGTCTAGATGAATTGCTGTAGCAAAGTGTAGAAACTTCCATGTAAAGCTTTTTCACTTTATTATAAAAATATATATATAAGTGTGCATTTTAGAATGGATGCATAGATAAATTTGTTTAAAAAATAATAATGGCCTTTTTGCATAAAAAATCCACTAGTTTTGGGCTTTTGCAAAATTGGACCGCATTTTTCGTTTTTGCAGATTTGATCCGAATTTTCAGCAAACTGACCAAAATACCCTTGTTACTTTTTCTCTTTCTCTCTCCTCTTTTTTTTCTCTCTCCTTTTTTTTTCTCTCTCCTCTTTTTTTTATCGCTCTTTTTTTTTCTCTCCGAAGAAGGAGGCGGAGGCGGAGGCGGAAATGGCGGGGAGGAGGAAGCACGACGACGAGGAGGAAGCCTCAAAAGAGGAGGACGACGACCGGCGCGAGCGCGGGCGCAGGGGCACGGGCCTGCGCGGGCGCGAGCAGGGGCGGGCCTGCGCGGGCGTGAGCAGGGGCGGGCCTGCGCGGGCAGGGGCCCCTTTGCGCCCCTTCGCGCGGGGCGGGCGCAGGCCCGCCCCCTGCGCCCTTCGCCCTACGCGCGGGGCGCAGGGGGCGGGCCCTGCCCCTGCGCCCTTCGCGCGGGGCGGGCGCAGGCCCGCCCCCGCCCCGCCCCCCCCCCCCCCCCCGCCCCCCCCCCGCCCCCCCCCCCCCCCGCCCCCTGCCCCCTGCGCCCCCACCACCACCGCCCCGCCCCACCCCCACCACCGCCCCGCCCCACCCACCACCGCCCCCCCCGCGCCCCCTGCCCCCTGCGCCCCCTGCACCACCGCCGACGCCTCCCTCTACCTCTTCGACCCCCGCGACTACGGCGGCGCATGGACGCCGCCACGGCTCCGGGCGCGGCGGCGGGGACGTCGTCGTCGTCATCATCCGCATCGGAGAAAGAGTGCAATAAGTTGCACCATTTTGACCTTCGTTGCACTATTGCACTATTGCACTATTACACTATTGTACCATTTTGACCTTCGTTGCACTATTGCACTATTGCACTATTGCACCATTTTGACCTTCGTTGCACTATTGCAATAGTGCAACGAAGGTCAAAATGGTGCAATAGTGCAATAGTGCAATAGTGCAACGAAGTTCAAAATGGTGTAACTTATTGCACTCTTTCTCCGATGCGGATGATGACGACGACGACGTCCCCGCCGCCGCGCCCGGAGCCGTGGCGGCGTCCATGCGCCGCCGTAGTCGCGGGGGTCGAAGAGGTAGAGGGAGGCGTCGGCGGTGGTGCAGGGGGCGCAGGGGGCAGGGGGCGCGGGGGGGGGGTGGGGCGGGGCGGTGGTGGGTGGGGCGGGGCGGGGCGGTGGTGGTGGGTGGGCGCAGGGGGCAGGGGGCGCGGGGGGGGGGGTGGGGTGGGGCGGGGCGGGGGGGGGCCTGCGCGCCCGCCCCGCGCGAAGGGGCGCAAAGGGGCCCCTGCCCGCGCAGGCCCGCCCCTGCTCACGCCCGCGCAGGCCCGCCCCTGCTCGCGCCCGCGCAGGCCCGTGCCCCTGCGCCCGCGCTCGCGCCGGTCGTCGTCCTCCTCTTTTGAGGCTTCCTCCTCGTCGTCGTGCTCCTCCTCCCCGCCATTTCCGCCTCCGCCTCCGCCTCCGCCGCCTTCTTCGGAGAAGAAAAAAAAAGAGCGATAAAAAAAAGAGGAGAGAGAAAAAAAGAGTTTTCTCATAAAAAAAAGAGGAGAGAGAAAGAGAAAAAGTAACAAGGGTATTTTGATCAGTTTGCTAAAAATCCGGATCAAAAACGAAAAATGCGATCCAATTTTGCAAAAGCCCAAAACCAATGGATTTTTTATGCAAAAAGGCCAATAATAATTAACATTTTGAAGGGGCATTCCGAGAATTGAACTCGGGACCTCTCGCACCCTAAGCGAGAATCATACCACTAGACCAAATGCCCATTTTGTTTTCCATTTTTTGAACAAGCAATTCAATTTATTAACAATTGGAGCTTCTGTTCCTGTTAATACATCACAGTTATACTGACAAAAGAAATTATACTAACAGTACTGTACTATGCTAGGAAGCAAAATAATGCACTCTTGAGTCTTAGAAAATAGAAACTCAAAATTAACTTTTCTGCTTTTAATTGTAGTGTGGAACTCTTTAGAACTCAGAATTATTTTTATGGGTTAATTTCATACAGCTCCATATAAATATATCGAATAGCAAACATATTTCTATAAAGTTCAACTTTTTATATTTATCCCTGCAAAAGTCCGGTGATATTTATATTTGCCTCTCTGATTTGTTACCGTTAGAGTACTGTTTATTTTTTAACAAAGAATAAGTGAAATGACATTTTTGTCATCACAAATATGTCCCTCCAAAAATCCCAACTATTAAATTTATGCAAAAATGTCCTTTCTAAAAATTTCAACGATCATCTTTTTTCTTTCTACCATCACAAATAATATGAGAGGGGTAAAAAGGTCAATTTACCTCGTTCACTAACCATGTTTAACTATTTTATCCATGAATAACTATATTTTTCTAACGGATCCTAACGGCATGGGTATATTTAACGTTAGGACTTTTGCAGGAATAAATATGAAAAGTTAAACTCTGTAGGAATATATCTGCTATTCGATATATTTACAAGGAGTTGTATTCAATTAAAAAATCTTTTCCGCCGCAATCATTTCATGCAGGAATAACAAAATCCAATCTAAAAGAACACAATCGTTTTAGTATATTATTTTAATATGAAACTACCATAATAATATTCATAATTAGACACTTTATGATTGATTTTACATTTTACATGGCTGAATATAATTGGCCAGAGTTTATGTCATTAGGAGCATAACTATTGTCCTTAACCACAACAAGGTTTTCAATGTTTCAATGTACAACATCAAGGTTCGATGGATTTGGGCCCAATAGGCCCAAAGTGGCAAGGTCCGGCCCAAAATGGACTCCGATCTCTTTCGCACTATGTCTTGGGCCTGATTCAAATTGGGCTTTACTCTTTTGGTCCATATAATTTCAGGATACTAATTCAGTTCTATTTTAGTTTTCGTTAAGCATATGCTGATTAGCTTAAGCTTTTAAAAATAATCAATTTGCTTAATATGATATCAGAGTATGAGGTTCTGACCATGTGATCTTTCTTTATATTTTCTCTTTTTTTGGTCTTTGTGAATTAAGAGTTTGCGCCTATTCTCAGATCCTTACATCTCCCACTAAACTGTTAGAACTCGAAGTCAGGACCTTATCCTTTCCTTCCTCATTATTGGAACTTCAACGATTTTGGCTTCCTCATAAAAATCGCTGGTAAAGTTCCAAAAATTCAAGAAGACGTATTTAATACTAGATAAAGATTGAAAAACCAATATGGTACTAGGTGGAGGAAAAGAAACTTATGAAAAATAAATAAATAAAGAAAAGGGACCACAAAACATCTTCTATTTACTCAAAAAGGGGATTTTATCCTTTCACCTAAAGTAAATGTATATACCTAACCACATCACATACTAATTAAGTTGGCCCACTTTAGGTTCACACATGCCACCACCACCAACACCACCACCACCAAAAACTTATTAATATTGTCTATAATAATAATAATAATAGGTTGAGGCCAAAATATCTTGAGGACCAGCTTGAGGATCACATATCTGAATAGTGTGATTGCTTTAGTAAATGGGAAATGTTGCATCACTTTGCATCTTATTGGATTTAGATAAACACAAGATGTGGATTGCTATGGAGAAAGAGTAGCTTCTGATGTGACAAACAAAAGAGAGAATTGAGAGAGAGAGAGAGAGAAATTCATGTATCAAATTATTAGAGTGATAATAGTGCATTATTCTTTTCGAAAAAGATATAAAATTTAGGGATAACTTCAAATACTACCCCTGTGGTTTCGTGCTTTCTCATTTTAGTGCCCTGTGGTTTAAAACGTATCACTTTAGTACCCTGTGGTTTGGTTATTCTCTTTTTTTGTTATCTTTTCGTTAATTTTTTTATTAAATTATACAGAAAAACTTCAAATATCCCACCTATGGTTTATCGAATATTCACTTTACTATCATGTAGTTTTAACTTTCTCATTAATTTAACGAAAAAATTAACGAAAAGATAACAAAAAAAGAATAACCAAACCACAGAGTACTAAAGTGATACGTTTTAAACCACGGGGCACTAAAGTGAGAAAACACGAAACCACAGGGGTGGTATTTGAAGTTATCCCTAAAATTTATCTGAATTATGGATCATTTTGAGTTGACTATCCGACCTTTCAAAAAATTTATTTTACTATCCAATTTTTCTATTTGTTTGTTTTGAGTTGGTCAACGATAATTTTTTTTTTTAGTTATCAGAATTGCGTGAAGTATACTAACTAAACTTGTAAAGATAAACGACGAATTCATATCTTGAAGTGAAAATATCGTTGACTGATCCGAATCAAACAAATTGAAGGGTTAGATAATAAAATCAAAATTTTAAAAGGTCGGATTGCAGATTCAAATTGATCTATAGTTTAGATTAGTTTCGTAATTTTTTACCTTTTTTTTCTATAATTTAATTTTTACCACTCTCCTCACATAGGGGGGCTCAAGATCTACAAAAGCCCTTGATTAGTTGTTTGCTTATTGTGCTTTTATTATGTCACGTGATGCACGTGCCTTCTATAGGTGTATTCCCCTAGAATACATAGGCCTATTAAAAAAAAGCAACAAAGGACAAGGCCCAAATGTGACACATTAATTTGTTTAATTACATTTATTGTATCTATCATTTTATCTTTGCCTAGAACATTTAACATTTTAGAGTTACCACCCTAAGTTGTAGACCCCAATTCAAAACGAGAGGTCCTGTTGAATTGTTTCTTTTCTTTTTTTTTCTTTTTTTGCTTTGTATTAACATTTAGTTCGTGATTTGGTAATAGTTGTATTATAATAGCGTCTCTCTGATTGTCAAATCGTTCGCTATAGATTTCGATCTTCACCAGATGAAAAACATGAGAACGGATTCGTTGAGAATGATTCTGATATCTAGTTAACAATTTATTGACGGGCTAATCATGTGTTACTAGTGTAGAAATCCGTGCGATGCAGCGGGTAGATAAAAGAAACAAAATTTTAAACGAACCGTGATGTCGCTCGCCTCGGCCCAGTTGTGAGCGCGCGCGAGGAGGCGGCCGAGGCGGCAGCGGTTCACGGCGAGCGGGGGCCCCGGCGCGGACCAGTCCTTGTAGCTTATTGTTCAAACGTAACCTCGAGTGCTTACATGGGCTGCAGCTCGACTTCGTGGGACGATATTTCTCGAAGGAGACAATGTTATTCGCATCCTCTTCTTCTTTTTCTTTTTCGTCCTCATCATCTTCATTAACATAATGAGAGAGAGAGCGATGAGTGTGGGGTGGGAGATTAGATGATAAAGTTCTTTTTTTTATAGAAAATAAGAGGTGATGCAAAAAAGAGGGGGTAGAGAGATTAATGGAGGAGGGAAGTGGATTGGAGTTATAAAGCTCACTCATTGATAGAATATGATGCATGTAATTAATGGAGGAGGTGAGTGGATTGAAGTTACAAAGCCCACTCATTAATATATATATATATATATTATATTAATCAACCTCCTCTCTACAACATATAATTTATTAATTAGCCTCTCCTTTACTTAACGTGTGTTGTATGAACTAATACTTATTAAGCATTTCTAGCATTTCTAGCGTTTCTAGCATTAAGGAATGAAAATGGGATAAAGGAGGAATTATATTATTAATCAACCTCCTCTCCACAACGTATAATTTATTAATTAACATCTCATCTACTTAACGTATGTTGCATGAACTAATACTTATTAAGCATTTCTAGCATTAAAATCTAGTGTTTCTAGCATTAGAGAATGGGAAAGGAGTGAGGGAGGAATTATATTATTAATCAACCTCCTCTCTACAACGTATAATTTATTATTTAACTTCTCCTCATACTTATTAAGCGTTTCTAGCATTAATTTCTAGCGTTTCTATATAGTATTAGGGAATGAGAAAGTGGGTGAAGGAGAAATTGCTCAATCCGGTTCGGTGAAGGACTTGAGTCGGTTCGGATTGGTATCCACACTCAATAACCCGGTTCAAGCAAACTGAGGGAACGCCGCCACGTGGTAAGTTGGAGCAAACTAAGAGAATGCCGCCACGTGACAATTTGGTGAGAAATAATGATAAGTAATAGATAAATTACTTTTAAAGATAAATTCTGCCTCGAATTCATGAGCATCTTCAAGAAAACTAAAAAAAAGAGAAATTATTCTTTGTTAAAGCAACCAAATTTGATTATTGTACTTGTACAAAAGCAATCAATTATTAGAAAAGTAAGCAATATTTTGTTTTTTTAGACTAATAATGGAAATGATATTCATTAGCATATTTTTTTGGCTTTTTTTTTCATTTGATGTCTAATTGAGGTAGCTTTTTATATTTTATTTTTGATGATTGATATTGTATAATTAATCGACTATAAAAGCTATCATATTCTTATTCTTGTTGTGATCGATATTAGCAAACACGAACGTTATTATTGCTCAAGGTTTGTCTTTGTTAAATATGATAATATTGCTTCAATAATGTCTATAATTTTTTCATTTAAATATTTCTGACTATTTGTGCTTCAAAAAAATATACTTGCACATATTGATGAAAAAAAATATACCTGCAAAAATTAAAATAAAAAAAAATTCATCGAGATATTATTCATAACTAAAGCCCATTTTGAAATCAGCCTCTTAATGTTTTTTAAACTTGACATTGTTTTGATTTTTAGGATTTTGATTTTGTCAAATTTAAAAAACTCCTTTATAGAAAATGAAATCCCAAATTTCATTAGAAATTAACCGCTAATAGCTAATGTATTAATTAAAGTTAATATTTTAATATTAACTAATTAGAAGACCCAAATTACAAAAATAGAAGTTAAGAGGGTATGAATTAAAAAGATAAAGTAAAATTGAGAAGTTTATTTCAAAATGGTCTTTTTTTTAAAAAAAAAACAAGCATTGTTAAGCAACAAATAAGACACCACCTTACATTCTTGAACATCACCATCAATTTCACCTAAAATAAAAAAATCCTCAATTTTTTTAAAAAATAGGGCAAAATTGATTTTATAATAAAAGCAGGGTGACATTGACTCAATCATAAATGTTTTATTAAATAAAAATATTTTAAAATTATTTAGTTACTTATTTTTTTAGGATAACTTCAAATATCACCCTTGTGGTTTCGTGCTTTCTCACTTTAATACCCTGTTGTTTAAAACGTATCACTTTAGTACCATGTGGTTTGGTTATTCTCTTTTTGTTATCTTTTCGTTAAATTAATGAGAAAGTTAAAACTACAGGATAGTAAAGTGAATATTCGATAAACCATAGGTGAGATATTTAAAATTTTTTCTGTATAATTTAATAAAATAATTAATAAAAAGATAACAAAAAAAGAGAATAACCAAACCACAGGATACTAAAGCGATACGTTTTAAACCACATGACACTAAAATGAGAAAGCACGAAACCACAGAGGTGATATTTGAAGTTATTCCTATTTTCTTCTTCTAAAAAAGTGGGCCAACCATTAAATATTATAATACCACCTCGGAGAGTGAGTTGGATAAGGGAATAAAAAGAGTAACATCATCTACATGCTTAATTTCTTATTTTTAAATATTTTTCAGTAACACAAGATGCACAAATAATGAAAAGCTACAGTAGATTACTGGGTAAATTGCACTGTTACCTCGTGAACTTTTGACGGAGTTTCACTTTACCCTCGAAAATTCTAAAATAGACATCTAACACCCTAAACTCTAATATTTCATTCATGTTATCCCTTCCGTCAGTTTTCCGTCAACCTCCGTTAACCGAAAACTGACGAAAGGGGTAACATGATTGAAATATTAGAGTTTAGGATATTAAATATCCATTTTATGAGTTTGGGGGGTAAAGTGAAACTCTATCAAAAGTTTCAAGAAAAATATTATAATAATAATAAAAAAAAGCACAAATGGATTAGATCGCTTACGCAAGGTGTGCGGCCGATATATGAAGAAAATATCATCTCTTAATTTAACATCACTAATTTTATTTTAAAAAATTTTAATTTATTATAAAATAATATTATTTTTTATATTCAAAATTTCTAATTGGTTAAAAAGAAGTATAAAATTTTGATTTTAGGCTGTAATTAAATTACGTTGCATAATTTCATAGGGAGTAAGCGTATTCTCTAGAACAATGTTTCTAGAGATAAAGGCGAGAAATAAGTACTACAGAGAATTAACTGAGAATTAAAATCTATATATCCGTGTGAGGATACTTATTGTAAATCAACCACATTAACGAGTACACCGGGAGAGTAGAGTGTTCGAGCATCATAGTTAGCTAGCTGGTATCTCTCGTTTCTTATCTTTAAACCACTCTAATTCATTTTTTTTATTTTTGCTTTTATACGATAAAATGTAGGGTAAGTTGTGGTATGATTTATTTTAGGATTAAAAAATATAAATTCAAAATTTCGCATGATCACTAACTTGAGTGTCAGCAGTCAATCCATATAACCTATTCTAATGAAATAATGTATCTTATGGCTAAATTGCACTGTTACCTCCTGAACTTTTAATAGAGTTTCACTTTACCCCCAAACTTCTAAAATAGACATCTAATATCCTAAACTCTCATATTTCATTCATGTTACCCCTTCCGCCAGTTTTCGGTTAACGAAATTGACGAAAAACTGACGGAAGGGGTAACATTAATGAAATATTAGAGTTTAGGGTGTTAGATGTCTAATTTAGAAGTTTAGAAGGTAAAGTGAAACTCCGCCAAAAGTTCAGGGGGCAACAGTGCAATTTACCCGTAGATTACTAGTACTCTTCTAGTTGGAATTATAATTGGAATAAAAAAAAGAAGGTACCATATGTGGTTAGAAAAAGTCTTCTGGTTAGTACGCAATGATATTGATCGAAAACGAGACGGATGCGGGACGAAGTGGTCACTTCTCGTACCCAACCTGACCGAAAAACCAGAACCAAGTATTTGAAATCCGTTTGCGGATGTGATGATAGTATTTTGATGTCAATATTATAATTAATGAATAGACAGTAGACACAGTAAAATAATCTAACCCACTTAATAGCGTGCTGGTGGATAATTTGAGAGACCAGAAATAATGTCATCTTTAGTAAGATACTACCAGACCCTATGAGAGCAGTTTACTTAATCAAGCAGCTCACGACCCTGTGGGGGCAAATTCGCCCAGCCAAACAGCATTAGTGGTGTTTTTTTTTTTTTCATTACCGCCATTGACGAGGTCTTTTATTGCCTCACCTCTATAGCCTAATTCATCGTATCAAATGAATGAAGCGGGTAGCTCGCTACATTTTCCTCAAAAAAAAATAATATTAGAATTAATAAATTTTGTGGTGAGCAGAAAGTTAATTAAAATAGCTAATAAATTTTGGAGAACAATTGTGCAATGAACTTCTTCATTTGTTCATTGAAGAATGTAGTTTTTGAATGTTATTTCAGAAGGGGAGGAAAAGAGAGGGAGGTTATGTCTATAATTTTTATTAATTCGCCTGTATATCTCGATTCCAAATCCTATAATATACACACTCTATAATATATACATACTCTATAATTTTGATTAAAATTGTTGATTTTGAGTCATTTCGATCACTAGGTAAATGATACCGAAAAATCACAAAATTTATTTTCTGAATACTTTCAATACTTTAAATCAAGTCTAACGAAGCCAAGCGCTTGGTGCTATCGATAGTATCCCAGCCGGATTCTATATAGAATTTGGCTAGAATACTATTAATAGCACTAAGTTATTGGTGCTATTAGGTTTTCGGCCCTTAGATGAAAGAATGTGCGGTTATGATGAGAGTGGTCTCCTGTTAAGTTGATAATGGTCCCCTAGAGTTGAGCGGGTGGTTGGTTGAATAGTATGATCTAACGGTTAGAAATGATGAAAGAGATAAATCTAATAGCGAAAAATTCAGTAGCACCAAGCGCTTGGTGCTATCGATAGTATCCCAGCTGGATTATATATATATATATATATATATAGAGTTTAGCTGGAATGCTATCGGAAGCAAACGGGCTCCGTTGCCACCCATTTGTTTTCGATGATGGAGCCTCCAAATCGACGATCGGCACCGTTGAACATGATCTATATCACTTGAAGTATCTAGAAACCAAAATTTTAAATCTTTTCGACATCATTGGCCTAATAATCAAAGAGTTTCAAAATTTATAATTTTAATGGTCGATATAAGACGTTTTCTCGTTTAACGGTGTAAAAATATCCAAATCAATTGAAGTTTGGTTAGAAAATTCTCTATTTAGAACAAGATCTATACTCTTGATTTTGATTACAAAAGTCCTATCATCATTTTTTAAAGGATATTTATTTTCAACCATTCATTTTTGTGTCCACTTGGACAAGAGAACAATATAAAAAAAAACATAAAATTTGATTTCTAGATACTTTAAATGCTCTAGATCATGTTCAACAGTACCGATTCTCGATTTGGAGGCTCCATTATTGAAAACAAATAGGTGGCAACGGAGTCCGTTTGCTACTGATAGCATTTCAGCTCAACTCTATATATTTATATATATATATATATATATATATATTAGCGCAATACTCAAGCAGCTGAAAACACAAACTTCTCTTATATAAAAATACAAGAAGATATCAATTCATGTCACTAACCAACTACCTCCTCTATATCATCTCTTCACAGCTTTTTGTCTTTGTAGGAGCATAAGCTTTATATGTAAGTTTCTTTATTTTTTTTTGAAATTTAAAACCTCAGTTTTAGCCTTCTGCCGTAGCAAAAAAATTTAAAATTTGTATATTAAACACGAGAAGCTAAAGCTCCCAAGATAAAACCAACTGTTCTAAATAATGATTATTGAATATTGCTCGAACATTGAACAATTACTAAGAACTCAGTATGGTAAGATAATTTGCCCAAACTTACAATTTTGGGTTAACTTGATTTGGATTTTTATTCGACAAGCTATTTTGTTCCAATACAGGTATTTTTCTTTGATTCAAAATTCGAGAACAAAATTGAAATTATATGGCACCATCTCTGGGTACAAATTAAGCATATAATGAAAACCTAATTATAGTGGATTACAATTAATGAGGTGTAGGGAACATGAATATTAGATCTAGAGAGAGAGAGAGAATTAATGTGAGGATGCATGAGATAGTTTCTCAAGGGATCAAACATTTATTTAATTATTTAAAATATTGAATAAGAGCCTCATTATCATAAAATGATGGTCCCACACTCATTAGGTAGTGCTAACTCCCAAATAGGATATGGAGTAGTTGTCCCACCAAATATGAGTTATGTAATAAGGGACCATAGGTTATTCATTAATCACATATTGTCCTTCTTTTATTTTTTTGGGGACATTTCTCGTAGACTTTCGCAGCTCAGAAACCCTAAACTCTTTACAGTACCCCACGGAATTGAATCGGAACCTTTCGTGTTGAATATGCATGTTATCCACCTATTATAAACTATAATGGTTGCTTAATTTCTACTTAAAAGTACCAAATGAACGTCCTTCATCCGAACTCATCTTTCTGACATGCTATAGCTTGTAATACAATTGCATGATAAAAAATTAGAACATTAAACTCTTTTTTTGCGCTACGCAGTGAGAAAAGAAATACTCTTCTTATAATCGGGCGGTCACTTTGGTTTCGAAAAGTATTCGTGGACGATTTATACATCGTAGCTTATGTATAATAGAATTGAATTTATACTTAGGGACCGTTTGATTTGATGTAATTATAAATACAGTGTAGTTGTAGATGTATGCAGTTGAAAATGCAGCAGTTATAATTTACAACTACATGCGTCCTGTTTGGTTGACTTTAATAGAAAGCGCCGCAACTATAAATAATTTGTTTAGTTGTACGCAGCTGAGAAATAATTTTTAAACTTTTATTATTTTATATATATGATGGTGAGATTACCTCCAATGTAAAAAATATATATTTCCTGTTTAAAAAATAATTTAAAAAGTAAGCTTACCTTTTGCATAAAATTACTCTCTTCGACTGCTGCAGTTGGAACTGCGATCAATTTTGGCATAATTCCAACTGCTGCAGTTGGGCCTCCTCTTGCAGTTCCTACTGCAACAATTGGAGTTAAATACATCAAACCAAATATCAAATTTATATTTACATACAATTACAACTGCAGTGCTGCAACCAAACGGTCCCTTAAAGTATGTAATAAGAATCTACAATTTTAGCGTAAGTAAACTATTGTAACTCTTTTAAAGCAAATAAAGTTTTTTTTTTCTTTTTTAAATGCGTCGGTGTGCCGATGTGGTGAACCAAGTCCATGCATCTAAATCTATAGTGAATAATTTAAAAAAAAACAGCCCACAATCCACATTCGTGTAGCATTCTAGTAAAGCATTCTTTTTTTTTTGTTTTTTTAAAACATAGCGGTGTGCTGACGTGGTGGACCGGGTCCATACATTTACTTCTCTCATTAAAAGACCACATCCCGTGTAGCACTCGCACACGCCAACCCCCATTCGATTCGCTGCCTTATCCGAAACAGCAAACTAGTCTCTGTAGTTTACGTGGCAGTATCTGATTGGGCAGTCGCAGTTTTGTGTTGATGTTCCACACAGCGGATCAAATCAACGGTAGATGTTGCGTACGAATAAGGATTTTTCCCGTTTAAATAAATAAAAAAAATCATAAAATCATAAAAAAAAAATTTGTGGATAATATTAAATTCGGCGTTCGAATACGTCGATGTGCCGTATCCTCTGGCAATTGATTCCTCGGCATCTTCGCATATAAACCCGTGAACTACCACAAAATAATACAAAAAAAATAAAATTAAATATGTATTTTTTTTTTGAAATAAGTCTCTTTTATTTTATTTTTTGGGTTGACACATTTCACATCAAGTATTTTTTATATAAATTACTTTCAATTAGTTAAGCTATTTTTAAAATTTATATATCGACTATGATTAAAAATTTGATAAAATTACTTATTCAATTTAATTTGTTAGGATCTTCTACCGCTAACAATCATTCTGTGATGTTGTTAGAATTTTTTGGCTCTTAATTAGAACCACAATAGCTGGTTAATATATAAATTAAAATATTATTTTTAACAACTTAAGATTTTGAAGGATAATGATTATTACTAACATTATTAATTTTCTATCTTGAAATTAGTGTTGAGTTATAATACTTAGAAAGTGAGAAAAAAGACTTTTTTTACTTTCTCATTCTTTTCGATAATAAGGCAAGAATTTGAACTTATGATAACCAAATTTCATGATTTTCAATATCATTTAACTCATATATTTACGTTGTTTCCAAATTCAATTTCTAATGGCAAATATAAGATGCAATTTAGACAGTTTGATCACCAAAAAATATTATTTAAATTTTATAAAATTCAATTTCTAGTAAATTTAGATATTCTAAATTATATGCGACAGATAATATTTATCGTTGATTCTAATATTCCATTACTGAAAATAAGGTGGAAGTAAATAGTTCAGTTTACTTTTAGAATACTTCTAGCTTTACTCGTCTAAGTGACTAAAAGACGGTTAAAAATTGTGTTAATTAAAAGAAATAAATTTGACAAGGCAAAGGCGAATTATTAGCCTTTGGATGAAGGGGTATAAGATGTATAATCTCTTTTACGGTGTAAAGGTAATGGTTCTCACTAAACTATGGATTAATTACACCCTATTACACTGTAATTGAGCATTATTTTTATTTGCTACATTATATAATTTTTTTTTCAAAGATATTATTATATTATTATATTTTATCAATTTCTACGCTATACTTTAGACTTATTTTTATTTTTTAACATTGTACTATTTTTTTCATAGCTCTAACTGGATTATTTTTTTCTCGTCAATTTTTACATTACTGTTAATAAATTTATTATTTTAGATAAAATCTAATAATTTATTAAGAGGTACTGGTTAGATAAAATCTAATTATTTTTAATTTTTTCATTATTTTTATATATTTTAATTTTTTATATCAAAATAAATTTAATATATACTCGGTAAGTTTCAACCAGTACAATTATAAGTCTGCGGCTTATAGTACAAAAATTGAAAAAAAAAAGTGTAGTATAATAATAATAATAATAATAATAATTAAGCCTTAAACTATCCACCGTCTGATATGTCCTCTTATCACATCGCGACCGTTCATCAACCGAAACAGCTGTGTCACAGTTAACAGGAGACTACGTTCTCACCAACTAGACTACGCCACGTGTCCCCGTCCCCGCATATTTATCCTCGGCGTGTCCGCAAAACACTTAAACGGGGCAGCGCATAGAACTATCCCCTGCTTTTACGAAAACACCCTTAAGAATTCCGTAAATTACTTTATTACCAACTCGGGTCCGAACACCGCCTTTTATGGACCGTTGCGGTGACGAGACTCGGACGGTCTCCGTCGCCGTTGAAAGCGCCATTCAAGGGTAGTTTCGTCATTTCGCCCGTGGAGTTTGTTCCGAGCAGGAAAATCGGAGAAATTGTTGCCTGGACCGTGGTCCACCGTGGACCACTTTCTCAAACAAAAATAGTTGATGGTTTTATAATGAAAGTTTACCATATTATATGTGATCTTGAGCTAAATAGTTTTCATGTTAGGGGTTACAATATTTAAAGCCTTTTAACTAATATAATGAATAATTGATGCACAAAATTAAGTATCTAAAACTAGTGTGATTTAGATGTGCAAATTTCTTCCCAATACTATTTAAAAGAATTATGATTTAGTAATCGACTGGCGTAGTGGACAAAATCAATTAAGATAGCAATATCTAATATTTTTGACCTCATATTATCATTGACGGTAATACCATTATAACTCAATTAGCAGGGATGGCAGTATGAAAGATCAAAGACTAGAGCTCTTTCCAATTTCCACTCCTCCAAATACGGGATTCCTAATTTTACTTTGTTTTTGGATGATGGGGAGAGATGCCGTGTCCAATCTAGTAGGATTCCACCCATACTAAAGTTTGCATAAATTTTAAATATTTGTTAACTAATATTAATATTTCAAAATTCAATTAGACTAGATTTAGTTTTAATTTAAATATTTTAATTATCATACAACAATACTAGTTATTACACATCAAATAACACAAAGATCGCCAACTACCATTAGTTCTAGTGGCTAAAGTATCCAAGCACAATTGTTATGTTTTAGTCTTTTAGATTTCATATCCTATAAAAGTAATAGCAATGTTCTTATTTCGATACTATCTTCATATGTGAAGATTTTTTTTTCCTACTAGTTTCAGATTATAACAGATTACTCGAAAATCATATATCACATAATTATAGTTAGATAGACGAGTTTAGTGCTCTCGAAAGTATGAAGATTTCTATGTTTTTATTTTTATTTCTAATAACAAGACATATAAATTGATGATCGACACTATTAGATATGGATCTATAATGTTGAAGCATTTAGCAACCAAATTTTATAATTTTTTAATATTATCTACGTAGTAATTAAAAGTTCTAAAATTGTTAATTATAATAACCAAAATTAAGTGACCGCGAGTCTAATAGTGTGGAGCAATCCAAATTAGCTCAAAATTTGATGGATTTTTTGTTTCTGTTTAAACCGTCTGAATCATATATACTAGTACTTCTGATCTAAAGTTCAAGATTTGCATCATAATTTTTATGAGATTTTTTTAAAATTATTTTAGGTATTTATTTTGACACCGCTCGATCATAATAGTGACAAAAATGTGTCAAATTTTGATTTGATATATTTTGAATATTCTAGAGTAAGTCTAATAATATTGTTAGCACACAAGCGTCCGTACATTTGTAAGCACTGAGTAGTGAGTGGACCGGGTCCATGCACTATATCCACTCCGACCCGCCTCCGTCTCCAATGGAAACGCCGTTAAGGAAACGCTTAACGGCGTTCCGTCACCTCCCCCAACATCGCCCTCGTGTTTATGGGAACGGTACGGTGCTCCGCGCTTATACGCACCGCCTCCTCCTCCGTCCCCTTCCTCCCCACCCGCTCTTTTTTCACCTCCTCTCTCTCTCTCTCTCTCTCTCCCTCTTAAAAAACACAACACGCGACCCCACCGATCTCCTCTCTCTCCTCTCTCTCTCTCTCTCTCTCCTTTGCGTCGCTCGCCGGAGAACGCCATAGATTCCGGCGAGGCGGAGGCGATGCTCCGAACCGGGAGGGGGGGAGGGTAGCGTGGAAGCGGAATTGGGGGAGGTGAGAGTAAATTAATCTAGGGTTTGATAGGGTAAGGAGGAGGAGGAGGAGGAGGAGGAGGAGGGGGATATTGCTTGCATTGGAGGGGAAAGGGAAGGGGGGAGAAGAGGGGGGAAGGGGAGGGTATCGTGGAGTTGGACGCGCGCGCACGGCACGGATGCGGAGGAGTGGGATTCGCTCCTTCGTCGCTTCCCCCTCTTCGCTTCCTCCTCCTCCTCCTCGTTTCCTTCTTCGCCTTCCTCTTCCTTGCCTTATGGCGTAATCCATTCCAACCCCCCCACACCACGGCGGTTGCGTCCTATAAAGCTCGCGCCTTTGGCCCCTTTTGCTGGGAATTCGAGCTGGGGAAGCGCGGAAAAGGAGCGATCCGGTACGTATCTCGCGCCTGTTTGCTTCCTTTTTTGGAGAATTCGGTGGTTAGGTTGGGTGGATTTGGGAATTGCGATCGGAAATGGGGAGGAGTTGGTGAAGGGGGGGAGTTTTTGGGGGCAATTTTTTGGGGGAGTTTAATTGAATGCGAGTTCAATAATTCTCTCATGATCACACTCTCGTCGTTTTTGGTCGAACGTTATGATCAGCTTATATTTAAGCATGTTATTGCTTTGATGAAGCCAACGACTCGCATTTAATTCCATTTTTTCCGTTTATTTCGCCTAATAATTGCTCCGTACTGAGCGCCAAAAAAGTTCATAGGGAAAAAATCCAAATTTCCACACAATAATTTGGGAAATTCGGCGCAAATTTACTTCGATCTGATTCAATTTGCACACCCAGGTGGAGTTTGCGAGAGCAAAGCGGAGAGAGGCGGGAAGAGGATCATATGAGGGACGTTGAGAAGGGTTTGGAAAAAGTTTGAACTTTGTTTCCGCCGCCGCGCTCCGGAGGCTTCAGGATGCCATCTGGGATCATAGATCAGAGGCATCAATCCTCATTCCACCTCCCCTCTGAAGATATCACCTTTCCTACTGAGGTTGCAATTTTCGGTTCATTTATCTTTTTCTATGTTATTGATAGGCTAATAATTCGCCTTATTATGTGGGGTTATCTTTTGTGGGTGCTTTGAGAAGAAAGGCTTCAGTTTCTTATAAATTCTGTTACTTTATTGCAATTGTCTAGCATTATAAGTAGGTTATGATTTTTGTTAATTGATCTCTCTCTTCTACATGCAGAGACAAGTCGGATTCTGGAAACCGGGATCTTCACCCGATCATCACAGTGAGTATTGACACTTCATCTGATTTTGGGTCAACCAAGTTTGTTTTGGGTAGAGTTTTTGTTTTGTTTTTGTTTTTTTTTCTGGGCTTTTGTTATCACATTGAATGCAATAGTGTCAATTGAATTTGAAGTCATAAAATTAGGTGGTGTCTCAAATCTGTTGTTAGACTTGTATCTAATTGATGTTGCCGGATGAGTGCTTCAAGGATTATATGCAAGGCTGGGGTTTGCAGCTAATTTTCTGGGGACCATCCTGGTTTATCTTTCTCTTTCAAGAGACCATCCTAGCTTGCTTTTATGAGTGTCTTTCTATTTTGGTCTCCATTGCACCACTTTACAAGTTTAACCGAAAATGGTAATCTGAACTTTGGTTAGATTTTGTTTGGATTTGGCCTTGGAAGGTAACATACCGAACCAGGACAGAAACCACCTGCTTGCTTAATTGGGTCCAGCATTTGAATTCCCTATGCACATGGCTAGATGCTGGATAGGGTATATAAACTCATGCATGGGAAAAGTTTGGGGTTATCTTACTGTAGAGGGCCCTAGGGATTGTTTTTAGGATCTAATTAGGCGGGGATGAGCTGGAGATTAGCTACCATCTATATTCAATTTAATGCCATAATTGCTTTTATCCACTTTGTTTCTTAGGAGTTCATTAACTTGAAGATTGGCTATCATTTGCAGGGAAAGAGGGTTTGTCATTGATTTCAGGAAGCAAGTCGGTTTCGTCATCTCCATTACAAAAGCTTCATTACATGGGGCCAAATCCTGTGCAGAGTTTAGAACTTCCTCAGGCTTATATGTTCAAGGAACAGACAATCAAATTTAGTCAGGAGTATCCTTTGATGGGGCAAGATGCAAATACTGGATCGCAAATGAATTCGTCCATTAAAGCATCGGTGTTTGCCGAAGCAAATGGAGTTGATCTAAACGGGAATCACTGCAGGGATGGGCTCTTTGCAAGCTCGCTTTCAGAAATATTCGATAATAAGCGTGAGTTCCTTCTCTTCTTTTCTCTAGCGGTACAGTTATTATGGAGAGATTTTCCACCTCGTCAACATGATCATATTGTTATTTGTTGTTTGATGATGTTATTATCAAAATGCTTACAGAAAGAGAGTGTGTTTAAATAGTATTTATCACTGTGATAGGAGGTGATAAATATTAATTATTCTTATTGGAACATAATTATTCTTGGCTTTTAACTCATGTCTGTGCAGTGAGATTAGCAACAAAAGGCGTTCTTTTTGGTCAGTCAATTGATACAGTTAATTCCAATTATGAGGAAGATGAGCCTTTTGAGTCCACGGAAGAGATTGAAGCTCAATTTATTGGAAATCTCCTTCCTGATGATGACGATTTATTATCCGGTGTTTTCGATGATATTGGATATATTGGCCGATCCAACGGTGGGGATGACATTGATGATGACATATTCTGCAGTGGCGGAGGACTGGAACTAGAAGCTGATGAGAATGTGAATGGGAGCAGTGTTTATGATTTTAACGGTGGGTTAGATTCTAATGGGCTGCAAGTGGGCCCAAATGGCCCATTTCCTGGTGAACACCCTCATGGTGAACACCCCTCAAGAACTCTTTTCGTGAGGAATATTAATAGTAATGTTGAGGATACTGAGTTAAGGGCTCTTTTCGAGGTATCTAATTTCTTTCTTTCTTTTTCTTTTTCTTTTTTTTTTAAAAAAATTCAAACTTTTTATTCTTGATGGTTACATTTTGGATTTCCTAATATTTCCATCCATTTCTGTTCAGCAATATGGTGACATTAGGACCCTATACACTGCCTGCAAACACCGTGGTTTTGTGATGATATCTTATTATGATATAAGGTCTGCACGGAACGCAATGAAGGCACTTCAGAACATGCCATTGAGACGTCGGAAGCTTGATATACACTTCTCCATACCGAAGGTAGCGGTCTTAATAATTTTATACTTTCCTTTAACTACTTGGAGAAAATCGTTAATTTGTTCAATTCTGATTAATTTGTTCCACTTTTTTGCTGACGACGTTCTCTATAAGTGGCCGAACAATTCCAATAAAGGTGCTGTTTTTTTTTTGCGTAACTTTAGAAACTACTATCTTAAAAAGAAGATCATTTTATTAATTAATCAACCCAATAATCAATAGGATAGACGAACGTTTGTAAATTTTTTATATGATAGTCAATAAAAAAATGAGGTACAGATGCCTGCTTAAGGTGGATGTCTCTAAACTGTTGTACCTTTATCATTTTTGTTCTACGCACTGGTCAGAAGAATGCTAGGACAAGGTATAGTTCTCTAGGTGTCTTCGAATATTCTATATTAGTACTGCTTCCGAAATTATGAGAGTTTTACACGTTGATGAAGCTTTATAAGTTTATATGGATATTGGCTCCTTTCTCTCTACACGGTTGGTATAGATTTGGAAGGTAGCTATTCTGGTATCATGCCAAAAATCTGGTTTTGAAAGCTATTTTTTATATGAAAGAATGCCTTATTTATCTTTATGAATGGAATGTGAGACATGTAACCTAGCCATTGTAGGAGATATTATAACTGCTAGAAGTTATAATGAATCTTAGTATCTTGTGTAAAACTGTCATATCAGTAACTTATATATTACTCTTTACTTTATTTTTCAGTTTCAATGGACATATTACATGCTGTTCTGTTAATGTCATACATTTCGTTTGCTGAGTTCAGTTGTTTTTCATCAGGAAAATCCTTCAGAGAAAGATATAAATCAAGGAACTCTCGTTGTATTTAACCTTGATTCATCTGTTACAAATGATGATCTTCATCAGATATTTTCTGTTTATGGTGAAATTAAAGAGGTAATAATTTCAACTCTGATGCTTAGCTTCATAAAGAATACTAAGGTTGTTTACATGTTCATCCCTACAAAAGCATTTACTTATACATGCACATCCCTGTAAAATCTCACTCTTTCTTTCTCTTGCTCTCTCTCTCTCTCTTTGATACACACCATTGTTAAATAATCATTGGCTTTGGTTTCAGATTGGTGAGACTCCATTCAAAAGTAACCATAAATCCATAGAGTATTATGATGTACGAGCAGCGGACGCTGCTCTTCGAGCTCTAAACAGGAGTGATATTGCCGGCAAGAAAATTAAGCTTGAGCCCAGCCACCCTGGAGATGCAAGACAGTGGTATTTACCCAAACAAGCTTCTCTCTCTCCCTCCCTCCCCCTCCTTCCCTCTTCAGTTTAGACATTATACTGTGGCGACTTTAACATCTCCAATGATTGTTATAACTCTTCAGTGATGTTTATCATTTGGTAGACTATGCTCTATTCAACATTACAAGACAGGTATTTTTGATGAATCGGACACTTTCTAGAATGGTATTAAATTTGTCGACAATGGTGATATTACCTGATTGAAAAACCAAAATGCTGATATCTTCCTAATTGCATGGGTTGAACTGATTGGCTGCTCTCTATGTTACAGTTATGTACAATTTTTTTTTTTAACCATCATCAAGGAAAATTCTTCACATTTGTGCAAAGTTGTAGTTTCTCATCAGAGTTTAAATTATCAAATATATCAAATATGTCCCTCTAGATTTTAAAGATTTGCAAATTTATCCATCTTCAATAATTGACTGTTCAAAATTGACTTTTCCTGTTAAAATGACCACTCTACCCTTGAAAATTATCTTTTAAAACGTGTCTATATCTCACATCGGTTTGTGAACCCTAAATTCTAAATCCCTTTCAAGTTTGAGGGGAAAAGAGACCTTTTTCAAGGGCAGTAATGTGAATCATGTTATTTTTCAAGGGCAGCTTCTCCATTGTATCAACTCCATTGCTCTATTCAAAAGCAGCCTCATATAAAAATCATGTTATCCTAGTTGTCTTGTGTTATGAGCAAAATGCAAATCTTAGGCTTGATGCTGATGTATTGTATATTGCTTTGCCGATGCTGCAATTCATGAGACATGGATGTTTCTTTTCAAGCTCTAGATTGCCCATACTCAACTAATTTACTTCTTAAAATAGTTGCGTTCTTATTGTTAGTTTCACAGAAGCTCACAATATTTTTTCTTTATGACAGCTTGAATCAGCAATTATCTCCTGAGCTGGAGCAGGAAGAGTTTAATGAATTCAGGCAGGGAAGTCCTAACAACTCCCCATCAGCATGCTTTGGTATGGAGAATTGTTCCTTTACCTTCTAAAGAGATTATTTCCTAGACTTGGTTCACCACTTCAAGTGTGTGCTGCTCAGCCAAGTTCACTTGATTCCTTCATTCCTTTAATTAAATGCCCGCTACCCAATGAGATGGAATAGAGGGAGATGGCTGAGCGGTCCACTTCTGACGTGGTGGACCAGGTCCAGGCAATAACTTCTTCCTTCTGAATGACGTTATGTTACATTTTTCCAACAAAATTTTGTTCTATAACAGCGATTCATGGGAGCTATCCAGGGGAAATCAAATCTCATAACATCGAAAATGGTGCTATCAATGGTTTACATTCTTCTATCCGAGCACCAATTAGCCCATTTGTGGAAAAGGCATTTCACAATGTATCCTCCCCTGTGAGAGTTGCATCATTGAATCATCACAACAGCAATCAGTCTCTTCATGAGCTCAGCCATTCGCTAGGGTTTCAAGGCATCCCTCCTTTCCATCCTCATTCATTGCCAGAGTATCCTAATGGGGTAGTCAACGGCACTCCTTACAACTCAACTGCCATTTCTGCAGTTGGTATTAATATTAACTCTAGACTTGCTGAAGGAGCGGATAACAGACTTCTTCATAAAGTCAATTGCCATTCCTTTGATCATAATAATAATGGTGAGGCCAACATATTATTCATCTATCTTCTTTTACATAAAAGGATATATTTACATATGTACACCCCTGAAAGATTATTCTTTTACTTATGAACAAACTGCAATTTCGAGGGAGTACATATGGAAAGACAGAGGTTTAAAGGGTTACATATGAAAGTAGATTCTTTTGCAGAATTATATATGTAATTGCTCTACGTAAAATGTTGTTTAAACTAAGCATTGTGGTGTTACTTTTTCTATGCTCGTCTATTTTCATTTCAAACCAAATTCCTGTACTATGGCTTACATTTTATTTTCTTTGCTTCATCTATTTTTAGGTCTATTTGCTAACTTCTGTTGCTTACTTGCTTAAGTATAAATCCCTATATTCCTTAGCATTTGTAGGCTCTGGAAATGGAAGCTGTCCGCTGCACGGGCACCCGTATGGATGGAACAATTCATCAAGTGCTTTCCACCATCATGCTTCTTCTCCCATGTTATGGCCGAATTCGTCACCGTTCGCAAGCAACATTCCTGCCCAGATGCACGGGATTCAAAGACAGCCATCTCATATGCTGAACAATGTTGTTCCCATGCAAAACCATCATGTCGGTTCAGCTCCATCTTTCTGGGACCGGCAACAAAGCCCTTATTCAGCTTATTCAGCAGAAGCACTGGCTTTTCACCCAGCATCCCTTGGAACTATGGCTTTTCCTGGCAGCCCTGGTAACATATTCCCCCATAATGGAGGAAGCCATTTTGACCCTTCGATGAAATCTCTCTCTCCTGCACATATTGGGATTCCCTCCCCACAGCACAGGTTCCACTTGTTACATGCAAGGAATAATCCCGTTATTCCTATGCCTTCTTCATTTGGTGCTGCTAACGATCGTATGAGGAGTCGAAGAAGTGATCCCAACCCTAATCAGCCTGATAATAAGAAGCAATACGAGCTTGATATCGAACTGATCATGCGCGGCGAAGACTCTCGGACGACACTCATGATAAAAAATATTCCCAACAAGTATATTGATTACACCTTCTGCCTTATTTTTTTAATGCTAACTTCTATGTGCAAGGAATATTGTAGTGAATCTAATTGACCTCTCTTGAACATCAACAGGTACACGTCTAAGATGCTTTTGGCTACTATTGATGAAAATCATAAGGGGACTTATGATTTCATCTATTTGCCCATTGATTTCAAGGTAGATGCAACTCTAAATAGGAGCTGCAGCATCCTTCCTTTGAATGGAAATATTCACTTCAAATTAATTATTTCCTAACTGTATGCTTGCTGTTCTCTGTTTCAGAACAAATGTAACGTGGGTTATGCTTTTATCAACATGATCAATCCTCAGCATATCGTTCCATTTTATCAGGTTTGGTTTTTATATCCTTTATTTAGCATTTTGGTACGATTTTTTTAGTTATTTACTATAAGTACTATTATAAATTACTAATTAAGAAATATATATATATATATATATATATATATATATTTTTCTTTCTTGCTGCTAGTTTTAGCTTGAACAAATGTACTATTAGAACTTTTCGTTTCTGTTGTGAGCATGTTCTTTACCGCAGAAGAAAGCACGTAAAATGAAGTCACTAAAGAAAATTATTGAATTTCCTGCAGTCATTTAATGGTAAAAAATGGGAGAAGTTCAACAGTGAAAAGGTGGCTTCGCTTGCATATGCTAGAATCCAAGGAAAAACTGCTCTTATTGCTCATTTCCAGAACTCGAGTTTGATGAATGAGGATAAACGATGCCGCCCTATTCTCTTCCATTCAGAGGGCCCAAATGCAGGGGACCAGGTTTGAGTTCTTATACATGCATTTTATAGTTTTATTTTCCTGTTTCCCCCTTTTATAGGTAAATTGATTGGCCGCAAGCTTGTCCGCATTTCTCATGTCCTAAACAATGAGTTCCTATGCCTTAATACAGTCGTTGTGTTTTCGGTTACTGTGCAGCTATATTTTTCTAAAGGGTTAATTGCAAAATCAGTCCATGAAGTTTGATCCCGATAGTTATGTCCTCAGAGATAAATTTTAACAATCACATTCTCTGATTTCAATAAATGGTATCATTCCGTGAAAATCATAGATGTACTTCACACGTCCGCCTGGAAAACATATTCATCTGCACAGCTATCTATATATTTGTTGTTCATAGTGTAAAGCATAAAAAAGTTCTGACGGGATTTTTCCTTTCGACAGGAACCCTTCCCTGTGGGTAGCAATGTCCGCACAAGGTCTGGGAGAAGCAGATCGTCTGCAAGTAATGACGAAACCCATCAGGGAAGCCCATCAAGCTCTGCTAATGGAGAATCTTCTACCAGTGGACTCGACGCTCCTCCAACTTCTTCCTAGGACTCGGAGTGAAATAAAGCTGTTCCATCAGGCACTAACCTATAATAAGAAGAAGTAAACACATAAACTGATCTATATGTATCCTGTTTCTCGGGTTATTTCCTTTTGCTTTTCTCGAGTCCAGAATGTGCAGCGGTAGCTTCTCTCACGGGTCATCAAAGATTTTGCGCAGATTGTACAAAAATATGACTGAAGACAAAAGGGCGAAAGGCGCAGGGGAATTTTTGAGTTTTTGGATAGTTTGTATGAGAGATAATACTTTGTACAGGAGGTTTATAGAGAAAGGGAGGGAGGATGAGAAACTACTACGGTTTATGCGGTTCGCGAAAAGCTAGCCCTGCATTTTCTTTCTGCTCCTTTTTGGCTTCATTCGATCTCCTTTTTCTTTCTTTCTTTCGTTCGTGTTCTGATTTTCTCCACCAGGCTTGTTCATTGCACATTTGAATGTTGTTGTTGTATGTCTCCTTTGATGATACATATAATATTACATGCATCTATACAGCATGAATTTTGTAGTATGGTTTTTCTGTTTGTTACACTGCCTCTTGTTTCCAGTGTTTTTCTCAGTAGTACTCTTTCCTTTCTCATTAAGGTCATGTTTGGATGTCGAATGAATTATCCAGTGATATTCTTCTTGACTAGATCTTCATCAAAAGGTTAATAAATTTTTCTCAAAAAATTTGTTAGATATAAAATTTAACAGTTGCATATTTTTGGTGTTTTCGGTATTATATTTAGATCAACTTCACCTCTAGTCAGCAGAGTATATTTAGTTATTTACTATACATGAATCACATATAGTAAGTTTGATTGTGTGCAATCACTACATAATGATCTATTTGAGTATAATTTTTTGCTAATCAAAGTATTAATTCAACTACCATTATTTTGAGCAGTTAATTACTATCCTCGATTGCGCTGTTTGGGAGTGAGGCACTGCACATGTGGAGTTGTGCCTCTCCTACGACGCATTTGATCGATGTTGTTTAGCCAAAAAAAAAAAAAAAAATTTTTTTTTTTTTCAAATATCACTCCTGTGGTTTCACACTTTCTCATCTGTAGTTTAAAGTGTATCATTTTAATAATATGTGGTTTCGTTTTTTTCTTTTTTTGTTTCTTTTATTAATTTTTTTGTTAAATCATATAATTTTTTTTTCAGATAACCCACATCTGATTTATCGAATATTCATTTTAGAATCATGTAGTTTTAACTTTTTCACTGATTAACGAAAAAATTAATAAAAAAAATAAGAAAAAAAGAAAAACGAAACCATATAGTACTAAAGTGATATATTTTAAATCACTGGGTGCGAAACAACAGAAGTTTTTCGCAAAAAAATATACTAATCATTTTTTCCGTTGATTTTGACTAATTATTATACTAATCAAACGGCCTGCATTGCAATATTTGGTAACGCACTTCCAAAGTGGAATCTATATCGAGCTAGTACATTAATTCAAATTCTGCTTTAAACGGAAAAAAATGCACGCGAAAATTCCCAAATCCCAATAACGTCATGAACCAGGTCCATCATCAAATTTTGTTCGTCCGTTACGCGATGACGCGGTTCTCTGAAGGCCACGTGGCGACCATCCGTGCCTGGCCCTATTTCGAAATTCAAATCCTAGTCGTTGATTCCCCCTCCCCACGTCTATTAATACCCCCTCACCTCCGCCTCCTCCCACCACCGTCACCTGCGCCTCGTACTTCGCCCTAATTCGCTTCTCCTTTTCCGAGTTCTCAGGTAAAAAAAAACCCTTCTTCCCTTCTCTCTTTCTCTCTCCCTCCCTCCCTCTAGGGTTAGGGTTTCATCGTTGCTCTCCGATGATTCGGATTCGTTTGGATCTAGGGCGTCCAAGTAGGTCGTAGCCATGGTGAAGCCGAAGAAGCATGAGAGGAACGACGGCTCGGCGGCGAAGTCGCGGGGACCGCCGACGCCGGGATCGGCCCCTTCGAAGAAGATCAAGAAGGATAAGAGCGGTGGGAGTAGTAGCAGTAGGGTTGATAGGGAGAAGGGGAAGGAGAAGGGGGAGGAGAAGGGGAAGGCGACGCAGGAGAAGAGCTCCGGGTTCATCTTCTTGTGCAGCGGGAAGACGAAGCCGGAGTGCTTCCGCCACCGCGTGTTCGGGATGCCGAAGGGGAAGATCGAGGCGGTGGAGAAGATCAAGCCCGGGGCGAAGCTCTTCCTCTTCGATTTCGATCTCAAGCTTCTCTACGGAGTCTACAAGGCCACCTCCAATGGTGGGTTGAACCTCGTTCGGGAGGCCTTCAGAGGCGCTTTCCCTTCGCAGGTACGCTAGTTTCGTTCTATATCTCTAGTGTGGTTGTTGATTGTTCTCTAGTTTCCTTGAAGATCAAGTTGGAGTGATTCGATAAGTACAATCTTATTTGGTGATTAAGGCACCTTGCATGTTAGTAATTAATGCGGATTCGAAAGGATCCCTCCATCTGTCCTTGGACTGTTGTCTCCTTCTCCATTGACTTCCTTGGATTGGTTTTCTTGCTTTAAAATCCCTTCCCTTTTTTAATATCAGAATTTTTTTTGAAGTAGATAGTATATGCCAATCGAGGTTTAGGTACTATTTTTGTATGGCTTGACAAACAAAGGCCATTGCTAGTAGTTTTCACTTTATTTAGATTCCCGGAAAATTTTGGCACGTGCGTTATTTCCGTTATTTATGGCTTGTTGCATGCTGATACAATGATATTTACTTCTTCAAGATGGTCCAACAAAAGCTTTCAAAATATTGCATCTTGAAGCTTACGTGTATAGGAATGTTTGGCGGAGCAGTGGAACACTATCTAAAGGCATCATGATTCGAATTACTGCCGACTGCTACTTACACGTCCTGACGTTAGTAGGATTGCAGTTAGGACATAAGATTCTGAAGAGTCGAATAGTTATGATTACCGGTAGTGTTTTGTGGGAAAACAGGTATTGTATCACCAATTTTTGGTTGGCCAATGATATTGTAGTATCAGCTAATACTATGAAGGTTGTTGATCTTTGTGTCATTAGTTAGCAAATGGGAAATTAAGACTTGAGGTTGAAGTTCAAGACTCCCTGCAATTATTTTCACATTAGTTGCTACTTTCATTTTTGTAATTCTGCCGAGAATCTCTAAGGACTATTATTTCCATCTTAGTGCGAGCTTTAGCAAACTGAGCTCACTATCTTTGGATGCCATGTTCTTCCGGCCGTTAGACTATTTGCTAGAGAATGTTGTTTGGCAAAAGCCAATTATGTTTGTTTTGCCATTTTTTTTTTTGTAGAAGAATCTTCTCTTGCTAGCTCTTGCTATAAGCTAAAAGGCAGCATGGATGTCATCTTGGTTTTACTGTTAGACTAATCGTTAAAGAGCCCTGGTGTGCATTATGCGCTTTTGTTGGTAATGACCTTATTTCAGTCGGAAGTTAAAAAAAAGGTTGATTAGAAGAACGAAGGAGAGGCTTGTTACTGTCGTTACTACTGTTTTCTAGCTAGAGGAGAGCTTCTGAAGCTTGCATGGGAAGTACGTAATCCTTAGCGTCACTTTAGTTGGAACTTCTAATGCTTGCATGGGGAGTATGTAACCCTTAGCGTCACCTTAGCTAATATAGATTTGAGTTGATAGAGAAATTTGCTGAGAAACTAATATTTTGATTAGAGAAAAGGCTATTTTGTTTGTGTTTACGTAAATTTTGTTTGCATGGAGCTGGCATATTATTACTATAATTTTGCACGGTAGCTGCTATTTGATAGAGAATACCATGTGTGCCCTTTTTGTTAGTCGTGAAGTCTGAGATAATTGTTGGAGGGAGAAAAGCTATTTTTGGTTAGTATTGGCCAAATAAGATTAGTGTCGAGCTAAGTTTAATGGAGGAGAAATTTTAATGCTGGAATGAAGCTGAGCTTCAAGTCTTTGATTTTTCCTTGTGGAACTTCTAGTTGAATTGATTCTAGTTTTGATCAATATTGGCTTTATAATGAGTTTTGCATTGTCTTTTGGTAACTTAGCCTAAAAATTTTAGTAAATAGCACTGGAGACTTTCTTTGATCCGTAGCTAAGAGAATATATGCTTTAACAGTTACTGTACAATTGTTTTGCATGTCTTCTATAGGTTTTTTCCCGATATTATAGTGATTTTTTTATATTATTGTTTATTTTCTTGGAATTTAGAATGCTTTAAATAAAACGTAAGTACTCCTAAGGATTAGTGCATACTTTCCTTTTTCTAGATGCACTGCTTGCTTAACTTGTTGCATTGAGGGCATCAAATATTAGTCTTAAAGGGCATGACCGCTTTTTAAGTGCAAGCGATTTGCAGAAATCAAGATAAGAATTTGACTGGCTTGACTGTAGGTAGAGTTTTTCAATGAAGCTTTGACTGTTGTTTAGTTCTTCAACAACACTTCAAGTATGTATTGGGAGGGGAAATTCTTCAACAGCTCTTCAAGTATGTATTGGGAGGGGAAATTGAAAAGCATTGGTTATTCTTGCTACATGATGATGAAAGTTGGGGCATTGCGTCGAAGTAATGTATAACTGTATACATTTTCGAAGTGGCAGCCTAGTTGAGGAGGGGGTAAAGATAGAGTAGAGAAAATAGGAAAGTGATGAGAGTGAAAAGGAGAGAAAGGAGAATGGGCATACATGAGAGATAGAGGATAGAGAAACATAAATGAGATAAGAAGAGAAGGGAGAGGTGGAGAGAGAATGGGAAGGTGGAAAGAGGAAAGGAAGAGAGAAGAGAATGGGAGGTGAGAGAGGACAGAGAGGAGAAAGAATTTGAGAAGGAATGTAGAGAGATATAAAGGAGAGAGGACATACTAAGAACAAAGGAAAAGAGAAACAAAACTTGGGGGGGAGAAAGGAAGGATAAGAAGGAGAGGAGGAAGGAGGTTGAGAGAGAAAAGAAAGAAAGCAGAGGAAAAAAGAGAAAAGAGTGCAGGAAATAAAGGGTAGAGAGGGAGGAAAGAGAATGACATTGAATGGAGAGAAGGAAATAGTGAGAAAGATGAGAAGGAATTGGAGGAGAGAAAGGAGATAATAGAATTGAAAAGAGGATTTTGGATAGAGGGGATAGGATAGTACAAATTATTGACATTTAATTGGGATTAGTTTGGTATTTTAGATGTATAAATTAAAAGGCATCAATTTTCTCCCAACCAAAATTAGAATTTTCAAACTAGTGTAAGCCCTAAATTTTAGCATAACAAGTTCTGCCCCCCACGAGTAACATCAAAATGGTAAATGTTTGTTTGGAGAAGTTGTTGCTGTAAACGGCAGCGGAAGCTAGGTAAAATTTACATGAATTATTGTTGGTAGGTAAGAGCCTGTTGGCTTTGTGGTAACATATAGTGTTTTTCAATGAAGTGTTGCTATTTGGAGAAACTTTATATCAAGGATTTAAGTGCCGTGGCACAGGGTCGTGCCGGAAACTTGCTGGCACGGCACGGTGCGTGCCGATGCGTGCCGGTCACAAAAATTCATGTGTGCCGACACATAATGGCATGAAATATTTATTTTCTTTAGCAACAAAATATTTTAACTGTTTATTATGTTTTCTTATCAAATATTTTGAACTTTATTGAGAAAATTACTTACTAATTTAAGGAATAGAGGGTTTTGAGCTGTGCCATTGGCACGGGGGCTGTATCGTGCCGGTATCTTATTGGTACGATACGGCACGGTAGATACGGCCCGTGCCGATGGGCACTTAAATCGTTGCTTTATATAAAGATCTCTTCAACATTCTATGGGTAGAAGCAAAAGCTCCAAATTAGAGCTTCCTAGTTTGGAGCTCAGATCTTGTTTTAGCTTCTTTTCATAACAGAAGCTCTTGACTTTTCTGTTTACCAAACGCTCTATTAAAGGTGGTTATTGCTAAAAGAAGCAGAAACGAGGCCAAATAAGCACTTAATCCGACTTGCAAAGCCCGCTATGTCTTGTGAAAGCCAATAAAGTCTGTCTCTCTTCCCATCTCAAAAGTAACATATAATACTTCCATGCAGGTCAAGTTTAAGATTGACAGGGATTGTCTACCTCTTCCTGAGAGTACTTTTAAACAAGCTATAAAGGAGAACTATGATTCAAAGGGCAGGTTCACTTCAGAGCTCAATTCAAAACAAGTATGTATTCGGTTCAATGAATTTTGATTACATAGCATGCTAGTTAGAGAAAACACCACATTTAATGAGCTCTAATCAGATTATCATTAGTTAAAAGTAAATTACATCACTGATCACTAAACTAACATTGAAATTTCACGCAAGTCGCGCAATTTTGATTTCTTGTTTTTGGTGCATTAAACTTTTGTTACAATTGTGTTCGGCTATTATGTGTTGTTCAATTTCACTAATGGAGAATTGTTGAATCAATTACCACATTATTTCCAAGACTATTTATTGTAGTAAGACATGGTAAATATGAATGTGCTTAGTTTTGGAGATGACATGATTCATAGTGGCTGCTATTCTAGTTCGTGATTTGCATTCTTTGAATAAGGTGTGTATCTTATGGAGATCTTCGTATAATGCAAGGATTTAAGTGCCGTGGCACGGGGTTGTGCCGAAAACTTGCCGGCCGTGCCGTACCGTGCCGATGCGTGCCGGTCACAAAAAATACATGTTTGCCGATACATAATGGCATAAAATATTTATTTTCTTTAGCAACAAAATATTCTAATTGCTTATTATGTATCTTTATCAAATCTTTTGAACCTTATTGAGAAACTTACTTAATAATTTAAAGAAAAAGAGGGTTTTGAGCTGTGTCATTGGCACAAGGGCTGTATCGTGCCGATATTTTGTTAGCACGATACAACACGGTGGATAGTCTTTGTTGATGGGCATTTAAATCCATCGTATAATGGTTTGAAATATTAGATTTATTGGAGCCAAGCTCTAAGTGTTAAAAATAACCTATAGTGTTGCCCTACTTTTGGCTCAATGTGAGTACTTTGCCTCCTTGTAGATGCAAATTTGGTTTTTATAAGGATCTACTATAAAATGCCTTTAAAAAGGGACTTTTGAACCATATGCAAATTCGGTTTTCTATAAGGATCTACTATAAAATGCCTTTAAAAAAGGGACTTTCGAACCATAGAGTAGTAAGGCACAATCGAGCTATATCATTGTGGTATTTTGATGAATAACATTGTTTCAATAAGATACGTGATTGTAACATGCTTACCATCCAAAACGTTTTAAGATGGACTTGTGAAAAGACAAAACTATAACCATAGACAAGAAACGCTGCACTTTGAACTATATGGTAGTAAAGTGTAAACAAGTTATTCTATAGATTTCTTGAAGTTCTCCCAGAAATGATGTTGATGCTTTAACCTGTCATGTCATTTTTTGATTAGATGAGCTCGTGGCATGTTGATTTTGGATTTCTGATAGCGGTATAATATCGTGTTCAAGTTGTGTAATTGTGCCGTTGTTGAAATTATCACTCATAGATTCAACAACCACATCATCAATATATTGAGAAGAATGAACGACACTTAGGCCCTGTTTGGATGCATGAATATCTTGTTTAGTATATCCCCTTAATTCATTTAAGAAATTTGTACGTTTGATTGATAAAAAGTGTGATCAAATGTTTATAATTGGATATTATATTCGACCTTTAAGTTATTTTTTTGGATAAGATAAATTATTTCGTAGGTGAAATATGCTATTCTACTAAATCATGGATAGCAAGGCCTTTGAAGGAGCAAAAATCAAACTCCTTGCTTACAACCATACTAGAAAAATCTTATATGGAATAAGTTATCCTTCGATAATTTATTTCGATATCCAAACAAAGTCTTAATGAGTTGCTTTAACTATGCACTTGTGTTGTGTCTGGAAATTGATGCAGCAAATAAACCTCTATATTATTTTCGAATGCAATTTTTTTTTATTTTGTAGGTTCGTGTTTGATTCGGACTTAAATCAACTAGTTTTAGTTGATTTGGCTAACCCAAACCTTTTTCTCCAATAAACAAAGAAACAATCCCAAAAGGACCTGTGGAATTCTCCAAAATTGTTTCGTCTTTTATGCATGACCCTTAGGTGACTGTGTTGCGTTGAAAACGAAAGGACAATAATTTATTATGGGAGGGTTCTCAACACTATAAATACATGGTTCTTGAAGCCTTGAGGGGATATATTTTGATGAATAGAAATTTTTACTTTTGTTCTTTATCCTTGGTGTTCTACTTCCCGGTGAGATTATCGACGCTTTTTCCTTGCGCCGAGATCGTCTTCTTCCTCAACTTGATCGTTGTCGCTTCTTCCTCGTGACAAGATCGGCTTCTACTTCTACCCCTCCTCTTTTTTCGGGTCCCTGCCTCATCATCTTCTTCCCCGTTGCCGAAGTTCTACCCGTGGTGTACAGCCCTCCTCGTCGATCGTGGATCCCCCACAATCGTGTGAACGGTGCACTTTTTGTATCTCCCATCTCTTCATATTCTATTATCTCTTTCAATCCAGCCTTCCACCATTACCAACCATATTTGCCAAACAACTAAATCTAAAAGCTTTAAGTCCGATAAAGCCGAATTTACCTTTTGGAACTATTATATGTATTTTCAATTGGTTATTATTATCTCATATATTGAAGGTTTATCATCATCTTAGTATTGCTTCAATTCGATTTTAATTTGTCTTGCTGAAATTTTTGCTTCCTTGCTTTAATTATAGTAAAGTTCGTCGGAATCGATAAATTGAACCTAGTTTATTTCAAGAAATACTTTTAAACAAAAGTAAACTTGAAAATTCAGTTTTGGCAACCTCTCAGTTTGCATCAGAAATGGTCCTCATAGTTCAATTGCCAGCATGAGCCTTCTACGAGGAAAATTTGGATAGCGCTTCAAGGCTGGATCTGATAGTTGCAAACTTTGAACTGTTTGCAGGATATCTCTTTGTTAGGGGAATTGAACAACAATTGACGACCGGACTTTATTATTACAAAAATTTAAGTTCCATGCATCAATTGTGGGATATCGAAGTTTAATGACTAGTGTGATTTGCGAGGTAGTTAAGTTCTTATTTTGAGCTTGTTTGCAGGTCCGTAAGTTGATTATGATGTTTCGCCCTGTTAAAGTGCAAGCACCATTGCAATATGTCGAGGATAGGCAACCTCCTCCTCGAACTCAACGGCCTTCTTCTGAGGACCCTTATCTAGCGAGACAATTGCCACATGCTCCACCACCTATTGAGTCTCGATATATCCACCAAGCTCCTTTAGATTCAAATGAACTTTATATGCATCACGAACGTGCACCTCCTTTAATGGAGCCTCGACGTGTTCTACTACCTCCCTTACCCCGTGATGATCCATATTACCGAGCTCCTTTAATTGATCCGCCTCAAATTGATAACATGCGAGCTCGTTATCCAGACAATTCTGCTCCACTTCTGCGGTACGTACTTGTTGAGCCACAAACTATATTTGTTGTTGCTTACGAATAGTCCTACATAGCTATTTTGGTTTGTAGTGATTTTTTCTTGTTATACTTTAAGAAAGATGTAGAGCCTAGTGATTGGTACGTCCCACTCTTTTATGAGAGCTATTTGTGTTGAAACCACAGTGTCTTGTGTTGGTATTCTCGAAAAAAAGAAAAAAGAAAAAAGAAAAAAGAAAAAAATTGTCTACTTAATATAGTAGCATAAGAGTCGAGCTTTTGTTTGTTCTTCAATATGTGAACTATGGTTAGCAAAACTAGGTTAGATTGATCAATCATATCGAGAATTGTGAGTCGTTGTTTCTGGCGAATTAGTTGTTTGTTTTTCACTATCTATTCAAAGACATTATGGACTTCTTTTATAACTTAATATTGAGAGGCTTTTTGTCCAAAATAATTTATTGATATAGTATTATTTAAAGCAATCCAAGTCCTAAGAGAAACTAACATTTTCAAACGTAGCCATTAGCCTTGCTTTCGTAGGCCTAGTCTTGTTGTTTCAGTTTTGCCGCAATCTCAGGCTATAGTCATAGAAATCTATCAAAATCATTGGCAATTGACCCAAAGGTTTATCAGGGTGTGGGTTTTTGGGCTGGGTTGCGGGGGCTGTTGGGGTTATGGAGGCAGTGGTGGCTAGTTGGTGATTTTTGTGTGGTTAGAGGGGATAAAAGAAAGTGAGGATGGTTTGGTAGTTACAAGCATGGTTTAAAAGACGTACTTTTGGTATACAACACAACTACTAGTCTTAAGGCTTTAAGCATGCACTTTTGGTCTTAGTGGTAACTTAGGTGCAACATGTTGATTAGTTGCTAGTTTTGAAAATACGCACTGGAGGTAAGGCAACCACTAAGCCTCAAGGTGTCGGCACACCTACTTAAGTCTGTTGTCATACAATGTTTGATGCACTGTACTCGCACAAAAGTATGGTTGACAATTCTTGACACGAATGACATAATTCGACACAATTCTCAACAAAGTTAGTGGGCTTGGGTTTGGTTTGAATTGGTTTGGATTGTAAAGAAGTTATATATATATATATAGAGAGAGAGTAGGGTTACTATACTCTTATGAGTACAGAGGCCTTCGTACTCATAAGTCGTTTTCGATGATGGACCTTCTAAATTGACGATTTATACCATTAAACATGATCTTGAGCATTTGAAGTATCTAGAAATCAAATTTCATAATTTTTTGAATTTATAATAAAGTCCATCTGGTTATAAAATGAACGGTCAAAATCGAATGGTTCCCTAAAAATAGGGGATTGGGTTCTTAAATTCAAGCTTGGATTTATTGATCTTGATCTATATAGGGAATAGAATTTTCTATCGAAAAAATTCAACCGATTCTGATTCTTCTACACCGTTAACTAGGTACCCAACCGTTAAAAATGTCAATTTTGAGGCCTTTTGATTGTAAAGTATATGATGTCAAAAATTTATGAAATTTGATTTCTATAATGTTTAAATGCTCTTAAGTTTTGTTTAACGGTATGGATCGTCAATTCGGAAGCTCTATCATCGAAAACGACTTAAAACTACGAAGACAATCGTACTCATGTATAGTAGCCTGGCTCTATAGAGAGAGAGAGAGGTTTAACAGTATGGATCGTTGATTTGGAAGTTTTATCATCGAAAACGATTTATGAGTACGAAGACGATTATACTCATAATAGTATAGTAGCCGAACTTGAGAGAGAGAGAGAGGTTTAACGGTATGGATCGTCGATTCGGAAGCTCTATTATTGAAAAGGATTTATGAGTACGAATGCGATCGTACTTATAATAGAATAGTAGCCGAACTCGAGAGAGAGAGAGAGATCGTACTCATAACAGTATACTAGTCGAACTCGAGATATATATAAAGAGAGAGAGAATACTCATAATAGTATAGTAGTCGAACTCGAGAGAGAGAGAGAGAGAGAGAGAGAGAGAGAGAGAGAGAGAGAGAGAGAGAGAGAGAGAGAGAGAGAGATTTCGCATTATTTCTGGAATCGGGCTTTCAAATCGTCAATTGACACTGTTAAGCTAGATTTAGGCTATTTGAACTTCTTAGGGTCGGAGTTTTATGATTTTTCGACATCAATTGCCCAGTATTCAAGTTCTCCAAAAGCTTAAGCTGGCAAAAAATAGTATTTTTATATTTTTTATTCACCACTTTTCCTCGTATCAGGGCTCGAGACTTTTTGATAAGCTTAAGACGTGGACTTGAATTAAATAGGAGAAAATTAAATGAAGCTAGGAGCCTAGTGGGACTCGAACTCTAAACCTCCTGCTCTAGTACCATGTTAAAATAAATTGAAACAACCGTTGTTCTTCAAAAACTTAAGCTGACAGAGAACGACGATTTATTTTTCCCCAACATTAACTGTTTTTAATGGCTACTATAAGGTGAATTTGAGACTACTTGATCACTAGGCAAATGTTGTTGAAAATCATGAAGTTCAGGTCTTATAAAGTTCAAATAGTGTTGATCATATTTAAACTTTAATGGTATCCATCGTCGATTCGGAGGCCCGTTTGTTGAAACCGACACGGAAGTAAACGCCTTTGTTTATTGCTAAAATTATTCTAGCTTTACTCTCTCTCTCTCTCTCTGTATATATATATAATTAATTAATTAATTGAGCTAGAATACTTTTAGAAGTACTAAGTCCTTGGTAATGAGGCGTTCAAATCATCGATCAACACTGTTAAACATTATCTGGATTATTTGAACTTTCTAGAACTAAATTTTATAATTTTTCAACATTATTTACCTAGTGATCGAAAGTGGTTTCAGAATTGGACAATTTTAATGCCTATGTGAGGGGCTTTCTCGTTTAATTGCGCAGAAAAATTCACATGGGTTGAATTTTAATGGTTATAGGAGAAGATCCGGGGCGTAAATAATTGACAAACTATGAAGAAGTGGATACTAGCATGCTGGTTTAAGTATAGATAATAACCTGCTTTTCCTTAAGATTTCAGTGGCATACATAGAAATGATTGAAATGTTAAAAATGGAAACAAGGTCATGTTTATCATGTATGATATGTATGACTATCTCCCTCTGCCTGTGTCCATATCCTTGATTATTAATTCTCTTCCTAGCTTTGTTCTTCATTCTTGAAGGCGTAAAGAGTAGAAAATGCTCTACAGGGATCATCATTTTGGTATTTTATAGTTTATTTGATCAACACGGCACACTAATAACTGGGTACTTCAACTTGGGAATCTTATCAGAATGGATTGACTTTTAGATTTCTGGGGTAACTAGTAACGTTCCATTAATATTCTTTACATATTTTCATCTGGAATTAACTTTATTTTCCCCCTTTTTAAGTTCTCAGATAGAATATTATTATTTTAAAAAAATCTTTTGTTGTTGATGTTGATCTATGTTTTTTTTTTTTTCTTTTTCCCCTTCCGATAGTTATAGGCTGGTTCCCGAGATGATTCCAAGAGATGAACATCACGCGAGGGATCAGAGGCATTTAACCGCAAGAGAGCTTGTGGAAGTTGCCCGTGCTGAACGTGCGGAAGAGCTGTACTATGCCGAGCGACCCACCAACCGGGCCACTGAGTTGGCACCTCAATCAAGCTATTTAACCTCCTCAACTTATGAAAATCCAAATCATTCATACAATGAGACACTATCTAGTAGGGCCAATTTGCATAACTTGCCCGTTTCGTCTCTCTACTCATTTGCCGGCCCTCCACCTGCATATCGCTGAGAGTCAGCTCGAGGACATTGCTGCTTATTCTAAATGGTTTGCCTTACTTGAGCTTGTTTTCATCATCTTTTCTACCTTGATGCATAATAATATGTAAGGCCTACTATTGACCCTCTCCCATCTTTTTCCTTTTTTTTTTTCCAGCTTAAACTTTGGAAGGAGAAGAAGAAGCACATTGCACCTCGTCCGAGTAAACGAGAGCTTGCAAAGTGTGCATCGTTTTAAGCTCGTCGCTTATTTGTTGGTTGAATAATAGTTTGATAAAAAGCCCAGTTGTTCTTCAGGTTAAAGTATGAGCTACATCTTGTTCTATACATCTACCAGTTTCTTAAGCTGTCAATGTACCATGGATGCTGAAGATGTTACCTTCTTCCTACTTGCTGTAAAAGAACTTTCCCCTCTGCAAACTTTGTTATCTTTGTTCGTAGATAATGTTTTTCAGTTTTTTTTCCCGAATAACTTTTGGCTGCAATGAGCTGTACTGCCTGCTTAGTTCTCAATTTTTGTTCAGAGTAATGCTACTCTCAATTTTTGTTCAGAGTAGTCAGTAGTGTACAGGTCCCAGTCTTCTGGAGAAGGATTCGCCTTTCTGCACAAAACATGCAAATAAGCAGGATTGGCAAATCATTTTTCTATTTCTCACAAAGATGTTTGTGGACTTGATTTTGCTTCAGGATGCCAGCCTAAGGCCTCGGGCCTCGCCCTTGGAGTACTTTCTGGTCTGTATATTTTTGCTTTTGGTTCTGCTTTCAGTTGTAGTGATTTTTAGTAAATTATGCGGCGAATAGAGAAGTTCAAAACTCCCTCGATAGTTTTCTCTCTCGTCTGATGCTATAAAATGGTGGCAGAAAGAAGGACGGCCACTTCGATGTGGTGGACCAGGTCTTGACCATAATTTGTGAACAAGCAGAGCCAAAGAATAGCAATCAAGTAAAGTTAGTAAACTCCACTAGTCAATGTCCCTCTTTATCCGGGCTAATCTGTAGAAGAGGATTTCCTAAGCAACCATAGCACAGGGGAAAAAAAAAAAAGATGAATCACAGAAAAAAAGGCCAACATCCCCTCAAGAATTTTGGTCAAAGAAGACTTGTTTTCGAGAGCTTGGACCGACCAACCACTAAATTCGGTTCTCGTGGGCCCCACAAGCAGTAGTAGTTAAGCAACCATAGACACTTTAGCTGCGTCACTTTTTGCTAATTATCATCACATAAACCATCATCATCATCATCATCATCAATATTTTCCCTTCCTTTTCTTTTTTTTATTTTTTTTATTTTGTTAATACTGGGTTGATTAGGGAACCACTCAATGTTCATAAGGCTCTTGGAAATAAACGACAAATATTTATATTTCTGTACAAATATCTCTCGCTACTAATGATAGTAGGTTGGGTTAAAGTTTAAATTACACTAAAATGGTGAGGACCATTTTGGATCTCCTTGTTAAGTGGTCCATTTGCTTGCATCAAGAACAAATCAATTGAAGAGAGAAAAGTATTGGGAGAATGAGTGCGTTTTGGATCTAGAATTTTTAACCGAGTACCTTGTTTATCTGTGCTAAAGTGGATTGAATCGATTGATAAGCAGCTAAGTTTTCTGTAGGATTCGATAAAATATATAAATAACTCCCGATACTCCATACTTGATTTCTATAAATGCTTTGTTTCTAAACTTTTACGTAAATTATGTTTTCATTCTGATTACTAGAGGAAAGAGTTTTACATCCATGGACAACTATTTCATTTTAGTCTCTAGCCAATCGACTTTTATCATATGGTAGGGTCATCTAATTCTGTTTGAGGTAAACTAATGAAGAACTAAAATTCTCTTAAATTTATATACTAAACTTTAAGAACTAAAACGCAATATTGTGATGTGCCAGGGACTATGCATGTATTTTACCTGTTACAGGAAACAAACCAATACCCGTGACCGCGACCACACTTCCCCAACCATAACGCCCCACTCATTCCCCTTTTCCCGAATTTACCCCGGCTCCACGGCGCAAAGTGCGAGAGCCGCACAAGGGCAAAACAGTCATTTCAGTGCTACACTAGTCCAACACTCGTCTCCGTTTTCTCCTTGCCCCCCCCTTCTTCCTCTTCTTCTACGCGCTTTCCCTCCTCTTTCACCCCCCTCTCGATGCTCCTCCCCTCTCCTCTCTCCTCCTCCGCCGCCGTCGCCTCCGCCGCCGCGTGTAGATCTCCTCCTCCGCCGCATCTTCTCGCGATCTCCGTCGCTCGCGATCGCTTTTGATCCCGATCGCCGCGGAAATGGGGAACTGCTGGTCCAACGACGGTCCCGTGGGGATCGGCGGCGTCGGCGCCGTCTCCTCCCACGACGGCGGCTTCGGCGGTTGCGCCGCCGACGCCGTCGAGCACTTCCTCAGGTCGCGCGGGGTTCCCTTCTCCCAGATCGAGGTGAGGTTCCCTGATCTCGGAACTCTCACAAAACCCTAGATTTCTTAGCATTTAGATCGCATTTGTAGTCGATTTGATGGTTTATTACCTGAGAAAATGTGGTTTCGGAGCGCGTGGAAGGAATCGTGACTGTAGATGCTTACTGAGCTACTGAAGATAGAGCAAACTGTATGTCAAGATCGTTTCATTTGTTTCTGATCGTGAGAATCGAATTCTTTTATACAGATTGTATCCGGCAAAATTTTTGATTTTCAGTGAATGATGAAGTAAAAAAGCTAGCCAATTGAGAGAGAAGGAGCAAATTTTGAAGTGACAGGAAGGGTATTTAGAATTATAAGACAAAGCCCTTCTCATTTGTTGCATGTCATACTTAATTTAGTTGCTATCTAATTCTTGAAAGATTTTTCTCATATCATGTATTACAAACTATATCTTCTGAATATAACTGGCTTTCAACATTTTATGTGATGTGTTATGGCCAATAAAATTGCTATGTAGCTAAAAACTAGGGTAGTTAGTCACTGGTTTTTAGTTGGATTCCACTGCCCAGAAATGGCATGGCACTTTTTGTATTACCTCTAACACTGTATTGCTCAGAAGAGATGCCCAAGAGCTTCATGCTGAAGTACTGCTACTAAATTTTGTTTGAAACTTAGTACTCTGGCTTAGTTAGGATGTGCTAGTGAAATGTTAATGCTCAGCTATATTGATACTGACTTGCATATTATCCTATACAGCTATCGCTATCTGCAGCGAACTTGCTTGATCGAGACGTCTTTTCAAAGGTATAATTTCATTTCTTCGCTGAGTAATTTCAATCTTGCAGTTAGTGCAAAGCTTGATACTCCGACATGTATAACAAGGTTATTGATCTAGTTGACTTGGTTCTCATACCTACATGCACCCTTTTCTTTGTTCTTATATGTGCTATCTTTTCTAAGTTTCTCTATCCTTCTGCTGGTACGTAGTTTTCTCACAACTTATTTCCAGTTTGTCATGTTAAAATTGGCATCCACTAGTACATGGAATCGAGATCAATTGTTTCCTCGCTAATTGTGAAGCATGAAGAATTATATAGTTTTCTGGTTGAGTTATTTTTATTAAATTGTGGAACTATCAAGTTCTTTATAATTCAATTCTTGTTATATTTAGTTTTTCCTATTTACATTTACTTACCAGTAATATAAACAGCTTTAGTGTTTTTCAATTGCTATCAATTACCAGTAATACAATTATGCACATGTATTTCACTTATGATCTTGATTTATTTTCGTAGAGTGATCCTATGGCCGTAGTTTTTGCAAAGAGAAGAGATGGAACTCTTGAAGAGATTGGTCGCTCGGAAGTAATATTGAATTCACTGAATCCTTCATGGATTACGAAGATCACTGTGAATTATCAATTTGAGGTTACTCAGCCATTGGTGTAAGCTTCTACACTATCGACATCTAAGGATTCTGTTTTTAACAGTGTAGATGCTCCTTCTTTTAAGCATCATTACTACTATTATTTTTTTCCTTTATTGTATTAGTTACATTTTCATCATCATCTGTAAATTTACTGTATGTCACAGGTTTCAGGTATATGATGTTGATTCACAGTTTCATAATGTACCAGAGAAGGTAATTCGATATCTGTCTATCTTATCTTTAATATTTCCATATTGTTTTTTTTTTATTTGAGTATTGCTAGTTTATTGAAGTTAAATGGTAAGTTGTTCTTTGATTTTGTTGTTATAGCTCCTGACAATAATTTACTGAATATGCATCATCTTAAATAATAAATAGAGATTTGGACTCCTATGGGCTGTGAGAAAGAAATAAAAAGAAAGGTCTCTAATCTTGTCGACTTCTTTCCTGATAACAAATTTAATATCCATGCAGCGTTTCTTTACTGAGAAACTTCAGACTAGAGAAATCCTTATGTAGAAAACCTTCTGGAAAACTTGTTCTTCCTCAAAGGCAGATACCCGTAGATCAAACGATTAATGGTATTCCTCAACTAGTAACCTTTACCTATTTGGTGTATGGCTGTCTGGCAGGGCTGCAGTCTGTTGCTCTGTTTGATTGGTGAAGTATTTTACTGAAACATTCCGTGAATATTGCCCATTGGTCATTTGGCTGGTCGCGCAGCACCCAATTACTTGACTATGTTCTCCATATCCATTTCCTGAAAATTTTGTATAAATAGGATTTCTTTCCAATTTTAGGTTTCATTGTTAAAAACTTCGTGAGAATTTGTATTTCTACCGAGGAAAGTTTGGTTCAAATTGGATACATTCATTTTAGGTCTCTATGATTTTAGATTTCTTGCTGAGAACTTGATAGCAATTTGAGGTTTTTTGCCTTGCTGTATATTTTATTTTACGGTATAGTATAAAGCAATTTTTATACCTCGTGATTGTATTACAGAGCGCAAGTTTCCTATGGCTTTTCCTTTTTTTAGTCAATGGACAATTATAATTGGTAAAAAGTTCACACCATGCAGATTCTTAAGCTGGAGGAGCAACAATTTCTTGGAGAAGCTCAATGTCTTCTATCTGAGGTATCATACATTAAATCACATTAATGTGGTGAAGTTCACAATTGAAGTGACTTGCTTTAAGTTTATGTGCAATTAGTTCTCAATCATCTGCATTACGGGTATTTGTGTTAATCCAAATTTATCATTATATTCTGTCTCTTGCAAGGATGTAAGTAGACCTGAGCAAATTTGACCTGACCAGCCTGACCTGGTCTGTGCGGCCTGACTAAGTGTTGATTTGGTTAAGGCTAATGAGGTTCGCTGGGCCACGCTGGGACATCCAAGAAGATCTAAAGATCTAGGCCAATTTATGTTTTTTTTTTTTTTTTCAGTTGCCTGAGGTTTTCTCACTTCATGGCATCAATTGACCCGATCAATTTGGACTGAGCTTGGGCTTAAATTAGCTATAAGAAATTTCCAGTTTGAGTTGGGCCCTATTGGGCAAATTTAAAACGGCCGAAGCTTGGCCCATCCTAGACCCGGATTGCTCAGGTCTAGATATTAGTAGATGCACTTCTCACTTGTCATACCAGCCAAAGCTTGTCATTAACATATAAAATCTGAAATCTACAAATTTATTGTTAACTTGCAAAATACTGGCCGTTTTATATTAATTTTCTTCGGAAAAGTAAAGCATACAATACCTCATTGTGTTATCTACCCTCTGTATAGTATGTTGGAACATGAAGTAGGAAGTAGAAAACTGTGTGTTATATGCCTATATATTGGCATAGATTGACTAACTACTTACCTGAGGCATCATCTGCATTTTTTTGTGAAGCAATATGTACATGTTTAGTCGACTAATCCTATGGCATAGGCTAACTTTCTTGCTTAATCTATCTAGTTTGGTGAGTCCTGCTCTTCTATTTTTTGCTTAATGTAAAGATAATTATTTTACAGTATTAGATAGTTCATCATGGCTTTGTAATAACTATTTGTGACTTCCATAAGTTACTCTTGTATTGTATGTTTCGCTTCGTGCTGCTTATTTCTAAAAAATATTAGCTGTTTTTGGTTCTTTTGCAGGTTGTTACTAGACCGACTGGATTGTTGACTCTAAACCTTGACCATAGGGAGCAGCAAGGACCACATTCAAAAAAGTTTGGCACATTGACTGTTCATGCAGAGGAGTGTGTTGGTTCAAAAACCATGGTGGAGATGGTTTTCCGCTGTGTGGATTTAGAAAATAAGGACCTCTTCTCAAAAAGCGTAAATTTCTGTCTTCTTTTACTGAGAAATATTTACAGAAAGCAAAGAATTGTACTGATGCTGAATTGTCTTCAATTCAGGATCCTTTCTTACTTATATCGAAGATAACGGAGAGTGGTGTAGCCATTCCAGTTTGCAAGACAGAAGTAAGGAAAAACGACCTAAATCCTTTATGGAAGCCGATGGTTGTGAATCTCCAACAAATTGGAAGCAAGGCATGACCATTCTTTTCCTTTTCTCTTTTTCTCTGTTGTCTGCTGAAATGGAGGTTGGATCACTGCCAACCATTTTGCAAAGGTCATCTCTACCAAATTTCGCGGACCATCCAGGATCTGAAAATAGAACATCCCTGCAGTAATATAGCTGCGCCAACCACTACGGACTAGCTTATTTGACATTTATCTAACTGTTGAAGAGTCTGATTTAATTACTTGTCTAACAATCAACTGTCACATTACAGGAAAACCCTCTAAATATAGAGTGCTTTAACTTCAATAGCAATGGCAAACATGATTTGATTGGGTAATGGCTTGTTGCATTTATGGCTTCTTTTTAATCCAAGTGTTTTTCCTCCTTTTCTCTGAATTATTTCCATCTTATTTGACAGCAAAGTTGTCAAATCGTTGGCGCAGTTGGAAAGCCTTCATCATAGTCATTGTGGGGAGAATTTCTTTTTGCCCACTGGTGTTGGGCATGATCATCACAATAAGGTAACAACTTCTGATCAGGAATGTTGAAGTTGAATACTCTTTCTTCGCAGAATATGATCGAACTTTTCTTTCTTTTTTTTTCGTTGATATAAGTTTTTTCTCTTGCTTGTAGGTTTTGACGAGTCAGATATATGTGGAGAAATTCTCTGAGAGCAAGCAACAGACCTTCCTTGATTATATTGCTGGTGGATTTGAAATGAATTTCATGGTTGCCGTAGACTTCACAGGTATGCTTCTTCAATTTAGTGAGTTTTACATTACTTTTATATTTGACAAACTAATATATCCTTATTCTTTATAATCATGTATTCATGTTAACAGAGATCTTTGTTGTTTGATAGCTTCAAATGGAAATCCACGCCTCCCAGATTCCTTGCATTACATTGATCCCACAGGTCGGCCGAATGCATATCAGAGAGTGAGGAATTGTTTGATGCGTTTATTTCTTCAGAGTGTAGTTAGCTGCAGTTCTGCACAAGTTATGTATAGCCTGCAACTTGATTTTTTTAACTTTTTTCGCAGGCAATATTAGAAGTTGGAGATGTCTTGCAATTTTATGACTCAGATAAACGATTTCCTGCCTGGGGTTTTGGGGCAAGACCGATTGACGGTCCAGTCTCTCATTGTTTTAACTTGAATGGAAGCACCTACCAACCTGAGGTAATTCTTTTCTTTTCATTATGTTATTACAATTTACAAATCAATGAGGCGTGATTCAATTGGCATTTATTTAATTATTTATTTATTTCAAAAGAGAAAATTAATCCATCTGATTTTGGGAAGAAATTTGGTCTACTTTTTTCTGGTCTTCATTGTTTTAAGAATAAAGAATATTTGAGTCTTTCTTCTTTATCGTGCGGTTCTACTTATCTTCTAGGCTCAATCAAGTTTGTAAAAAATCTGACCATATCTGATTGATCTTAGGTTGAGGGGATTCAAGGTATAATGTCTGCATATATCAGTGCCCTCCACAATGTGTCACTGGCGGGCCCTACCCTTTTTGGCCCAGTAATCAACACTGCTGCATCGATTGCAAGCCGATCCTTCACTAGCGGACGACAAAAGTACTTTGTACTGTTAATAGTCACGGTAACCTTGTACTAACCTGAGTACTTGTCCCTATTCTCAAACATGCAGTTGCTAAATTATATACGAACGGAACTTCTGTCCAGGATGGGGTGATAACAGATCTTCAAGAAACTAAAGATGCTTTAGTGAAGGCGTCTGATCTACCTCTGTCGATCCTCATTGTTGGAGTTGGTGGGGCAGATTTCAAAGAAATGGAGGTATGTGAGATTATACTCGCTGTTTCTTTTTACCACTCTAGAAGTTTCAAGAAATAACTAGCGCGGCAAGAAAACTCTTCTTTATTGAAAGCCTGGGTTCTGATCGTGCTAATTTGCTGTCGCAGATTCTAGACGCAGACAGAGGAGAGAGACTTGAAAGTTCAACCGGACGGGTTGCATCACGAGATATAGTGCAGTTTGTTCCTTTACGGGATGTGCAGCGTATGTGCATACATCCTACTTTTCGCATCCTTGCTCAAAGTGGTTTTTTCAATACAAGTGACACTTCTTGCTACATTTCAAATTGGAAGATTGTAAATTTGATAGAGACAATTAACTAAGGATACCAGTTTCTTCACTTGCAGATGGAGAGATGTCGGTGGTTCAATCACTTCTCGCTGAGTTGCCGGGACAGTTCATGAGTTACATGAGGACGAGAGATGTTCAGCCGCTAAATTGATATATCTATATATTTTTTTATCTCTGTTTTTAGCTCGTTGAAAATATAGAAGATGTGTCATATTTCCTCCATTGTTTCATTTTGCTTTCGGTGGCTCGCCCTTCCCTTCTTTCTAGCTGTATGTATGCTACTGGTCTCTACAGGTCCCCTCTATTCTTTACCTTGTTTAGACCGTGTCAGTTTTACCATTTTTCTCTCCCTTTGAGAAAGCGAAAAGCACTTTTCCCTACAGAGAAAAATTCTTCTCAGGAATTTTGTGAATGAATTCCAAATCTCGCGCTGTTGTATAGATTGACTTTTTTTTTTTTTTTCTTTTGCATGAAGAAAATCTTTTTCTTAGCCCCTCTTTCTGTAGAAGTATGGTACCATTGCTGGTCCAATTTTTGCTGATGTTGTGATTTACTTTTTGCTTAGTCTGTTCTTACATATATAATGGTTTAGTGAGTGAAATGATTGTCACAAATTGAGGTTTTAGCGATATTTTGTCCGTAGATTGTTACGGAAAGTCGAACTAGTAACAAGATATTGGTGTTACGCTTTTAACAAGCGGTAAAGTGATTGATCGGATCTAATATAGTTGATTAAAGACTTGATAGTTGGTATTGAGATTTTAAGTTGGAAGTATAATTGTTTCATATTTTAGCTGAGTTTATGTTTTTTTAAAGGAAAAAAAGAAGCGGGTCGGCAGCTGGGTGGGTGGTAAGCTGGTATAAACGAGCTGCATGTGGGCTAACTGAGCTGTTGGTCAACTTGGCACGAAGTTGATCATAGTCGAGCTCGAGCCTTTGGAGAGCTCAAAAATTTCAAATGACACAAAAACACAAAAAGGACACAAAAGGGAATCTAATTTTACTTTAGTTAACGTCAACATTGTGCTCAGTGGGTGGGCTACTTAGGTTGGATCCGATCGGAATTCGAAAGCTCGGATCACTTGGGATCCGGGTCGGATCAAATCCCGTCCGATGCCCTTGTCCCCACTCGGTAAGGGAAAATACACGAGTTATAGGCACCTTCACATCGCGCCACGTACTCCTACTCTCCTTCCCCACTCCCATTCCACGCCCCCTCCCAATCCTTGATGCGCCTCGCGCTTCTCCTTTTCTCCTCCTCCCTCGTTCCCAAACCCCGATCCCCTTCTAAAACCCTCCTCCTCCTCCCTCTCCTTCCCTTCTCCTCCTCCGCCGCCGCCGCCGCCGCCGCCGCAGCAGAAGGGATGGATTCCTCCCCCTCCGCCTCGGCCGCCGCCGCGGCGTCCCTCCGGGAGGCGCTGGCGGAGAAGCAGGCCGCGGTGGACGCGCAGGGCGACGCCGTGCGCGCCCTGAAGGCCCGGCCGGGCGCCGGCAGGGCGGAGATCGACGCCGCCGTGGACGCCCTGAAGGCCCTGAAGCTGGAGGCCGCCGCCCTCTCCCGCCAGATCCAGTCCTCTGCCGCCGCGGCGGTGGCGGGGCGCGAGGCGTTCCGGCAGGCGGTGGTGAACACCCTGGAGCGGCGGCTCTTCTACATCCCCTCCTTCAAGATCTACCGCGGCGTCGCCGGCCTCTTCGACTACGGCCCCCCCGGCTGCGCCGTCAAGTCCAACGTCCTCGCCTTCTGGCGCCAGGTAATTCACCTTCTCAATCTTCATCCAACAGGCCAGGGGTTGCCGATTCTTAATTTGTAATTGTTTGAATTGTATGTTTGGTACTGCACTGTGTTCACTTCGATTTTCCCCCCTTTTTATCTAATATATAGAGTAAGAAATTCCCAAGCATTTGCTAGCTTGCATTATTAAGGTAGTGAATTCAGTAGCAAAATTACCATAATTGAAGATGACAGCTTATTTTGTTGTTAAGATAGTCACCGAGGAGTAAAATTCCCACTCTATTGCTACGCTGCATTGTTTTTGCCTCAGCATTTTGTGTTGGAGGAGGGCATGCTGGAGGTGGACTGCCCCTGCGTTACGCCGGAGGTCGTCTTGAAGGCCTCCGGCCACGTTGACAAGTTCACGGACTTGATGGTCAAGGACGAGAAGACCGGCACGTGCTATCGGGCCGACCACTTGATCAAGGACTTCTGCAAGGAGAAGCTCGAGAAGGACGCAGCATTGCTGCCGCCGGAGAAGGCGGCAGAGTTTCAGCACGTTCTCGCCGTGTTGGATGATCTCTCCCCTGAGGAGATGGGCGCGAAGATAAAGGAGTACGGGATTACTGCTCCCGACACTAAGAACCCGCTGTCGGATCCCTACCCTTTTAATCTTATGTTCCAGACGTCCATTGGTCCGTCGGGTTTGAGTCCTGGGTGAGGATATTGACTTTTAAGTTGCATTCATTTAGTTTGCCTTAAATTTGGTCGTAATATGTCTTTGTTGGTTATAGATATATGAGACCGGAGACAGCGCAGGGAATCTTTGTGAACTTTAAAGACTTGTATTACTACAATGGTAACAAACTTCCGTTCGCAGCTGCGCAGATCGGTCAGGCGTTTAGGAATGAGGTTTGAGTCCTTCAATCCTGTGAAATACTTTTCTTGTTAATTTGATTTATGTCATCGTGTTTAAAGAATGGTGCTTTATCTTATAAAATAGGGCTGTTGTAACTACGCATTCTGATGGATGCTAATAGTTCTATTTCTAATGGATATTAGATACAGGTTTTTTCTTGTCTTACGAACCTAGTTGTAACTTGTGTTTCTTACATCTTTCTCAAGAGGTGAGATTGGTAGTTGGAGTGCCTCATCTTTTGTGATTTTTTATCAGAAGAACATTGAAATGATCTGTATCATTTTGGTGTGCTATTCACCTTCAGTTTTTCGTAGAGCACTAGGTTGGATCGCCTCAGTGTAGGCTTTTCTCTTTCGCTAGTTTGAAATTTAATTTGGCTACAAATTTCAATCTATAGTCGTAAGGAAACGTCCTTCTTAGTTTAGGTTAATTGATATCGGATTGTCCATCCAGGTTTCTGTTTCTAGAAGTCTGAACATTTTGTTAATTCTCATTACATGTGGCTATGTGTTATTTTACTGACTTGTCTCATATTTGGTTAGACTGTACCTGCTGTAAACAAACTGCTTCTTGTTTGATTATCAGATATCACCCCGTCAAGGTCTCTTGAGGGTCCGTGAATTCACTCTGGCTGAGATTGAGCACTTTGTTGACCCTGAAGATAAATCTCACCCAAAGTTTGGTGATGTTGCTGATTTGGAATTCTTGATGTTCCCAAGGGAGGAGCAACTCACAGGGAAATCTGCCGTAAAGAAAAAACTTGGAGAAGCTGTCTCTAAGGTGTGTTGTCTTAAGCTGATTTATTTCATTTTCTGGCCACATTTGATACCGAACTCATATGCCTCATGCCTTGATGTTTGCAACCAGTCAATTATTTATGTATCCTTGCAGAATCATATACTTATCTGTGTACTTAATAACCCCTATATGATCTGAATGTTCATATATGCCCTCGAAAGTGCTGTTTCTTGCATAAATATTTTTATCTTAACATGAGATTCGTCTATCCATGAGACTAATTTGGATTCCTTTCAGAAAAGGTTTTCTAAAAGGGGGCCATTATTGTAAGAACAAGGGTACATAAGTAAGAAATTATTTTTTTGAATGGCATGTAAGAAAATTCCAATTTTGCAGGGATATTTGTATATACAGCACTTGATAATTTTTATTAATTTATTGAATGTCTCTTTTGCATATTAAGGTTTGCCTGCTTACTATAACCATTGACAGGGAACTATCAACAATGAAACTCTTGGCTACTTTATTGGAAGGGTTTACCTTTTCTTGACTCAACTTGGAATTGACAAGGACCGTCTGCGTTTCCGGCAACATCTACCGAATGAGATGGCTCATTATGCTGCTGATTGCTGGGATGCGGAAATTGAGTGCTCATATGGCTGGATTGAGTGTGTTGGTATTGCTGATAGGTCCGCATATGACCTACGGGCTCACTCGGTATGCATTACTATTGGACTTTCTAGATTGAATATGTACACAGTTGCAATTGATCCATAGCTAGTTTGCCAATATACCTTTCTTTTCTGGCTAAGCTTTGGGCTAAGGACAATCAATCTACCATCTTGAGTTTTCTTATATATATTCTGCTGCACATTGCATGTCTACATAGATCTGTTAGGTCTTCTTGTAATTTTGTTGTTTGCAATCCTCTTTTAGTTCTCGAATATAGCGGAGAAGGATTGCTTGTTATATATTCGAGATTATGTCATTCCTTTCAATGAGATACATAATGTTGTATACTAATTTAAGTCACTAATGTTCTTTAACAGGAAAAAAGTGGTGTACCACTTGTTGCGCATGAGAAGTTTCCAGAACCTAGAGAGGTTGAGGTGAGTATCTTTTTGTCTATTTTTTCTCCTTTGTTCCATCTTCTAGAGATGCTATGTCTGTGAAACATTGTACCATATTTTCAACAAATCATCATTTTTCCCCCGCAATATTGTGCCATGCTTTTTATACTTTATCATCCTTTGGGAGTCAGAAAGCGCTTCTATTAGTTAGTTTGCCATCTCTTTTGTTGATGACAGATCTTTGTTTCTGTATCTTGGCATCACTGATTGCAGAAATTGGTTATAACCCCGTCAAAGAAGGAGCTGGGACTAGCATTTAAAGGCAACCAGAAGATGGTGGTTGAAGCATTGGAAGTAAGCAACTATTTCTTCCCAAAATCTACTTCTGGGAACTCAGTATTTCTCTAATGCTTTGTTGTTTCTCTTTTAACTTATCACGGCTTTACAGGCCATGAAGGAAACTGAAGCTTTGGAAATGAAAGCCGCTTTGGAGTCCAAAGGGGAGGTTGAATTCCATGTCTGCACTCTCAACAAAAGTGTCACCATAAAGAAAAACATGGTATCTATTTCAATGGAGAAGAAAAAGGAACACCAAAGGGTTTTTACACCTTCTGTAATTGAACCATCTTTTGGTATTGGGAGAATAATATACTGCCTTTTTGAACACTGTTTCTACCAAAGGCCAAGCAAGGCAGAGGATGAGCAGTTGAATGTATTCAGATTCCCTCCACTTGTTGCTCCCATTAAATGCACGGTCTTTCCGTTGGTGAAAATTGAGAAGTTTGATATTGTTGCCAAAAAGATTTCGAAAGCATTGACAGCAGCTGGTATATCACATATTATCGACATTACAGGTAGGTTACTGAAACATAAATAACAGGCTAATTAAGCGCATCCCTTTGCACTAGTTCTGTTTTTCTTAATTTAGATGTTAAATGATTTTGGTGTGTATGGCAATCCCAGAAAATTATATATTAATATGTCATACTTTAACCTACATAAAGTTTTATGCTAGTGTGAGACAAATTGTTTAGACTGGTTGATAAACTGGGTTGATTTGTTGGTATTTTACTAGTCTTTATTGTTTGATAATCTTGTTTCCTGCTGCTTTTTTGTTAGCGTAATTTTTTTATTTTGGTTCTCAAGTCGACCGCCAAGCTACTTTGTTGAGGCTACATATCTAATTTACTGTAGTCAGAGTTAGCAAATGCGATATATCAGATTTGTTCACTTAGACATGCTGTACAAGTTAACCTACATTAAGCACATATTTCTTGGTTTTGGCTTTGCTTGCGTGGTTCCTCCCACCATAGATCCAATTGAATACCTTGAATGGATTATGGGTTCAACTATTTTGATCACTGTTGTTTGGACTACTTTTCAGGTACTTCAATAGGTAAACGGTATGCTAGGACAGATGAGATTGGTGTCCCCTTGGCTATCACTGTGGATTCCACAACGAGTGTGACGATCCGTGATCGGGACAGCAAGGAGCAGATCCGTGTAGACATCGAAGAGGTTGCTTCAGTGGTCAAAGAGGTCACGGACGGGCAAAGTACGTGGGCCGACGTGATGTGGAGGTACCCAACGCATGCCGTCTCCCACGCAGATGAGGAACCCACAGATGAGGAATGAAGAGATTTATCGTAAACAATTAATATAAGGTGAGCTATTTCTTCACTGAGGTGATTTTTTTTTTTTTTTTTAAGAGGAGAGACTCAATGCGGAACATCAGAAGGGACAGTAGAATCTCTTTATTAGAAGTGGCTCACCTTACTTTTCTTTGTAAGATTTTGCATTGAGTCTCTTGATGTGATTCTTCGACATACTTGTACTTTAATATGCAACTCTAGTGATTTACATCTTTCATATCTGCATAGGGGTAATTCAGCATTGTCTTCGAATAGTGAGTGCATTTGCAAACCTTTGATTTGGCATTTACGTTCTAATTATATTGTCCTTTTTATAGCTGTTTGGTCGCCATCCTTCTTTAGCAAGGAACTACCTATTGATGTCTATATCGTTTGATGTTTGATTTTAAGCTCGGTGTATCATATATTGATTAAATAGTTGTAAGTTCTGCAACATTCACATGCTCTGAATGCTTTGAACCATATATCTTGTCTTGATGCTTAAACCTCAAAGCAACTAAATGGGGTGAGGCCTTGATGTGATATATGATAGAATCCAAGTTTTTTTGGGGGAATTTCAATATCACTGATTAATTTGCAAACTCTAGAATTCTTTCTGGAGAAAATTAGGGCAGTGTCTAGGGGTAGGTTTTGATGGTCTTGATGCTTCCACTTTGATCTGGTGTTCAATAATGCACCTTTCTTTCCAATGATCTTCTTGCTTGTTTCTTGTTATGTATTTAGGAGAACCATGTTTGTTAGTAGTTATTTTGACAATGTGTTGCCAATATTATAATCCAGATTCCAGGGTATCTTCTTCAACATAGTTTTGATTTTGTCAGTGTAGAAGGGGCTTTTGGTGAGGATTATTTAATAAAGTAGGTTTATGAATTCAGAGAAAAACTTTTTGCACCAGATCCCATACCAACAAATTTCATCAGAGTCAACAAATTGATTAAAGAGTACCCATCCTTGTCCCTAAAGCAAGATCTAGTATAACCAAAGTTGTATATATAGTACTTAAACCAAATTACCTGGTTTCTGCATTCAGTTAGTACAACCCAGCCTTGATAATTAATACATCATAAAGCTTTCTCAATGTTGGGTCTAGAGAAGTACACAAAGGACCTAACATCTAATCCAAGTCCAGCAAACCCCAGGAGAAACCTCTAAATCTCCTTGAACACTATCTAGAACAGCGCTGGCGGCGGAGGCGGCGGCGGGAGTCCTGATGCTGCGGCAGCAGCATTGCTGCGGGCGAGGTGGCAGAGCTGGCGGAGCTTGGTGGGGACGTACCAAACGGAGAGGCGGGGGTGGGCGTTGAAGACGGCGTCGATGTCCCATCCGTGGCGCGCGGAGATGGCGACCAGCGGATTGTAGCAGGCCTGCCGCCACGCCCCGACGTTCTCCCCGCGCTCCTTGAAGGCTCTCCGCAGGGCGTTCGACGCCTCCTCGTCGAGGCAGTGGAGGGCGTAGCAGTGCACGTAATGCCGCATCTTCGGCTTGTTGATGTAGCTCGCCCCGACCTTTTTCGCGTACCGGAACACTTGGTTCGTCACCTGCATCGATCATCCCCAGGACAAATGATTCCACACATAACTCAAACTCGAGATAACATTTAAGATGCTAAGAGTCGAGCCTTCGGGGTTTGGCACCTAAATTGCTTTTTGCATGCGTGCATCTTAATTGTTATTGTTATGGATATCCTCTAACTTAAGCTTGCTCTAATAATCATTAAATATTGAACAAAAAATTTCTATATCACTCCAGGGTTTTTTTTTTTTTTTTTTTGTTTTAAGAAAACCATACAAAAATATCGGCCACGCAGTCAACGCTGTGGATTCACAGGCGACGCTACACTGCAACTTACGTACACTCCTCCCGGTGCGACTGCGAGTGCGAATTAACAGTGCTCCGTCTCGGAGCTCCGCTGTGCACTCATTAGCTCTCGCGCCCGTGGGGCCCGGGTCACTTCCGTGGACACGTGGCGGGCGCCCGACAGCGGGGTGTCTCCGAGAAAGTGCAGTGTCAGGCCCCGACAAGACAACTCACGGCTGCCTCCCCCCCACCCCGCACCCTCAAGGAAAAGCCATCCACAGCTTTCCGTCCAATCGCTCTCCGACACGTCGGCCACTACTTCCACCCGGCGCGCACCCGTCCGTACGCAGGCCTTTCTATCTATCTATCTATCTATCTATCTATCTATCTATCTATCAATCTCCCACCTAGACTCCAGCGCTAGTAACGAGTACGTTTCGCAACTCCCTCCAATCTCAATTAAATTAAATTAAATTAAATTAGGGGAAAATGATGGTCCCTGTTCTCTCACAGTTTTACTATTCCGTCCCTGTACCTTTTTTTTTTTTTTTTTTTGTGGTACTGGTACAGTGGTACGTCGTTTTTATTATTATTCATTCATATATTGAATTTAGAAAGAACTACAGTTAGAAGTGGGACGCGTGGCTAATTGCGATATGCTCATGGGGAGTAGCTCCTCATATTTTTATTTTTGACTAATGAATGAATGAATGCACTTAAGCTAGGTAGTGCACGTGTGTACGCGCGCGTATCAGAGAGAGTGTTGGTGCGTGTGGGTGTGAGCATGCATTTTGCGTATACAGAATTAGTAGCAGCAGCGTCATATGCATGCAGCAGCACGATATATATATATATATATATATATAAATATACGTAGGTACGTACCTTGGTGGGGCACTTGTGGCCGTGCTCCTTGGCGAGGGACTGGACCTGCAGGAGGAAGAGGCGGCACTGCTCGTAGAGGTGGAAGAGGTAGTCGAGCCCGTTCTTCTTCGCCCGCGCCACCTCCCCGGGCTCCGTCACAACGAACGGATGCTCCCGATGATGCCGCCCCCCACTCCCACTCCCACTGCCACGATCCCCATCCTCAGGATCATCCTGCTGCCCACGATGATAATGCCCGCGCCCGCTGCTCCCTCCCCCTCCTCCTCCTCCTCCTCCTCCCCCGCTCCGCCCCGTCGCTGCCGACGACTCCGTCGACGTACCCCACCCACCCTCCTCCTCCATCTCCTCCTCCTCCTCGATACCTGCCGACCAAAATTAGAATAAAAATATATATTAAAATTAAGGTTTATAGAATAATCAGCTGTTTCGCATGCAGTAATACCACCGTCGTCTGCGTAGTTTCCTTGCGACTCCTTGTTCTTCTTCTTTGAGCCTGCCTTCTTGCATTGGCCCCGGGCCGACGCGGCGGCGGCGGCTCCGGCTCCGGGGGCCCTCTTCTTGGCCCCGCGGCGACGGGGCTTCGGCGGTGGGTCGCCGACGCTCCCCGCCGCCTCCCTCGACTCCTCCTGCTGCTGCTGCTGCTGCTGCTGGTGTTGCTGCTGCTGCAGCTGCTGGTGCTGCAGCTGCACCCGCTCCTCTGACAATCCTGCATGCATGCAGCAATCCACAATATGATTTTTTTTTTATTTTTTTTTTAAAAAAAAGAGAAAAAGAAAAGCTCAGTGGAAAAGTGGAGAAGGCTATAGCTGTAGCAGTCAAAAAGACCTGCAGGGTCGTATCCTGCGAGCCTATGCGCCCGTTTGTCGTTACTCGCGAAGTGTGTGTACGGAGCGTAATAATACCAATAAGAAGAACAAACAAACGCAACTATATATATATATAAAAAAATTACCCCGAAATAATTAAGAGTGACACAGAGAGAGAGAGAGAGAGAGAGAGAGAGAGAGAGAGAGAGAGAGAGAGAAGATGCATAATAAATACTCGACGAAAAAAAAAAAAATTGAAGAGCGACGTGCGCGGCGCACGTTAGCAAGAAAGCGCGCTCTCTCAGGCTAACGTGCGCCGCAGTCGAGCTCGGGCGCGAGATCGAAGCGCACAAACACACGGAGACATGCGAGAGAAGAGTGGTCGTACCTTCCTGGGAGAGCGCGTCGAGGGCCCCGGTCACGCACCAGGGGTAGAAATGGTCGGCGAGGTGGTGGTGGTGGTGGTGCAAGTGGTGAGGGTGGGGGTGAGGAGGAGGAAGAGGAGGAGGAGCAAGAAGAGGAGGAGGAGGAGCAAGAAGAGGAGGAGGAGGAGGAGGCGTTGGGTGGAGCTGGTGGTGGTGGAGGAGGAGGTGCTGCTGCAGGTGGAGGTGGATGCGCCGGCGCTCGGCGCGGAGGGCGGCCTTGAGGCCGTAACGCTCGGCGAGGAGGAGGTCGGCGCGGAAGAGGTGGGCGAGGGCGGCCATCATGTCGTCCAGCTCCGGGTCCGTCATGCCCAGCAGGGTGCTCGCCGTGAACCCCAGCTCCCCTATCCGCCCCACCGTCGCGTACCGCACCCCGTACCCCTCCACCACCTCCCCCAGCTCCCTAACCACTCCTCCCCCTCCCCCTCCCCCCTCCTCCGTCGACGATTGCTCCCCCATCCTCGCCGGAGGACGCTGCTGCTGCTGCTGCTGATGATGATGATGATGATCATGGTGATTCTGCGGTGCCGGCGCCGCCGCGCCTTCTTGCCCGCGTAGCCCCTCCCACTTGAACGCAGAGAACCCCCCCACCGCCGCCGCTGCGTCGCCGGGAATGGGATCATCCATCTCGTGCTCGCTGCCCCTAACCCCCCCCCCTCTCTCTCTCGTTTGTGGTTTTACTGTTCCGTTGGTTCCTGACCTGCTTATTCTCCCTTTTATAGACGGAAGAAGCGAAAGAAAGGGCGCCCAGGGGCGAAATGTCGGATTTGCCCTTTTGGTTTTTTTTTTTTTTCCCTTACTGGGCCTCTTTTAGCTTGTTGACCTTTTAGGCCTTGCTCGTCTGTGTGTTTCTTGCAATATTGGCCCGGCCTGATGGCCCATTCTGATTCGGCCCAATATGCTATAGATTTGAATCCCGAAAAGTCCAAGGCCCTTGGCTCGGTCGGATCAATATAGGCCGTGAACATCGAAGGCCCGTGCTGTGGCGGGCCCGACCCAAACTGGGAAAATAATATGAAGTTAATTATTTAATAAAATAAAATACAAATAATACCGTTTGTTTGCACTTGAAAAACCCTAATCTCCTTCTCCTGTTTCGTCCCCTACGTCCCCCCTTCTCTCTCTCCATCGTTCGTCCCTGCTCCACCATCTGTCTCTCTCTACCGAAGCGAAGTGAAGCAAAGCGAAGCTCCTCCGCCGCCTCTAATGGCTCCTAAGAAGAGACCCTCGAGCGCCGTAGAAGACGGCTCGGGCGGCGCGGCGAAAGTTGCGAGGTTGGTGGAGGACGGGAACGGCGACGCCGCTGCCGCTGCGGCGACGCCTCGGCCGTCGATCAAAGCGAATGCCATGAAGACGCAGCGGAGGAAGCTGCGGAAGGAGTGGGACAAGGAGAGGAACCGCCTCGCCCTCGAGATCCAGGAACAATCCAACCCTAGGAAGCCCCCCCAGCGCCCCCCTCCCCCTGCGGTCGCCGCGACCACCGATCTCCCGGCGCTCCGTGTGATCGTGTTTAGGGATTTGGCGTCGGCCGATGCGTCGGTTAGGGTCTCCGCGGCCGAGGCCTTGGCTACGGAGCTCCGCGAGGTCCAGGACGCCTACGACAAGTTCGGGGGCGAGAAGAAGTGGGCGGAAGAAGGGGCGGTGCGGCTCGAGGCCGAGAAGAAGGATGATGGATTGGAGAACTGCTCCCCCTCTTTGCGATATGCAATTCGGCGTCTTATTCGCGGAGTCTCGTCTTCGAGAGAGGTACGGCCTTCACCTCTTTTAAAATTGTACGCATCTTCGACATATCATTTGTGTAAATTGCCGCATTGAGTCCATGAAAATCATGTTTTGATGTGTCACTGTATACTACATCAATGGCTTCTTTACTCGGTACCACGTCGGAAGTGAAATCCCTAGTGATGATTAAAATTAAATGGCTATCCTTTTTACCGTCTTTAGTCTGTTCGAATTTACAGTGCGCGAGACAAGGGTTTGCTTTGGGATTAACATTAGTAGCCGGAACATTCCCAGTGATCAAGGTGGAGGTTTTGATGAAGTTGATAGTAGAAATGTTAGAAGTTACGTCTTCAATGAAGCGTCAGGTAAATCGCTAATCTATTCTTGTTAAGCTAGTGCTCCGCTGTTTCGTCTCTCTCGTTGTAATTAACATTTAGTCCTTTGTTGCTACCGCCAGGATGCTAAAGATAACCTTTTGGGCCGCCTTTTTGCTTATGGATCGCTTGCTAGATCTGGTCGAATTGCTGCAGAGTGGATTTCAGATAACAGCACGCAGGTTGTCAAGAATTTCGTGAGTGATGTCGTTGCACTTGCGGGAAAGAAACGCTACTTAAGTGAGCCAGCTGTTTCAGTCATTTTGGATATGGTCGAGAAGGTATGTCATTCATCTCATTGTTATGTCATTATACCCTATGAATCTACATGCTTAATTGTTAAACGAACCAAAATGAATGCAATGCTATCCTGTAGCGTATTTCTGATGATGCCTTTATCAGCTGATCTCGCATGATTATTATATGTTGGACTTCTGCTTGATTTCCTCTTTGTATGAACCTAGTGTTTGAGTAAATCCATGTTTGTGGCTATATCAACAGCGGCTCGTGAGATGATCTGTTTTAATACTATTTTACTGTTGGCTTAATTTCTTTCGCAGAGGTTGTCCTTTTTACTTGTTTAGACTCTTTTTTCTGCAAGTGTGCACGGGTTCTTTAACTTCTGATCGAGCTATTATTAGATTGCATCATTTCCACATAGTATATTCTTTTCTGCATACATATTGTATGTTAGAGCTCATGATTGTTTCTACTAGTTTTTGCAGTTACCAGATGAAGCTTTGCCAACTGAAGTCCTTAAAGCTCCTGGCATGCATCAGTGGTTCGAAAATGCCAGTGAAGTTGGAGACCCTGATGCACTCTTTCTGGCTTTAAAGTTGCAAGAGAGACTCAATACAGATAGTGAAATGTTTGGGAAGCTCCTCCCAGCACCGTTTAGTGCTGACAAATTTTTTACACGGGACCATCTATTATCCATTGCCCCTTGTTTCAAGGTAATATTTTGAATTTGAGATATAGGCACACGCTTTAAGCTTAAGAGATTACTTCTCTGTGGAACCTGGAGCCTGTTTGGCCCGGATTCCGTGACAGTTTTTCTACTCCAGTATGCAGAAGCTTTTGAAAAATGGATGTTTGGTTGATAAATAGCTTCTTTGGAGCTTTTTGTGTGGTGGGAAATTAATCAAAGCTTTAGGCCCCGAAAAGCCAAAGCTACAATTTGAAGTTTTTGCTTATGCTACGGCAGAGAAGCTGCAGCGGTGATTTCATGTCAAAGCTATTATTGCTTCTTTGTTTGTTGAAAAGTTTCAAGCTGAAGTAAAATATTAGGATAATTAGAAAAATTGAGATGCACATTCACATTTGATTTGGAATATCTGACTAGTCCAGCTGTCTTCAGTTATTAAATATCATCACTAATTTATACTTTTTTGGTTCGGTCAGGAATCAATCTTTTGTTTGCCACGTCTACACAGCCTTTGGCCTTTGGTGATAAATATGCTGACTCCAGAAACAGCTTTTCCGCTAGATGCTCCTGGGCTATTAAGCTGTGACAAAAAGCACAAAAAAAGCAAGAAAAGCAGCTTGTCTGAGAATATCAGCAGCAACATCCGTTCTTTCTGCGAGGTTGTAATTGATGAATCATTGCTCCTCTCATCTCATGATAGGAAACATCTGGCACTTAATATTTTACTAATTCTCCTTCCAAGGTTACCTCCATCGTGCATCGAAATTGCTCTTTCTAGTAAACTCGTCCACTGCCTGATGGACATTTTAACACATGAGAAATCCGAGTTATATAATGCTGGTCAGCATTTTCTGAAGGAATTACTAACTTTAGTAGGTGATGATGATGAGCGACGAGCTGCTGCTGTTTTGTCCTTTCGAAAGTACAGCAATGGGAAATTCGATAGCATTACAAAAACACAAACAGTTAAACAGTTGGTTGCCAAGTTTAATACTGGATCAGGCTGCATGCTTTTCGTGCATAAACTGATCTCTTTGTTTGTAGATGAAGGGCCCATTGCAGATGAACCATCTGATCAGAGTCAGACAACTGATGAAAATTCTGAGGTGGGCTCAATAGAGGAAAAGGATCCTCCATCCCAAGGAAATTCAAATTCAGAATTGTTACAGAATTGGATAGTTGATACCATGCCTCGTGTTTTGAAAAATCTAAGTCTTGAGTCAGTTGTAAAGTCTTTAAAGGATACTGAAGAAGTAACAAAGTCAGATTTAATGTCTTTACCAGATAGTGTAAAAGTAAAATTTGTAGAAGAGAAATTTCGGGTGCAGACGGAAATAATGAAATTTTTGGCAGTCCAGGGTTTGTTCTCTGCATCTTTAGGAACTGAGGTGACATCGTTTGAGTTGCAAGAGAAGTTTAAATGGCCAAAAGCAGCCATTTCGAGCTCTTTATGTAGGTTGTGCATACAACAGCTTCAGTTATTATTGGAAGATGCACAGAAAGGGGAAAGCTTAATTTATCTGAAAGGAATAGAGTGCAACGATTTAGGCTCTTACTTTATGTGTTTCCTCAAAACGCTGTGCAGCATTCCTTCAGTCTCACTGTATAGGACACTGAGCAATGACGATGAAAAAGCTTTTAAGGAGATACTTGCCATGGAATCCAGGCTTTTCCATGAGGTATATTTCTTCCTGTACACTTCTTTGATAACCACTGTAATACTGTATCATCTGAATTTTGTTCATAGAAATTTGTTGTTTTACCTGTTTTCAGTCTATCAACATATTCATGATCTACTCTAAGATGAAAGAAGAAGTGGTGTCTTGTAGAACAGTAAATTGTGAATGGACATCTAGTATTCTCTTTCATTAAGGAGCTATTTACTAAGATAACTGTAGTACATGTTGTGATTGAAAAGGCCAGAAAGTTATGTTACCGAGTGCTTGCTGAATCTGTATTTAGTTGTGATTGTCTTCCTGCAATTCGCAATATCACTAATTTTTGTCTTATTATTCTAGGTGCTCAAACTAATTTATGTTAGTTCTTACAACGAACCAGATTATGAGCACTATGTCTAGCATAATACCTTCAAGTTGTCCTGCAAAAATTAAGACCGTATTACGTCAACTCATTAGATTTTAACTGTTGCATTTGGAGAAAATATGTATGTCAGAATATCCATTCAACTTTCAAATCTGATGCTGGCAATAAGATGTGAATACATGCCGTGGATTAGCATAAGGCTCTCGTCCTCCCGTTCTTTGAATGCTTACATGGAATTATGTTGTTTTTGGCCCTTAGAAGTACTTGCGACATCATATGACAGATAATAAAGAAGAAAACGTGTGGGGAAAACCGGCCAAGCAGCATGAGACAGATAGGTATATACGTCGTGCCGGGCTGGCATCTTGACTAGTTGAGCACTAATGAATGTGGTCTGTGCTCGCTTGGCACGGCCCACATTACACCCTTAGGGAGAATAGAAATGTTTGGTGGGGAATCCTAAAACGAATAGGAGTACTATCGAACTTGATGTTTGCCATGATTTTTGAAGATTGAGCTTAGTTTTCACAATGCTCAAAATATTCATCATTTGTGTGATACGTAACTAATTACACTATTTGTACGAATGACAGGAAAGAAAAATTAAGATTGGACCGGATGCGAATAAAATGCACGCATTCCGTTATCTCCTCATCCAGTTGTTGCTGCAAGTGCTCCTCCGACCAGACAAGTTCTTTGAGGCTGCAATTGATCTTGTCATATGCTGCAAAAAGGCTTTCCCTGTTGCTGCTCATGGCGACTCCTCAGAGGAGGATGAATATAATGGGAATGATGCACCCAAGTTTATGGATGTGCTTTTAGATACCTTTTGTTCTCTCTTGCCTCATACATCAGGCCCTACATGTTATGCTATCGAACAGGCAAGTTAAAAAATTCAATTAGGGGCATATGTTTCCTCAAAGTTCTCTTTTTATAAATGAAGTTCTTTCTGTTTTTATATTTTAGAGAAACTGAAAAACTTTCATGCTCATTTTGATTAAAAGTACTTTTCTTATGGTAAAATTATAATTGTTGTATGTATTTGGCTAACTGCGTTCACAGTCCTGCATTTTTTGCATCCTTAGGTTTAGTTTCTGAACCTTTTAGTTAAGCAAATCAGTCCCTTTAATTTTCCTGCAGTTTGCAGTTGCATTCTTGACTTTGTTTGACGTCCAATTCTAGTTGGCTCATGTTCTTAGCACGTGACCTTTTACCTTAAAACGATTGTTTTATCCCTGTTCTCTGTTCCAGATAAACTTAAAGAGGGAAGTTATTTGTAGGATGAAGGCCTTAAATGGTCCTTTTTTAAGGTAAGGGTCGTTCCTAGAGCACCCGGCATAATGGAAAACAGAGTCTGGAAGGTAAAATAGGGTCAGGGATGCGACTGCAAAATGTAGCAGTTCAATAACTATTGTTTAAGTGAATAGTTTGGGGACTTAATAACAAGTATCGCTCGTGTATGGGGAGTATCTGTGCATTATTCCCCTATAAAAATTTTATGCCATGAGGCTTATTTTTGTATTGTAGAAATGGCCAATATGGTAAGTTCATTTTGAGACATCTGTTTTCCTTGCCCAGGTTTTTGGAGCCTTTTGTGATGAAATAACAGAACCAGGACTTCTTCAAATGCTGAAAATTGTGAGGAAAGATATGAAACTCCGCAGGTCCAAGGCAGCTGGGAGTGATACTGATGAGGATGATGAAGACGATGATTTCATTGATATGGAAGACGCCAACGAAAGTGATTTTGGCGGTAGTGATGATGATCACGCCGATGAGTCTGAGAGGAAGTCGGGCGCTGATGATATGGACGAGGAGGTGAACAAAAACGATGAAGTTGATTCCGAGAAAATTGAAGCAGAAGTTAGGACTGAAAATGATGGAGATATTGATGGTTCTGATGATTCAGATGCTATGGATGATGATGCCATGTTTAATATTGAGCCTCACCTTGGACGGCTATTCAAGGAGCGCAAGATTTCTGGGAATGATAGTTTCTACTCCCAGTTGATGCCTTTCAAGCTTCGCGTTCTTACATTACTGGAAATTTACCTGCACAAGAATCCAGGTAGCTTTGATGTGTCACTAACACCTCTGTTACTATTTTTTTAATTGGTGATTGCTTAGATGCTATGGGTCAGGAGACAAAAAGGGGTAACTTATACTAATTCTGCAGAATGTAAGAGAATCTTAAGATGGGTTTTCCGGACTTTCTGGTCAAATGAGTTATTCTACAATGACCCTGAGAACCACCATTCTAGCTGACCATTATATTCGTGCTTAATGATAACAAACATACTTTTTTACTACTTAATGCAGTGATCCATGCAATCACGATCCTTACTAATTAGGATTTTTAGTACTCATTAGGAGGTGATTCATAATTTACTTTAATGGAGGATATCCTTGGTTAGCTGGATAACTTAAGGACAAGAAACTGTCATCTCTGTTGAACTTCGTCTCTGAGATAAAAGCCTTTGCTCTGCTGTTTATTTTAACTAATATGTTTCTTTTTTCCCCCTCTTTTCTGGTTGCCTACAAATTTGTACTTCTTGATTTGTATTTTATGTTTTAATTAACTTTATAATTTTTTTAAAAAAATTTGGAACAGGCAAGGCTCAGGTGTTGACTGTGTGCTCTTCCTTAATTAAAGCTTTCGTGGATTCACATGTGGGCAATGGTAGTAAGCAACTTCAACAACGGATAGGCGGAATAATACAAAAAAAAATATTCAAAGCTAAGGACTATCCTAAAGACGATAGCATTGATCTTTCTACTCTTGAAGCCCTTTTGGGAAAGAGTGTGTGGTCAGCATCCCATTCGCGGTTCAAGGCTGTCGCTTCTTTGGCACAAAATTCAACTTTTTGGGTACTGAAAATCATAGATGCAAGAAACTTCCCCAAACCTGAATTGGAAAAAGTTGTGGATATATTTCGAAATACATTGGTTGACTACTTCAATAATAAGAATTCCCGACTAAAGATAGGGTTTTTGAAAGAGGCCATTCGGAGGTATCCTTGGATTGGAGTCGAGATTTTTGGGTTCCTTTTGGAAAAATGTGGGAGTGCCAAGTACGAATTCCGACGGGTTGAAGCCCTTGATCTGTTAGACTGCATAATAAGATGCTTAGTCCCGACCAGCAAAGGGGAGCAAGAAACAGATGGCCTGAGTGCATTGAAGTTGTTGAAGAAGCACTTACCGGCCATTTGCGAGTTGATCGGAGAGCTTCTTACGAACTGGCCAGAGAAGCAATCGAGACGCAAAGAAGTGCGGCGATTTTGCATTCGGGTTCTAGATATAATCTTGAAGCTTAACCTCAAGAAAGCCTTCTTTAAGATCTTAAAGCCTGATGTCTACACTCTATGTCAGTCAAAGCTAGGGGATGCTTTTAAACCCTTCTCGACGACGAATCAGTAAATTCAGATTTGGAGGGACTTCTCAGATGAAGGCAAGAGAGAGGTTGTCACGTTTGTTCTTTCCTGCAATTTCTTTTCCCGATTTGGAATGGTCTTTTTTTAATTTTAGTACTCACCGTTATTAGTAAGACAACCAAATTTTAGATGGAACACCTGGTATTATGTCTTTATGCAATATTCTAGTGCCTCAATTTAATATTTTGTTCTTCTTTTCTTTTATGTTGCAGCTAATATCATTGAATGGTTCATTGAGGTTGCCGAGAAGGCGGGATCCCTCGGTGCTTGAAATAATGGTGCAAATGGACTTTTTGATGCCATAATTTGTGGTCAGTCCATGATGGTTCCTTTTCATTCGGGATTGGATATCGCCCTCGAAATTCTACATATTTCTGCGATATTTAAATGAAAACGAAGTTGGATGTTCCATTATTATGACTACCAAGAAGAACAGAGCTCTGAGCACTATAATATGGTGAGTTTGGTAGTGATATAATTTTTTTCTTGTGTTTTTTGCTAGAAAATGCTTATTTATTATACCTTTAAATTTTGCTCAAGAGTAAGAATTGCTTTTCTATACGCTCTTATAATTTGATAAAATGGATGTTCAAAAGTGTTCAGTTTGCAGAGTCAGTTTTTCTTTTTCATTTTTTCTTTCGGTTTTTGGCAGTTGTCGGTTTTCTCGAGTAATTAGCCAATTGAATCCCTTTTAGAGGGTATGCCGTAACCATACGAGTCACAGTGAATATGCATTTTGCATCTGTGGCATGCTTAGTGTATTAATGGCATGTCAAGTTTCAAAAGTACATCCATGGGAGTTTTAGCTTCTTCTGACTTTTGTACTATGTGGCATTCCTTGATTGTTCTGTGATATGCTTTCTTTGCGGTAAAAGAACGGCACTCTCTGTCTATCTTTGTCCACTTAAAACCCCAGTTTGAGACTAACTTCTGCATGCATCCGTTTTGATGATTCGCATGCGAGTACTCAGTCCGCCTCTCTGATAAAAGTCTTTGCTACTCATTTCCTGCATGGGTTCACAATTGTTTTACATGTATGTTGAATTAATAACTTATTACATTTAACTAAATTTATAAGTAGGTGCAGCAAATTCGTCACTAGGGGTTTTTCTTCTGAGTGAATTAGATTCAGGTGAAATTTGGTTTTCTTTTTGCTGTTTTCTTTAAGAGTTGAGCTGGAATACTATTAATACTATTTGGATTTTTTTGCTATCGATTTTTTAACCGTTAGATCTATGCTTTGATCAATTTTATCTTTTAAATCATACTATTCAACTAACCATCCACTCAACCCTAAGGGGACCACTACTAAATCCTAGGGGACCACTACCATCCTAATCCTACAATTTTTTTATCAAAAGGTTAAAAATTCGATAGCAAAAAAGGTCAAATACTATCAATAGTATTCCAGCCTAATTTTGAAAATAAAGTTTTTTTAGTTTTGTTGTTTGTTTGGCAGCTAAAGTTATTCATCGTGTCAATATTTATGTTTTTTTAATTTTTTTTTTCCATATGATATTTTGAAATGTTTGAATTTTTACCGAAGGTGAAAGTGAAAGTGAAAGTTACGATGGACCAAACAATAACAGTGAGTTTTTATTTTCGACGAAACAAACACACGGTAGGAGAGTTCGCTTCTTGGAATATATGGCACTGTCCGGAAAACAGGGACCAACTGGTAGGTGGATCACTAATGAATAGTTATTACTACCATTCAATTATCAAATAAATTATTGTTGGTTATTACTGCTGGGGCTTACAATAAAGACCGAGGAGGGACAACTTTACTTAAAACAGTGATGGGCCTGAGCCTTTATCAAACCCTTTTATTCCTCCCTGTACTGCTTTGCACCGGAAACCCACAAACGAGTTTATAACGAGTTTATTTAACCATATAGATTTTGCACGGCATCAGAACATTTGAGGCATAAAAGACAGACACTACTTCAGTCGCCGCCGCGGCGGCTTCGTCAGAAGACTATCGCTGATCGTTTGTTTCATTGGAAGACTGTTGCTTGTAAACGTGCAGACGGTACTCGAAGCCGCCTGTCTGCGTCTTACTTGCACCTTTCTTCGTCTGTCGTCGATGGAGAAATTTGCAACGCAAGGACGCATGATTAGAGAGCTCACATCTTTTCCTCCCGGATTAAGATACGCATGCTAGTAATAATGATCTAATAATTAATTACGAACCCTATCTAATACGTAACTCGTTCGCTCGGTGCGCATGATGAGTACCACTGGTCTCGTCGCATTTACAAATTAAATTAAATTTAAATTTAAATTTTAAGTTAAAATAAAGTTTGAATTTAGATTTTAAGTCTAAAACTTTAAATGGGTATTGTATGGCATGAGACTAGTTTTCGATTGATTTATTTATAAATTTGATTTGTTTGTAAGTCTATTTTAAATTTAGTTATATCGTATATATCTTTTATATATGTTTCATAATATACAAATTTTTTTATATATACTCAAAATTTAAAAAAATTGATTTGATAACTCTATTTTTAAACCATTCTATTTTTCAAATCTGATTTGTTTTTAATTAGTTAATTTTTTACATTTTTTTAATGTGTATGAGTTTTTTTTTCCCACAGAATAATTATTTTAAACTTTTTTTAAAATACTTTTATATATAAAGTATAAATAAATTCATTATGTATGGACCGAATGAAGCACCCAACAATGCGGCAAATCCCGCCGTACTTCTCATGTGGTACGCTCACCGCTTGGTAAAGGTGACCTTAAAATTTTGTATGCAACAACCCACCAAAAAAATTAATTTAGAGCGAAACGGGCGACGTTGTAAATGCGGTGAGCTCACCGGGGGTGGCCAGACACAAACAACTGCTACTGTCGTTGTAAATGCGGTGAGCTCACCGGGGGTGGCCAGACACAAACAACTGCTACTGTGCGGGAGGGGACTGTGCGGTTACCGCGAGCCTCCCAGTTACGCGGTGCGGTCACCTCCCGGTACTCATTACCTCAATTTTTTTTATGCCAAATTCCAAGAAAAAAAATTATTTAGCGGCAAATGAGACGATGTTGTAAGCGCGGTGAGCTCACCGGGGGTGACCAAACTCAGAAACCCGTACTTTGGGCGGTAACTTTAGTATCTCGATTATAGAATAATTTAAGTAATCCTTGCGTAGCATTGTGTTTTATATAATAATTATTTTTTTATCAATTGCTAATATATTTTTAAAAAATTTTGTAAGTATATATTTTTATATATATTGAAAAGAATATAGATAGTTGGTGAAAATAAATTTTTGGATATTAAGTAGCTTACAAAATTAACGGTGCAGGCTAAATTATAGAAAAACCCTCTTGTCAAAACTCAATTTTTTATTTCTTACCCTGTCATTTAGAAACCTACATTTTGACCTCTTGTAAAATAAAAAATCTTCACAGGGGGGTACGGAGTTAACTTTGATGGCAAAATAACGAAAATGCCCCTCACCATGTTCGTCTTTTTTCCAATCCTACACACCTATAACCTTCCTCCTTCATTATTTGCGCCTTCCTCGACCTCAACTCCGACTCCGTTTTCTCTACCTGCTTCCTCGCTTTTCCTGCACCTTTGTTGCCCATCCATTTTAACGACGGTAGGGAGTAGATCGGGGCGGGTGTGGAGGGAGAGGTGGGCGAGGGCGAGGGCGAGGGCGAGGCGGCGGAGAAGGGCGAGGGCACATGTGGGATCGGACGGAGGGGTGGGCGACGGCGAGGCGGCAGAGGAGGGCGAAGCAGCGCGGCGGGCGACGTCGGTGAGTAGAGGGTTTCAAGGACATTTTTGGGTATAAAAAAATATATAATAATAAAATATAAACGGAGCCCTAACGGAACACTGACGGCGGAGACCAAAGTGAATATTTTTTTTTTTATAAGGGGGCAAAGTGTAGATTTTTAAATGACAGGAGGAGAAAGTGAAAAATCAGGTTTTGACAGAGAAATTTTTTGTAATTTAGCCTTTAAATTATATATAGACTAGTTCCACAAGGGATTATTTTTCAAAACTCAATCACTAAGATATTATTAACAATTTTATACTTTTTAATATAATTTGTAACACTTGAAAAGTTTCATACTAAAATTATAAAATTGAAGTACTTTTTGAAAGATCTATGGTAGACCATGTTTAGACAATAATATCTCTTTGGAGAAAATAAAAAGTTGGCCAAAAAAGCAAGAAAATATTGGATGGTTATTACTAAAATACCCAACTTTGTGAGTAGTAGTAGATTAATTATTGGTTGTTATTAATAATAATAAAGCGAATCTAGATTTTAAATTTAAATTTTAAAAATGGTTATTGATGCAATTGATTGATTTATAAATTTGATTTGTTTCTAAGTATATTTAAAATTTAGTTATATCGTAAATATTTTTTATATGTATTTATAACATAAAAAAAATTTATGTATACCGAAAATTTAAAATTTTGATTTGATTCCAAAATTGAACTTAAATAGTGAATTTATATTTAGATTTATGAATCAAACTCAAATTTTAAATTTAATTTTGAATTTAAACAATAAGTCCATTTTTAAACCATTCCATTTTTTTTAAAATCTGAATTGTTTTTAATTAGTTAATTATTTAGTTTTTTTTTTAATGGGTATGAAATATTTATTTTCCATCTAGAATAATTATTTTAAATTGTTTTTATTTCTCAAAATTTTATCTGCTTTTGTATATAATAAAGTATATATATAAAGTATAAATCTATTGTGTACGGACGTAATGGAGCACCAAACAATGTAGCGGTTCTACGCACTACTCATGATGGGGTACGCTCACCGCTTTGGTAATTGTGACCCTAAATTGTTTTAGGCAACAACCCATGAAATAAATTATTTTACAGCGTTTCGGGCTACGTTGTAAAGGCGGTGAGCTCACCGGGGGTGGCCAGACACAAATAACTTCTACTGTGGGAGGGGCCGGTGCGGTTACCGCAGCCTCCGAGTCACGCGGTGCGGTTACCGCAGCCTCCGAGTCACGCGGTGCGGTCACCTCCCGGTATTTATGACCTCAATTTTTTTAATGCCAAACCCCAAGAAAAAAATTATTTAGCGGCAAATGAGACGATGTTGTATACGCGGTGAGCTCACCGGGGGTGACCAAACTCAGAAACCCGTACTTTGGGCGGTAACTTTAGTATCTCGATTATACAATAATTTAAGTAATCCTTGCGTAGCATTGTGTTTTATATAATAATTATTTTTTTATCAATTGCTAATATATTTTTAAAAAATTTTGTAAGTATATATTTTTATATATATTGAAAAGAATATAGATAGTTGGTGAAAATAAATTTTTGGATATTAAGTAGCTTACAAAATTAACGGTGCATGCTAAATTATAGAAAAACCCTCTTGTCAAAACTCAATTTTTTATTTTTTACCCTGTCATTTAGAAACCTACATTTTGACCCCTTTGTAAAATAAAAAATCTTTACAGGGGGGTACGGAGTTAACTTTGATGGCAAAATAACGAAAATGCCCCTCACCATGTTCGTCTTTTTTCCAATCCTACACACCTATAACCTTCCTCCTTCATTATTTGCGCCTTCCTCGACCTCAACTCCGACTCCGTTTTCTCTACCTGCTTCCTCGCTTTTCCTGCACCTTTGTTGCCCATCCATTTTAACGACGGTAGGGAGTAGATCGGGGCGGGTGTGGAGGGAGAGGTGGGCGAGGGCGAGGGCGAGGGCGAGGGCGAGGGCGAGGCGGCGGAGAAGGGCGAGGGCACATGTGGGATCGGACGGGGGGGTAGGCGACGGCGAGGCGGCAGAGGAGGGCGAAGCAGCGCGGCGGGCGACGTCGGTGAGTAGAGGGTTTCAAGGACATTTTGGGTATAAAAAAATATATAATAATAAAATATAAACGGAGCCCTAACGGAACACTGACGGCGGAGACCAAAGTGAATATTTTTTATTTTATAAGGGGGCAAAGTGTAGATTTTTAAATGACAGGAGGAGAAAGTGAAAAATCAGGTTTTGACAGAAATTTTTTTTGTAATTTAGCCTTTAAATTATATATAGACCAGTTCCACAAGGGATTATTTTTCAAACTCAATCACTAAGATATTATTAACAATTTTATACTTTTTAATATAATTTGTAACACTTGAAAAGTTTCATACTAAAATTATAAAATTGAAGTACTTTTTGAAAGATCTATGGTAGACCATGTTTAGACAATAATATCTCTTTGGAGAAAATAAAAAGTTGGCCAAAAAAGCAAGAAAATATTGGATGGTTATTACTAAAATACCCAACTTTGTGAGTAGTAGTAGATTAATTATTGGTTGTTATTAATAATAATAAAGCGAATCTAGATTTTAAATTTAAATTTTAAAAATGGTTATTGATGCAATTGATTGATTTATAAATTTGATTTGTTTCTAAGTATATTTAAAATTTAGTTATATCGTAAATATTTTTTATATGTATTTATAACATAAATTTTTTTTATGTATACCGAAAATTTAAAATTTTGATTTGATTCCAAAATTGAACTTAAAGAGTGAATTTATATTTAGATTTATGAATCAAACTCAAATTTTAAATTTAATTTTGAATTTAAACAATAAGTCCATTTTTAAAAACAATTCCAATTCCATTTTTTTTAAAATCTGAATTGTTTTTAATTAGTTAATTATTTAGTTTTTTATAATGGGTATGAAATATTTATTTTCCATCTAGAATAATTATTTTAAATTGTTTTTATTTCTCAAAATTTTATCTGCTTTTGTATATAATAAAGTATATATATAAAGTATAAATCTATTGTGTACGGACGTAATGGAGCACCAAACAATGTAGCGGTTCTACGCACTACTCATGATGGGGTACGCTCACCGCTTTGGTAATTGTGACCCTAAATTGTTTTAGGCAACAACCCATGAAATAAATTATTTTACAGCGTTTCGGGCTACGTTGTAAAGGCGGTGAGCTCACCGGGGGTGGCCAGACACAAATAACTTCTACTGTGGGAGGGGCCGGTGCGGTTACCGCAGCCTCCGAGTCACGCGGTGCGGTTACCGCAGCCTCCCAGTTACGCGGTGCGGTCACCTCCCAGTATTTATGACCTCAATTTTTTTAATGCCAAACCCCAAGAAAAAAATTATTTAGCGGCAAATGAGACGATGTTGTAAGCGCGGTGAGCTCACCGGGGGTGACCAAACTCAGAAACCCGTACTTTGGGCGGTAACTTTAGTATCTCGATTATACAATAATTTAAGTAATCCTTGCGTAGCATTGTGTTTATATAATAATTATTTTTTTATCAATTGCTAATATATTTTTTAAAAATTTTGTAAGTATATATTTTTATATATATTGAAAAGAATATAGATAGTTGGTGAAAATAAATTTTTGGATATTAAGTAGCTTACAAAATTAACGGTGCAGGCTAAATTATAGAAAAACCTTCTTGTCAAAACTCAATTTTTTATTTCTTACCCTGTCATTTAGAAACCTACATTTTGACCTCTTGTAAAATAAAAAATCTTCACAGGGGGGTACGGAGTTAACTTTGATGGCAAAATAACGAAAATGCCCCTCACCATGTTCGTCTTTTTTCCAATCCTACACACCTATAACCTTCCTCCTTCATTATTTGCGCCTTCCTCGACCTCAACTCCGACTCCGTTTTCTCTACCTGCTTCCTCGCTTTTCCTGCACCTTTGTTGCCCATCCATTTTAACGACGGTAGGGAGTAGATCGGGGCGGGTGTGGAGGGAGAGGTGGGCGAGGGCGAGGGCGAGGGCGAGGCGGCGGAGAAGGGCGAGGGCACATGTGGGATCGGACGGAGGGGTGGGCGGCGGCGAGGCGGCAGAGGAGGGCGAAGCAGCGCGGCGGGCGACGTCGGTGAGTAGAGGGTTTCAAGGACATTTTGGGTATAAAAAAATATATAATAATAAAATATAAACGGAGCCCTAACGGAACACTGACGGCGGAGACCAAAGTGAATATTTTTTATTTTATAAGGGGGCAAAGTGTAGATTTTTAAATGACAGGAGGAGAAAGTGAAAAATCAGGTTTTGACAGAGAAATTTTTTGTAATTTAGCCTTTAAATTATATATAGACCAGTTCCACAAGGGATTATTTTTCAAAACTCAATCACTAAGATATTATTAACAATTTTATACTTTTTAATATAATTTGTAACACTTGAAAAGTTTCATACTAAAATTATAAAATTGAAGTACTTTTTGAAAGATCTATGGTAGACCATGTTTAGACAATAATATCTCTTTGGAGAAAATAAAAAGTTGGCCAAAAAAGTAAGAAAATATTGGATGGTTATTACTAAAATACCCAACTTTGTGAGTAGTAGTAGATTAATTATCGGTTGTTATTAATAATAATAAAGCGAATCTAGATTTTAAATTTAAATTTTAAAAATGGTTATTGATGCAATTGATTGAATTTAAAATTTGATTTGTTTCTAAGTATATTTAAAATTTAGTTATATCGTAAATATTTTTTATATGTATTTATAACATAAATTTTTTTTATGTATACCGAAAATTTAAAATTTTGATTTGATTCCAAAATTGAACTTAAAGAGTGAATTTATATTTAGATTTATGAATCAAACTCAAATTTTAAATTTAATTTTGAATTTAAACAATAAGTCCATTTTTAAACCATTCCATTTTTTTAAAATCTGAATTGTTTTTAATTAGTTAATTATTTAGTTTTTTATAATGGGTATGAAATATTTATTTTCCATCTAGAATAATTATTTTAAATTGTTTTTATTTCTCAAAATTTTATCTGCTTTTGTATATAATAAAGTATATATATAAAGTATAAATCTATTGTGTACGGACGTAATGGAGCACCAAACAATGTAGCGGTTCTACGCACTACTCATGATGGGGTACGCTCACCGCTTTGGTAATTGTGACCCTAAATTGTTTTAGGCAACAACCCATGAAATAAATTATTTTACAGCGTTTCGGGCTACGTTGTAAAGGCGGTGAGCTCACCGGGGGTGGCCAGACACAAATAACTTCTACTGTGGGAGGGGCCGGTGCGGTTACCGCAGCCTCCGAGTCACGCGGTGCGGTTACCGCAGCCTCCGAGTCACGCGGTGCGGTCACCTCCCGGTATTTATGACCTCAATTTTTTTAATGCCAAACCCCAAGAAAAAAATTATTTAGCGGCAAATGAGACGATGTTGTATACGCGGTGAGCTCACCGGGGGTGACCAAACTCAGAAACCCGTACTTTGGGCGGTAACTTTAGTATCTCGATTATACAATAATTTAAGTAATCCTTGCGTAGCATTGTGTTTTATATAATAATTATTTTTTTAATCAATTTTTATATTGAAAACAATATAGATAGTCGGTGAAAATAAATTATTTACATATTAAGTAGATTACAAAATTAACGGTACAAGGGAAAAAAGAAAATTACATTGTATATTATATAGAAGACACAAAAATTATAAATAGAAATATATATATAGAACTAGGCTACTATACTATTAATAGCACTAAGTCATTGGTGCTATTAGATTTTGGCCCTTGGATTAAGGGATATACGGTTAGGATGATGTGGGCCCCCTAGGGTTGGATTAAGTGCTTGGTGCTATTGATAGCATAGTAGCCGGACTCTATATATATATAACTTACCGACTGTCCCTAGCACAAGTGGCAAATGACTTAGTGGTTGGTACCCGAGATTCCAAGTTTGAATCATAGTTGATTCACATTTTCAACTAAATTTATTTCTAAAAAAAATAAATAAAGCGGGTAGCATGCTATAGTTTTCTATAATATATATATATATATATATATATATATATATATATATATATATATATATATATATATATATATATATATATATAGCTTTTAAATTATGTGTAGACTAAGTTCCACGAGGGATTATGTTTCAAAACTCACTCACTAAGATATTATTTACAATTTTATATTTTTAAATATAATTTGTAACACTTGAAAAGTTTCATGCTAAAGTTATAAAATTGAAGTACTTTTTTTAAGATCCGGTAGACCAGGTTTAGACAATAAGGGCTAGAAAAGATTGGATGGAATATTACTAAAATATCCAACTTTGTGAGAGTAAGGAAGGAGTAAATAAGAGGATAGTTTAGTCATAACACATCATTGAGATGCACGTGTCAGATTATTAATTTATTATAGTAAAATAAAATATCCAACTTTGTGAGTAGTAGTGGTTAGTAGATTATTGTTTGTTATTATATTAATAATAATAATAATAATAAAGCGAATCTCACTATCAATGCCCCCCCATTTATTGTTACATTTATTTATATTTACACGCTCCCCTTTCTTCTTCCTCCTCCACGGCTCCACTTCACCTACCTGTACCCGTATTAAATGTGCCAAAACCCTAATTGTGCGAACGTAGCCAACGCCAAAAATACAGTTGGGTGGGCAATGCTTTTATTGCACCCCACAAACCCCCCCCCCATCACATCCCCATCATGCATTACTACTGCTACTACTACTACTACTACTACTACTCACTCCTCCCTCTTCCCTGCTACCACATTTCCTGGGAAAGGTCTCGTCTTTGGCATTTTCCCCTTTACTTTGATTCAAGGGAACCCACCCCCGCACCCTCCCCCCCCCCCCCCCCCTCCCCCTCCCCCTCTATGCTGCTGCTTTGGCTTCTTACTGTTCCTTTGGTCTCATTCGGAAAATTGGAGCTTTTTTTAGCTTAAAGGGGAGAGGGGGTTGATTTTTCTGTATTTGCTCTCTCTCTCTCTCTCTCGAAGAAGAAGAAGAAGAAGAAGAGGATTGGGCCAAAATTAGGTAGAGGTTTGATAGATAGATGGGGTCGAAGGAGATCCGGTCGCCGGAGGAGAGCGTTCCGGAGAGGTCGATTTTGGATTACATTCAGAGGAAGAAGCTGGGGATCCACTTTGCGGAGAGCGATGAGCGGCGCTTCCCCAAGGCGATCGGTGGGGAGTACGTCGCCGGCGGGACGACGCCGGTCGACATTAGGGGCAGGCCCATCCAAGATCTCTCCAAGACCGGCGGCTGGATCGCCGCTTTCTTCATCTTTGGTCTGTGACCACCCCTCTGTTTCAGTCTCTGCATGACAAAAAATTAGCAGTTAGTTTCCGCAATTCTAGTAAACATCGAGAACGAACTGGTGTAGTAGGAGCTTAGCCGAATAAACATCGACTACTACTTGGTCTAAACAAAAGCATGTTCTCAGCTACTTTAGAAAACTAACTGCACATACTTACATAGGGTGGTTCAGTAATTCTTTATTAGTGATGAATTGTTTTGTCTCTTCTATTTGTATAAGATTCTGGATCTGCTATGCCTTACTTTCCCCTTGACTAAGCTGAGTAATCTGTCGGACACTTTTCATTGTTTGATTGATTCTAAGTCGAATATGACGGTCGATAGGTAATGAGATGGCAGAGAGGATGGCGTACTTCGGGCTGTCGGTTAATATGGTTACATTCATGTTCTACATGATGCACCGACCGTTTGCGAGCTCGGCCAATGCGGTGAACAACTTCCTGGGGATATCACAGGCCTCATCTGTCATTGGCGGTTTTCTGGCCGATGCTTATCTCGGTAGATATTGGACTATCGCTATATTCACCACTATTTATCTTCTGGTAAATTCACGGACTCGTAATTGACGATTTCCTTATTTCAGTTTTATCATCTTTCGTATAGCTGAAACACAACCGTTGACTCTTGAAACTGACAAGTTGTAGGAATCACTAAGCGGAATACATACTGTGCTGATAAGCAGCTATTTTCACTGCATATCGTGCGCTGAATAATGTAAAATTTCATTAATTTACATGCATCTCTTTACCTTTTCATTGCATGGTGGGTGAGTGTTTTACCTTTGTATATCCCTTTGACTCACAATGTTATAGATGTGTAAATATACGTGTTAGCCATACAATTAATGGTAGTGACTGAACCTTCTTTAAATTAAAGCCCTACTCCATTTTAATGCCATGAAAGGTTTCACAATGCTCAGCTTTCTACCATTTCAAAATCTCATGTGGTTGACTAAACACGAACAACCCTATGTCCCATTATCCAGGGTTTGACAGGAATAACAATATGCGCCACTATGAGAGTCTTCACACCAAGCCAATCTGACTGTGATCAGTTATCATTACTCGTGGGCGCATGTGAGCCTGCAAAGCCGTGGCAGATGCTATATCTATATGTAGTTCTTTACATCACAGCTTTTGGAGCCGCAGGGATAAGGCCATGCGTCTCATCCTTTGGAGCCGACCAGTTTGACGAGAAGAGTAGAGACTACAAGGCTCACTTAGATCGATTCTTCAATTTTTTCTACCTCTCTGTTACAGTCGGCGCGATCGTGGCCTTCACGATGGTTGTGTACATTCAGATGAAGCATGGATGGGGTTCGGCATTTGGCGCTCTGGCCGTAGCAATGGGTATCTCAAATGCCGTTTTCTTTATAGGCACTCCGTTGTATAGGCATAGGCTACCAGGTGGAAGCCCTCTCACAAGAGTAGCTCAGGTTCTGGTCGCCGCTGTTAGAAAGAGAAACGTGCCTTTCTCTAGCAGCGACTTTGTTGGACTTTATGAAGTCCCTGGTAATAGATCGGCCATCAAGGGTAGCGGGAAGATAGACCACACAGATGATTTCAGGTACCCCATGCTTCATAAATTGATCTATTCTTGTATTTTTTACTATGTGACAGTTTTTTATTTTTTGTGTACGCAAACCTGCAAAATAATCTAGTTACATTTATGAATGCACCAAAGCAAAATCTGAATTTTCATATAGAAAGCTTAATTTTATATACATATACATATACATACATACATACATACATATATATATAGAGTCCGGCTTGTGTGCTTTCAAAAGTGCATAAATAGTGCGTGCTTCCAACTTTTTAATCCTTAAATCTACTATTATTCCACCTATCCCTACTAAACCCTAGCAAGCACTATTCATGTGCTTTTAAAAGCACAGAAGCCCCACAATGTATGTGTGTGTATGTATAGAGTAGGATTACTATGCACTTATGAGTATAGAGACATTCGTGCTCATAAGTCGTTTCGATAATAGAGCTTCCGAATTGACAATCCATACCGTTAAATATGACCTAGAGCATTTGAAATATCTAGAAATCAAATTTCGTAATTTTTTAAATTTATAATAAAGACGATCAAAGTGGGTACACAATCTCCTAAAAATAAGGGATAGGATTTTTAAATTCAATATCAGAGTTATTGATCTTGATCTACACAATGAATAGAATTCTTTATTAAAAATTCAACCGATCTCAATTCTACACCATTAACTCGGAAATGCTCCATACCGGCCGTTAAAAATATCAATTTTTATGATGTTAAAAGATTATGAAACTCGCTTTCGAAAATATTTAAATGCTCTATTATGTTTAACGATGTGGATCGTCGATTCAGAAGCTCCAATATTGAAAACGGCTTATGAGTATGAAAAGTCGTTTTTCATGATAAAACTTTCGAATCGACGGCCTGACCGTTAAACATGATGTAAAGCATTTGAAATACCTAAAAAACAAATTTCGTAATTTTTCAAAATTATAATCCATCAAGCGATATGGATTGTCGATTTGGAAGCTTAATTTCGAAAGTAAGTACTCTTAATTATGTTTCATAATATGAATTATTGATTCGAAAACTCTATCATTGAAAATGACTTATGAGTACAAAGGTGGTTGTCCTGATAATAGTACAGAGTAGAACAACCGGAATACAAAACCGAACTTTCTCCTTAAACTCATGGACTTAGATAATTACCCAACCTAAGATAATGTATACTTTGTAAGAATGTACATTTCCGAGGGGTATATATATGAAAATTTAGATTTTTCAGCGGTATAGATGTAAATATATGACTCTGCAGGCACATATGTAACTCTGTTTTGTTTTTTTATTATAAGAAGGTCGCCATCAATATGAACTTGATGATGATTCAGGATATTTGGTTCTGTAGGTGTTTGGATAAGGCTGCTCTTCAGCTGAAAGAGGATGGCACTGATCCCAACCCATGGAGGCTTTGCACAGTAACGCAAGTCGAAGAGGTTAAAATATTACTAAAACTTCTACCAATACCGGCTTGCACGATAATGCTGAGCGTAGTATTGACTGAGTATCTGACTCTCTCAGTGCAGCAAGCATACACTTTGAACACCCACATGGGCCACCTCAAACTCCCAGTTACATGCATGCCTGTCTTCCCTGGTCTCGCAATCTTTTTTATTTTAGCCCTATACTATTCGACATTCGCCCCCTTGTCCCGCCGCATCACGGGCCACCCTCAAGGCGCCTCTCAGCTTCAGAGAGTGGGCCTTGGGCTTGTGGTTTCTATTTTATCAGTAGCATGGGCTGGGGCTTTCGAGAGGTATAGAAGGAATTATGCTATCAAAAATGGTTATGAGGCTCTCTTTCTCACTCATATGCCTAATTTGAGTGCCTATTGGTTGTTGATTCAGTATTGCTTGATCGGAATAGCCGAAGTGTTTGCCATTGTGGGTCTTTTAGAATTTCTTTATCAGGAGGCTCCTGATGCCATGCGAAGCGTCGGTTCTGCTTATGCTGCAGTGGCCGGTGGTTTGGGCTGTTTTGTCGCTACTATATTAAACAATATTATCAATTCCATCACCGGAAATGAGGACGAAGGGCGCTCACCATGGCTTTCCCAAAACATAAATGCCGGGAGGTTTGATTACTTGTATTGGTTGTTGGCCGTACTAAGTACCATCAACTTTTGTGTTTTCCTATATTTTGCAAAGAGATACAAATACAGGGTTCGGAAGGTGGTTGAGATGGAGGTACCAAATGGAAGCACGACTTTTAGTTCATCTGAGAGCAAGTAGATGTAGATTTACCCGCAGTTGATGCAGCATGATACATTGATATTTATGAGTCATCATTTATTTTATTTGGTAAATTGGGACCTAGTTAGCTGGTGTTGGATCATATAATGATTAGGAAACTAGAAAAAAGGCAAATTAGTTAAATGTTGCACTCTATTTAGTCCCATAGTTTTCCTTTTTGTGTGTTAAAAATTAGTTGCAGCTTAATTGTGCCTGGAGCTGCAGAGCTGCTCTAGGACTGAGAACTTTGTTCCTGAGATGTTAGTTTTATGGATGCTATAAATTTATATGCGAAATGTAACTTAGTTTTCAATTTCATTGTGGTATCTTTTGAATGTACCTTATTACTGCCGTGACATGGAATATAATCTTCTATATAGCCTTGGTCATGGTATCTTTTAAGTTAGCTTTTCCCTCCTTGGAAAAAGTTTCATGGATTTTATCCTTTTGTTGAATGACCTTCTAGATGTCATTATGGCAAAAATATCTCAAAATTCCAGGAGTATATTCCAGTAATGAATTTTACAACTAATTTTAACTAAACAAGCCCTTCTATTTTCACGTCCTTAAGCATAAAAATTATGTGTAATCAAAGTTGATTAGAGTGAATCAGTCATATTCTTCTTCTTTTTTTCAGAAATAACTCAAAAGAGGAGTTATGAAGTGGGAGTGATATTGGATATTTGCAGGATTCAAGCCGGTTTCTTTTGATAATCATGAATTTGACACTACCTTGCACGACATTTAAGTCTTAAGTTAATCATATTTATACGGACGGCTAATCTGAAAAGTTTTCGGTGTGTTGTTAACAGTGTAGGAGAGTTAGGACTGATGATGGGTATGGAAAGATCGAAAGCCCACAAAGATTGAGCCTATCAAAGAACAGGCCGAGGTTGGTGACACAACTGCTGGAATAAGCTCATTCCAAGTATGTTATATTAGTAGCCTTCTCAAAGTGCTGCTACTTGAAGAGCCATCTCATTATGTACTCCATATTATCATGCCAGGCAAACCAGATAGTAACTAGCGATGAAATGCATCTACATGTTTACCGTAAATGACCGAAGAGACGTCTAACCGCTAATTGATAAGAAATTCAGCAAAGCAAGAAACAGGGAAGGTATTGTAAATGTTTAATATAATCTAATTAATCACAACTGATCGTTTGTAGTTACAAGCTTCAAGGAGGAAAAATAGAAAGAAACTTCTAGTCATGATTCTACCATTCTAACTAGAGTTGAGAAAAGAACCTGGTTAGCTGATACCCTGGGATCATCCTATTCTCTAGCACCAAAAACTTGTTGCAGATTTTCACGTTAGACTAAAGAAGGATCTTGAAAAGACGACGAAATGACCTCCAAGAGAGAATAGACTAGGTTGAGCCATTTGCTACTGCGAAAAAAGTGACTTGTTACCACAAATTGTAGCTCCTTTAAAATACTAAAGCCCAATGTTAGATGAAATAATCAATTAAAGAAATGATGGAGCAAGTTGATAAGATTTACCTTATGGCTAACTGGAACCAAAAAGAGTTAGTTGCTGAGTTTTCGTGTTTTATTCCAATGGCACCTGTAAGATCAGCTGGTTCATCAGAATTCGTTCAACACAAAGATAATTGAAAAAAATATAGATAATGAATGTGGGGTTAGTACACTAAATCATATGAAAGCACATATATCAACCATTAAGAGTTCCGTTACTTATTCCCGAGTGCATTTAAGTATCACAAACAGGCATAAGCAGGAGAGACTACTATAGTGGTATCGCCAACTGGTATAAGCAAGAGAAACTATCTACTATGGTATATGTATAACATTATAGCTAATTTTGCGTACACTATTTTATGTCTGGGAGGTTCCCCAAGTTTTCAGAGAGATAGGCCAGATATTTTGAGACATTTACACCAGGGTGGAACTGAAATCGAGTCGAGTCCAACTCTAGTGAGGTATAATTGTTTTCTGAAGGTATCTTAGCATTTGATCAGCAACCCAAAATTCTTCTACTATTGTAAACACGACTAATGCATGTTCTACAAGATGGGCATATCCTCAAGGCGAACACTTCTATAGAAAACATAGGTGATAATCATTTTCTTTTCAAAATAGTAAGGATTTAGTTACAAAGAATGCATGGCATTAATTGAATTACACTCTCACCTGAACAAGGTAGATCTCTGCCAGAGTTCATCTTGATAACCTTTTATTTCTCTTCCTGGACATTACAAGCTAATTTTTCAATTGCTTCAATGCCGCCACAACATGCTTCATTGAGGGCCGAACAGTTAGGGACTCCACAGTGCAGGACAGCCCAAGCCTCAACATCTCAACCAACTTCTCCTTCGGCCCAGCCTCCCACAATCCACTATCAAAAAACTCAGCTGCCCGTTCCTCTTGCGTTAACATCCTTCCCCATGCCACAACCGTAAAACCATTACCATACTGCGAGAATGACGGATCCAATGACCTCTTCCCAGAAATCAACTCCATGAGCACAACTCCAAAACTATAAACATCAGATTTATCAGAAAGTCTACACGTAGTTGCGTACTCGGGCGCAACGTACCCAAATGTCCCAGCAACATCAGTAGTAGCATGAGTCTCGGAAACTTCTAGAAGCCTCGCTAAGCCAAAATCTGATAGATAAGCGTTGAGCTTTTCGTCAAGCAAGATGTTGCTCGGTTTGATGTCCCTGTGGACGATACGGGGGATGCAAGAGTAGTGGAGGTAAGCCAATGCTTGGGCCACATCAAGTGCTATCTTATGAATCTCTACCCAGCTCATTTTTCTATTTGCCATGTTGCGTATGAATGCCTCGAGGTTTCCACCGGAGAGATAATTATAGATCAAGAACGTGTCAGATTCCCCCCTATGGTACCCAATAAGGGTTACGAGATTCTTGTGTCTAATCGTACCTAGCGTCCGTATCTCAGCATCGAATTGCCGAAGGCCTTGAAACTTACCTATATAGAGCCTCTTCACTGCAACCGAGAAACCAGGAACAAGCTCTGCCTTGTAGGTGGCCCCAAATCCTCCGGTTCCTATTAAATTCTGAATACTGAAATTACCTGTTGCTTGTACTACATTATCATAAGTTAATTCTGGAGGAGCGTCCGTGAAGGTCACGACCACTTTTCTCCTTGCGCTTGCAATCTTTACGTGTTTCCTTTTTCCATACATGAGGAAAAGAAACAATACTAGGAGAACAGAGAGTATGATACAGACCAAAGCAACTGCTGCCATTACGAAGGACTTCAACCTGGTCTTTGGGCTATTCCATTTTTTAGCATCATCCTGAATAGGGATTTCGGATTGTGAGGAGGCGTTTAAACTTACACACGGCTGCAGAAAACGATTACCCTCGAAGAATTTGCAGTCGTTTGAGTGTCTAAGATAAGGAATAGTTCCTGAGAGGTTGTTATAGGAAACATCCAGTGTCAAAAGTTGGGTGAGTGAACCGAAATTCCGAGGGATACTTCCTGAGAGCCTGTTGTGATCAAGCAACAGAATTTGAAGATTTGGAGCATCTGATAAGCTTGATGGGATGCTTCCTATCAGAGAATTTCTCGACAAATCTAAAAAAGTAAGAGAAGCTAAATTACCAATTTGAACTGGAATTTCTCCGGATAAATTGTTCCACCTCAAATCAAGGTGCTTGAGCAAATGCAAGTCTTTAATGTTGGATGAAATTGGCCCACTAAATTGATTATTAGCTGCTTCAAAACTCCGAAGGAATAAACAGCCCGTGAGTGGCTCGATAATGCCAGATATCTGATTAACACTCAAATTAACTGCGAATCCACTCCCACCATCACAAAATCCAAAAAAGGCACTTGAAAGCGACCCATCAAACACATTGTTGTTGAGCAACAAACCATAAGAAAAGTTAATATGAAGAGCAAGGGAGAAAGATGGCAAAGACCCACTAAAGGCATTCCAGCTGAAATCATGCAGAACAACAATATCTTCACCCAAGATTGATCCAAAAGGGTTACCCTTCGAGGCACTTTGAAGGAAACTTTCATAGTATTGCATCAAAACACCTTCCCGAACCGAAAACCCAATATTCTCCCCATCTGAGAACAGACTGTTTGAACAACCACTCTCTGGCGATTTCATAGTAGAGCCAGACAACGAGTTCCGACTAACATTGAAATAAACCATGCATCCAAATCTAACAGAGAATGGCACCGAACCTTGCAGATAATTCGAGCTCAAATCGAGAAAAGTGAGATTTTGGCACATTCCGAGCCATTCGGGAATCACGCCACTAATGTAGTTCTGCCCCAGATTAAGAATCCTCAAACTACACGAACTATTTCGATAGCTTGGAAGTTTCCCATCAAGATTTGCTCGCGGAGCCCAAAGGATCTCAAGGTTCGAAATCGAAACCACCTCCGGCGGAATCGCCCCGACAAACGCATTAAATTCCTCCCCACTACTACTGGAAACCATTGATGACCTACTATTCATAGAGTCGATATCCATCAAAGCAGTGAGAACAAGAACAGAGAGCTCGCGGCAATTCCCGAGCTCCTTCGGTATCCTATCTGTGAGGCTATTTCGCGAGACATCAAGGACGCGGAGGCGCGATAGCCATCCGAGTTGGGCCGGTATCTGACCTTCTAGAATGTTGCGGTCCAGCAGCAGAGTCCGGAGATTGGAGCATTTCCCGATCTCCGATGGGATGCTATCAATGAGAAGATTACCGGAGAGCTTCAGATGGGAAAGAAATCGGCAGGAACCAGAGGGACCAATCTTGATCCCTCCGGTGAGCCGGTTGAACGACAGGTCCAGCGATTCGAGCCTCGAGGACCCGACCAAGTTCTCCGGTATCAGGCCGGAGAGGGAGTTGTAGGAAAGATCTAGAACGCGGAGAGAAGGGAGGGAGCTTATCTCGACGGGGATCTTCCCAGAGAAGTTGTTGCTTGCGAGGTCGAGGAGCTCAAGATGGCGGAGGCTGCCGATGGGCGGCGACGGGATCTCCCCGGAGAAGGCGTTTCCGGCGAGGGCGAGGGAGCGGATCTCGGAGAGGCTGAACACGGCGGCGGGAAGGGTTCCGGCGAGGGAGCCGCCGGTGAGGTTGAGGTAGGCGACGCGGCCGGACCCGGCGGAGCAGGTGACGCCGCGCCACCGGCAGTGGTGGCGGGGGGCGGCGGCGGAGGGCTCCCAGCCGGAGAGGAGGGAGGAAGGGTCGAGGGTTACGGAGCGCTTCAGGGCGAGCAGGGCGGCGAGCTCATCCGCTGATGAAGGATCCGACGACGCCGAAGCCGAAGGGGGGAGTGAGGAGAGGGAGAGAGTGAGGAGGAGGAGGATGACGGGCGCAGGCGCCATTGGTGACGGAGAGGAGGTGGATGCGGCGGCGGAGATAGCTAGAGGTCCATGTTCGCCAGCGAAGTGTCCGGTTGGGCTACGCCGGCGAAGATTATGGTTCCGGCGATGGTCCCGCCGGTAACGGGGATTCCGGGAGAGTGAAAAGGTGGCTGCGGAGAAGAAGAGTATAGCAGCAGTAGCAGCAGCTGAGAAGCAGAGGAAAAGAGAAAAAAGTAATAATTGGAGGAGGAGGGATTTGAGAATATGTTATTTTAAACTGGACACGCTCGCTGAATAAACTTTTTAGCGCTTCACGACTACTAATTTGAAAAACTAATCTTTTTTGAATAGCGGTATACCAGGTGCTCTAGTGACCCAACTGTTGTCGCTACAAACTCACGGCCCTATGATCATGTGCTGCTTACAGTAATACTGTTTTTTTTTCCCTACTCTTCACCTTCAGTACGTAGTATATTATTGAGATGGATTATCTCATGTGCAGATAAAAATGTTATCTCAATTCAATAAAAAGCAATTTTATGAGTAATTTTGCTAATTACTACCCCTATTGCACTGTTGTTGTTGTTGTTATTTTCACCGTTGTCTTTAATTGTTTTTTGCATAAGGAGATAACTATTGTGAATGTGAAATAGACAAAAGTAATACTTGGGGGCTCCTCTAAATTGGCCACGTGAAGTTTGATACAAAACATGGTGGTTGGAATACAGAAATTCAGATCCACATAGCGGCAACTATGTAGCTAATGGGCAGAGAGAGATGATGCACATAGAAAGGGCAGATGATTAGTTTATAATTACAAAGTGACAAATGGTGGGGTGATGTGTGAGATTGGAAGGGAATTGTTAGATAGATGTTAGGCCTATGGAGATATCATCGCAAAGGCTAGATGTGACAACGTACATAACTGATAGTGTTGGTACTTGGTCATAGCAGGGGACTATAAGCAATACAAACAAATAGATATATAGGGGCTAGCTAATAAATGGGACATAAGCTTGCTTTATTTACTGGTTAAAATGCTCAAATAGTTTCTTTTTTGTAGCTCACACCCACGAGACACACACACAGAGAGAGAGAGAGAGAGCTTCTTAATTAGTGTTGTTTAGTAGAAACCACCTATGACCTAACCTAACTAATTATGACCTAACTAATTAGCAGAGAGTTGTTCTTAGGTTCTTCCTCTATCACTGCCCTTCCTAACTTAATTTCCTCCTCAACTTCTTCCTACAGCTCCTCTCTACTAAAATATGCATCTACAGATTAAACCTGAGTATTACTCATCACAAAAATTCACTACACTGCTTGTTTCTAAGACTAGTCTTAGCTAAGTAGTGGTGTTATGCTAATTATATGTATGATAACATCAAATGGAAGAGATATTGCTTATCATTGGACCTATGGTTTTCCCATATTGCTAAATTTATGATAGGGCATTGCTACAAGTCTCTTTTATAAGAAATGTGTGTGGAATCTTTTATTAATTTGTTCACACACAATATAAAAAATACCATACATATTTGCTATACATTAACAATCAATAAATACAATATTTTAGAGGAACTCAAAAGCATCTATCTCTCTTTACTCAACTGTTGTTAATGTGAATAAAAAGCTAAGGCCTAGTACAAAAGGCAATGTAGACTTTGTTTATTGCAGTGGGTACCATACTCTACCATGAGAGAGACCATACCAGTGAGTTTCTTTGTTTTGATGCTTCACATGCCCTGCAGCAAGGATTATTAAAAGGTTTTCTCCTTCCTCATCCACAAACGCAACAACAAAGGGCTCTGATATCCAAGTGCAAAAGGGCTTTGAGAAAGAGAATAAAAAGGCTTTTCACTTTATGCAAGGCCATGCAATTGGGTCCCTCCATGCCAAACCCACATCCCAACTCCCTTCACCCCATGGAGAGAGTATTGCCCGAACTCGGTGCATTCGTATATCCGTGCACCGTCTGCCCATCAAGGCATCAACCCTCCATCACATCTCGGACTTTAGTTTCTATCGTAACCTTTTTGTGCACCCAAGGATTGGATTGTTAAATTGAGAGTATTAAAAGTGATAGAGGAATAGTGGGCCAGCAGTGCACATATGTATGGATGCTTCTAGTGCAGGGCTGCAGGCAATAGCAGTTTGTAGGAAATCATTTTGATGTCAATGGAAAAGAGGAAAAGGATGTCAAATCAAAAGGGATCCTATGTCCAAGGATTTAGTATATCCTTGGATGATGGAGTATATAAGATATGCACCTTATAAAGAGTGTACATGCAACAGTTTTCAGTAAGAAAACTAACCTTGATTAAATACTATAAGATGGCTACAATGTTCGAGAAATGTAAATAGTAGAAACATCGACTTTTAACATAACCATTTCCTAACTTCAAAGAATTGATGCTAGAGTTTGTATTTTGTAATGATATACCACTGTGAACTACTATTCTTCCAGCCAAACTTCAAAGACTTGATGCTAGGGTTTGTATTTTGTAATGATATACCACTGTGAACTACTATTCTTCCAGCCAAATTTGTTCTATATACGACAGAAAACTAGCAGCGGAAAAAGGAAGGAAAAAAAAAAAAACAAAGGGAAGTGCTTCTAAGAACTTCTCTCCAATTACTGCTCTTTGGGACCGACCCACATCAAAAGAAATGCAACCGAGCAACCAAGCAACCAAGCATATTTATCCAGAGTAAATATGGACATAAAGACCAAAAATTATACACTTAGTTTCACCAATATTATAGTACTAAAATTTCTCTCTGTGCCAATCCAATTATTGTACTGCTGTACTAAAATTTAAAAGGACATGTTGGTAGTGGCAGCAACTAAGCGAGCAGATTAGGAAAATAGGAAAAGAAAATGTAAGGACATGCCCAAAGACAGGGTGGTGCATAAGGTGAATGGAAAGGAATCAAAAGCATGGGAAATACATATACATATTATTTAACTGAAACCAAAGCCTTATTTCCCGGGCCAATGCAGTGAAACACCTCCCAATCACGTGTCGTGACATGAGATGTGAAATGCTAAACACCAAGAATCAAGCTGAATGTCTGTGTGCATGTGCATGTGTGTGTAGGGCATCCCCTTTCTCTCTCATCACACACACACACACACACACACACACACACACACACACACACACAAAAACACACATGAATCCTCAGAAAACAAGAAAAGATTCCTTTCCCATGCCTCCAATAACATACAATAACCCACACATCCACTACAATAATATGTCATCACAGAAACCAATTGGGACCACCCTGTCAACTTGATAGCCTTCATTGGGTCATTTCATAGTGAGAAAAAAGGGGCTTTATATGAAAGAGGTCCATGTTTAATTGCTCTCTCCCTGATCTTTTTGTTGGTGGGATGCATCAAAGAAAAGATGCTTTGGATCAATGAAGTTGAAGAAATGGAGTTTAGAAAAGGGTAGTGAGAGGTTCCCCACCAATGAGAACATGGCTGTAAATAAAGCATCAGAGCATTATATAAAGTTAGTAAAAGTTTTGGGGCCAATGTGACTGAACAGAGTGGACCAGCTGGGAGATGTGAGGGGCATGGTTCTTATTCAATCCAACTCATCAACCTCGAGGAAGTTTCCTATATAGAGTATATACATGATTAGATTAATGTGCATGGGTAATCTAGCTTTATTGTTGTTTTCAGGTTGGACCTTTGTCTTCCCCAACTAGTCAATGTAGTTTACTAGCCTACCACCCAAAAATGAAGAACACAATGGATTGAAAGAATCTAGCAAACTAGCTAATTTCCCCCATTATTAACATGTTATTTGTCGGCCCAAAAAAGAATCAATGGATTGAAAGAATCTAGCTAACTAGCTAGTTTTCCCCATTATTAACACGTTATTTGTCGGTCATGTGTACCGTTTTTGACTGTTCCGACCTTCATATTAGAAAGGAACCAATCAGAGACTGACACATTCCCTCGAGGTGCTATTTTATCATATTGATTTTCTCTGCTAATCGTTGGGCATGACACAATTATGTACTATAATCACAGGGCCCGTGATTTTCTAATTTCTACAAAATCAGTCTTTGCATCTGAAACTTGAAATTTGTCACGCTTTTTGTCATTTATACTACTTAACTATTATCATATGATCCACTTTTCAATTTGTTAACAATTTTTTTTACTTTCCCAAAAGCAGGAAAATCAGCATTCCTACTTAGATTGCTTTCTTCTTACTAATGCATAAGAACTTCCTTACCTTAACTTGTGAAAACTATCAATTAATTCATTAAGTCTTATATTCGCTCCCTCCTTTTTTCTGTCGGCTTCTCTGTCAAGTCTTGAAGGCAGTGAGCTACGCAACAAAAGGGAGCTTTCACAACTGACTCAGAAATTGTTTACTAGTTGGAAGATGAATGGAACTAACATCAATAGATCAATTGTAAAGAAAGTCCCACCACGTGGGTCATGATCTCTCCTATTCCATGTCAGACAAACCTAATCTTATATATTCCATTGAAAGGTCTATCTTATAAATTCTAAATAGGTAATTTATTCACATTGAGAGTTACATGCTCTAAATTATTAGGTCTTTCCAGTTCTCTTTGACCAGCAGTCTTTATCAGTTATCTTCCGAATAGCCATCCTCTTTCTTTCCTCTTTGACTCTTTAGTATTAGATCCGATACTGTCTTTCTAGATCAATCAACAATATTGTAAGTTTGAAATGTCCATCTCAACTAAATCAAGGGACTCACAATTTGATTCTAACAGAAGGATGATGATAATAATAATAAGCATAAAAGCTATCATCTACCAGAACGTTATTTTGGTTTGCAAAAAGATTAAAAATTATAAAAGTCCGATATTTTTCTTAATTTGAAATATTGTATAATCTATACTGGGTCACCTTTGAGTGTGATTTTTTTTTTTTTTTCCACGAGTGTCACTTTTTTAGGACACAGACTGAGTGTGATTACCATACAAAAGAATGGGTGGGTGTTAAGATATAGTAGCATTCCAAACTCCTAGACTCTCTATATTGGGAGATGGCTATGAGTTAAATATGGCATCATGAGAAGTACACATGAATGGAGTATAAATCTCTCTTGGGACATTTTAGAGAGAGAGACAGCGGAAGCGAGGAAGAGCACTTAAAATGAATGCCTCTTTTGAAAGTCTCGAATGTGATCATTGATCGGATGCCTAAGGCTTCAAAGATTCAACTAATATAGAGTAACAACCATTCAACGACTATTCAGATAAGGAGAGAAGGCACTTTCTTGGGCACCCTTTTTTTTTTTTACTGCCACTAACCACTAAATTAAAAGGGGTTTCCTTGCGCTCTCTACCTATGTAGTCGTTCTAAGAAGAAAAGTAGACAACTTACTAAACTGGAGCCGAGGCTGTAAATGGACCCAAAAAAACCACATATCTTATCCCAATCGGGCCTATTATCAAGGTTGGATCCAACAAACTAGTAACAGCTTGTACAAAAAAGGGGAAAAAAAAGGATTTAGATATAGAGTTGTATTAGATTCCACATAGTTCACTCAAGCCTGAGTTCATTCAAGCCTGACCTAGCATCTTAACTTTGAGTACCATCCCAGAAGCAGCTTCCATTTTCGTGTGTAAAACACCCATCGTAGCAGGGTTTTATTGACTCATTTAATAAAATAGTCAAGCATAAGCCAACTACATCTTTTCATGTTTGATTGAATTAATCTCAAAATCTAGAATTGTAAATGATAAATAGAACATACACACTTCTAGTAATGATGATCTATATTAAAAATATGTAATGGCTTTAAGAAATATATCTCAGGTCAGAGGAAATATGTTTAGTTTCAGTCATAAAACTCATGCCAGATAAATTAGATGGGATGCAATATTAAAATGTAGCTATGTAGATAAAGTAAAAGATCATATAGACAAAAACCCTTCCAAGTTCATTCTTCAAATAATTATTGAATCAAATTGTGCACAAGCACCAAGACCTTGACTTGAAATGTTGTGAGACTTGGAACTAAACTAGCTTGACTTGATTATAACTGGACCAAGGTTGGTTTAGCTCGGCTCAGTTGTATTCGGTTTGCTTAAATCCCCTCCTAGCTAAACCAGTAATGTTTTTAAATCACACATTACCAAGGAAATAATCAGTAGTGCAGATACACAGCTAGAACAAAGCATAATTAGTAGCCAATTTTATTACAGAGATTAGTGATATCTTCAGGCTAGGTACGTTTTTCCTAAAGATCATGCCGCAAGTTTTTTTTTTAAAAAAGGCCACTAATGATGCCAAAGTTTCACGAGAAGTTCATCCATTATGACAACAAAGAACAATTCATGTTAAACTGGCTTTCGAAACAAATGAGATGGTGAACATTACCGAATTCATTGAGATTCTCCATCTTCTTTACTACAGGATACTTAAATATTCATGAAAAACCATGTGGCACGAATTTGAATATTCATCAGCTGGATACAGAGCTGCAGAAAAATAAGCTTCTTAGGACATGGAACTATTGTTTCGAATATTGAAGTTGAATCAATATGATCAGTATGGTCTACTTATCAATTAAAGTCGAGATTACTACCAAAAGAAACATGCAAAAGAAAAGGTTTCAGACAAAACAATTGCACATACCTTTCCATTTGAGCAGCAAGTGATGTCTTCAAATGGACAAATTCAAGAAATAGTTGACGAACATGAAGCATGCAACAAGAGATTGAGAAATTATTCTACACAGCTGATCAAAAAGTTTTAACAATAACAGTTCAAGGAAAAAATCACACTCAAAAATCTCTAATCTATTGGTTGCAAGCATGTTATACGACAGTTTATTCACCAGGAACACAGGCAAGTCACAAGGTTAATCTGAACACAATAAGTCTTACTCTTTCTATAAACATTATACAAGAAAACTTTTTTGTAATAGGCTCAATCTTTGGAATGGAAAATAGGATCATTGGTTTCCATACTTTGGACCCCCGTAAGGCCCACTCTTATCGTCCCATCCTCTTACCCATGGTTGACCAGGAGATGAACGAGTCTCCGGAGCTGCATGCTTGTTGAGGTTTTCCATAATCTTTGATCGAATAGCAGTAAATATCTATCGACATTAAAAGAAAAGTTAATAACTCGAAAACTATATCAGATTTTAAGAGAAAAGTAGCATTTGCTAGTTTTCATATGACATACAGGATTACAGGTTACTGGCTCTGGCGGTTCCTCTTGCCCCGTGAGCCACTTCCACAAATCTGGATTTTCCTGGGGAATCAATCAGATATTGATCAACTATAAAGGCATCAAACTAAAAACAGTTAAGTTGAACTTACGTGATGTTGTCAATTAAACAAGAAGGTATTATTGATGTGAAAGTCACGGACTCGTGGTTAGACAAATGAAAACATAAAACATATTGCCTTTTTGTTCCCATAAAATGGAAAAGGAGAACTCATTCCATCTAGTTAATTTTTCATCAGATCTCCAATAAAGAAGCACCTCAACCTTATTGTACCTCCTAATGCATCAGGAGATCATCAAAATGATCTTTTCGATGATTCTACATGAAAACCTGTTCCATATCTAGATGTAAGCTAAGCCATATGCCGATCCATTCTTTGCATCATCAAAATCCCTCAAAAGAGTTCACCAATCATATCAGGCTAAAAACCATAATTGAGAGCAATTGAGCCGAAACTCTCGAAGCAGTTGTCCAGAGGTCTCATGTTCAGATCTACCACCAAAATATGAAGATTTGACAGATATTTCCGGCTTCAATGAATATCAAGAAGTCTTGTTTCTAAAGAATAAGATCCGCAGAACAAAATCGGCTGTTGAAAAATAAAATTGTACTAATTTATTTGATACTGTTTTCGTAAACTTTAGGGGTTATTATTAGATTGAGGATAGAAAAACGTCTAGAGAGCCTATGAATTTGTTTACAGCGCCTTTAGCTTATGAGCTTAGATTTTATTTATTTGGAATCTTGTTAAGATAAAAAAAAATCAATAATTTGCTTTTGACTCCTAACTAAGAATCTTATTCTTTTAGTAGATGGATTATCAAAAAGTCTAGATATTTCAGAACTTCGTTTTCATGCCAGGTTAGTGTCTTTTGAATGTAGTTTGTTGTTTTGATAAATTTTGAGAGTGAAATAAATCCCTTTTCCTCCATTCACTTCCCTTCAGAATTACCTTGTACTACTATCTTCCGAAAGCAAATTTCAATAGTAGATTTCTCTGTTTAATCAACCTAGTAAGATGAAAATTACTAATTGAATCAATCTTCTACTTTTTTCCCATATCAACATCCAGAGTACCGACAAGGTTTAGTAAATAGTTTACAGCACTATCTATCATCAAAATAGTGGCAAGCAAACAAAGTAAACGGTAGAAGCCTATCAAGAAAGAATAATGAATCAGCGAGCTTTGCATTCTTTATGCAGTTTGCAAGTTCATCACCCACAAAACCAGAGGAACAAGCATTTCTACCCCATAAAGGCATGAGTCTTTCCCAAGACCCAATGTCATGAAGAGATTAGAGCAAATAATAAGTTGAAGAAATAACGCACCAAAAAAATTTACAAGAGATACAGAAAATGTAAGAAGACAAGAAGAGAGAAAGAGTCGAGATTAACTCTAATCTTATCTAGTAAGACAACAATGAAAGTAACAATGTGGCAATATCAAGGATTAACTGGTACATCAATTCATCCTCCCTAAGTAGTAAAATAAGAAGGTCACATCAACCACCAAAGATGGCTTTTGAAACAATTATTGTGCACCAGTAGGTGAGATGTGACCACAAGTTGCAGGCACGAAACATTTTACATAGAAACAGAGACACATGCAAACGAATATGAACAACACAATACAAGTACCGAAACCATCACTAGACAAATTTCAATTCAAAAGCTAAAAGTAGCAAAACGTAACTGCTGCTAACCCTAGTAAACCTGTCGCACGCGTCCCTTAAATGCAAGGCAAAGCTAGACATCACTATAAAGTCAAGTAGGGAACCTTAGCAAATGCCACGGAACAAACTTCATCTATGTCTCAGTTCGACCATACTGCAAATCATCAGATGCAAGCATAAACAAGGAGTCACAGCCGCTACTCATCAAAAATTTCGTTCAGAGCGCAAAAAATTAGTTACAACAAAGGAAGGGTAGGTGCAAGCCAATTTTTTATTTAAATTACCAGGTCAAGAACATCAACAAGGGCTCTGATTCGGAGCTCGTCCATTGAATGGATATTCTCCTCCACGTAATTCCCCAGAACCAAATCTAGCTCAAGAAACCCCCGTTGCCTGCTCCTATACAGCAATCTACACGTAAAAAAGCGCAAACTTTAGGGTTTCAACAAGCTCAAACGCAACCGGATATAATCACCGTGGATAGAACATTAGACCTGTTAAAAAGTCGGCGCTTGCTCTCTTCGTTAGAGAGGTCGACATCAAGCGATCCCCCATTGGAGGAGAAGCGGGAGATCGATCCAAGATGATCTCTGAGCGAAATTAAGGAGGAAAAGACGGGGAATTGACATAGAAAATGAAAAGGAAAAAGAATTCGATTGGAGGCGGAGGGGATCGAGGGGTGAAGGTATCGGAGGCAAGGGAATGGGGATGTTACCTGGGAAGAGATTGTGGAGCTCTCGCGGGATTTAGGGTTAGGGTTCGGGGGAGTCGAAGCAGAGCTCTTCGCAGAGTCGCCATTGACAACGGAATGGAACGGGCGCGAGAGGAGAGGACCTGAAAGATAGTGGTAACGCGTCGGAATATTTATATATAAAATTAATTACCCTCCAATGGCATATAAGTTGAGATGGCCGAGTTGGTCTAAGGCGCCAGATTAAGGTTCTGGTCCGAAAGGGCGTGGGTTCAAATCCCACTCTCAACAACAAAATAATAAATCATTTTGTTTGCTGGTTAACTTTTAACAACAAAACAAGCCATATTTTGCTGCTCACTTTTTCTGCTCGTTTGACTAACTGGTTAACTTCAGCAGCTAACAACTAAACCACATTTTGCTGCTCACTTTTTTCTGCTGGCTTACCTTATTGGTTAACTTCAGCAACCACTGTATCACTTGCTGTTACTTGCACTGATTTTCTCCATGTCATCTTCCTTATACAATGTTCAACATGTTCTTTACTAGTAATGGTTATCATCTTTGCCATGCAATTGTCAACATCCACGTTGACACTGAATTTAAGCTATTACAAGATGATCTTTTAGCCACATAGCCTGCTCTGATACTGAATTTTAAGCTATTACAAGATGATCTTTTAGCCACATAGCCTGCTCATTTCTTTTCAAAGTAGCCTCTTTATTTTAACTCATCAAAGATTTTGCATGCATCATTACTGTCCATAAAAAAGCACAGTAATCCGGAATCAAGTTATGCAACAGATAATTGTCTACATATAAATAAAAGACCGCTTCGGAATTATTGCATTTTCCTGATAATACACAGCAGAAACTACCTGTAAATGCAATGCAGTTTCTGAGTTGACTTGATCCGCCAACTCTTGTTTTTAGCTTAAAGCTTGAGATTTCGCTTGATCAACCAACTCTCGCTTAATCAGATTACTTGCGACTGCTCTTTTCCTCGATACCGGACTGGGCAAATCTTCTTCTGAGGACTTCAAGAACCTCCTCTATCTTCACATCCTTCGCTGTAAGCAATACCATTGCATGATAAAGCAGATCGGCCATCTCTGATGCCGTGCGAGATCTATCCTCGCCCTCGAGCAGTGTCTGAACTAGTTCTCCAGCCTCCTCGCTGCCATGAATACCATAAAATTGCGAGGAATGAGAATCAGAAGTTTAAAAAATAATAATAATAATACATCAAACAATAGAAAAGGCTAGTTCTTGTTTATTTGCCATTGTCATGGAAAGCTATCAACAAATGCGACCGGATCAGAACTGAAATATTTGGCCAATAATTTATTGTGTATGCAGAAATTTGAAAGTAGAAAAGTTTTTGGTTGCCATTTTTGTTGCATTGCTTTCTTTTTCTTTATATTCCACTAGACATATCCTCTTCATTTCCCTCCCTTCTCTAGTTCTCTATCTACCCTCTAATGAAAGTTGATAATTTCCTTTTGTTCCCTCTATTTCACTTCCTTGGTGGAAAGACCTAGAATTCCGTCTTTTCTTCCACAAAAGTCTCTTTTCTGTAATGTTTTGAATTTCGTCCATATCCAAAAGATATAACACTTATTCGCCATCAGTAGATCTGTAGTCCAGTAAGCAACAAGCTATACACTATTGCGCTTTTGCCGAAGGAGATTACATTGATAGAAAACTAGATATAGTAACACGTTTATCCTTTAAGATCGCAACAAGAAAACAAGCAAGTCTACGCTTCATTTGTCTGGCTATTACATAATAAGTTAAAATTTAAAGATTGCCCTGGTCAATTTCAGCTTGACAACAGATACCATGTTAGGTTACTAAAGTTTTACACCACTTAAGCATCAATAATTTTTTGCAACAATAGCCAAGGACTTTTCACATACAGGGCTGCTCAGCAGATCCCGTCATTCTTCTTAGCCTCGTTGAGACAATAGAATTATAGCGCGCTTGGTACTCTATGGCTGGTTAACATGTTGCAGGTGAGTAGTGTCGGATCGTTGGCGCTAACCATTAATCCCAAAAGCTCGAGCTGTTAGAAATACGCAATCAATTCACTTAAATCCACGGGTCTCGATTGTGACTCGGCCCCACCAGCTTCACGCCACTTCGAACATGACTCGGCCCACCCAGCCTCACACCGTTTCGAACATGACTCGGCCCCACATCGCCTTCCGCCACAGAGCAGGATGCTGGCCCATTTAAGCCAACAAGTAGAGCAGCAAACTGTAAGTTATCTATTACTCTCAGGGTATCAGTCAAGCAGATACCAAATTAGTTAGCGGATCTCCAACCATGTAATCAGTAATAAAGTAAGATTAGAACTGGAACTAAGATAGGGGATGCATCCATACCGAACTTTTGAGCAAAGCAACTCTTTGTCGAGCAGTAGCTTCTTCGTCCATGATGGCTTCCCATTTTGTGCTTCTTCTTGTGTTTCTTCCTTACGTCTAGAAATTGTTGCCTCCAATGAGTATAAAGTCGTTGCAGCAAGCCTATCTTGGTTGGGCTGTGGGAAAGATGGAAAACTCAACGATACATTTGCGCTAAATAACAATCACAAAATCCCTAAAAGTAATTAAAAAGTAGAGGCTTGTCCAGAGAATGCATAGCAAGAGTTTTTTTTTTTTTTTTTTTTAAGAGAAAGATAGTCGTTTATTTTTTTTAGAAATAAACTTAGCTGGAAATGTGAATCAACTAGGATTCAAACTCGGAACCTCGGGTACCAACCACCAAACCCTTTGCCACTTGCGCTAGAAACGGTCGGTGCATAGCAAGAGTTGATATGGCAAACCTTTGGGCCTTCTAATTGATCGTAAACTGACGAGTAATAGCAGGTCTCAGCCCCAGTGTGGCAAGTAGGCCCTTCAGGCTTTCCAAGATATATAATCTGAGTTCACATATTGAACTCAACTCAGTTAAGCTTCTAATAATTAATGCAACCGAAAAAAAAAAAACACTAAAGAGCTTGAGTATAAGGCAAATGCATACTGAATCACAAGAGCTCGAGTATAAGGCAATTGCATATGTATTTGCAGACTTTGCAAACATATCCCCCAACATTATTTGATTAGTTAAAATTGATTTTTTTTTTCCACAAAATAATTATTTTAATCATAGATAAAATATTATTTTAATTATATTTAAAATTATTTATTAGGTTTGATGTTTTTATTCTAATGTTTATATATACCATTCTATATGAGCCACAATTATTATAAAGTATTAAGTTTGAAAATTTTCAAAAAGCTATTTTATTTATAAGAACATAACAGTTAAACAATCAAGATTTAATTGGAAAGATAAATTTGTATGCTTGGAAGCTTTAGAAAGATACTTTTATAAATAGATTTTTTTTGTAGAAATAAATCTATAATTTTAAAACTTTGTAGAAATACGTGTAAACTTATTTTTTGTTTTTAAAAACCAATGACTATGTGAAGCACGTGTAAGAAAGGAAGGTCGTCGAGACCTTCATGGTCGATTCTCTGATGAGAGGGGTTTATCTGGGGTGGCCGTGATGCGTTACAGCGTTAGTTTATTATCACCCATTATTTGAATACAACCAATCATATGCTATCCAAGTGGTCGTGCCGGAGTGGTTATCGGGTATGACTAGAAATCATATGGGCTCACCCGCGCAGGTTCGAATCCTGCCGACCACGACAACTTTTTTTTTTTTTTTTTTTTGCATCGGGCCCTCTCTTTCTATGACTAATCAGAAGCAAGAATAGCATAACTGACTGCAAGTTTCTGTCCCTCCAAGTCCAGGAACAAAAATTAAACGCCAATGTGTGAAACGACTAATGCAACACAGATCCCAACAAAGTTTACAAACTGACTCCACAGTACAATTCCACAATGCAAGCTTGTGAGTAATTGTGCCTTTGCCTTTTTCCACCATATTAAGGGCCCGTTTGACCTTAGATTAAACCCAACCTGCTAGGCGGGCACTGGAAATCTCATCCCAGCAAGGTTGGTTGATGACCCTACAAGACTTGATAATCCCAGTGTCTCGTGACCCCTGACAATTCCAAATTCCCCAACACAACAGCTCTCTCAGCTTATTCCAGAAAATTCAATCCTGGGTGCCGAGAAGCCCCTTCGTTCATTTTTATTCATTCGATCAAGTGATGATCTTGCTAAAAACCTTAAGTGAAGTTATCAGAAAGTGCAAGACAAAGATGATAGGGCCTCAAATTCAAAGTCTATATGAAAACAATTCCATTAGTTATGTAGGATTAATGCAAGAAAAGCAAATGCAACACAGAATTTTCAGCTTCACACACAGCTAACATCATAAATAGGCACTTCTGACAGAATATTGAACTTTCTGATCCCCTAAAACATGTTAAAGGATCCGATAGCTTATCGAGTCTTCATCTTCTTTTCAGCTTGAAACGCTGCGCATATCTTCTTCCAGCTCCTTATTGCGATCAGAGTCGGTATCACAACCCACGAACTGTTTGCTCCAACGTAGTAGGCCCAGTAGTAGAATGGACTGGTCGAGAAGTTGTCACCTTCTAAATACGCAGTAATGAAGTAAACCAAGCACCCGTAGAGCTGTCCGAGACAGATGGCAAACTGGAGAATATAGCTGTATGATTTTCTTGATGCGATTGCGACCCTGTCATGGATGAAACAAAAGTAATTAGGATAATGAAAAAGCCATGGGTAGTACTTTGTCAAGCGAGATAAGTTTTGCATGGAATATATATATATATATCTGCTCTATAATTTAATAAATTAATATCTGATAATAATGAATAATGAAGGCAAACAATAAAGAGAATGTCGACAATTTGCAGCTTCACAAGTGCAGGCACAGTATGTAGTTCTGAAGGAAGGTCAGATATTATCTATGTGGACTCACTAAATAATGCTAGATAAATTGTCGATATCACTATATTTCTGTGTTTCGATAAACACATTCAGAGATAGGCATGCATATCATGTAATTTATCTGTCGATATCTCAATGTACGTTATAAGTTAAAGTAAAACTGCTCTATATTGACACGCTGTACAAATTGCATAAGAGACGCACACAAAACACACATATTCATCCGACAATCCGTACATACATATATAAATACAAGTTACATATCGTTTTTATTATTTGCCGAAGTTTATTTCATAATCTGAGTTGGATATCCAGGAAAAATCATAAAAGATAGAAATGGCAGTAGAATTTGAAAAACTAGGTCAAACATGACATTCTTTCAAAGTTCCATAGAAAGGAACTGCTGGACAAGCAACTAACTAATGAACAAAACCCACTAACAGGCATACGTAGCATTGCAGCAAAGAGGATAACAAAATAGTGAATCCCGGCAACCAAATCATCTTAGGGTAAATGCTGAAAAGCCCTGTAATATTAAAATCTTATCTTTGTCGATAGCTAATTTCAGTCAGAGATGAATCTTCAGAATTCACTTATATACTTTTTTGACAGATATTGGAGAAGAATGGGGCAAAACAAATGTACTAACAAATAAAGAATACAATTCTAGAAACATTCAGCTCAGCAGCAACCTTTATCTATGTTCATATACTTGGCGAAGTTCAGATAAAGGTACGCCATTGAGTTATCGGATCAGTTAGCATAAGAAAGGGACTTGCATGAAGTTATAGGATAAATTAGTAGGTGAAAACAAGTTTCTACAACACATCGACGGATTCAACAGCATATACCGGGTTCTTTAGTTCAAGATGCATCAAATTCTCACATATTACAACAGCTAGAAGAAACAGGCACAATTGAACATTGAATGAGCATATTGAGCGTAAAAAATATACTACTTTCACTTTGTAATTCAATGAACAGGATACATTGCTGCATCCACAAACTTCATGAAGCAATCTTATAATAACTCATACATCAATTGCCATGCATTACTATCAGTGTTTATCAAAAGATGGAAAATATCTCAAGAGTTATGCAAAATTGACCACGAGAAGACCATAAGAGAAAATATTCGATCCAAAAATCTTATCAACCATCCTCCCCACCCCCCTTGTCATTCTTCCAATGCATTTTTAAACATACTTCCAACAGACAATTAACATGCTATAAAAGCTACAGTATCAAAAAAATCTGCATAATGCAAATAATAGCGGGCAAGCAATACATTTTACAAGTAAAAGAGAAGGAAATTGGAGTCTTACACGGCAAGAAGGCAAGCTGGACCCTCAATTGCAGCTGTTATTCCTTCAACAGTTACAACTGCTGCATCTCTGCCGACGTATCTGGAGTCACCTTTGCTATACTCCTTCCCTGTAATGCGATGTTTTCGTCATGATCAAACATTCTGATAAGAATTCAACACTCCAGCAATTCGATGCAAAATCTCAATGTTTGAATCAGGAATAAGCAAGTATGATGAGAGCTTACAGACTTCAGCCAGGTAATGGGGAGTTTTCTCCTTGTAGAACTCGGGAGTGAAGGCAAAATACCCCTCGAGAATAATGTGAGTAAGCCCCGTAAAAGCCCACCAGCACATGAGCAAGCGATCGGTCTTTGTTATCTTCGAACAACGCCCTAAACTCAATCCAATCGAGTCCAATAAGAGGGATCAGAATACCGGCCAGGGAACAAGTATTCATTGTTTTCATAAGCATTAGTTACAGTATTATCAGCTAAAGACCATTAAGGGTTAATTCTGCGACAATATAGCTAATAGATCCCAAAAGAACACATAAAGGTAGTTCTTCTTTTTTTCACAGGCATTTCAACAAACAGGTGGCGGGGATTGGATCAAAGAGAACAGATTTAGCATTCGGAAGCACTTTTTTTTTAATCAGAATTAGTTGCATACATGACAAATCGCAACGAACGATTCGATTCGATTCGATCAAAAAAGAGCATTTCAAACAAAACCTTTACCAAATCGACATCGGTAGGGAACATTGATAAAAAAATTTAAAAAAGAAAAGAAAATTTATCAAGGAATCAACAGGGGAGCAAATGGTCTCAGCTGCGGCCGCACCTAATGAAGCGTTTGGAAAAAAGGAAGAAAAAAAAATGAAATCAAAGCTTTTGATGCGATGGAAAGATGAAATGAAATTTCGTGGTGGAAGCTGCAATTCGGAGCTGCTGCTGCTGCTGCTGCTGCTACTGCTGCAGAGAGAGAGAGAGAGAGAGAGAGAGAGAGAGAGAGAGAGAGAGAGAGAGAGAGAGATGAGGGGGGGTGGGGGGGGTGCTACCGGAGAGGAGCCAGACGAGAGCGAGGAGGAGGAGGGAGGAGGCGAGGTAGGGCAGCAGAATATCCCCCTGCGACAAGAAGCACGGCACGTAGTCCGGCAGATGCAAATCCCGAGGCACGTACGGGTGCTGCTGCTCCGCCGCTGCCGCCCCCATCTCTCTTCTACTTCTACTCTCTCTCCCTCAAGTACTCCGACCGCTTTCCGAGTCAACGCCTCCTCCCTCAACAGGATAGAAACAGAAACGGACTAGACGCGTGTCTGTGATCTAAAATACAAAAGTGGGAGAAAGGTAGAGAGGTAGGCGAACAGAATGGCAATCTTCTTTGTTACAACTTATTATAATAATTGTTTATTAATTATTTTTAAAGCTCACGTCTCGTCGCCAGTTGCCACCACCTACTCCTGCTATGGGGGTCCATGCTCCTCCCATATCTTATTTTTTGTATTATTATTATATAATATTATTGCGGGTGCAAATCGTTTGGAAAAGAAAAAACAAAATAGTCGGTACCATCTGGATGTTTAAATTTCGTCAGTGTAGTTTTTACTGCTATTTTCAATACATAGTAATTCTCTCTTCTTCTTCTTTTTTGCATAGGTCGTGAAAAACTTAAATGGAGATTTTATTAACAAATAATTTTTATTAAGGGGTATTATCTAGCATTTAAAGTATCTTTATTAAAAAACTAGAAAATTTCAACTTTGATTCCTAATGAGTTAATTAATTTCTTATTTAAAATTGCAAATTTTCAAAACTAAATGATATTGAAGAGTACATTATTTAGATATATATATATATATATATATATATATATATATATATATAATTTTATATTCACGAGAACAGATTTTGGATTTGTTTCCTTTCGATGCAGAAATTAAAGATGGTTCGTGCTGCAAGCAAATGACCGAGCCAATAGAGGCGATATCAGAGGCTGCCGAGTGCTGAATTCACATTATGCGCCTTTTTGATCCCAACCCCACCTGATTCTATTCTACTGCTAGATTGTCTCGCTGGCTAAGCTTGTAGCTACTCTCGGTCTCTGGCTCTCATCACAACATCTCAAACAAAAGCCATCATCCAAGGAACCGACTTGGACGGCAGGGATTGGAGTCAAAGATGCATGCAACTAATTAAGGTGTAGATGGTGCGTGTGGTGCACGGATCATCCACCGGGTGGTGGAAGTTTCAATAATTTCTCCGCGCTGCTTCCCCCTCCGTTGGGATTTCCTTCCTTTCTAAGGAAGCGCCGCGTGTTCTTCTCTGACTCCCCTCATCTCATCTGACATCTCCCACTCGGGGTGATCGGGTCCCGACTCCCGACCGACTTTTCTTTCTCCTGTTGCTTACAAATTAAGAGGAAACGCCGCAGACTCCACAAAAACCACCACCAGCACCAAACGTCTGCTAGCTCGAATCGTCTCTGCCTCCTGCCGAAAGATTAACGCACAGTTAGTTAGTTAGTTAGTTAATTAGTTGATGGATTATCCTCCGCGGCGGCGGTGGATCGACGTGAAGACGATCTCGTGCAGGGGCGTCAAATCCTTCATCCCCTTCCAGAAGCCCGCTCTCTTCGCAATCCTCTCCCTGGTAGCGGCGCCCTCCGGCTCGAAGAACCACCGCCGTCATCACGAGCACGATGATGATGATGATGATGACGACCACCAGCAGCAGCAGCAGAAGCAGAGGACGCCGGTGGACCTGGACGGCGGCGAGAACCCCGAGTGGGACCACCCCATGCGCCTCTCCTTCTCCTCGGCCCGAGTGGACCGTCTGCCGCCGCTGCTCCTCCGCTTCGACGTCGCCGCCCACAACATCCCGCTCCTGGGCGACAAGGTCCTCGCCGCCGCCCAAGTCCCCGTCGCCCACCTCCTCAACGCCACCGCCGAGGAATCCCCTGGGGGCGCTCGTGCGGGCGCCCTCCGCCACCTCAGCTACGAGCTGCGGGCCCCCGACGGCAAGCCCAACGGCGTCCTCGCCTTCTCCTTCCGCACGACCACCCCCGGCGGTGGCGGTAGAACTGATCACGTCGATCACGGCATCCACGTCGGCGCCCCCATCTCCGCATGCACTCCCCAATACTCCCCTCCTCCGAACGTCGTCCTCTACCCTCCTCTGGATCCGGCGCCCTATTACCCGCCGCCGGAGATTTATCCTCCTCCTCTTCTCTTTCCGGATCCGGAGCCGCTCTATCCGCCGCCTGGAACCCGTTTCCCGTTCCAGGCGCACGATCGGGAGTTGTATCCTCCGCCGTCGGTGCCGGCTCACGTGGCTTGTTATCCGCCGCAGGATCCAGGCTGCTGCCATCCTACGCCGCGTGGAACATACGGGTGCCCGACGGACGGATGGGATCGGCGGGGTTTCTACGGGGGCAGCAATTGATTGAGCTTGGGCCTTGGGGTGGCGTGTTGCCTTATGGATGTAAATATAATAATGGCATAGGAAAATTTTGTGTACTTCGTCACTATGTTCCCTTTTTCTTCCTTTTTTTTTTTTTTTTGTGTGTACATTTACGCATCTACAATGTAGAGAGGATGCAGTAGTAACGATTTACTGTTGTTAATATTATTTTTATTAAATTCTTATATTATTATGGTTATAATAATAGGGGGGGGGGGTGGAATTCAACGTAAAACTGAGCCCACCATACGCATGTTTTTCACGATCCCCCCCTTGCTCGCCAATCTCACCTTAATTTGAAGGTGCCTTACTGAATAATAATAATAATAATAATACATATGTAATATCCCATGAAGTTAGAACTAACTTTTGTTTCGAGGCCTTTCTTGTGTATTAATCACATGATGATGCTCTAATTAAGCAAGAGCCAACAAAGAAATTAGTACAGCATATTTTGATTTTTGACACAGAATCTAACATTCGACTATTAACCAATAAATCAAATTCTTGGCAATACTACCACATCAAACAAGAGCTATTGTCAGCCAGCCAATACTGATGCATGCATATTTTTTCTGGCTAGTAGTTAACTCCTCCAGCAAGTGTTTCCACAAGTCTTCCTCACCAGCAGGTCAGCAGCAAACTAAGCTGCAAACTTCTGTGCTCTTAATTGCTCGCAGAACCTCTCCATGAATTCCTCAGCCAAGCAGTCGACCTCGCACCCCGCAGAACCCCCCCCATCCTCATCCATCTGTGGGTGGTTGTTCGATCTGTATGCAGTAGCATAGTGGGGAGGATAAGCCGCCCAGGGAAGAAAGATAATGTGACTTGATTGGCATATCACCACCGTCAATTCAGAAGAAAAACTTGTTTCGATGTTTCTGAATCGCATGAAAAAGCAGAGTTTCTGGGGTGGTGCTGCATGAGAACTCGTAGCTCTGCGAGAATATTCTGTGGTGACGCAATATTGGCTTCTGCTTCAAGAAATGGGGAAAAATGAGCTTCTCTGGAAGCACCTTCCTACTCACAAGCTTTCTTTTTGCCAAGACGAGGTTCACGTCTGCGATGAGCTTTTCCATCACGGTGAAGCCCTTCTGCACTATAACAGATTAATCCCCAAGAGATCTATTCTGCATCTTCTTCGTGGCCATGACTGTATCAAGTATCCCTTCAAGTAGCAAAATAAAGGTAAGAGCCACATCCATATATAGGATTGATTAGTCGAAGGAAGAGGATGGATGCTTACTCATAATCATATGATATAAATGGAGTAATAGGTGTTGGGAAAAAAGAAAAAGGAAGATACCAACAAGAAATTGCGTTAATCCTGGGAAGAAGAACGAGGAAGTTCTTCGAGGAGTGCTAATAGTGAGGAAGTAGAAATTCAGAATGAATTCATTGGGCAGTCTTCAGTAAACAGTGGAAGAATGACTCTTTTTTCTCCTTTTTTTTTTTTTTTTTTTTTTTTTTTTTTTTTTGATGAATGCCACTCAATCTTGTTTGACACTTACAAAGAAAACATACAGTTGAACTGACAGGATTCTACTATTACACTATTAATTGTTGTATATGAAACATTAGCTAAAAAAGGAAGTGTGAAGCAGTGTCTTCTGCCAGATTTTCCCTCCTGGATAATAATATATAGAGAAAGCATTGGGAGCAGTTGGTAACCCAGAAAAATTGGCAAGAAATGGATGATCATTGAATTCTTAGTACCTTTGTCTCTGATGCTTCCGGATTCCCTTATTTTTTATGCTTTGGAATTTGACATGGCTAATATTCTGCTACCAGTTCTAAAGAAGACATTTTTCTCTTGCACGGTTATGTTCTACAGGTGAAGATGCTGAAAACTCACTTCTTGCTTAGATCAACACAGATTAGCAAACTTTGGAGGAAAAAATTCTTATTATATCTTCCTTGAAATGGAAGGAAAAAAAGAAGGAATATACTACCAGGATTACAAAAGAAGAGAAGATAAGATAAAGCAGAACAAAAGGAGAAACGCTAAGTCTACAACCAAAAAAGAGTTGTAATCTTGCAGCTCATTCAAGGGTGCCTAGGGTTTACAGCTTCTTTTGGTTTTCAATTAAAATAGAAAAGGGGAGTTATAAGACTAGTGGAGAAAAACTGGCCTTTGGATGAGGGTGTTGTAGGATTACAACCCCTTTTGGGTTAGCATTTCTCGAACAAAAAATGTACACTAATAAATACTATTAAACAGACCAAAAGATTAAATGAGATACCTCTTTACTCTTGGCTGGAAGTGACAACCGGTAACCAGCAATAGGCAATAGGCCTCTTCACATTTCTACGTTCATTTTCTGCACATCAAAACCTGATGTCTTATCTCAAAACCAGTTACAATGACCTCTGCTATAAACATCCTCTGGATTTCCTTGCTCGCAGATCTGAGTCGTCAGCGCCATATTGGATATGTATAACCATACTGCCACACAGATAGAGATAAAAGTTTGTTAGACTATACAGGATTAAAATTGTATAGTATTGTTATAGAGATTGATTTGGAAACCCTACATAGATTACGTGTTACACAGACCGAGACTTTACGAAGCATGCTCAGAATCTCAAACCAACATATGGCACAGAAGCATTTACTAGTCACAGCTTCAAAATTAGCTACTCGCAGTAAAGCAGTTCGACTATCTTAATTGTGATCTATTTATTAGCCTTGAACTTTTTCAACCAATCGAGAATGCAGCCAGGTAGATATTATGCAGCTCTTTTAAAATCATGCTCTAAATTAGGAACTCTATAATGTATGCCAGGAATGAAGAGACTTAAAGCAAAATTAGTTACTCAGGTGCTGATGAGGCAGAAGGATCCCGTGGTCACAAAGCAACTGTATCAAACTGCTCATTGGGCTCCTCTCCTAAGATAAAAGGCATCAAAAACCTCACCTTCTTGAAAGCTCCAAACTTCTTGCTGGCCGGACTCTTAGCTCCTGCTTCTCTATTAAAACCTTATCCAAAAGCAAGGGCAAAAATGCGCTTATCGGTTTTTCACATACAGCGGATCAAGGAATACAAAGCTCATGAAAAGCTTCAAAAATAGTGTGTTTCATTCCTTAGTTGATATAAATTATAAAGCTATCAGGAGGCTTTCCGCACAAATAATTCCACTTCCATTCCAAGTGCAAACCTGCTGCTCCACCCCACCTGCCCCATTCTAAAAATGTGAACACGTACCTTCCAGTAGCTACTTCAGACGAGGAGCTTATGCCAAGTCTCTGTTCTGAGACTAATTAAACCTGCTATCTTACCTTCCACAGGATCAACTAAGGCCGGTACCCTTTTCGAAACATCTAGTCCTGTGATTAGTCAAAAAGAGTGAAGGGCATATTTTAGCTTCACAAATTTAAACCACTTTGCAAACATGCATAATCAAAGCCTTTTAACAGAAAAGAACACCCTGTCATTAAGGGGAATCAAGCTCCAGTGAGAGCCATTCATATCAATCCAACAGCTATGCCAGTTGATCTGATATGAACCTTCAGGAAACGCAGAAACATAGAGCAAGTAAGTTGAGAATCCCTGCCCTCTCTCATTAGGTTCAAAAACCATTCGCAATGTTTATCTCATTGGCCTTTCTGGCATCTTCTTTAATGTACTGTGACAGCATGGCATTTAACTGTACCATGTCGTTCATCTTGCAGAAGTTCTTGATAACATGTTCTTCACATGTTTTTCAACTGAATGCAGAGATTGAGCAACAACTGGAAACCAGGTGGTGTTAATATTTCGTCTTTGTTCCCGGAATTTGTGCCATATATGAATACCTCGGCGCCGATGCAATGCCTGCAACAGCATTTGAGCGTGAACCAATTAGAATAACGAATGCTGCTATTTCATAATTTTCGAAAAAGGACAAGTAAAGAGACAAACATACATTACTGTTTGCATTGCCAAGTAAGAATTATGGAGAAAGAAATAATTTAAATTACGCAGAAGAACCTAGAACCTTCACATATTTGTGAATGGCCGAATGAACCTCAAAATTGCTAAGATTTTTGTAAGTTGCACTATCAATTACTCAAGTCACTAAAATCAAAGGGAAACTATTAATGCAGCAAATGTCAACAAGAAAGAAGCATCTGGATATGAATCCATCTATAAGAAACAAATAATGCTTAAGAGCCAACAAATTCTTCATAGGTATTGAATTTATGAAGCTACTATTACGCAATTTAAAACTTTGGCATAAGAGTTTCTAAAACTAATACCTCGCTCTGGAGTAGTATCTAGGAAGCAGGAAAGGTAGTTCCATCAACTTCCACACAATGTCATGCAGAAGTCGCAGCCCTCCATTAAAAAGAGGCAGCACATCCTCTTTGTCTATTACACCTTTTGCATCTTCTCTAATGCAGAGCAATCCTAGAGCAAACTGAAAAATCAGTAAACAATCCCTATCCAAGTGACTGGCACAATTGATTTGTGTTCTGGACTGGAAGAGATCAATTTCTTCCCAAAAAAAAGACATAAATTACTGAAGTTGAGCAGTAATCTTGCTGCCTTTGCCCCAAAGTCTCTCAAACAAATCTTGAAAAATGGGAAGACAAGAAACCTGATCTCTTAAGCTGCAGTGCATGATACTCTTGCAAGCAGGTGAAATTGAAAAAATCTTGAAAAATGGGAGTACAAGAGACCTGATCTCTTAAGCTGCAGTGCAAAATGCCAGCACGGAGCAATTGAAAGCTAGCCTTGAGATGCTTCGTAAACTTTGGTGGTCAATATCCAGAAACGATGTGGCAAGAAGATCATAGTTCTTCGCTAACTGACTTAATCTCAAGGAACTATTAGTCAAACCAAGTAGCGGAGTCTTCACATTATCTGTTGTTGCTGTAAAGTGGATCTTTTCATTTCAAGCTTCTTTATAGAGGACTTACATGGCAAAAGAGTGTGAACTCAGGAATTCAAGTATTCCCACCATGATCTCAAGAAACTCGGCTCTAAGACTGATGAACCATCTTTGGAAACAATATAGACCATCTGAAGTTCCAGCTAAAGCTAAAGTTTCCTCTGATAAGCATATTCTACTGTATATCTTAGCATACTTTCCTTCACAATTAAACAGATCAACACTCGTGCCAATAAGATGGTCCTACACGGCAAGAAGGCAAGCTCACCCTCAACAGTTATTCCTTCAACTGTAACAACTGCTGCATCTCTGCCGACGTATCTGGAGTCACCTTTGCTATACTCCTTCCCTGTAATGCGATGTTTTCGTCATGATCAAACATTCTGATAGGAACTCAACACTCCAGCCACTCGGTGCGACATCTCAATGTTTGAATCAGGAATAAGCAAGTACGGTAAGAGCTTACAGACTGCAGCCAGGTAATGGGGAGTTTTCTCCTTGTAGAACTCGGGAGTGAAGGCAAAATACCCCTCGAGAATAATGTGAGTAAGCCCCGGGAGTGAAGGCAAAGTACCCCTCAAGAATAATGTGAGTAAGCCCCGTAAAAGCCCACCACCACATAAGCAAGCGATCAGTCTTTGTTATTGTTACGATATATTTAGTATTACTTCTATTGTTTCTATATATTAAGATATTGTATATTACTTGCCATCTATAGCGTAGAATTATATAGCATGTAATCCTAATTATATTATTACTATGGTTGTTATTGTTACCATAGAAAGACTATCTCTTGTACTATATATTTTACGTTAATACAACTCATAAGGGTATGCTCTTTTGCCCATCTTTCAGTTATCTTCGAACAATGCCCTAAACTCAATCCAATCGAGTCCAATAAGAGGGATCAGAATACCTGCCAGGGAACAGGTATTCATTGTTTTCATAAGCATTAGTTACAGTATGATCAGCTAAAGATCACTAAGGGTTAATTCTGCCACAATATAGCCAATAGATTCCAAAGAACACATAAAGGTAGTGTCTTTTTTCTTCACAGGCATTTCAACAAACAGGCGGCGGGGATTGCATCGAAGAGAACAGATTTAGCATTCGGTAGCACTTTTTTTTTTTTAATCAGAATTAGTTGCATATATGACAAATCGCAGCGAAGGATTCGATCAAAAAAGAGCATTTCAAATAATACCTTCTGTATCGACCAAAATCGACATCGGTCGGGAACATTAATAAAAATACTTTAAAAAAAAAAAGAAAAGAAAATTTATCAAGGAATCAATAGGGGAGCAAATGGTCTCAGCTGCGGACGCATCTAATGAAGCGTTTGGAAAAAGGAAAACAAAACAAAAAGAAAGAAAGAAAGAAATCAAAGCTTTTGAAAGCTGAATATCCCCCTGCGAGGAGGAGGGAGGAGGCGAGGTAGGGCAGCAGAATATCCCCCTGCGACAAGAAGCACGGCACGTGGCCCGTCCTCCGTGCGTTTTCCGAGTCAACGCCTCCTCCCTCAACAGGATAGAAACAGAAACGGACTAGACGCGTGTATGTGATCTAAAAAACAAAAAATGAGAGAAAGGCAGAGAGGAAGGCGAACAGAATGACAGCCTTCTTTGTTACCCTGCGAGTGGGGCAGTCAACCGAACCAGGTGCAGGTGGCAGGGTTCTTCGTTTGCTCTTCTGGCAAGCGAAGGAAGGAAGGAAGGAAGGAAGGAGGGAGGGAAGTGGGCGGCGGAAGGAAGGAAGGAAGTGGACGGTGGAGGAGGAATCGATTCGCGGTTTTATTCTCTCCTCCATCTCATGGTTACGGTTATTATTTGCCCTTTAGACTGTCCTCTCCTTCAACAACTCCGGCTGAATTGGGTTTTCTTCCTCTCGAGGGGAGCGTGGTGAACGCGCACGCCAAATGAGAGTCAGGCGGAGGCTAAGAATCTGCTGCTCTATGGCATCGGGTTGCCCCTCTCCTCAAACAGAACCCCTTCCCACCACCTCTGCCCTCTTACCCCCACCCCTCCTCCTCATCCTTTTCCTTGCTCCGCGCCCGCCCTCCTCCGATTTCATCCCTTCTCTCTCTTTCTCGCCCCGCCCATCCCATCGTCCAAGACAAAGAATAACAACAACATGAGAAGAAGAGATCCACCATTCACCTCCGCCGCGACTCGGCTGCTCCTCCTCTATAGCGTTTGCTACCTCCTCGCCTCTCTCTTCCCCGGTATGTATTGACTATTGAGTGCGCTCTCTGTTCCCCCTCCAATGAATTTTGTACTCCTAAATCCTAATCAATCACAACTGCCTCCACATAGCATAGGGGCTCTTCCCTCGTATAATCAATCGGTCATAACTTCCAGCCCCCTAGCTACTATAATAATAACGCTGTGATTTGCTCTGTCCTGCTGCATACGTGTCGGCTACTTGCATAACTGCTGGTCTTTACCCCACTAGCACCCGCTTTTATACATTAGAAGGTCCAAAATGTTTGAACGCATTCTAGAACGTCTTTCATCCGATGCCAATCATCAGAGGAGAGAACCTCTTTGAATCTTCGGGCCTCGAAAGCATTAAACCACTGCGTTTAGATCACGCTCTCTCAAGCTAGGCTTTAACGGCTTGCTTTCGAGTCCAGATGATTACTAGGGATTTCGAAGTGAATACCTAGGCTGAGTTGTTGCCTCTATGCTTGTCTCCTCCAACCAGAATGCTTCTGTCAAGATTTTCCTCCATGTGAAAATCTCCACCTAGCTGTATGGCTGCTCTAGTCATGCTTGCCGTAGATCAAGTTGGTATACGATTTCCTATGCTTTGGCTGAACACTAGTTCGAGCTATGTTGAAATGCAGAAAATGGGTATTCAATTATATCTATAATATCCAATTAGTAGGAAAACATTCATTGCATAATCGTCGGTCCTTCAAATCTCCTTAGGGAAAGCAACTGGAGCTAACACGTGTTCATTGTATTGTTTTCTGTTCTCTATTGAATTGAGGTTAAAACATTAGCTCACTGGAATTATATGCAAACACACCTTCTTGAATACAAATACATCTGTACGATCTACACTTACTAATCAATTGTCTTGTTTGGGCTTTTTTATGTTTCTTGGTCTCCAGGCCCTCTGAAAGTACAGGCATTTACTGGAACTTATGGGATTAATTATGGCAGGATAGCCGACAACATTCCTTCTCCAGAAAGTGTGGTCACACTTCTGAAAGCGGCAAAAATAAAGAATGTCAAAATCTTTGATGCTGATCACAGTGTTCTTAATGCATTCAAAGGTTCTGGTCTTGAGCTGGTTGTGTCCATTCCTAACGAGTATCTGAAAGACATGAGTGCGAATGAGGAGAGGGCGATGGACTGGCTTAACGAAAATGTGCAGCCGTTTCTCCCAGGGACACATATACGAGGGATTGCAGTGGGAAATGAAGTGTTGGGAGGGCCAGATCAGGAATTGGCAGAAGCTTTGTTTGGAGCTATCGAAAATGTATATAATTCTCTCAAGAGACTCCAATTAGCAAACATTATCGAGGTGTCGACACCTCATTCTGAGGGTGTTTTCGCCAATTCATTCCCTCCATCATCATGTACTTTTAAGGAAGATGTACTCGTCTATATGAAGCCGATCCTGGATTTCTGTTCACATACCGGTGGCCATTTCTATATCAATGCGTATCCATTTTTAGCTTATAAAAGTGATCCGGAGCATATTGATATTAATTATGCACTCTTCCAATCAAACTCTGGAGTTTACGATGTAAAGACCAATTTGCATTACGACAACATGTTTGATGCTCAGATTGATGCAGCTTATGCTGCTCTTGAAGCTGCTGGCTATGAGAAGATGGAGGTTCGGGTTTCTGAGACAGGTTGGGCTTCTGATGGGGATGAAGATGAAGCTGGAGCTACGGTTCAAAATGCTAGGACTTATAATTACAACCTGCGTAAGCGGCTTCTCAAAAAGAAAGGGACTCCACTCAGGCCAAAGACAGTGGTCCAGGCATATATCTTTGCTTTGTTTAATGAAGATTTAAAACCTGGGCCAACATCTGAGAGGCACTATGGACTGTTCAAGGCTGATGGGAGCATTGCTTATGATATTGGCTTCACTGGTTTGAAGCCCTCAGCTGCACCTGCCTCTCTTTTCTCTTTAAGGGTATTCAAATTTTCCCACACCCTTCGTTGCCATCGATCATTGAAACTTGCATGCACTGCATAGTTTTGCTGCATTTCAGCATATGATTTCTTCTTTTTAGTCCTTCATCTCACACTTGCTTTTAATAAATGACTTTAGTCTTGCTCATGTGAGACTTGGATTAGGAGGAGTTCTCCGTTCTTACTACTGCATTGATGAAATTAAGCTTACATAACTTAGTACAACATTTTCTATTATGTTTGACCTTGAATTTAGTATGTTAGTTAAGATCGTTAATTAAAAAAACATTTTAAGGTTAAAACTTTATGTTATAAACAGTGCTAGACGAAGACATTTGTCATCTATAGTTTGATGTCTGATATGTTTGATTAAGTAACATGTGCACTGAATTGTTATGGCATGAGTATGGTAGGATTAGCAATTAGCAGTATTTCCCATAGTTTGAACATATGTTGCCTACCTTTGCAATAGCAAGTAAAACAGATTGTGGATGTAAACACGAGGTTTTGTGAGTTAGCTAAACATTCTAAGGCCAGTTTAAACCCTTTTCATGAGCATGCACCTTTATGTCTATATATGCATTAGTTTCATCAATGCACAAAGTTGGGTCCTTGGATTGCTTTTTTGTAGTTACGAGCTCTGCACACCAATTTCCTTTATAGGTAAATAATGCCTTATATTAGACAAGTATAATTGACAACATAGATACTGTAGACCTTTTCTAGTCTTAAGCACGTTTGGAAGTAGTATCTATTCTGTCTTGGAAATGCCTGAAGTCTACTCTATTTCATTATGCACTGAACTCTTATTCCTTATCCGATTTCCTTGAAAGCATGTGAGTGAGCAAGTGATGTATTGTTAGCTGAGCCTTTAAATGTTGGCATGTTTAATTGATTGCAACTGTTGGTTGCGGGAATCAACGGATCTCTTCTTTTATGTTTTCGTAGTTTTTATGTTGCGTTCCCTGCCTTTGTTCAAATTATATGCAGATTTACAGTCAATACGGCAAAGCGAGGCATTGAGGTTGACGTGTGCTATTACCTATATATAGTGTCAAATGGCACAATAAGCGAAGCATACATCAATGAAAATTTTCACAAATGTAGTGGAGTGTAATCAGGAATTTGTACACTAGCTAGCTTCAAGATAACAGACATCACAATGGTCATTTTAATGAAAGTAGGATTGGTGTTGCAAAGCTAGATAAACTAGTAGTAGAGGTCTTTTGTGACTTTTGTATCTGATGTCTTTATTTCTTGTGCTATATTGCAGGACATGCGAGCTCAAGGGTGGGTTCCTCCCTACTTGATAACTTTTGCCTCTTGTATTGTGGTTCTTCTTCTAGCTTTGGCAGCATAGAATTCTTTCTGCTGTAAGGCGCAAAACTGTCTGAGAGTTTGGCCAAAATATATGTACTGCTCAATTTACTCTCAAGCTCTCCTGTTATTATCTGTACATCAGCCATTTATAGGAAGGAAATAATAAACTTGATTGATTCTTTGATGCATGTCCATTGAGAAATGCTAAAGTCAAATAATACTATTAAACTTTGTTGAATTAAGTTAGTAACTGTTAAACTGCGCATCCAAAAATGGCTGGGCGTCGCCTCTCAGACTCATTCACAGTGACCTGTTAAACGATTGAATTTACACAATCTCTCTCCTAACTAGTGGGAGGATTATCCTCCCAGTAACCAACTATTCTAAATAACGATTGCTAATGTGCTAAGAATGTAATCAGTAATTTCAAACGCTCTTGTTTTGTATTTTAGTTTTACAATTGTTATCGGCGGTCTATCTCGTTTCTACATCACGTCTAAAACATATTTGTTTATGTTAGTAGTCTCATTCATTTGGTTATTTTCAAACTCATTTTAAGACTTATTTATCCATTCTATTATTTCATAATATATAATTTTTGCTTTTCACGCAGCATCTATTTGCGCGAGAATGGTATGGGTAAACTATGAATATTATCTGTTTCTCTGCATGCGGCCCAATACTGGTATGATGGTTGGAACGAGGTGTTCGCGGCCCGGTTTCTAGTTTCTACACAGGCTTTGATCATTCCCAATGCGTATGCCTCGGGATTGGCCTTAAGCCCCCATGCTTCGTACGGAAATTGGAGACCTGATCAGTGGCCGGGCCTATCTAGGGGTGTAAAACGGGCCGGGCGGCACGTGGCGCGCCCGGCCCGTCACGGCTGCGGGCCGGGCTGCAGCACGGCAAGGGTGCTGTAGCACCCGTGCCGGGCCGGCCCGGCCCGCGCTATGGGGCCGTTCTGGGCCGCGCCCCTGGGGCCCGACGGCCTGGCACGGCACCGCCCGATGCGGGCCTGGGCCGTGCCGGACCGCGAAGAGGCGGGCCGCCCGGCACGGCACGGCCCGGTTGGGCCCTGCCAGCCGGGCCAGCACGGCCCGCACCTCGAGGCCCAAGGCAAGATGCCTTGGGCCTCGGGGTCTCAGCTCCTGGGGAGGAGTCCTCCCCAGGAGCTCTCCTCCCAAGGTCTGCTAGGCTCCCAAGGTCTGCTAGTTTTGGTCCAATGGACCAAAGCATTTTGGTCCATTGGACCAAAACCCATCCTTTTTCTTTCTTTTTATTTTAAAATAATACAATTTTTTAGAAAAAATTAAATATTTACTATATTATAACTATTTTTATAAATTTTTAACTATTTTATCAAAATATAAGTTTAAATAAAAATAATTTTTTATTTCTCTTTTTAAATTGTATAATAATTTTTTTAAAAAAAATTAAAAATAAATATCTTGAAGGGCCGGCCCGAAGCACGGCCCGGCCCGGCACGGCCCGTGCCGTCCGGGCCCAACGGCCGTGCCGGGCCGAAGGCTAGGCGGCTTGGGCCCGGCACGGCCCGACCTGAAACTTAAGCCGGGCCGGGCCGGGCCGGCTCCTAGCCCGTTTTGGCCTGGATAATGTGGGCCGGCCCGGCCCGGCACGGCCCACATTACACCCCGAGGCCTATCTCAGCTGGTTTCAATACTTGTAATGTTTTATGGGTGGGCCTAGTCAGGCCCAAACTTTTGCAAAATTACGCCCAAATTAGTGTTACCGATCCGAAGGCCCATACGCATAGGCTGTGAGCACAAGCCAGCTCGTAGGCCTATAAATGGTATGGTAGATTCATAGGCTGTGGGTGGACTCGGTGCGATTTCACCAGAAGATATACAAAGAATAAATAGTTGCATATGATTCTCTTCCTAGATTCAATTATGTCCCTAAAAACAATGGATATTTTATCTAATGCAAATACTCGCTTTTCGAAATGCATTGCCTAGTGAGGGCAAGGGAAAAAAAGAAAAAGAATAAACAAGTAATTACACTAAAACAAAACGAACAATTTGACCTTTGTGTTTAGGGTTTAAAAATTGTAGAGTTTTACGTCAGGATATAGAATTTGTAGTAGATGCTAAATTACATCAACCATCCAATGTATATTTATTCTTAAGCATGAAACGAATATTATGGAAGTGAATATTCTGGAGATGACTTGTTCTACTGTAATGCATCATGGTTTGACTTGAGTGCATACAGGTCAGTCTCATTTCATATTGCAAGTTGTTGTAAAGAGCTTCCTAATTATCAGCAAAGTATGTTTCGCATGTAAAATTCGCTTTCAACTCTTATATACAATAAAGAATCTTGGCCCAAATTATTAAAATACTTAAATTTGTATTTTATTACTATTTATTATTTAACAAATAGAAATTTATCCAGATTATGCTGAAATCATGCATGACGGTGATCTATCTCGGCTTACACTGTAAGAAGCGTTAGACCAGAGACTGAATAGGCGTAGAAATGGCCCATCTGTAATCGAGCCCATTATTAAGTTGTATAGCTTTGGACAGCAAAGAACATGGTTGGCCCAAATAGACCGAAGGGTCGACATTGAATTTTAACTGTTGCTAGCAACACTGTTACAAACAATAGGCACTAGCACTACCGGGCCATCTAGCGGAGGCTTTCCATTTTAGGTAAAATTGGAAATAGTAACTCTCCTTAATAACCCCATATGGAAAAGTTTCATTTGTGGAGCTTAATATTAGGCCGCAAAATTAAATTAAATTATGCCATTCTACCAAGTATGAATATCACGGCCTTCGAGGAGTAAAAATTAAATTTCTTACTTGCAATCATACAAGATACCGTCCCCTTTCTTCCCAGCAGCAGCAGCTTCTGCTGCAGCAACGGCAACGGCAACGGCAACGCCTGTGATCAGAGGAAGATACCGTCCCCTTCCTTCCCAGCAGCAGGAGCAACAGCAGCTGCTGCTGCTGCTGCAGCAGCAGCAGCAGCAGCAGCAGCACAGGCAACGGCAACGCCTGTGATCAGAGGAAGATACCGTCCCCTTCCTTCCCAGAAGCAGCAGCAGCAGCAGCAGCAGCAGCAACGGCAACGACAACGGCAACGGCAACGCCTGTGATCAGAGGAAGATACCGTCCCCTTCTTTCCCAGCAGCAGGAGCAACAGCAGCTGCTGCAGCGGCGGCTGCTGCAGCGGCAGCGGCAGCAGCAGCGGCAGCGGCAGCGGCAACCGCAACCAGCAACGGCAACGGCAACGCCTGTGATCAGAGGAAGATACTGTCCCCTTCCTTCCCAGCAGCAGGAGCAACAGCAGCAGCAGCAGCAGCACAGGCAACGGCAACGGCAACGCCTGTGATTAGAGGAAGATACCGTCCCCTTCCTTCCCAGCAGCAGCAGCAGCAGCAGCAACGGCAACGGCAACGGCAACGCCTGTGATCAGAGGAAGATACCGTCCCCTTCCTTCCCAGCAGCAGGAGCAACAGCAGCCGCAACGCAACGGCAACGGCAACGGCAACGGCAACGCAACGCCTGTGATTAGAGGAAGACCCCCCCTTCCTTCCCAGCAGCAGCAGCAGCAGCAGCAGCAGCAGCAACGGCAACGGCAACGGCAACGCCTGTGATCAGAGGAAGATACCGTCCCCTTCCTTCCCAGCAGCAGGAGCAACAGCAGCCGCAACGGCAACGGCAACGGCAACGGCAACGGCAACGCCTGTGATTAGAGGAAGATACCGTCCCCTTCCTTCCCAGCAGCAGCAGCAGCAGCAGCAGCAGCTGCTGCTGCTGCAGCAGCAGCAGCAGCAGCAGCAGCAGCAGCAGCAAGCAACGGCAACGCCTGTGATCAGAGGAAGATACCGTCCCCTTCCTTCCCAGAAGCAGCAGCAGCAGCAGCAGCAGCAGCAGCAGCAGCAACAAGCAACGACAACGGCAACGGCAAAGCACAACGCCTGTGATCAGAGGAAGATACCGTCCCCTTCTTTCCCAGCAGCAGCAGCAACAGCAGCTGCAGCAGCAGCGGCTGCTGCAGCAGCGCAGCAGCGGCAGCGGCAGCAGCAGCGGCAGCGGCAGCGGCAACCGCAACCAGCAACGGCAACGGCAACGCCTGTGATCAGAGGAAGATACTGTCCCCTTCCTTCCCAGCAGCAGGAGCAACAGCAGCAGCAGCAGCAGCACAGGCAACGGCAACGGCAACGCCTGTGATTAGAGGAAGATACCGTCCCCTTCCTTCCCAGCAGCAGCAGCAGCAGCAGCAACGGCAACGGCAACGGCAACGCCTGTGATCAGAGGAAGATACCGTCCCCTTCCTTCCCAGCAGCAGGAGCAACAGCAGCCGCAACGGCAACGGCAACGGCAACGGCAACGGCAACGCCTGTGATCAGAGGAAGATACCGTCCCCTTCCTTCCCAGCAGCAGGAGCAACAGCAGCTGCTGCTGCTGCTGCAGCAGCGGCGGCGCAGCGGCGGCGGCGGCGGCGGCGGCGGCGGCGGCGGCGGCGGCGGCGGCGGCGGCGGCGGCGGCGGCGGCGGCGGCGGCGCGGCGGCGGCGGCGGCGGCGGCAACCGCAACCGGCAACGGCAACGGCAACGGCAACGGCAACGCCTGTGATCAGAGGAAGATACCGTCCCCTTCCTTCCCAGCAGCAGGAGCAACAGCAGCAGCAGCAGCAGCACAGGCAATGGCAACGGCAACGGCAATGGCAACACCTGTGATCAGAGGAAGATACCGTCCCCTTCCTTCCCAGCAGGAGCGGCAGCAGCAACGGCAACGGCAACGGCAACGCCTGTGATCAGAGGAAGATATCGTCCCCTTCCTTCCCAGCAGCAACGGCAACGGCAGCAATGGCAACGACAACGGCAACGGCAACGGCAACGCCTGTGATCAGAGGAAGATACCGTCCCCTTCCTTCCCAGCAGCAGGAGCAACAGCAGCTGCTGCAGCGGCAGCAGCGGCAGCGGCAGCGGCATCGGCATCGGCATCGGCATCGGCATCGGCATCGGCAACAACACCAACACCAACACCAACACCAACCTCTTAAAGACCCAAGGGAATGCAGGAAAGCTAGAAATGCGTTGGATAAAGACAATGTAAGAGTTCAATCCTTACCTTCGCTTCCGCTTTCGCTTGTGATCAGGCAAGAGAAAAACCCTAGATGCAGGGATCAAGACTCGAGAGAGAGCGAAAAAGGGAGACAGAGCCGAGAGAGATGATGCCGAGGAGGTGGGGGAGGGGCGCTCTCGGACCCACTTTCTCTCTCTCTCTCACCCCCAACCTCCCTCTTGCTCCCTCCCGCTCGTTTCGCCCTCCTCACCGTGGCTGATGGCGAAACCGGGAGTATTTTGGGCCTCCGTAGGACTATGGGCGTTCGATTAAAAAGGATCCAAGCTGGGTCAAACTTTTATGGGCCTATTTTTGGAAGTCTTCGCAATCGCGCTCAAGTTCAAGCCACCCAAAGTCTCGCATCACATTGGGCCTAGCTTCTTCTAATGGCCTGAATATCTATTATATTATAGCCCTACGGACCTTTCAACCCAAGCACGGTCGAAGTAGTTTGGGCCTATCTTTGAAAACTCCGAAGGGTATCCAGGATCAGTCTACCCTAATTATCGCATCTTTACAAAGTAAAACAATTTTTTTATGGTTGCACGATAATTGAAATTTAAATAATTTACAGATTACATAATTTATAGGATGAGGCCCAAGAAAATAGAGTGAGCGAAAGCATAATTAAATTAGTTTAACATTCTTGGAAAATTCACTTCGTTCTTTAAAAAATCACTTTATTTCATCACATTCATATGCTCTTAAAGCATAGTTTTTCAATAATAGAAAGGAAATCAATTTAAGCATGTCTTACCGTTATCTCTGAAGATAAATTAGAGAAATAGAAAACGCCAAATTATATTTATTGGGCTTAATAATAACAGTTGATATATATAATAAGGCGACGGAACACAAAATTACCTACACAGCAGGTACATGATATGATTTTAATGGCATGTAATATTAAATACTGCAGCTATACTATACTATTGCGCATTAAACTACAATCCTAAACTTTTTTTCTTTGTCGGACGAGTTCCTATAAAATTTGTCCTTTTGGACTTGCCAGACGTAGTCATTATTTTATATTAAATTTGAACATATCTACCAAATTCGCTTGAATTTGATCCACACATATAGGCTTGCATATGAGATACAAAAATTGCACATTCGAAACTCTATGGGTGGTTATGTAAAGTGCCGACAAGTAATGCAATTGAGCATTTGTGAGGCGCGGGAACTTATGTAGATGAATATATGAATATTGAGAAGAGTCCTTCCTGGCATGCGACGATGCGAAGCAGTGAATTGGGCATTCGCTATGTTTGGGCACTAAGTTTGCATTTATGAGCCTATGGGACTTCCAACTAGTATGGGCTAAATTCTTAAAAATGACAAGAGTTTTCAGTCAAATATAGCAGTTCATTTTTGGATCAGGCCTATCTGTCTGCCATAATTCATATTTTTAGGCCTGTAGGCTGTAGGTTGTAGGCCTTTAGTTGAAAAAAAAAAAAAATCAAAGGCTGGTCAACCTAATTTGGGCATAATTTTGAGGACCAAAGTGGTGTTTACGTGCAGCTCAACCCAATACATTAAAGTTTATATTTGGATGTAGTCCACGTAAAGAATTACAAAGGGCCGAAGTGGACATGAATAGTGTAACACCCGTCCATAGAATGTGCTGAGCTAGCTATAGCAAAGATTGAAATACGGGTAACCTAGACCCGAAATACTCTTACAAAGGCCTGCAGGCCTAAAATTTGTGAGGAGCCTAATATTAAGCTTTGCAAGTGACACTCTCCATTTCGGGAGTATTAACGAGAGTTATTATTTCTGACTTTACCTAAAATGAAAAGTCCCACAATCTTATCGAAAACGGAAAATAGGCCAACCAGCACAGGCCTTACCCGGCCTAGTAGGAAATTTTGACCCATAAAGCCCAAATATATACTAATCGAAACCCAAATATATATACACATATACATATTTATTATACTGTACTATGTATATTATAGGGTACTGTATAGTATACTTTGTATATTATAGTGTACTACACTCCCTCAAATTTTTTTGTTGTATTTTTTGATTGAGATCCTTTTAACTTTTGTCTTTTGTAGTTTTTTTTTCCTGAGGTCGAGTGATTTTTGGTCAAATAAATTTAAATATATCAGAATCTAATATTAAAAAGAGAAAAAAGAAGTCAAGGGCTGTCAATGAAAATAAAAATAATTAAATGGTTTATTTCAAAAATGACTAATACTTGAGGGGGACTTCATGCATATTTAACCAGAAAAAAAGGGCTATGGTATAAAATGGTTTGTTGGCCCGAGTTGTTGTTGGGTGATGGGCCATCACACCTCCTCTTAGATGGAAGGCAAAATACTCCGGAGCCGGATCTAACTGAATGGGCCCGCACATTGAGCACAGTAAAGTATTGGCTTAGAGAAGGCCTGGGCCATATCAGGCCCAGCTCCGATTGCCCTTATTACACCTAGTAATGGTTCTTTCCCTCATTGGTAAAATCCCTCATTGGTAACCCTCGTTAAATAGCCCGAAAATAGGAAGTTTCACTTGCACGCCGTATCTTGCCGCATTTTTTTTTTCTATACATAACTTATGTCAATATCTTCTAAAAGTGGAATATCTAATCTCCAAAATAAAATTAGTTTTAGAGTATATTCTATTAAACATATGAACTGAAGCGTGCAATTTTTAAATAAATGCTTGAGTTATGGTGAATCCTCCTATTTTGATATTACTATCTCAAAATTTTCCATTAAGGGGTTATCTCTCTTTTATTATTACTCCGCAGGGGAAAAAAAGAAAGAAAGAAAAAGAAATTTCCTTGCGTTTTTATTAAAAAAAGAATTTTTTTTTATATATTTCTGGCCCCAGTAGTGAATCTTTTCATTTTGGGCTGTTCACCAGAGTTACTATTTTCGACTTTATCTGAAATAGAAAGCCCAGCAATTAGTACTGGGACCATGGCCGGCCCTTTGAAGCCCATTTTATTTTTACAAATTACATTTTGGATTACGTCGGCCTTTATTGGACCATTTGCCTAAATGGGCCGGATCATTAACGTTCCGTTTTCGGTAAAATTGCGGAACTTTCCACTTTGGGTAAAGTCGAAAATAGGAACTCTCGTTAATTGCCCGAAATGGAAAGTTTCGCCTGGGAGGCGCAGTTTGACTATTTATATTTTTTTTTTACTTTTACTTTTTTCTCTTTTTTTTTGGATAAGGCAAGGGATTTTTTTTTTTTTTCATCTTGAGCAATAAAAAATAGTTAAAGTTGAAAAACAATCACCAGTGTTTTTTTTTTTTTTTTGCTTGAGTAATACAAAAGAGCTAAGTATGTAGAACACTCATCAAAATTTTTTTTTTTTGAGTTAAAGAGGCTATATCACTCAACTAAGCTCTACTTTTTTATTTTTTTTATTTTTTATTATTGGTACAAAATTAGGTACCAATAATGATACAAAAATACTCTAAATTATTTTTTGTGTGTTGATATAAGTTATTTATTATTATCTATAATCCGCATAAAAATAGATAATAATAATATACTTTCTCTTCAGTGAGACCTCTCCACTTCTTTTTTCTTTTTCAAATATTAGATTCTAATACATTTAAATTTTTTTGACCAAAATCACTTGACCTCAGGGGAAAAAAAAATCAAAAGCTAAAAAGGATCTCAGTCAAAAAACCAAAAAAAAAAAAAATCAACGTTGGGGAAGTGTAGTACACTATAATATACAAAGTATACTATACAATATACTATTGCATACAAAGTACAGTACAGTACATACGTATATAGCTAAATGGGCCTAGGAACGGGCCACGCATGGAACGAGATGGGTTTCAATTAGTATATATTTCGGCTTAATAGGCCCAATTGTCTAAATGGGCTGGGTAAGGCCCAGTGCTGGTTGGCCTATTTACGTTTTCGGTTAAATTGCGGGACTTTCCATTTTAGGTAAAGTCCGAAATAGTAAATCTCGTTAATAGCCCTCAAATGGAAAGTTTCACTTGTGGAGCTTTTTTTGCTTTGTTTTTTATTCTTTGTTTAATGCACTTTTTTCTTTTGTGCAATCAAAAATAGATAAATTTGGAGAAAACTCACTGAATTTTTCTTTTTTATTTGTTGTAATCAGAAATAGAGAAATGTGGAGAACACTCACCATTTTTTTTTCAATTTTTATATATATATTTTTTCTTTTCTTGAGTTAAGCGGCTATAATATAGATAACATAAATTTTCTCTCAAATTATAAATGTTAAGATCATTTAATGAGCAAAAATTAAATCTATATTTTTCAAGTATGTAAGAAAGTAAAAAACATGGACATTTTCAAAGCAGCTCTCAATGAGTAAAAATTATATTTATACCTTCCAATTATATAAAAAAAAATTTCACAGGGACTGAGTTATTTGTCAATTAGAGTTGAAAAACTTATTTTGAAATTTAGATAGCGCCTAAGGTCTTATGAAAATGATTTATTCAGCATAAGATTTATCTAATATATGTTTTACGCCCGGCCTTGGTAGGATAGGGTTTTGGGTTTTTTTAGTATTCAGGGTTCAGGGTTCAGGATCTTACTGTTTAATAATTTGCATTCAATTTCAACCTCCCTTTTAATGTTGGACCGTATTGTTAGTTGGAGCCGAGGAGCTTTGGATGGCGTTCGGTCAGACCGAACGAATGAAAGCCCATTGAAACGCATGTCCCTGATTAGTGGATTGGGCCATCGTAAGAAATTTTGTAACTGTTTCAGTTGTGATCTGATTATATTAATATTAATAATGCCTAATAATTTGAGCACATATAAAAATAAATGTCATGGGCTGACCGACTGGGCCCTTACTCAGCCTCCACCCAGAGACCCTCTTATTCTTGGAAAATACAAAAGTTTCTCCAACAAATTTGTTAGAAGCTCTTTCTTTATCGTCTCATATCCGACACAACATGCCCCGTGATTGAAGCCGTCAGAGAGTTCGGCCCAATTTCTTTGCGGAGGGCATTGAACTTGATATCTCGTAATTATCGGCCCGGATTTAATTAGTAGCCATTCTGGTGTTAAAATTTCAAATTTCTTTATTACTTGTTATTTTGTGCTTTTTGCTTATTCTAAAATAGAAATTTCTGCGGATTTAACCGACCTAAAATTCAATTAGATGACGCAGCAGTCGTGGGCGCTTAATTTTTCAGTAAAGTAAAACAAATGAATTTTTGATTAACGCAATTTCCGTAAGAAAGAGAAGTTGTGACGGCCCGTTGGCCAATTAGGCCTGGATGCTTTTCTTTTCGATCAACATCCGGATACTTCTAATCAATCTAATTTAAATTATTTTGTTTAGGTAAGTCGGATTTTTGATAAAATAAATAAGAGTGTTAATTAAGTAATTAAATAGTTTATGGATCATAGTTTAAAATATAAATTTAAATAGAAAAAATTTATGGATCATAGTTTAAAATTTTATAATATTTTTAAAAAAATATAAAAATTTAAAGGGACGACCCGAAACCCGGCCCGGCCCGGGCCTTCCGGGCATCCAGGCTGTGCTGGGCCTTAGAGATGGCAGCATCCGGCCCGGCGCGGCCCGGATTCACATCCGCGCCGGGCCGGGCGGACTCCGGGCCCATTGTGTCCCGGGTAATATGGGGCCTTCGGGCTCTTTTAGCGGTATAGCCTTTTGAGTGCTTCGGGCCTTTCGAGTGCTTCGGGCCATTTTAGGGCTTCAGGATTTATGCCCTTATTGGGCGTAGGGCCTTTTCTAGGCAAGCTACGGGTCTTTTCAGGGCTTCAGGCCTTTATAAGGCCTCAGGCCTCAGGCCTCAGGCCTCGGGGAGGGGTGTCAACGGGGCGCGCGGCCCGTAGGCCGCTCAACCGGGCACGGCCTCAGGCCGGGCTGCAACACGGAGCGGGTACTATAGCACCCGTGCCAGCCTGGACCGGCCTGAAATTACTGGCCGTACTGCTGGGCCTAACTAATTGGGCACGACGGCCCGTCAAGGAGGGCCCAAAACAGGCCAGGGCTGTGACGAGCTGAGGACAGACCCGCGGTCCGGCACGGCACGACCCGATTCGGCCGTGCCAAACGGGCCAGCGCGGACCAGAACCAAGGCCCAAAATGGATAATAATATACATTGTTACTATGTATATTATAGTGTACATTGTATATTATAGTGTACTACACTCCCTCAAATCTTTTTGTTGTATTTTTTGACTGAGATCCTTTAACTTTTGTTTTTTATTTTTTTTCTTTTTGAGGTCGAGTGATTTTGGTCAAATAAATTTAAATATATCAGAATCTAATATTTAAAAGAGGAAAAAGAAGTCAAGGGCTATCAATGAAAATAAAAATAATTAAATGGCTTATTTTAAAAATGACTAATACTTGAGGGGGACTTCATGCATATTTACCTAGAAAAAAAGGGCTATGGTCTAAAATGGTTTGTTGGCGCTAGTTGTTGTTGGGTGATGGGCCATCACACCTCCTCTAAGATGGAAGGAAAAATACTTCGGACCCGGATCTAACTGAATGGGCCTGCACAGTCAGCACAGTACAGTATAGTCTTAGAGAAGGCCTGGGCCATATCAGGCCCAGCTCCGATTGCCCTTATTACACCTAGTAATGTTTCTTTCCCTCATTGGTTTAAACCCACATTTTTATTTTTATTTTATGCGAAGTCTTTTGCCACTTGCGCGCTTGGGACGGTTGGTTACATACTTGTTCTTTTTCTTTACATAACTTATGTCCATATCTTCTAAAAGTGGAATATCTAATCTTCAAAATAAAATTAGTTTTAGAGTATATTCTATTAAACATATGAACTAGAGCGCGCACTTTTTAAATAAATACCTGAAATTTAAATTTTTTTATTTACCATCAAAATTTTAAAAGTTTATTGTCTTTTATTTATGTACAATCTGAATAAAAAAAGAAAAAAGAAAAGGAAAACTTATGGTGAACCCTCCCATTTTGATATTACTACCTCAAAATTTTCCATTAAGGGGTTATCTCTCTTTTATTGCTACTCCGCAGAGACAAAAAAGAAAGAAAGAAAAAGAAATTCCCTTTCGTTTTTATTAATAAAAGGATTTTTTTTTTGATATTTCTAGCCCCAGTAGTGAAACTTTTTATTTTGGGCTGTTCACGAGAGTTACTATTTTAGATTTTATCTGAAATAGAAAGCCCAGGAATTCGTACTGGGCCCAAGGCCTGCCCGTAGAAGCCCATTTTATATCACAGCGTTACCATCTTCGATTACGTAGGCCTTTATTGGACCATTTGCCTATTTGGGCCGGATCATTAACGTTCCGTTTTCGGTAAAAGTGCGGAACTTTCCACTTTGGGTAAAGTCGAAAATAGGAACTCTCGTTAATTGCCCGAAATGGAAAGTTTCGCCTGGGAGGCGCAGTTTGACTATTCTTTTTTTTTTTACTTTTACTTTTTTCTCTTTTTTTTGGGATAAGGCAAGGAATTTTTTTTTTTTTTTCATCTTGAGCAATAAAAAATAGTTAAAGTTGAAAAACAATCAACAGTGATTTTATTTTATTTTATTTTATTTTTTTTTTTTTTTTTGCTTGAGTAATAAAAAAGAGCTAAATATGTAGAACACTCATCAAATTTTTTTTTTTTTTTTGAGTTAAAGAGGCTATATCACTCAACTAAGCTCTACTTTTTTTTTATTATTATTTTTTATTTTTTATTATTGGTACAAAATTAGGTACCAATAATGATACTAAAATATTCTAAATTATTTTTTGGGTGTTGATATAAGTTATTTATTATTATCTATAATCCGCATAAAAATAGATAATAATACTATACTTTTCTCTTCAGTGAGACCTCTCCACTTCTTTTTTCTTTTTCAAATATTAGATTCTAATACATTTAAATTTTTTTGACCAAAATCACTTGACCTCAGGGGGAAAAAAAATCAAAAGCTAAAAAGGATCTGAGTCAAAAAACCAAAAAAAAAAAAAAATCAACGTTAGGGAAGTGTAGTACACTATAATATACAAAGTATACTATACAATATACTATTGCATACAAAGTACAGTACAGTACATACGTATATAGCTAAATGGGCCTAGGAACGGGTCACGTATGGAACGAGATGGGCTTCAATTAGTATATATGTTGGCTTAATAGGCCTAATTGTCTAAATGGGCTGGGTAAGGCCCAGCGCTGGTTGGCCTATTTTCCGTTTTCGGTTAAATTGCCGGACTTTCCATTTTAGGTAAAGTCGGAAATAGTAAATTTACGTTAATAGCCCCCAAATGGAAAGTTTCACTTGTGGAGCTCTTTTTGCTTTGTTTTTTATTCTTTCGTTAACGCACTTTTTTCTTTTGAGCAATCAAAAATAGATAAATTTTTATCTATTTTTTTTAATAATCCGCATAAAAATATTTTTTTTGTAATTAAAAGCTCATAATTGATAAAATGCCTAGTATAAAATAATATATTTTCTCCACCAAATTTATTTCGGGAGCAAGAGAACTCGTAAAAAATACTAAGTCTTTATAAAAATAATGACTTTAAAATTATCTAATAAATTTATAAAAATAACTTATTTGACATAAAACTTATCTAATAAAATTATTTAAAACTCTGGTCAAAGCTCATCACTTGTAGTATTGTGTATCTTTTAGTTTTAATTTTTCATCTCTGAATTTTATTTTCATTTATTGTGGGAATTTAGAAATTTTAATTTACCATCCAAATTTTAAAAGTTTATTGTTTTTTATTTGTGTACAATCTGAATTAAAAAAATAATAATAATAAAAACATAAAACTTATGGTGAATCCTCTCATTTTGATATTGCTACCTCAAAACTTTTCATTAAGTGATTATCTCTCTTTTCTTTATAAAATTCCCTTGCTTTTATTTAAACAGGATATATTTTTTTTAATATCTCTGGACCCAGTAGTGAAACTTTTCATTTTAAATTTGGGTTGTTCAAGAGAGTTACTATTTTCGACTTTACGTGAGATAGAAAGCGCAACAATCCGTACTTGGCCCAAGGCCGGCCCGTAGAAGCCCATTTTATTTTTACAGCGTTACCATCTTGGATCATTAACATTCCGTTTTCCGTAAATTGAGGAACTTTCCACTTTGGGTAAAGTCGGAAATAGTAACTCTCGTTAATTGCTCAAAATGAAAAGTTTCACTTGCTGGGCACAGTTTGACACTTTTTTTTAACATTTTCATTTTTTATTTTTTTGGGTTAAGGCAAGGGATATTTATTTATTTATTTTCATCTTGAGCAATAAAAAATAGTTAAATTTGACAAACACTCACCGCGTTTTTTTTTTTTTGGCTTGAGTAATAAAAAATAGCTAAATATGTAGAACACTTATCAGAACTTTTTTTTTAATTGAGTTAAAGAGACTATATCACTCAACTAAGCCCTACTTTTTATTTCTTTTTCTTATATTTTTTCTTCTTTATTGGTACGAAATTAGATACCAATAATGATACTAAAATATTCTAAACTGTTATTTTGGTGTTGAAATAAGTTATCTAATATTATCTATAATCGGCATAAAAATATTTTTGTTGTGATTAAAAGCTCAGAATTGATAAAATGTCTAGCATAAAATAACAAATTTTCTGGCATATGGTGAATCCACCCATTTGATTGCTACCTCAAAATATTCCATTAAGCGGTTATCTCTCTTTTATTATTACTCAGGGAAAAAAAAAAGAAAGAAAGAAAAATTCTGGCGTTTTTATTAAAAAAAAGAATTATTTTTTGATATTTCTGGCCCCACCACTAATACTATCCATTTTGGGCTGTTCACGAGAGTTACTATTTTCCACTTTACCTGAAATAGAAAGCCCAGCAGTTAGTACTGGGCCCAAGGCCGGCACTTTGAAGCCCATCTTATTTACAGCGTTACCATTTTGGATTTCGTCGGCCTTTATTGGACCACTTGCCTAAATGGGCCGGATCATTAACGTTCCGTTTTCGGTAAAATTGCGGAACTTTCCACTTTGGGTAAAGTCGGAAATAGGAATTCTCGTTAATTGCCTAAAATGGAAAGTTTCACTTGCGAGGCAGTTTTTTTACTTTTTCTTTTTTCTTTTTTTTGGGTTAAGGCAAGGGATTTTCTTTATTTTTTTTTTCATCTTGAGCAGTAAAAAATAGTTAAATTTGACAAACACTCACCGAGTTTATTTATTTATTAATTGCTTGAGTAATAAATAATAGCGATATATGTAGAACACTCATTGGAACTTTTTTTAAACAAAACTTAAGAGACTATAACATTCAACTAAGTCCTTTTTTTTTTCTTTTTTTTTCTTTGTTGGTACAAAATTATATACTAATAATAATACTAACATACTCTAAACTGTTATTTGGGTGTTGAAATAAGTTATCTATTATTATCTATAATCGGTATAAAAATATTTTTGTTGTTATTAAAAGCGCAGAATTGATAAAATGTTCAAGATAAAATAGCATATTTTCTCCACCAAATTAATTTTGGGAGCAATAGAACTCATGAAAAATACTAAGTTCTTATATAAATAACTTGTTTGACATAAACATTATCTAATAAAATACGACTAGCAAAAACAACGTGAAAAACGGTTGACCCAGCAAAAAATTATGGCCCTCGAAAGTCAGGCCTTCGTATTTTATATATTATACTGTACTATGTATATTATAGTGTACTGTATAGTATACTTTGTATATTATAGTGTACTACACTCCCTCAAATTTTTTTGTTGTATTTTTTGACTGAGATCCTTTTAAGTTTTGTTTTTTGTTTTTTTTTTCTTTCTGAGGTCGAGTGATTTTGGTCAAATAAATTTAAATATATCAGAATCTAATATTGAAAAGAGAAAAAAGAAGTCAAGGGCTCTCAATGAAAATAAAAATAATTAAATGGTTTATTTCAAAAATGACTAATAATTGAGGGGGACTTCATGCATATTTACCTAGAAGAAAAGGGCTATGGTCTAAAATGGTTTGTTGGCCCTAGTTGTTGCTGGGTGATGGGCCATCACATCTCCTCCTAGATGAAAGGGAAAATACTCCGGACCGGATCTAACTGAATGGGCCTGCACATTGAGCACAGTAAAGTATTGGCTTAGAGAAGGCCTGGGCCATATCAGGCCCAGCTCCAATTGCCCTTATTACACCTAGTAATGGTTCTTTCCCTCATTGGTAAAATCCCTCATTGGTAACCCTCGTTAATAGGCCGAAAATAGGAAGTTTCATTTGCGGGGCCGTATCTTGCCACATTTTCTTTTTCTACACATAACTTATGTCAATATCTTCTAAAAGTGGAATATCTAATCTCCAAAATAAAATTAATTTTAGAGTGTATTCTATTTAACATATGAACTAGAGCGTGCAGTTTTTAAATAAATTCCTGAGATTTAAATTTTTTTATTTACCATCAAAATTTTAAAAGTTTATTTTCTTTTACTTGTGTACAATCTGAATAAAAAGAAAAAAGAAAAAAAAAGAAAAAGAAAACTTATGGTGAATCCTCCCATTTTGATATTAATACCTCAAAATTTTCCATTAAGGGGTTATCTCTTTTTTATTATTACTTCGTAGGGAAAAAAAAAAAAAGAAAGAAAAGAAATTCCCTTGCGTTTTTATTAAAAAAAAGGATTTTTTTTTTTTGATATTTCTGGCCCAGTGAAACTTTTCATTTTGGGCTGTTCACGAGAGTTACTATTTTCGACTTTATCTGAAATAGAAAGCCCAGCAATTCGTACTGGGCCCAAGGCCGGCCCGTAGAAGCCCATTTTATTTTACAGCGTTACCATCTTGGATTACGTAGGCTTTTATTGGACCATTTGCCTAAATGGGCCGGATCATTAACGTTCCGTTGGCGGTTTAGTTTTGGATTTGATGAGAAATTTAAAGGTTTCGTGGACTTGCTTGGGATTCGTGCTTCGGGCCTTTTTATTGCTTCGAAAGATCTTTAGGAGTTGGGACCTTGGGCTTTAGGGGCTTCTGGTTTCGAGCCTTTTGAAGGCTGCAGGTCTCTTTAGGGCTTCAGGACGGGCTTTACGCTGGGCCCTTCATATGATTTTAACGAAAATAAAAAGAACAAGGAGTGAGGCGAATTGTGGTCCTGCTCAGGTTTATTACGAGAATCGGTGGCAGGAACTTTTACGAGAATCGGTTGCATCGGAGCTGGGCCTGATCCGGCCTATTAAGGGAAAGTGTATACTTAAGCCTTCTCTAAGCCAAAATGGTCCAATAACAGACCACGAAAGCTAGGAGGGTAATGCTGTGTAAATAAAATGGGCCTTAATATTCCAGCCCAGGTCCCACTGCGGCTCTCCTCACACATTGTTTTCTCTTTGTGCCATTTTGGATAAAATAAAATAAAATTACCGGGCTTTCTATTTTAGGTAAAGTCGAAAATAGTAACGAATTGCCCAAAAATGGAAAATTTCACTGCTGGTGCCGGAAATTTATACTGGTCATAAGTTTTTTTCCTTTTTTTTTATAAAAACGGATGGGAATTTATTTTCTTTCTATTATTTTTTTTATTTTTCTCTATTCCGTAGTAATAATAAAAGAGAGATAATCGCTTAATTTTGAGGTAGCAATATCAAAATGAAAAGATTCACCACAAGTTTTTTTTTTTTTCTTTTTAATCAGATTGTATATAAATAAAAGAGAGTGAACTTTTAAAATTTTGATATTATAATTTTACTCTAACAGTGCATTTAAATTTGATCTAAGTACCTTTTTGGTATAATTTAATAGCATTTCTTTGTGACCTTTATTAATCGGGACATTAAAAAGTAATTTAGATGGTAAATTTTAAATTTAAAATTTTAGATATCTATTTAAAAACTACACGCTTAGTTCACATGTTTATTAGAATATGCCCTAAAACTAATTTTATTTTGGAGACCAGATATTCCACTTTTAGAAGATATTAACATAAGCTATGTATAGCAAAGAAAGAGGGGGTAAATTATGGCACCCCGCACGAGAAACTTTCCATTTGGGGGTATTAACGAGAGTTACTATTTCCAGCTTTACCTAAAATGAAAAGCCTCCGTGATTTTACCAAAAACAACCTGATCCGGCCCACTAAGGGTCCGTTTGGATTGACGTATTTCTAGATCCAACGTAACTCGAGTGCAGAGGTGTTTCAGTTTTTCTGAAGTGTGAATATTTTCTGTTGTTTGTTTTGACGTAACTTGTATAGCGTGGAAGTTAAATTCAATCACTTCTTCTGTTTGTTTTGGGGTAACTTGATGCTCGTGAAATTAATTTTTTCAGTTCAATTATTTTTTTTGATGTAAATAAGTGAATTCCGTTATCTCTTGAATATGGTGATAAACTTATTTTATAAAATTCAACCTATTAAATAATTAAATAAATTATTATTTTTAAAGATAATGCTAATTTATTATAAATAAGGTAATTTTAACTCATTGTAAAGGAAGTAGAGTTTAGGTTATACTATTTAATAAATTTTTTAGAGAAGGTTGAGTGTGGTGGAAGTGGAGTTCGGTATTCTAGAGGAGGAAGTCGAGAGTAGGTGAAGTGGAGGTCTAACGTAACTTGAGTTACACTATTTTTTTGACTTACATCAAAACAAACATCGAAAGTGACGGAACTTGAGTTCCACTCTCCCACTTACACCAATCCAAACATGCCCTAAAGGAAAGTGCACTTCGGCCTCCATTTGTTACTGGGCTAAACGTGCGGGTCCATTTAGTTAACTCCGACTCCAGAGTATTTCCCCTTCGATCTAAGAGGAGTGATGGCCCATTAACGCAACAACAACTCGGCCCAATAACCCATTTTAGCTCACAAACTTTTCTTTCTCGGTAAATATGCATGAAGCCCTCCCTCCAGTATTGGCCATTTTTTAAATAGACCATTAAATTACTTTTCTCTTCAGTGAGACCTCTCCACTTCTTTTTTCTTTTTTAAATATTAGATTATAATACATTTAAATTTTTTTGACAAAAATCACTTGACCTCAGGGGAAAAAAAAATCAAAAGCTAAAAGGATCTCAGTCAAAAAACCAAAAAAAAAAAAAAATCAACGTTGGGGAAGTGTTGTACACTATAATATACAAAGTATACTATACAATATACTATTGCATACAAAGTACAGTACAGTACATACGTATATAGCTAAATTGGCCTAGGAACGGGCCACGCATGGAACGAGATGGGCTTCAATTAGTATATATGTTGGCTTAATAGGCCCTATTATCTAAATGGGCTGGGTAAGGCCCAGCGCTGGTTGGCCTATTTTCCGTTTTCGGTTAAATTGCGGGAATTTCCATTTTAGGTAAAGTCGGAAATAGTAAATCTCGTTAATAGACCCCAAATGGAAAGTTTCACTTGTGGAGCTTTTTTTGCTTTGTTTTTTATCTTTGGTTAAGGCACTTTTTTCTTTTGAGCAATAAAAAATAGATAAATTTTGTGAAAACTCACCGAATTTTTCTTTTTTATTTGTTGTAATCAGAAATAGAGAAATGTGGAGAACACTCACCAATTTTTTTTTTCAATTTATATATATATATTTTTTCTTTTCTTGAGTTAAGCGGCTATAATATAGATAACATAAATTCCCTCAAATTATAAATGTTAAGATCATTTAATGAGCAAAAATTAAATCTATATTTTTCAAGTATGTAAGAAAGTAAAAAACATGGACATTTTCAAAGCAGCTCTCAATGAGTAAAAATTAGATTTATACCTTCCAATTATATAAAAAAAAATTTCACAGGGACTGAGTTATTTGTCAATTAGAGTTGAAAAACTTATTTCGATATTTAGATAGCGCCTAAGGTCTTATGAAAATGATTTATTCAGCATAAGATTTATCTAATATATTTTTTACGCCCGGCCTTGGTAGGATAGGGTTTTGGGTTTTTTTAGTATTCAGGGTTCAGGGTTCAGGATCTTACTGTTTAATAATTTGCATTCAATTTCAACCTCCCTTTTAATGTTGGACCGTATTGTTAGTTGGAGCCGAGGAGCTTTGGATGGCGTTCGGTCAGACCGAACGAATGAAAGCCCATTGAAACGCATGTCCCTGATTAGTGGATTGGGCCTTCGTAAGAAATTTTGTAACTGTTTCAGTTGTGATCTGATTATATTAATATTAATAATGCCTAATAATTTGAGCACATATAAAAATAAATGTCATGGGCTGACCGACTGGGCCCTTACTCAGCCTCCACCCAGAGACCCTCTTATTCTTGGAAAATACAAAAGTTTCTCCAACAAATTTGTTAGAAGCTCTTTCTTTATCGTCTCATATCCGACACAACATGTCCCGTGATTGAAGCCGTCAGGGAGTTCCGCCCAATTTCTTTGCGGAGGGCATTGAACTTGATATCTCGTAATTATCGGCCCGGATTTAATTAGTAGTCATTCTGGTTTTAAAATTTCAAATTTCTTTATTACTTGTTATTTTGTGCTTTTTGCTTATTCTAAAATAGAAATTTCTGAGGATTTAACCGATCTAAAATTCAATTAGATGACGCAGCAGTCGTGGGCGCTTAATTTTTCAGTAAAGTTAAACAAATGAATTTTTGATTAACGCAATTTCCGTAAGAAAGAGAAGTTGTGACGGCCCGTGGGCTAATTAGGCCTGGATGCTTTTCTTTTCGATCAACATCCGGATACTTCTAATCAATCTAATTTAAATTATTTTGTTTAGGTATGTCGGAATTTTGATAAAATAAATAAGAGTGTTAATTAAGTAATTAAATAGTTTATGGATCATAGTTTAAAATATAAATTTAAATAGAAAAAATTTATGGATCATAGTTTAAAATTTTATAATTTTTTAAAAAATATATAAAAATTTAAAGGGGCGACCCGAAACCCGGCCCGGCCCGGGCCTTCCGGGCATCCAGGCTGTACTGGGCCTTAGGGTTGGCAGCATCCGGCCCGGCCCGGCCCGGCCCGGATTCACATCCGCGCCGTGCCGGGCGGACTCCGGGCCCATTGTGGCCCGGGTAATATGGGGCTTCGGGCCATTTTGGGCTTCGGGCTCTTTTAGTGGTACGGCCTTTTGAGTGCTTCGGGCCTTTTTAGGGCTTCAGGATTTGGGCCCTTATTGGGCGTAAGGCCTTTTGTAGGCAAGCTACGGGTCTTTTCAGGGCTTCAGGCCTTTATAAGGCCTCAGGCCTCAGGCCTCGGGGAGGGGTGTCAAACGGGGCGCGCGGCCCGTAGGCCTCTCAACTGGGCACGGCCTCGGGCCGGGCTGCAACACGGAGCGGGTACTAAAGCACCCGTGCCGGCCTGGACCGGCCCGACATTACGGGCTGTACTGCTGGGCCTAACTAATTGGGCACGACGGCCCGTCAAGGAGGGCCCAAAACGGGCCAGGGCTGTGACGTGCTGAGGACAAACCGGGCCAGCGCGAACCAGAACCAAGGCCCAAAATGGATAATAATATACATTGTTACTATGTATATTATAGTGTACATTGTATATTATAGTGTACTACACTCCCTCAAATCTTTTTGTTGTATTTTTTGACTGAGATCCTTTTAACTTTTGTTTTTTATTTTTTTTCTTTTTAAGGTCGAGTGATTTTGGTCAAATAAATTTAAATATATCAGAATCTAATATTTAAAAGAGGAAAAAGAAGTCAAGGGCTATCAATGAAAATAAAAATAATTAAATGGCTTATTTCAAAAATGATTAATTCTTGAGGGGGACTTCATGCATATTTACCTAGAAAAAAAGGGCTATGGTCTAAAATGGTTTGTTGGCGCTAGTTGTTGTTGGGTGATGGGCCATCACACCTCCTCTTAGATGGAAGGGAAAATACTTCGGACCCGGATC